>CM050516.1:44090641-45290641 GCA_027563665.1 Antrozous pallidus
AGGCCCGGTGCATGAAATTCAAGCATGGGTAGGGCCCCTAGGCCTGGCCAGCAATCAGGGCTGATTGGCGCCTTCCAGTTGCTGTCTGAGGCCTCCCTTCCCTAGCTGCATATCCCATGGTGGTCAGCACACATCATAGCAAGCAATCGAACAACCAAAGGGACACTTTGCATATTAGCCTTTTATATATATATATATATATATATATATATATATACACACACACATACATACATACATATATACATACATACATACATACATACACACACACATATTCCTACTCTGGATTCCTTTGGCCTACATATTTGTTTTTTTACTAGTGACAAGTAGCATGAAAAGTGTTAAAATACACTTAAGATAATGAAGAAAAACTTAGAACATAAGTTCAAAATTGTCAACAACTCCTTGTGTTTTCTGGGTGTGTTTCAAGGCGCAGGTCCTACTGAGTAAGAGATGATAACACAGGGTCTCCATGTATAGGAAACTATCAAACAAGCTATCAAAAGGAATCGGAATCTATTACAGAGGGATCTCTAGGACATACAATTTTTTTAAAAAGGGAAGTGGAAATAGACGCAGACATGATGTACTGAGTGAGTATTCTTGCCCAAAGAAGTAAAACCTGAGTCTGCTCAGCCTCAGAGGAGTTCTCAAAGTGTGGGAGGGAAGAAGTGTAGATATCACCAAGATGTCTGGGCCTCCACTGAGGTCAAAACTAAGACAATATCTGCCAGTGTCACTATCATTCTCTCATTTGTGTAAGTGGCCCAGCAGCCACACCAGCTGTGACACTGCCACAGGCTGAAGAGCACTTATGTAAATCCAGCTGTCTTTCCTTCAGAGTGAGCGTTCCAAAAATATAAAACAAGGCTATTCTCACTACATTTTTTTTGTTTTGAAAAAAAATATTTTAAATATTATTTGTGTTGAGTATTACTATTTTAAATGAATTAAATAGTTTTACATTTTGTTTCAATTTCTGAAATGGTACATATCATTTATGTCCCACAGAAACAGAAGCTTCTTGGGCTCCTAATTTTTAACAGTGAAAAGGGGATCCTATAATAAAAAAAAGTTTGGTCCTGACAGGTGTGCTCACAGTGGTTAGGGCATTGGCCTGCACACTATGGAGTAGAGGGTTCAATTTTGGGTCAAAGGCTCCTACCGGGGTTGCAGATTCCATCCCCGAGGGCCCCTGATCGGGGTATATGGGAAGGCAATGTGTCTCTCTCACATCAATGTTTCTGTTTCTCTGTCTCTCTTTCTCCCCATTCCTCCCTCCCTCCTTTCCATTCTCTGTGGGAAGCAATGGAAAAAATACCCTGGAGTGTAGATTAACAAAAACAAACAAAAAGTTTGTGAACCTCTGTTCTAGAATAAGTCACTGGTAACCTGCACATTTGCAATGCCTAAACCCAAGCTTTACAATTAAAAGCCAGTCCATCTCCCTCGAATGTGTAGTTTGGACCGAGAGAAGCAACTGCTCTAGATGGAATTGGCCCATTTCAGTAAAATAAAGGAGAAAGAACAACACGTTGACTTATGCTTCCAGGGTGCAATCAGCCAGGGCAGTGACAACGTGACTAAATGACGCCTGCAAAATTAAAGGAGCAGAAATGAAAGCGATTTCTAAGAGAAATATGAAGAGTAACCTGGGAACTAAAACGAAACTCGGTTAATCACGCTGCTCTGCTCTAATTTGTACACTTATCTTCACAGAGAAATAGCTCTTCAAGGGCCCTTCCTGCACCCGTGGAGGCTCAGAAGCCACGGCTTCGCCAGCAGCAAGGAAAAACTCGGCACCGACACTTACCCAGGCAGCACCAAGAGCGCTGGTAGCTACGTGTCGGGAGTCACGTGGCCTGCACCTGGTGGCTGGAGGCGGTTGGAAGCGCAGGCGCAGCTCCACAGCTCCGCCCCACGTGGTGAGCCGATCTCCCAGCATCCTCAGCGCCGCTTTCCCGCCTGGACGACGCCCAAGCGGTTTTCTGCTTCCCTTCGCCTCTTCCGAGCACGTTTTAGCTTGCTGCTGTTGGGTTTTTTTACGTCCGTCATCCCACCATGCAGCGTGACCCTCCGAAGAAGAAGGCGGAGAAGAAGCCGGAAAAGGGGTTATTTGACATCGTGTCCTTCGGGAAGAACCTGATGGTTGGCGGTGTGGCGGCGGCTGTGTCCAAGACTGCCGTGGCGCCCATAGAGCGGGTGAAGCTTCTGCTGCAGGTGCAGGCGTCGTCCAAGCAGATCTCACCTGAGGCGCAGTACAGAGGCATGGTGGACTGTCTGGTGCGGATTCCCCGCGAGCAGGGTGCGTAGGAGCGGCGCCATGCCTTCCTCTCCCCCGGGTGGGTCGGGAGGGGACCACTACAGGAGCCATGATTGGGGGAAGGGGGGGGAGGGTGTGATGGGCTTGTTTCTTCAACTTGAAAACTTCAGTAATGGTAACCAGTCTAAGAGGCTCTGCTTTCCCAGGGCCTGCACATGATCAGTCCTAGTGCAGGGGAGAACACCACCTTCTCTTTCTCTAAATTTCTCCTTCGCAGCAGGATTTACCTACACCTTGGCGCCTCAGGGCCTGGCTCAGAAGGCAGTGTTTGACTCCCAAGACCAGAGGAGATGTTAAGCATTTTGTTGTGTGTTAACAAATGCCCAAATTGCTTAAATACTTGTTGAAATACTATATTCTCCAAATATAGGACCATTGGGGCCTCCCAGTACTCTGAGCCCTATTCAGTGAAAAAAAAGGGGGGGGGGATTCTGTTTATTCTTGAAAACTATTGGAAGAGGCAGACACCTCTGCACAGATTGGGAGGCGGGGGCAAAATAACATAATAAAGACAAATAATATTTTAATGCAGTATTTTTTTTAAATCCAAGATGAGCAAAATAAAATTTTATTTTATTATTTTTTTTTAAACAAAAGCCAAGTTTATTTGTTCACTTCTTGCATTTGAAGTACTCCTCGATGACATCCTTTGCCTGAGACTCTTTGCCATAGTCCTAAAAAAGTCATATGGAATTTTCATTTTAATAACACTTAGAAATTCCAGCAAGCCATCAATACTAGTTACAATAAAGCTTTAAAATTAGCTTGTGTTTTATGTTGTTTATTAAAACTTCCTATAGCCATTTTCAGGGACCTTAACGACTGCAATGTCTTTTAAGGCTCGTAACATGGCTTTACTATTGCCAGTTTTCTTTAATTTCTGCAGAACACAATCAGTAAGCAGACTTATTGGCTGGCTTCAAAATAAAATTTTAAAGACAGGATCAGAATTACCTTTTTTTTTTTTTTTTTGGCATCAGATCCTGTCTTTGTTTAAAATTTTAATGTTTTGTGGAGTCCCCCCACACACACCCATTAATATTGAAAGAAAGATTCCAAGGGCTAAATAATGCAGAATGGCTCCTAAGTTAGCTCAGAGAATGTCAGGATAAATTGATCAGAAGTCTTCTATAATCCATCCATATAGTTGGATTCAATTGAAAGCATACATTTATTTTCTTAAATATATTTTTATTGATTTCAGAGAGGACGGGAGAGGAAGAGAGAAAGACAAACATCAATTATGAGAGGGAATCATTGATTGGCTGCCTCCTGCACTTTTGACCTAGCCAGTAACCCAGGCCTGTGCCCTTGACCAGAATTGAACCTGGGACCCACAGGCAGACACTCTATCCACCAGTTAGGGCTCTGTACCAACTTTAAAAAGGAAATAGGCCTATTAACTGTATGTTCAGAACAAGAAGTGAAGTGGCTTCAACTCCAGTGCAGTTCTCCCTTTCACGCCTAAGTCTAGGTCAGGATATACTCTCCCATAAAAAAACATTCTCTTCCTAGGGACAAATCTGTTAGGCACAATATGTAGAACCCAAAGTAAACTCTTAAGGCGTCATCTAAATTATGAATTTTAAATGCCCATCTGAGAGCTGAACCTAGAAAGCATAAGAGTGGTTCACGTTCTCCACACTCCATTTCTTTTATTAGAGCAAGCTCCCATTTTCCCATAAGGTTTTTACGGGAAAAGTAGGAACTTCTTTCTCCTTTGTTTATATTTATGATTATCTAAGCCTCTAACCTAACTCTAAAGCCTCTTCAGAGAAGTAGGGGGTGCTATAATACTAGCTAATCTACTTTGCATATTTAGTCAGGTGAAGTTAAATATTGTGGTCAGATTGTGCTGACCAGTACTGATTTATTTTATATTTTAAATGTTCTTGGTAATATTTAAACCTGAACATATTCAATATGGCTCTTATAAATTGTGATCATTCTGAATAGTATTCCAGTTTCTGATTTCTATATCTTCAAAGATGAGATGATAAAAGGAGAACTTGAAGATATTTCCTATTCTTCTATACAGGGCATTCTTATTAATACACTGGGGTATATATCCTATGGTAAGAGGTTAGTAATTCACAACAGGGTTAATATTGCCATCTAGGGGCTTTCTTTGAAAATTGTGGGGAATTTTTTTGGTAGCACAAAGATGAGTGTAATCTTAAATTGTTAATAACGTGAAAGATAAAATCCAGGGAGGCTAAGCGTCTTGCTGCTATACATGGCCAACCCTGCACAAGGAAGGCCAGCCTTATTCTGAAAAACTCAGAGCTCCTCCTATTGGATATTGATGTAGCAGTAAAATCTGTTTATGATTATCTAAGCCTCTAACCTAACTCTGATTTAATCTAAATACAAACTATCTGGGCATAGTTCTAGTAAACACTTATTTCTTTCTAGCCCAAGGATAGATTTCTTTATTCTTTTTCTGAACATAGCTTTAAACATCTCTCTGGATGTCTGATACTTTTTTAAGCTTTCCTTGGATTATGAAAGCTTCTGCATTTATCCTGACTAATGCTGTTCTAAAAGATTTATTCTTCAGTTGGTTTTATGATCTACAACTTTGTGGGATTTTTGTTTTGTTTTGTTAAGCCTCGTCTGAGGATATTTTCCCCACTTATTTTTAGGGAGAGTGGGAAGGGGGGAGGAAGTGGTGAGGGGAGAGAGAGAGACAGAGAGACAAAGAGGAGGAGAGAGAGGAGAGGAGAGAAATGCATGTTTATTATAGACAATTAGAAAAAATAGAGAAACAAAAAGTAAAAACAAATAACTGCTAAAATCACCACAGTTAACATCTTGGTGTCTGTGCTATGATGTTTCACTGCGCAAAATATGCATACGTAAATATATTCTTAATTACAGTAATTTTGTATTTAATATATTGTAAAATAGCTTTTTAAAAGTCTGAACTGTGGGGTGTCATTTTTAAGAGCCTACCAGAACTCTTCTTATTTAAGTGTTTCTGGCCGTGAGTTCATCAGCTATCTTTAAACTTTTCCAAACTTATTTTTTTGAAAGCTAGCACAGTGAGGTTTTTATTTGAAGAATGTTTTGGGACGTGCACAACAACATATTAGATATTTACTTTATTTAAATAAAATGGGAAAATAAGCTTTACTGATATTTAGTGTGTGAATTGGCACTGGCACTTATAATTAGGCCAAAAGTCAGTTAGATATCACGGGACACTAAGGCATTCTTTAAAAAGAATAGGGGTTAGTTCACAGTATAGAGGGGATGACAGGTACTTGTCCTCAGGAATCCTATATAATAAAAAAAGTAATAAATTGACCATCACCCCAGCACACAAGATGGCTGCCCCCATGTGGACACCACAAGATGGCCAGCAGGGGAGGGCAGTTAGGGGCAATAAAGCTGACAGGGGAGCAGTTAGGGGTAATCAGGATGGCAAGCAGGCAAGCATTTGGGAGCCAGCAGTCCTGGATTGTGAGAAAAATGTCCAACTGCCCATTTAGGCCCAATCCTTTTTGGGCACCAGGCCTCTAGTTAATTATAAACATGTTATAGTTTGTTTGCTCATCGAAATGGATTATAGAGACAAGAAGATTATTTGAATATTTAAATTATCAACAAGAATATTTGAAATATAGATTAATGTACACTATTCTTAAAAAGTAACCTCACTCTAAAGATGTCTTAAGATAGTAGGAAATGATGGTATAAAAACATCATGTGGCTCAGTAGTTGAATAAATCTATAAACCAGTAGGTCACAGTTTAGTTCCTGGTCAGGGCACATGCCCAGGTTGTGGGCTCGATCCTCAGTAGGGGGCATGCAGGAAGCAACCGATCAATGATTGTCATTTTTGGTGTTTCTATCTCTCTTTTCCTCTCCCTTCCTCTCTGAAATCAGTAAGAAATATTTTTTTAAAAACATTATAATTAGCAAGATACCTGAAAATATTATGTTCTAATGATTCAAATAAGTGCACATTTATATTCGAATACCTTCTAGCTATAAATTTTCCCCAAGTAGCTCTTTGTCATTCTCCATTCCATATACTATTTTTGTTCTTATGAACACCTGACATCATCATCATCATATCTAATAAAAGAGTAATATTCAAATTGACCATCACTCCAACACAATATGGCTGCTCCCCATGTGGTCAAAGATGGCTTCCCCCATGTACACACAAGGTGGCCACCACAAGATGGCCAGCAGGGGAGGGCAGTTGGGAGGGACCAGGCCTGCAAGGGAGGGCAATTGGGGATGACCAGGCCAACAGGGGAGTGCAGTTAGGGGCAAAAAGACTGGCAGGGAAGCAGTTAGGCATCAATCAGGTTGGCAAGGCAGCAGTTAGAGAGTGATCAGGCTGGCAGGCAGAAACAGTTAGAGGCAATCAGGAAGCCAGGCAGATGAGCAGTTGGGAGCCAGCAGTCCAGGATTGTGAGAGGAATGTCCCAGATTGGAGTGGGTGGGGGCTGGGCTGAGGGACACACATCCCCATGCACAAATTTTGTGCACCGGGCCTCTAGTATTTATATAATTTTTATGGCCACCTGACATGTTTATTTTTTTAAAAATATATTTTATTGATTTTTTACAGAGCAGAAGGGAGAGGGATAGAAAGTCAGAAACATCGATGAGAGAGAAACATTGATCAGCTGCTTCTTGCACACCCCCTACTGGGGATGTGCCTGCAGCCAAGGTACATGCCCTTGACCGGAATCGAACCCGGGACCCTTCAGTCCGCAGTCCGACGCTCTATCCACTGAGCCAAACCGGTTCTGGCCACCTGACATGTTTATTTGTTCATTTTCTCTATCCTGGCTCCTCACCATCTAAATGTAACCACAAGTCCAAGAATTTTGTTTCTAGTGCTTTACTCAGCAGTTCTGCTTTGCAATAGGTACCAAATAACATTTTTAAGTGAGAAATCTTTATCTCATTCTTTAATTTCTGTTTTTGGTATATTGCATAATAGTTATACTAGCAAGGGCAAATGACTTTAAAAATGTGTATATACTTATGATAGGCTACATATATTTTTACTGCTAGGCATTCTGCAAAAACATACTGGGATCCACTAGTCTAGAATATATTCTAACTGTGCCTAGCATTCCCATTCTATACTGTAAATTGACAAGTAAATGGCCCAGTAACTGCTTTCTATTTCCCATCAGTTCTATTTTAATTTTCAATTACTTTCTCAGAATTAACTTCAGAGTATGTTTTTTCTTGCCCTTAAATTTTGAAGAGATTATTTTCTTAGCAATTAAGATACTGCTATTATTAAAGATACCACAGATGTAGCCGAAACCGGTTTGGCTCAGTGGATTGAGTGCTGGACTGCGGACTGAAGGGTCCCTGGTTTGATTCTGGTCAAGGGCATGTACCTTGGCTGCGGGCACATCCCCAGTAGGGGGCGTGCAAGAGACAGCTGATCAATGTTTCTCTCATCAAAGATACCACAGTTGCTATGTTTTTCTCTACCAATTTTGTGATTATACAGGGTGTCTCAAAAAATGTATTCACATTTTAACAGCTGCTAACTCAATTTTGAAAATGAAATGTATTTTAATAAATATTGTCTTTATCATTATTCAAACTGTGGTTTACATTTTTGGGGGGATACTCTATATATTAGGAAATTGTTCTTTTAGTCTGTATGACTGCTTTTCCCTTTTTTATTCTGACCTAAAAAAAAAAAACTATTGTGTTTTATTGAGAAATGATTTTTAAAGAGAGTCAGTAGAGATTTAATAGCTCAAGGTTGGAGTTAGAGCTGGAATCAAGTCCCAGCCCTTCCCTTACCTTGTGACCTTGAACCATTTTTATTTAACCTCAGCCTCAATTTTCTCAGTTATGTGCATACCTGATGATATGGTAGTTGGGAGGGCTAAACAAGATACTGCCAATAAAATATTCAACTATGTGTCTATTGCATAGTTAGTGCTCAATAAATTTTAACTCTAAATCATTATGTATGCATTCATAAATTTGTAAATATGTATTTCTGACATTCATTTGTAAGTAAGTACAACTGGGATAAACTTGTATAGGGGAGCAAAAATTTTCCTTCTACCTTTCTAGCATCTTTGAATGCTCTGATAATCATATTAACAGAAGACATTTTCACAGGAGAAAAGCAAATTTAATTTGGTACATATAGGCCCTATAAAAATCTGAGAACCACAGGCAGACAGTTGAGGCTTATATGTCCATTCTGAGCTAAGAAGAATGGGGTAGGGGCCTGGGTCTTCCAATGGGAAGAAGAAAATTTACATGAAGACAGGAAAAGCAATATTTGTTGTAAACAAATGTTTGTTGTGTTTTGCTGAGATAATGGGACACTGAAGAGACTTGGAACAAACAGATCCTGCCCAGCTACCACTAGTTTATCATACCTAACCCATACTCTTCGATAATTCTCTTCCTGGACCAAGCCCTCTCTCTAAACTTGTTCTAGTAATTAAGAAGAAGGTTAAAATAAGTTTTAAAAGCTTCCTAGTTTTTTGGTTTCTTAAAAACATCAGCCCAAAATAATCCTTACTCCAGAGTCACATTTGGAGTAGCAAAATTTTATTCCTCTATGCTTGCATTACACAGAAAGTAGATTTTTTTTAGTCTGTCTGAGGGAATTCATTTTTCATCTTTAAAATGAAGATACTAATAGTCCCTGCCTCATGAGTGATTATGTGCAACTGCTTTATATTCAGCTTAGGATTCACCAAGATTCTTGGGATTTTTTCCCACTAAGTATGCTTACTTATTTAGCAAATAAATATCTTTCCCTCTGTGTACTACACTAATTTAACTTTCAGATTCTGAGGACCAGCCTAGTAAACAAATTATTTTATTTTTCCATCACCATTTATCTCCTCTGTGCCCTCTTCCACCAGCACCACCACCACCTGCCACCATCCCCATACCCAGCATCACCGCACTGTTATCCATGTCCATGATTTCTCTCTTTTTTCTTTTCTTTTTTTTTTTTGCTCAATCCTTCCATCCCAGGCTATCTGCCTGTTCTCTATGAGTGCATCTTAATTTTCATTTGAATGTTCATCTTTAGAAGATTGATTCTGGATTCTCCAAGCTAGGTGGAGAGGTATCTTATTCAGAGTAGTAACATGAAACAATTTGACAATTTACAATCTAGTGAAAACAATTATGGCTACTGAAGAGCAAGCCTGTTGCATTCTAGAGCAGCTCTGGATTATAAGAGTAACACATATTAGGATTGGTCAATCCGTTGAGATTTGAAGTGGGAAGATTATTAATTTCTAAAGTTCCCTCCAGTCTCTCTATCAGGCCTTGAATTATAAATTGTTCCCTTTTCTGTCAGGGTTCCAAAACATAAAGATAAAGATACTTTAGACTTCTGTCACTTCCTCCTTCTCATAAGTATGTATACAAACCAATTCTGTTCTATCAGCCTTTACTACTATAGGAATTGTATATCATGATTTGTAAATGATGCTAAGGGTTACTAATTTTTCTAACAAATACTCCTGAACTCTTTTTCTACTAGTGAAGAACCCTACATTCAACTGATAATGGTTTTCCAAAGGTTGTTAGATATTCAACACTTTTATTGGACATTAATAAAATTGGAATGGAAGTACATGGAGTTAATACTACTTTTTTTCTTCAGTGGAGATGTATATAAACTATTTTTTTTTCATGAGAAAGGGATTTACTTTTAAATAGTTCTAATAACTAAGTTTGTTAAAGCTATGGGAATTATTTAATGACTAGAGGCCTGGTTCACAAAATTCATGCACTGGGGAGTGGTCCCTCAGCCCAGCCTACACCCTCTTCAGTCTGAGAGCCCTCAGGGGAGCGCTCTCCAATCCAGGAGCTATGACAGCTTAGGCCCACTCCCCGTGGTTCTCTGCTCTCTACGGGGCCTGGCCACTCTGTGCCCACTGCCCAGAGGCTCTCTGCTGTCCAGAGGCCCTCCGCAGCTGGGGCGGAACACTTGCCTCGTCGCTGTGACCATGAAGCAAGCATTCCGCTAGGCTGCTCATGCTGCCTGCTCTCAGCAGCCACTACCCCCCAGGACTCAGGGACTCCGGTGGGGCTAAAAGAACTGGGCACCGCCATCTATGGCTATGGGCACCGCCATCTTTGTGACAGAGTGATGGTTAATTTGCATATTACCCTTTTATTAGAGAATATAATACAGTATATGTTTATATGTAGTATGTTTTCTTTTGTAGGTTTCCTCAGTTATTGGCGTGGCAATTTTGCAAATGTTATTCGGTATTTTCCAACACAAGCTCTAAATTTTGCTTTTAAGGACAAATACAAAGAACTTTTCATGTCTGGAGTTAATAAAGATAAACAGGCAAGTATAGATAACATCTCTAAAATTTTCTAAGAAATGGTTGGTTTGTTTTACGTATGATGGGAGGATATGCTCAAGTGGTAGAAAAAATAGTTAAAATAGTAACTGTTAACACAATATGTGTTAAGTTATAGAAATTATATGTGAAAAACAACTTTTATACATTTTTAACACAGTTTTAATATTTAAGGCATATTTTGTCTCAAAGCAGTATTTCTCTAAATAAATTTTCTTTATTTCTTTTTTAATATATTTTATTGATTTTTTACAGAGAGAAAGAAGGATAGAAAGTCAGAAACATCAATAAAAAAGAAACATCAATCAGCTGCCTTCTGCCCACCCCCTACTGGGGATGTGCCTGCAACCAAGGTACATGCCCTTGACCAGAATCAAACCTCGGATGTTTTTTTAGTCCGCAGGCCGATGCTCTATCCACTGAGCCAAACTGGTTTCAACTGAATAAATACTGATTTTAATGTAATTATATTTTATAATTACTACTTTATAATTACTGCACTGGAAAAATTTAGCATTTTTTCTGCTTTTTTTAAGCAAAAAAGAAAAAGCAGTCAAGATACATGTATTTCTGCCCTCCCTGGTTTGGCTCAGTGGGTAAAGTGTTTACCTATGGCCTTAAGGGTCCTGGTCAAGGGCACGTGCCCCAGGTTGCGGGCTCAATCCCCAGTAGGGACCGTGCAGGAGGCAGCCAATCAATGATTCTCTTTCATCATTGATGTTTCTATCTATCCCTTTCCCTTCCTCTCTTAAAAAAAAAAAAAAAAAAAAAAGTTACGTATTTCTAACTCTGAGGTAATTTATTTCCTAAAGAAGCAATTTGTTTTTTTATTACTAAAGACCTGTTTAGCTGAGATTTTTTTTTTTTAATCCCCACCTGAGGATATTTTCCCATTGATTTTTAGAGTGGATGAAAGTGAATATCAATGTGAGAAAAACACATCGATTGATTCTCCTGCACCAGCCCCACCAGAACCTGTGCTGGGGAGGGGAAGAACCTGCAGCAGGGATCCAAAATGGAATTTGGACCCCTTTGGTCCCCAGGCCAATGCTCTATCCACTGAGCCAAACCAGCTAGGGTTAGCTTGGATTTAAAGTGCATGGTATATATAATCTAAAGACATGATTACCTTATGTGTCCACTTTTGCTAATTTGGGCTACTTTTGGTGGAGGCCATTAAAGTATTTTGCAATTTCAATATATCAGCATCTAAACTGTACTTCCTAGACTCCCTGGTAAGAAACAAAGGACATGAAGACAAGTATTCTGGATAGTATGATATGTGTTATTACAGATGTTTACTTTAGAAAATCAGTTGGTAAATCTGGCCTTTTAGCCTTTAAAAAAATAAGGATTTCACATAATCAGGTTCTGTAGTTTAATAACCACATTTTAATTTATTATGTTTCAGTTCTGGAGATGGTTTTTGGCAAACCTGGCTTCTGGCGGAGCAGCTGGGGCAACATCCTTATGTGTAGTATATCCACTAGATTTTGCTCGAACCCGAATAGGTGTTGATATTGGAAAAGGTATGGGATTTTTAGAAATACTGACTCTTCCTTCTTTGTGTTTTGAATAATGTACTATTTATTCTAAAGTTATGCTGTAACAACAGTGTTAGTTACAGTCTAAAAATTGTATTCTCAACCAAATGGTAAGGTCATATGGCTTAAAGATTGCTACTTTTTTCTTTTCCCTTAGAAGAGGGAAGGGGAAGGCCAACACTGTAGTAACAAAAGAGCAAAGACTGTTTATAACTTCCTCTTTTATTTTCCTGGAGAACCACCTCCTAGATCCTTCATGCACTTACTCCTGCCTCAACTATGATTCCTTTCTAGGTTAGATGTACAACTTTCATGCTAGAGATTCCCTTTCCTTCTGTTCCTACTTATTTTATTTACCACATCATCTATAGTTTTGTTATGCAACTATTTTGGTAGATTATGTCCTTTGGTAGCTTTCTGGAAAAAGTAGAACAGGAGATAAGTTGAAATCTTATTTGTTTTAAAATGTTTCTGTTTTATCCTCTTAATTCTTGGCCATATAAAACATTCTGAGTTTAAATTTAATTTCTTTCACAATTTAAAAAGTATTACTCTGGATTCTAGTTTCTAATATTGCTCTTAAGAAGTCAATCTGTTACTGTTGATTCTTTTGTATGTACCGTTTTTTTTCCTTTTTAATCACTTTATGTCCCTGATGACCTGATATTTCACAAGATGTATCTTTGTGTGAGTCTTTTTTCAGTGATTGCGGAGGCAACTCTGTTGGTCCCATTCAATCTCGAGCCTTGTGTTCAGTTCTGAGAATGACAATGGAGAAAGTGACTTGGCTGCTCAGGGTGAAGTAGATTTTGAGTATCCAAATGCTAATTTGCTTTCACTACAAAAATAGTACAGTACTTAGTTCCCCTAATTTCTAAATTTTTCTTGAAAAACTTGGAGTCCAGGGCTTTCTTCTCAACAATTTCTCCTTCTGCAAGAAAATAAGTTTCAGTTTTCTCTGCTCTACTTAGTGAGGTTCCACTCCTCCACCTCCATTCCATCATGCCAAAATTTGTGGATTTTATTTTTGTCATTATTCTTCTTTGCCTATATGGCTTTAAACCTGCTTTATTTCTTTACTAGAGGCCCAGTGCACTGATTCAGGCACTAGTGAGGTCCCTTGGTCTGGCCTGTTCCCTCACAATCCGGAGCCCCTCAGGGAATGTCAGAGGCTCAGTGCATGGATTCGGTTTGATTGCCACAATCCAGGCTGAGGGGCCCCACCAGTGCAAAAATGTATGCACTGGGCCGCTAGTATGCATATGAGATCTTTGGTTAATCTCGTCCTGCCCTCTCCCCTACCCCATTTCCTATGAGATTCAGCAGTTTGTTCCATGCTTCCATGCCTGTGCATTGAGCATCTGCCCCTGGTGGTCAGTGTGTATCATAGCTACCAGTTGAATGGTTGTTTAGGCTTTTATATATAGAGATTATCATCATTTTAATAAAATGTTTAAAGGGAGCAGAGATTCATTTAATAAATATTTCTCCATTGCATGCTGTGAACCATGTGTGTGCATGTGCAAGCTAGCGTGTTCTCTCTCTCTCTCTCTCTCTCTCTCTCTCTCTCTCTCTCTCTCTCACACACACACACACACACACACACACACATACATGCACACACAATATAAAACATGGAGTTTATAGCTCATGTACCTTATAGTATAGTGGGGGATACAAGTGAAAACCAATGAATCAATGGTTTAAATATACTGTCAGTTAGCAGTAAATGTCATGAAAAAAATTAGGAGAAGGGAGTGACATCAATTTTAGATAAATGATGAGAGAAAATATCTCAGAAAGGATAACAATTTGAGAAAAAAATGAATATAGGGATTCCATCTTATGTTTAACTGGCAGTCTAAATTTTCTTATTATTGCTAAGAAAGTAAAAATAATTCATGAACCTTACTTAAGTTCAGTAGTTTGGTTTTCTCTTCAAAATTGGGAGAATTTAGCTTATTTTGAAGGATTATATTTTACACATAATATTTCAATTATTGGCAAAGAGTTCAAGTCAGGGGACAATGAAACAAAACCAACAAACACTCAAAAACTATGACACCCCATTTATAATGTTAATGATTCTTAAGTTACTAGTTTTTAGTTTTGTCTTTTTGCTCTGTTTGTCTTTTTGCTCTTCAACTGAAACAAGTCATGAAGTTTTTCATTCCTAATGAAAACTAAAAATTTCTAAATTCCTAGAAGTTACAATTCTAGTAACTTATGGTAATTTTATTGAGCCTATCATATTGCTTGAATTAGATTGGTTTTAAAAGAGATTGATATTTAAAAACTTTTAAAGATACTACTTGAAAACTTAATTATTTGTTAACTAATGGGAGAATTTTGATGTACATTTTTGTTAGATTTCTAAGTGGCAATTCCAAATACTTTAAATCTGTAAAATGTTTAAATAAAGTATTTATGTGATATATAATGCTGCTAATAAATTTCAAATGGCTTTATTTTAGGTGCTGCAGAGCGACAATTCAAGGGTTTAGGTGACTGTATTATGAAAATAGCAAAATCAGATGGAATTATTGGTTTATACCAAGGGTTTGGTGTTTCGGTACAGGGCATCATTGTGTACCGAGCCTCTTATTTTGGAGTTTATGACACAATTAAGGTAATTTGGGGCTTTAGTATATATTAAATAGTTCATTTCTTTTTTTAATTCTTTATTGTTTAAAGTATTACATATGTCTCCTTTTACTCCTCATTGATCTCTCTCTGGCAAACCCACTTCCACTCCCGGCACATACCTTCACCCCTTAGTGTCTGTGTCCATTGGTTATGCTTATATGCTTGTATACAAGTCCTTTGGTTGATCTCTTTACCCCCTCCTTTCCTCTGAAGTTTGATGATCTGTTTCTGAATCTATTTATGTTCATCATTTTATGTTGTTTATTATATTCCACGAATGAGTGAGATCATGTGATATTTATCTTTAAGTTATTTCACTTAGCATAATGCTTTCCATGTCCATTCATGCTGTTGCGAATGGTAAGAGTTCTTTCTTCTTTACAGCAATGTAGTATTCCATTGTGTAGATGTACCAGGGTCTTTCAACTCACTAATCTGCTGATGGGCATTTAGGCTATTTCAAATCTTAATTATTATTAATTGTACTGCTATGAACATAGGGGTGCATGTATCCTTTCTGATTGGTGTTTCTGATTTCTTGGGATATATTCCTAGGAGTGGAGATTACTGGTTCAAAGGGAGTTCTATTTTTAATTTTTTATCGTTTTAATTAGTAACATGTTCAGCAGATATGTTTACTTTTAATTATATAAATCAAAACAAATGATGGAATAAGAGACCTTATAGAGTTGTTTAATCATGACTTTGCCATAACCTAATTAAATTATAACTCTATTGTGGATCTGATTTGAGATATAGAGCATAAACCCAAATATTAAGGTTTTCTTTTTCTGTTTACACTAAAAAAAATTCACTATATATCATAAACAAATCTTTGACATATAGAAAGGCTTCTGGCAGAATTTTTTTATTTTACATTGAGTTTATTATCTCTTTTTTTACATGCAAATGGTAAGTTTATTATCACCATTTAGAAAGTAAGCAAGGCATAATTAGTTAAATGTAATAAATGCTATTATAGCTCAGTTATTTATTGGGTACTATTAGATTATTTTATTGTATTCTCAAGATTGTTTTAGCAATTGCCTTTTCATTTCAGATTTTAATGTCATTTCCATAAGGTAGGAAAGAGAAAGATTGCAATAATTGCTGCCATTTTTGAGCTATTACTTTGTTAGTTCTTTACATCCTCACAGTGTTCCAGGATAGCTTTATTAAAACATGTTCCTATTGGTTTTTGAGGGAGGGAGAAACATACATTAAGAGAATCATTGATCAGCTGTATCTGTACACCCCCTGTGGGGTCAAACTGCAACCCGGAATTGAACCAGTGACTTGTTCAATCACTGAGCAACACTGGCTGGGCAAGGATAGCTTTTAATATCCGCAGTTTAAAGATAAATAACTGAGGAGTGGTTAAGTAATTTATTTACATGGCAAGCAAAATATCCCCTTAAAAAATTATATCATAATGCTTCCAAAATTAGGCAATGAAATTAATATCAGTATTATTTACTAAATTAGATTAAAAGTTGATGGAAGTTTTATAATAGTTTTCTATATTGTCTTGACCTTCCATGAAATATAATTGCATATCATTTTTATTATGGTTCAATCATATAACTTTTAGTTTGTCGTTTGTTTTTTCTTATGTATATTTACTTAATAACAGAAAAGTTTATGTGCACTTTCCCTCTTTGTTCTATTACCACCTCTAGTAGCTGTAAAATTTAGGAATGTTTCTTCACTAACTTAGTTTCTTAAAGCTGTTTATCAAATATCATCTTGTGATGATAATATCAGGCATTATTTCGGGTTTTTCAACTCTGAAGAGCCATGAACAACATTTTTGGTCACTGGCTGTTATCTTACCTAGTTTTAAGTGCCATTAATGACAAACCAATTTAGAAAATACACTTTTCTCCCAAATAATGTTTTTATAGGATAGTCATGTATGACATTCTCCTTTCTAACTGATATCCTGCTAATATTTTAATTTTTCCACATTAAATTCAACTGTTTTTATTTTTTTATATATATTATTGAATTTTTACGGAGAAGAAGGGAGAAGGATAGAAAGGCAGAAACATCAGTGAGAGAGAAATATTGGTCAGCTGCCTCTTGCACACCTCCTACTGGTACATGCCCGCAGCCAAGGTAGATGCCCTTAACCAGAATCGAACCTGGGACCTTTCAGTCCACAGGCCGATGCTCTATCCACTGAGCAAAACTGGTTTGGGCAAATTCAACTGTTTTTAATTGCATATTAAGTATAATTGAGACCTTTTTCATATATTCCTAAGAGTTAGTCTATGACTTAGGATTTAAGATGTTTTAGAAATATAGATGTTTACTTTATACATTTTTTTCCCCTAGGGCTTGTTAGCCAAACCAAAGGAAACCCCATTTCTTATCTCCTTTTTCATTGCTCAAGTTGTGACTACATGCTCTGGAATACTCTCTTATCCCTTTGACACAGTTAGAAGACGTATGATGATGCAGGTATTTTATATTATTATTTGAAAGTTTAGTTGAGTTTTCCACTATCTCTGATATTCAAGTATAATTTATTCATATTTTGGAAACATTTGACTTGAAAATAGGTCATTTGTTAATAAATGCATGCTGTGCTCTTGCCCAGTGGCTCAGTTGGAACATTGTCCCAAATACCAAAAGGTTGCCCTTTTGATTCCCAGTCATTTTCGGGTTCAAACCTCTATGGGAGGCAACCGATCAATATTTTTCTCAAATTCACCTCTCTCTCCCTTTCTCCCCTCCCCCATCCTCTCTCTTTAAAAATAAATAAAAACATATCTTCAGGTGAAGATTAAAAAATAAATAAATGCATGCAGTTTGGGCTTGTATTTCTTTATACTATTACTATTATTAGACAGCCAGCATCTAGCAAAGCTTTTTTTTCCTTCTGCTATCAGAACAGAAATGCTTTCTACTCCTATAGCATACATTGTTTGAAGAGTACAGAAGATGGTAGGGATTGGATAAGTATGTCTGTCTTAACTGAATATTAGATCAAGTAGAATAAGCCTAGTCACAAGCCACTGACTTACATAATATCATTAGTTGTAGTATATTTCAATAAAAAGTAAAAAATTTTAACTTCAAAGATGAAAACTTATTTATAATGATCTATGTTCTAAATATAGTCAGTTTTCAATCTCCAATGCTGTTACTTGTTAACCTTCATTCATTCAGCAAATATTTGATTGCCAAATCTATGCTAAGCTATGGTGACACAAGTAAAATAAGGCAGAACCTCCACCAAAATTCATAGCATACTATTGAAGGCATACAGTTAATATTTTAAATAGAAATGTGCATAGGTTCCAGGAATGCAATAGTAGAGGGGTCCTCAAATGCTTACTGTGATCAGATGTGGCCTCTTGCAAAACTGATCTCAGTAAGTAGGCATTTTCCCCAGTGAAAGAACATTCTAAGCAGAGTTGAAAAAACATTGTACATAGAGATACACTTAAGAAATAGTTAATTATACCCAAATGATAGTTTTCATGGGCACAAGTGCAAATAATGAGGCCAGAAAGCTAGAAAAGTTTGTATGGCTTACTATGCCAGATACTAAGCATTTTACACTTTAACACGCTTAATTCTCAAAGTGATGCAAAGGAGTGTGGTTACTATTATTACCCTCATTTTATGTCTACGAAATGGTCCTGGAAGAGCCCATAAGGCCACCAGAAAGGGTAAAACATTACATCATTCTTGGACCATCCTTAAAAGTTATTCTTTTGGGGGAAGGAACCAAGATGGCAGCATAGGTAAACACCTATACTGCTGCCTTGCACAACAATTTCAAAAATACAACTAAAAGACAAAATGGACATCATCCAGAACCAATGGAAAGCTGGCTGAGTGGAAATTCTACAACTAGAAGGAAAGAGAAAAGAACACTGAGACTAAAAGGAGCTGCGGAGGGCAGAAGTGCAGAGACACACATGCGAGAGAAGGGTGGGCAGCTGAATACGTGGCTGGCTTTCTTGAATGAGGAGGGAGACAAAGGTTTACCACTGCGCTGAACTCCAGTTCCAGGCAAGACTTGGGGAGCCTAGACTCATATGAGTGAAACTGGACTGTCAGGAGGAAGCACACTGAGACTCAGGGGAGCTGCAGAGGCACACCTGCGCTTGTGGAGAGGGCAAGCAGCTGAATGTGTGGCTGGCTTTCTCGTTTGGGAGGGAAACAAAACCTCCTGACTCCCCTCTGGGTGAGACTTTGGGTATCCAGACTCATTCGGGAAGAAACTGGACTGTCTGGCATTGGCGAAACTCGAGGGCAGCTTTCTCTCAGATGTGCTTTGCAGCCATTGCTATGGGACACTGAGACCCAAGGGCCTCTTGGGGGAGGAGGGCTGACAGGAAACTAAGGCTGTCTGCTCCACTCTGAGACTCCGTCCCATCCAAGCTGAGCACAGAAGCTCTCCCAACATAGACACAGCTCATCCTCACAGCCAGTTGGCCTGGAGGTCAACCCCTCCCAGTGATACCAACAACAATCTAGGCTTAACTACAACAAGACTGTGCATACAGCCCCTAAAGGAGTGCACCAAGAGTGGTTACCTCAGATAACTGGGGAGGCTGAGCCACTCACTAGGCCCTAGAGGGCACCTACCACACAAAGCTACTCGACCAACTCTGGGAAGCAGCAAAATGCGGAGATAAAGAAACATAACAAATGAAAGAAATGGAGGAAAACAAACAACAGGATAAACTATGGTTATAAGGTGTTTCAAGAATTTCCTATAAAAGGCTGATAAATTTAGCGAGACCCTTGAGAATATGAAAAAGGACCAACTAGAAATTAAGCATACACTGACTGAAATAAAAAATATTATACAGAGACCTAAAAGCAGACTAGAGGACCCTAAGAATCAAGTCAAAGATTTGAAATTACAAAGAAACAAAAACCACTCAGCTGGAAAAGTAAAAGAATCCAAATATTTGAAGATCATGTAAAAAACCACTGGGACAACTTCAATCATACCAACATCCGAATTATGGGAGTGCCAGAAGAAGAGAGAGAACAAGATATTGAAAACCTATTTGAAGAAATAATGACCAAAACCTTCCTCCACCTGGTGAAAGAAATAGACTAAAAGTCCAGGAACCACACAGAACCCCAAACAAGAGGAACCCAAAGATGATCACACCACGGCACATCATAATTAAAATGCCAGGAGCAAAAGACAAAGAGAGAATCTTGAAAGCAGCAAGAGAAAAACAGTTAATTACCTACAAGGGAGCACCCATACAATTGTCAGCTGATCCCTCAACAGAAACTATGCAGGACAAATGGGAGTGGCAAGAAATATTCAAAATGATGAATAGCAAGAACTTACATCCAAGATTACTCTACCCAGCAAAGCTATCATTCAGAATTGAAGGTCAGATAAAGAATTTCACAGATAAGAAAAAGTTAAATGAGTTCATCAGTGCCAAACCAGTATTATATGAAATGCTGAAAGGTATTCTTTAAGAAGAGGAAGAAGGAGAAAAAGGTAAAGATAAAAATTACGAACAACAAATACATATCTATTTGAATCTAAAAATCAAATGAATAAAAAATCTGATGAATAGAATAAACTGGTGAATATAATAGAATCAGGGGCATTGAAAGGGAGTGGACTGACAATTCTCAGGGGGAAAGGGGTATGAGAGGTATGGGAAGAGGCTGGACAAAAAGCATACATCTATGGATGAGAACGGGGCGGGGGGAGGTAAGGGCAGAGGGTGGGGTAGGAATCCGGTGGAGGGGAGCTGTGGGTGGAAAAAAGATGAACAATTGTAATAATCTGAACAATAAAGGCTTATTAAATTTTAAAAGATTATTCCTTTGTTACTTCTTGATCTATATCTAGCTCTAGTTTAATATATTGAGAACTTTTTATCTTCACCTGAGGAAATGTTTAGAGAAAGAAAGGGAGAGAGAAAGAGAAAGATCTATGTGAGAGAAACATCAATTTATTGTCTTCCGTATGCTATCCTGACTGAATCAACTGGCAATCTTTTGATGCACAGGACAACACTCAACCAACTGAGCCACTCCAGCTGGGCTACATTGAAACATTTTTTAAATGGAAAATTAATTTGCACACTATACTAATAAATCTGTATTGTGGGTTAGTAAATGGTACTAAATCAATGTTAAGTTTTCTGATTTTGATAACTATTCTTTGGCTATGTAAGAAAAGATTCTTTAAAATCCACACAAGTGTTTAAAGATAATGGTTATGATAACTGCAACTTACTGTCAAAATAACTATTTTAGTGTATTGCTAGGGCTGCAATAAAAAGTACAATAGATAAACAACAAAGATTTATTACTTTTTAAAATTATATATTTCAGAAAGGAAGTGAGAGGGAAAGATATAGAAACATCAAGAGAGAATAAGCTGCCTCCTGCATGCCCCCTACTGGGGATTGAGCCCACAACCTGGGCATGTGCCCTTTACCAGACTACAACCTGGGACCCTTCAATCCGAAGATCAACACTCTATCCACTGAGCCAAACTGGCTAGGGCGAGATTTATTTTCTTACTGTCTTGGAGGATAAACGTTCAAGTTAAGGTGTCCACTAGGGTGGTTCCCTTCTGAGGTATGTCTCCTTGACTTATAGGTGGCTGTCTTTTCCCTGTCTTTCCTTTTATCTCTCTTTTTAAAAAGATGGCCATATTTTATGACAGTGCACCCTAATATGCTCATTTGATCTTAGTTACCTTTAAAAAGACCCTGTCTTCAAATACAGTCACATTCTTAGATGTACTGAGGATTTAGTCTTCAATATGTGGAATTTGTGGACACACAATTCAGCCCATAATAGTACTGTTGAATTTTTGTACTTTTTATATCCCACAACTTTCTTAAACCCTATTACAAATACTAATCTGTGTGTACACTCTTTGGAGATTTTGTTTTTTACACACAGAGGTCTACGATCTGCAAAAAAATGCTGGATTCTTTCATTTATTTTATCAATATTTACGCCTTTTATTTCCTTTTCTTGCATTTATGCGCTGTATGAGACACCTGTTACAGTGGTATATTAAAGAAGTAATTGGCTACCTTGTTATAATCTTATAGGGAGTGCCTTCAGTATTATATAATTTAATGTTAGCTGTGGGGGTTTTGGAGTTATCCATTGTCAAGCTATGGCTGTTCCTTTCTGTTTTAGGTAGTAATTCTGAATTGCAGTAATGCTTTTTCTATATATATTGACATCAAATCATTTTTCACTTTTCATGTGAATATAGACTATTAATCTATTTTTTAAATATATATTTTTTTGTTTCAGAGGGGAAGGGAGAGGGAGAGAGAAACAGAAACATCAATGATGAGAGGGAATCATTGATTGGCTACCTCCTGCACCCAACTGGGGATCAAGCCTGCAACCTGGGCATGTGCCCTTGACTGGAATCGAACCTGGGAGCCTTCAGTCCACAGGCTGATACTTTATCCACTGAGCCAAACCAGCTAGGGCTATTTATCTATTTTCCAGAGCTAACCCAATCTTATGTGCCTGGAATAAATCCACCTTGTTCATGATGTGTTGTATTTTGTATCCCTTATTGGGTTTGATTGACTAGGTTTTGTTCAGGATTTTGGCATCCATGTTTCAGTGATACTGGCTTGGAATTATTCTTTCTTATATTGTCCTAATATAATTTTGATATCAAGGCTTTGTAAGCTTCATAAAATATGTTGGGGATTCTTTTTAATTTTCTCTTTTCTAGAAAATTAATATAAGATTAAAATTAAATATTTACTGAATGTTTAGTAGAAACTTACATATAAAGCCAATTGATTTTCCTTAAGAGAAGATTTTCAATAACTAATTTTCTTTAATTAATTTATTATCCCATTTTTTCTATTCTGTTTTCAAATTATGCTTTTAAAAATTTATTTCTCGGGAGTTTTCAAAGTAATTGCCATGAAGTTGTTTGCAATATCATGTTACTCTTCTTTTGTTATTGATTTCAGAGAGGAAGGGAGAGAGATAGAAACATCAATGATTAGAGAGAATCATTGATTAGCTACCTCTTGCACACTCTATACTGGGGATATAGAGTATGTGCCTTGAACGGGAATCAAACCATGACCTCCTTGTTCATAGGTCAACACTCAACCATTGAGCTACATCAGCTGGGCTATCATGTTTCTCTTAAGCTCTGAATCATCTATTTCTACTAGTTTTGATCCCAGAATGTTTCCAGAAATTTATCAGTAAATTATTTCAAATAACTTTTGGCTTTTCATGCTTTCTGTTGTGTTTATTTTCTGTTTCTTTTATTTTATTTCTACTTTCTTTGGGTTTATTCTTGGTCTAAAAATGTTTAAGTTGCACATTAATTTCCTTATAACTTACCACTCAAGCCGCATCTTAGGGATTTTCGTGGTTATTATTAGGTTTAAAATATTTTCTAAGATGTGTTCTTCTTAATATCCAAGCATGATGTTTTTCTAATTATTGTTTTTTTTTAATATATTTTATTGATTTTTAACAGAGCAGAAGGGAGAGGGATAGAAAGTCAGAAACATCGATGAGAAACATCGATCAGCTGCCTCTTGCATGCCCCCTACTGAGGATATGCCCGCAGCCAAGGCACATGCCCTTGACCGGAATTGAACCTGGGACCCCTCAGTCTGCAGTCCGATGCTCCATCCACTGAGCCAAACCGGTCTCGGCCTAATTATTCTTTTTACTATTGACTTATCACTTCATTGCAGTGGTGAGAGTATAAATCATGGTTTGTGATGCCATCTTTTGAAATTTGTTAAACTTAATATTTGCTCAGTTTTCAAGTGTGTCTCCGACCACTAGATATACATTCAATATATACCCATTAGCCCAGCATACTTACTCAACATGGTGTTATGTTTACCTGTACTTAGTGCTGAATAAAATCTATCTTAACGTAAAAGCTATTACAATAATGATAAAATATTTGTCTTTATGTAGAGTGGTGAGACTGAACGGCAGTATAAAGGAACTATAGACTGCTTTATGAAGATATACCAACACGAGGGAGTCCCTGCATTTTTTCGTGGTTCCTTCTCCAATATCCTTCGTAGTACCGGGGGTGCTTTAGTGTTGGTATTATACGATAAAATTCAAGAATTCCTTAGTGTTGGTGCTTGAGGTAGTTCATCACGGGATTAAATTGAGGAATGCATACATTTAACTTGTTAAACATACAAATTATATAGCTGCCATTTGTATATATTTTGATAGTTGCTTATTACTGTCAGTATTTTTAAAGCGGTAATTCTACAATAAAGCATAAGCTTTTTCAAGCATTTAAATACTGAAGATCAGATAAATGTGGGTTTCCTTCCCATTAAGACTCAAACTCACTTTACTGAGACATTTTACTTACAATTAGTTTACGTTATTTTTATTAGTTAAAATCCTTTTGTGATGAAAAATTAAAATGTATAATGTTAAAATATAAGAAATTAAAGTTCTTTAAAAATGCTATTATTTTAATGTAATTATCTTTCTTTCCTTGAAAATCATATGACACGTATTTCTTAAAAGCTTATCAGAAGATGTCATCATTATATCTTTGGACATAAGTAAGCTTTCTTCTACAACATCTCTACTAAAACAGTTCAGTTTATTACTTAGTGTTTATGCTATTATATAGCTTTTAATTAAAAAAAAACCCTGATAATGACATTAATGACCCTGTAAACCTGTAGTTGGGAAAAAAAGATACAAAATGGCATTTATCTGCTAACTTTTCTTTAAATAAAATCTTGCTAATGTGAATATATCTTGTCCCCTCAAAAATTAGTTTGTATGTTTTGTATGAATAAAGGAAGTTTAAAAGTTATATCTGACCTTTTTAAAATTAATCTTTATTGTTGAAGGTATTATAGATGTTTCTTCTTTTCTTCCTCATTGGTCCCCTCCTCCCCCGTTCCTTCCCCTCACCAGGCCTTCTCCCATACTATTGTCTGTGTCCATGGGTTAAGCATTTAAGTTCTTCAGTTAATCTCCTCCTGCATCCCCTCCCCTTCCCTCTGAGAATCATCAGTTTGTTACATGCTATGGCCATGTCATCCTCCGCACATGGACTGTTAGACTTTAATTAGCCTGGGTACTAAACTACTCCCAGCTGTAGCATGGAAAGGAAGCTCCAGAAACAGGCCTCCCCCTGGAATCCCAGCTACACCTTTTCCAGGACGCGCTCTCCCAGTAAACTTTGGTTCTATTGAAGTTTTTGTCTGCAACTTCATTCTTCGATTGAGCAAGACAAGAACTTGGACTCAAACACCCACATTTTTTGTTTCAGTGGAGAAAGAAAAGAGGGACATCTGTAATACTCTCAACAATAAAGATTTTTTTTTTTATGGCTCCTCGTTTTTTATTTTTTATGTTTTTATTGATTTTAGAGCGGAAGGGGGAGAGAGGGAGAAACATGGAACAGCTGCAGAGGACCAAGCCCACAACCCAGGCATGTGACCCTGACTGGGAATCTAACTAGTGACCTTTTAATGCATGGGGCGATGCTCAACTAAATGAGCTATACCAGCCAAGACCTCATTAAAAAAAAAAAGTTTTGTGTTTTTTTTTTTTTATTGATTTCAGAGGAAGAGAGAGAAGGAAACATCAATGAGAGAATCGTTGATTGGCTGTCTGCTGCACACACTCTGACGGGATAGAGCCCACAACCCTGGCATATACTCTAACCAGGAATTGAACTGTGACCTCCTGTTTAATAGATTGAAGCTCAATCACTGAGCAACACTGGTCTGGCCAGGTCCTCATTCTTGAAAAGGTAAACTTCTTGCCTTCAGGGTAAGGACTTACCATGGCATACAATGTCCATGATCTAGCTAAACTTCAGCTGTACATCATATCTGCCCTAGGCACCACAGGCATACCAATAATTTCTGATTCCTCAAATACAGTATGTTCTTTGATGCTTCTGTGCTGTTGCATCTGTTGGTATTTTTATGTCATTTATTTTCTTTGCAGAGTTAAATAACATGCCTGAGGCCCTACTGCTAGAAAGTTAGGCAAGCCTGGGGCTACAAATCTCTGATCCCCAAAGCCCGACATGCTTCTAGCCAGTAGGTACCACATTTTTTACCTTTCCAAGAAATGTAAAGAATGTGGTAACAATCTCTTGCCCCTAGCCTCAGCTATTTACTTTTACTCTGGTAATTTTAGGTGTTTTTTGATAGAAAAATCATTCTCACACCTTTGTTATACAGACAGAAAGCATGGGTAATTAAATGGCCCTAGGAGATTTTGGAATAAATCTAGTTGGTGGGCCCAAGGGGATGATGGCTGCAGAAGCAACGGGGGGGTGGGGGGTGGGTGGGGGATGGGGGGGGGAGGGAGGTCAAAACCACGTGCCCCTCGAGGTGGGTTTCTAAGGGGAGCCCAGTAGCCAATCCCCATTGTGCTCGCGCACTGGCCGATGGGAGGCCCCTCCCCAGCCTGCGGCGGCCCTGACAACGGCGTAGTCCGCCAAGAGCTCCAGTCACCTTCTGAAGAGGCGCGACTCACTAACGTGGAAAGACGAGTCAAAGCAGTACTGTACATCCCCGTTTCTCTTGAAAATGGACTTCACCGTCCCTATAACAATAGCAGCAGGAGCTATAGCCACACTTGCTGTTGCTGCTGTGGTAGCATTGATAGTAGTAAAAAGCATAAGTTCTTTAAAGAAGTGGACAAATAATGACAATACGAGCGCTGAAATTTTGGGTGAAAACGTCTATTTCAAGTTGGAAGCAAGTAGAAAACTGGACAAAGAATCGATCGAGAAGGAACAGAAAGTACCTGAAGAATTGGTAGAAAGGGAACAGAAAACATCCCAAGGATTGGGTGAGAAGACACGGGAAACCTCTGACGACGTGGATGAGACGGGCCAGGGATCGTATGAAGAACTGGGCCAGGAGGAACGGGACAGCCCAACTCCGTAAGTGTCCACTCTGCCTGGTGAACTTCGGGAGGACACACATCAGGTGCTGATCACGGAGAGGGGCCCGGGCTGGGCCGCACCAGGCTGCTCGCCCGCCTCCGGAGGGCAGACGCGGGAGGGCGGCCCGGGCTGGCCGGGTTAGTGGTGGCGGACACGACCCAGGTGGTCACAGACTTTCCCGCGCAGAGGTTCGTGGAGGGGCTGCATCTTTAGAATGGGGCGAGGGAAGTTACATGGAGGGAAGGCGTCAGTGTGCTGGTTTCTTGACCGGCCAGCGGAAACACCAGTCCCCCCTCACACAGGGCACTGGAGTGGAGGGGCCGCGGTCCCCGCGTGCCGGCTCCCTGGCGCGAGGCGGCCGCGCTGCACAATGGGCTCGACCTCACAGAGCTGAGCGCGTGGGCCCCTCGGGGCGGCGAGGCGCCGGGCTGCGTTTGGCCCCCGCCAGGCTGGGAGCCGGTCTCGGTGGCATCCCGCCGCTGGGCCAGGCGTGCCCCGGTTGCCAACAACAGCCAGGGCCGCCTCTGAAGCCGCTGGGCGGAGCGCGGGGCGGGGGCGCCGCTCCTCGAGCCGGCATCAGTGCTCCGGGCCGCCGCGCGAGGGCGAGCGAGCCGGCGCCGTTTCCTTCCTCCGGCCCGATTCTCCGGCTCCGCCTTCCCGGCCCTCCCAACCCCCCCCCCCCCCCCCCAGCTGGCTCAGCCTCCTCCATTTTCCAGATCTTTCTCGAACCCTCAGCTCCACGAGCGGCCGTTGCCCGAGCGCTGACGGAAGCGGCCGAAGCTGCGGCTCGCGCGTCTCCCCGGAGGCCGAGCGCGCAGGCTCGGAGCTCGGTAACTGCCGGTTGGAGACGCCGACCCGCAGCGGAGAGACCCGGGCGGCGGGGGCGGCGGCGCGGCACCTCTCCGTCTCCGCGGTTGCTGGACGCGCTGCCCTCGATTTAAAGCGTAGCGACTTGGGGTCACCTCTTCTTTGCTTCTCGTAGGGGTGGCAATCCCGGGAGCAGCAGCCCAGCAGAGGACGCGGTCCCCACCCAGGAGCTCTTGGCACCAGAATCCCGAGGACCCGGCGGCGGGATGTCTGTGGTTGGCATTGACCTCGGCTTTCTCAACTGCTACATCGCTGTAGCGAGGAGCGGCGGCATCGAGACCATCGCCAATGAGTACAGCGACAGGTGTACCCCGTGAGTGTCATGTCGGGTCCCAGTGACGGCCCTGGCGTCAGGTCCTGCCGGGTGGCTCCTCCGGATGCGCGCGGAACCCTGGGGTGACAGGTGCAGCCCGGCGAGCCCGGTGGGCGTCGGGCTGCCGCTCCGACAAGCCCCGGGGGCTTAACTCGGACAGTTTGCGCATCTCTACTTTCTGTACCCGCGCTCCCCGCCTCGTTCCCTAGCGGCCCTGCTTTAGTTTGCGGCAAGGGGTTGGGGTGGGGACCCCCTCGACGCCCTGAACATTAGAGGAAGGTGTCCCATTACTTCTTCCTAGTGGGGCTTACGGGAAATTCTCGGCCGCGGACTCCCCCCATGCCTCCCCCCTCCCCCCTGCGCCGAGGGAAGAATTCTGCATTCTCTCCCGCATCCATTCCTAGTCTCTCTCCGCATGACAGCTTTCATGCAGAAAAGGAAGAAATGAGCGCGTAGACTGCACACATCAGAAGATGAGTTAGAGGGTCATCTGGCCCAGAAAGCTCCCCCCCCCCTTCTTTTCTTTTTCTTTCTTTTTTTTTTTAAACAGTTGGGTGCGCAGGGTTTTATCCCAGTGACCCTGAGAATTCCAGGTAATGGCCGGGTTTCCAGGGGCGTGTAACTATTAATTAGAGAGAATTGGGGGTAGGAGTCGTTGGCCTCTTGTATGGGTAATGTACACCTTTTGATGCAGCGGTTCTCAACCTGTGGGTCATGACCCCTTTGGGGGTCAAATGATCCTTTCACAGGGGTCGCCTAAGACCATCGGAAAACACAGATATTTACATTACGATTCATAACAGTAGCAAAATTACAGTTACAAAGTAGCAACGAAAATAATTTTATGGTTGGGGTCACCACAACATGAGGAACTGTATTAAAGGGGGCGGCGTTAGGAAGCTTGAGAACCACTGTTTTAATGGAAATGATGGCGTTAGACTCTATCCAGAGCATATTTCTACAGAATGAATTGTTGTAGAGTCGGAGGCGGCAGTCCTGTATAAACATACTTGAGGAGTGATTGTGTTGCTTACACTTGATGAAAGACTTAAAAGACGTGTCATTATGTCATGGGAACATGTCCCATTGTTCCCCTGGTCTGGGAAGGTGGTTGTGAAAATATGAGGCAGGGACATGAAAAATTGGCTTCATGTGGTAGGCTCTTGTCACCGGTAATTTTATGAGGAAACCAAGTTTTTCATGTCTTACCTTCTATGGACAAGTGACTAAACTTGTTAATTTCACCTTTACGAATGATCCAAAATATAATAAATATAAGACTAATCTTAACCAAAATCAATGTTAAGCCAAGACTTTAAATGATTAAATGACTGCAATTCTATGAATAATTTTTAAATATGTCAAGATGTCCAAGAGTAGCTTACTTACTTGAAGCAGTCTGCTTTGGTATCTTTGAAGAATATTCCAGAAGGTTTTATATAACCTTTTCCAGATATGCATTATATTTCTATTGAAATTTGGGGTATTTATATACTCAAATATGAGCTTAAGTCAGTTAATCTTCATAGTACTGTTAGAACTCTTCTTTTTACATTTAAAAAATGTTTTCCATGTTCTAGTTGTCAAGCTAACATGACACAGATATTTCTAAGATATAAATATATTATGAGAGGATTCTATGGAAAAGAAAGAAAGCTCAATTCCCTTGGTTCAGCATCCATATAATTTCCACATTTGTTTCATTCTTTACTGTACATGATTATGTATAAATGAGAGAATACTGTGTGTAAACTGTCGAATTGCTTAATTTTGGCCTACAATTAAGGGACTGAAGCCAGGTAACTTAACATTAATTCTTCAGACTTCATCTCTGTAAATTGAGAGTGCTTGTACTAGCCTCTCATGTCGTGCATAAATTGAAGAGGTAGAAAGAAATTAACAGGCATAAATTGAAATTAGCTTAATTTTTCTGAAAATTTCCTTAAAAGAATAATTATACAAGCAGTACATGCTCATTGTAGAAATACAGGCACATTAAGAGATGAAATTAATAATTATAATTATTCCACCCAGAAATAAAACTTGCATGGTTTTCCCTGTGTGTGGTTTAAGAATAGATTGTACTACTTTATATTCTGTTTGGTAACCTCATTCTATCTAAAACATATCTTTACACTAATTTTAGCATTTTTATCATTTCCTTAATTTAATCTATCCCTTATTAGACTTTCAGATTGTTTGCATATATTTTTATAAACAACTACAGGCCTGGTGCCTGAAATTCATCCATGGGGGGGCAGGTAGGGGAAGAGTGTCCTTCAGCCCATCCTGCATCCTCTCCAATCTGAGACCCCTCAAGAGATGTCCAGCTGTTGGACATCCCTCTCACAATCCAGGACTGCTGGCTTCTAACTGCTCGCCTGCCTGCCTCCCTGAGTGCCCTAACTGCTTCTGCCTGCCAGCCTGATCACCCTCTAACCACTCCCCTGCCAGCCTGTTTGCCCCTAATTGCCTTCCCCTGCAGCCTGGTTCCTCTCAACTGCCTTCCCTTGCAGGCCTGGTCACCCCTAACTGCCCTCCCCTGCTGGCCATCTTGTGGCAGCCATCTTGTGTGTTGGAGTGACAGTCAATTTGCATATTACTCTTTTATTAGGTAGGCTAGAGCTGTGGTCAGCAAACTCATTAGTCAACAGAGCAGCAAACCACGGCTCACAAACCGCATGTGGCTCTCGAGCCACAGTTTGCTAACCACTGGGCCAGAGGCCTTTTGCATAGGTAGGGGCTGGCTGGTTTGCCCTGAAGGTGTCCCGGATCAGGGTGGGGGTTCCTTGAGGGCGTGGAGCAGCCTAGGCAAGGAGCCTGTGGTGGTTTGCAGGCCAGCCACTCCCCCAGTGACCCCCAGGCCAGGGCCAGCTAGAAGCAGGTATCTAGGATTTATTTTATCTTCTGTAATTGAAACTTTGTTCCCTTGAATGAAGGCCAGGGAAGGCCAAGGAAGGCGAGAAGCTTAGCTTCCTCCATTGCCAGGGGCAACGCAAGCCTCCTGCTCGCTCCAGCTCCATGTTGGCCGCCATCTTATTTGGGTTAATTTGCATACTTGCTCTGATTGGCTGATGGGCATAGCAGAGTGATGGTCAATTTACATGTTTCTTTTTCATTAGTGTAGATGTGGCAATAACTATCTTTGTAACTAAAATTTTTTCAAGCAGCTAATCTTTACTGAAGTTTTTATGTGGCAGATTATAAACTAAGATCCTTCTATTTTAGAGAGAGGAAGGGAGAAGGATAGATAGAAACATCTTATCAGCTTCCTGACCCATTCATCCTAGTGGGGATCGAGCCTGCAACCTAGGCATATGCCCTTAATGGGTATCAGACCATGATTTCCTGGTGCATGGTCTAATGATCAACCACTGAGCCATACTGGCAGGCTATAACTAAATTTTTGACTTTTAATTCCTTCAAATAAATATCTAGAAATAGAATTAATGTGTGTACATTTGAAAGGCCTTAGTTTGTACTGTTCAATTGAGTATACAGGTGGGGATTGGAATTTCCATTCCAGGCTTGATTATATCAGAGTAATCAGTTTCAAACATGGGAAAAGAAACTGTAGCCAAACATCCTCATTCAATAACAGATTAAAGCATGTGGTCAACTAAAACATTCTGCCATGTTGATAATAGTGCTTGCACTATCATGCATACCTCACTATTTCTATTAGTTTGGTATTACTGGCTATCTTTTCCATAAGAAACCTAACGCAGAGTTAAGTATCTTGGCCAAGAACTAGTAAGCAATAAAAGATTCAGTTCAGGCCACTTTGATTCCAGAACCCCAATGTGCTTCCATTATCCATTCACATAAGGAGAGTATATACAGACTAGGTTACTGGGGATGTAGCAATCAAAAGAGAGAAATTACCTGGCAGTTACTGTACAGAGAAACATCTTTGTTCTGATAACAGACTCATCTATTTTTGGATAGTTCCTAAGAAATATCTTGTTTTAAAATGTTTTAATATACTTTTAAGTTATAGTAATATATAAAAATTTAGTTTGTTTAAAAATTCATAAGAACGTAACAAAATATCTTAGTATAAACAAAGGAAAGTAGTGTGGAAGACTACTAGTATAAACTATTAACAATGGCTGTTTCTTGGGAGTAGAATTAGGGAGGGTGTGTTTTTAATACTAAGTCTATAATGTTTTAAATTCTTATGAATGAATATATTTACAATAAGGAAAATAGATTTTTTGAATGAAACTATTCAAGATATTTTTGTTAGGTGTATTTTTTTTTCATCAAAATTCTGTGTGATCAGACTTACTCAGTGCCCTGACTCTCTGTCTCCCTTATTTTTCCCTATTTTGTTATCAGTGCATAAATAACCTGACAATATTGGAAAATATTATTTATACACAACATCTCATATATTTGGGATGTCCTCTTCAATGCACAAAGATAGAAATCACTGACTTTGGGGTATTACAATTTTTTATACATAAAAAATGCCAAACTAGCCTCATAAGGATTTTTTTTTTTTTTAAGTAAAAAAAGGAAACCAAACTAAACAGATTAACAGTGACTATAGTTGGATAAAAGAACTTTATGGTGATGCATTGGGGGGGGGGCTTTTATGTTTTTTATTAAATATTCTTTGTATTATATGAATTGCTTTTGTTTGTGTATTTTACTATGAGCTTATGCCAATGTTGATTTAAAATGCTGAGCCCGGAAGGCAAGGCTCAATGGTTGGGCATCAACAGTTCAATTCCTGGTTAGAGCACATGACCAGGTTGTGGGTTCGATCCCCAGTGTGGGTTCCATTCCTCTCCCTTCCTCTCAGAAATCAATACAAATATATTTTAAAAATAAAAATAAAACATAAAATGCTGAGGAAATCAAAGTAAATCTTCCCCTTTGTCCTTTTACAACCACCTCTTAAACTTAAGTGTGTATGTTCCTAGTTTTATGCAAGTATGCGAGCATATGTACATAACTGGGATGTTTTTCTATGTTTCTTAACCAAATGAAATTACATAATACACATATTGCAATTGCTTTTTAAAAAATATATCGTGGACATCTCAAACTTGTACATATGGCTCTTAATTTACCTTTTTAATGGTCATAAAGTATAGATACACTGCTGTTAATGGAAAATTCAAAATATTATTTTTCTGTTGACAAACAAAAATTCAATGAACACCTTCACTTTTTTTAAACTCAAATTGTGCCGAGATGGGTGGAAAAGCAGATGTCTCATACTTAATATGCCAAATCTAGGACTATAAAAATATTTTATGATTATTTTTATCCTCACCCAAGGGTATGATTTTATTGATTTGAGAGAGAGAGAAGAAGGGAGAGAGAGGGAGGGGAGAGAGTAAGAAAGAAAGAGAGAAAGAAAGAGTGAAAAGTAAAAAGAAAAGAGAAAGAAACATTGATCAGTTGCCTTCCGTAGATGCCCTGACTACGGATCAAACCCAAAACTTTTAGGTATATGGGATGACACTTCCAACTAACTGAGCCACCTGTTTATCTTTTAACATGAATATTATCTACAACAAAACAAAATAAATCTTCACTCATTGCTTTGAATTTGTGGGTGAGAAATTCTAAAAGGTTTCTAGAAGGCCAGGAATGATAAATACAAATTATATAATATCTGAGTTTAAGATATCTAAAATGTCATTGGTAGTCTTAGTTGGTATGTGGTTGGTCACTACAGTATAAATTAATGAATATAACCATGTTTTGATAAAACTTTATTTACAAAAGTTGGTGGCAAGTAGTAATTTGCAAAGTGATCTAGAACTTTCAATTTATTGTATACTGTTACTTGTTTTTGAACTGGTAGATTTTAAGTAAGATATCTCTAACAATCTAATCTCATAGTTAAATAATATGTCTAACTTAATGCATCTAATTAACTTTTAAAACAATTGTCTAATTATGTAAATGTTTATGATTTCTGTTAATGGTTTCAAGTTATTAACTTATTTATGATAATAAATAATTGCTTGCTAAAAGCATTTGAAAGCTCTTAAATATCTTTAATTTAATATATTTTTATTGATTTCAGAGCGAAAGGAAAAGGGAGAGAGAGATAGAAGCATCAATAAGAAAGAATCACCAATCCACTGCCTCCTACATGCCCCCTACTGGGAATTAGCCCACAATCTGGGCATGTTTCCCAACCTGGAATCAAACTATGACCTCCTGGTTCATAGGTCAGCTCAACACCTGCCAGGCTTAAATAAAATTTTATTATTTTTATATGTTAAAATGTTGTATACATTGTCCATACTGAAGGATCGGAACGTTTTTATTATTACTAAATATAAAGCCTAAAAGAAATTTTATTTTTCTAAGAAAGGAAATTCTCCTATATAATAAAGAGGTAATATGCAAATTGAACATCACTCCAAAACACAAGATGGCCTCCCCCATATGGTCAAAGATGGCCACTCCCATGTGGACACAAGATGGCTGCCAGGGGAGAGTAGTTGTGGGTGATCAGGCCAGTAGGGGAGGGCAGTTGGGAGGGTCCAGGCCTAAAAGGGAGGGCAGTTGGGGGTGATCAGAGCTGCAGGAGAGGACAGTTAGGGGTGACCAGGATAGCAAAGGAGGATAGGGGGCAACCAGGCCTGCAGGGGGAAGTCTGTTGTGGGGGGACCAGGCCAGCAAGGGAGGGCAGTTGGGGAGGGGGGACCAGGCCTGCAGGGGAGGGTAATTGGAGGGAACCAGGCCGTTAGGGAGGGCAGTTAGGGGCAGTCAGGCAGGCAAGCGGTTGGAAGCCAGCAGTCCTGAATTATGAGAGGGATGCCCGACTGCCTGTTTAGACTTGATCCTGGTGGTCCCAGATAGGAGAGGGTGCAGGCTGGGCTGAGGAACACACACAAACACACCCTATGCACGAATTTCATGCACCAGGCCTCTAATGATAATAAGTCCTTTGAGAACATTCCTCCCTCACCTCCTCCTAGAGCAACGTTTTTTTTAGATAGTTAAGTTTGGAAAATAATAACCAGATGTTTGTATGTTGTTCTTACAGCATAAGTTCTCAGATCCCTTAATTTACTTATTGCCATTGAAACACTACACTCCAAGAATGTTTTTCCCAACTTACTTGAATGTCTAAGAAATAATATTTTACAGGACAATATTTGAAAAATTACCCAATAGGTCAACTGGAAGAGATTTTCCCCCCACCTAGGGCACATCTGACAATATCTGAAGATATTTTTCATGGATACCCTGGAGGTGGAGAGGGGTTAATGCTACTGGCATCCAGCAAGTAGAGTCTAGGGATGCTTTTAAAATCCTACAGTGCACAGAATACCCCAACTCTGCCAACAAAGAATTGTCTGGCCCAAAGTGTCAATAGTGCCAGTGTTACTTTATGAACATGTTGGCAATCATAGTTGAAATCGGCAGTGTAAGGAGCTAACCACTTAATTTAAAACAGTTGATTGATCTCTCATTATTAATTGAGCTGTTGTATTTCTTAGAGTCTACTCAATGATAGGAGATGAAGCTACAAATAGTGATTGTGATCTTATAGAAACTGGTAAGGGAAGGTCAGAACTTTAAAAATAGGGCTGTATTAAAAGTGTAAGTGGTAAATCAGGGCACTTTGAATCCTTAGTAGAGATTGACAAAGAAGCAAAGAAATTTAGAGTGCTGACCTTTTAAGTGAAGAAAGAAGTCTCTTAGTCTGCTGGCAAGTATGTGTTTCCTCCATCCTAATCAAGCATGGGCTTATAAAAATAGACTCTATAAGAGAGAGAGAAAGTTAATCTTAAATTTTAAGGGGAAATTATAACTTTCTTAAAGTAATATACTGTCATTTGATTTTTATGCCCCTCTTCTAAAAGTGACATAAGACATTTAGAAGTTCTGTTTGTTTAGAGTTCTGTGGCATTCTCTGTTGATCTGTGACAGACAATATAATGACAACATTAGATTGAACATTGTGGATGTAAGCTGCATTGTAAACATTCCTTTTTTGTTTTTAGGTACAAAATGGAATTTCTAAATAGTAGTTGAAATAATCTATAAAAGTGTAATATATGTGGATTTTATGTTATATATTTCTTTAAATAATTGAATATCATTTCCTATAAAAAACTCATATCTGCCTAATATGTGATATAAAGTGTCCATTTCACTTGTTACTATTAAAGTTAGGTAAAAGTTTTGAGAGCAAATGAGTATCCGAATTTTTCTGAAAATTCTTGGCAGATACTTATTTAGTGGTTGTGTTCTAGAATATTTTTGACAGAAAATTGAACAAAGAAAGGAGTTTGAAGACCGTTAGCTATATTTTAATTGTTTAGCTTTCTCTGTGAAGTAATATATGTGTGAAATATATTTCAAAGAATCTAGCACTTACTTAATAAGTGATAGTTGTTGAATCAATCTTATTTGGATTTAGTGTTCCAAAAGAATTTAAACTCTTGAGAAATCAACTTAAGAGTGAGATTTTCTGTGCACTCAAGTAATGGTAGTGAAGTATTAAAAAGTTAAAAATTATTCAGGAGATTACTATGATAAGTGAAAAAAGCTAGTCAATGAAAGACAAATACCATGTGATCTCACTTATATGTGTAATCTAATGAACAAAATAAACTAACCAACAAAAGAGAGACAGAGGCATGGATTCATGGAACAGACTGACAGCTGTCAGAGAGAAGGGGATAGAGGGACTGGAATAAAGAAGGTGAGGAGATTAGCCAAAGAACATATACTCGTAACCCATAGACACAGACAACAGTGTGGTGATGCCAGAGGAAGGGTTGTAAGTAGAGAACTTTCATGACCTTAGTCTCTAGGAGAATTTCTTTGTGTATCATATTGAGAATAGACATCCTATCTAATAAAAGAATAATATGCAAATTTACCATTCCTTCACTATACCCACACACCATGCCCACGAGCTACAGCCACCAGCCAATCAGGAGCAAATATGCAAATAAACCCAACCAAGATGGCTGCCACCCACGGAGAGCAGGAGGGAGGCTTGATTTTCCCTGGCAATGGAGGAAGCCAAGCTTTCTGCCTGTCCTTGCCACAAAGTTTCAATTATACAAGATGATGATGGCAGCCACAGAGCTGGAGAGAGCAGGAGGCTTAAGTTGCACCCAGAGATGGAGGAAGCCAAGTTTTCCACCTGCCCTGGCTGGCCCAGGCCTCTGCTTCAGGCTACAAAGTTTCAATTATAGAAGGCAAATAAATCCCAAAAGAAATGGCTGCCGCCACGGAGCAAGCAGAAGGCTCCAGGCTACAAAGTTTCAATTGTAGAAGAAAAATAAATCCCAGATACCAGGGCCTCCGCTTAGGTGGTCAGGGGGTGTGGCCAGCCTACAAACCAGCACAGGCCCCTCGCCCAGGCTGCCCCACACTCCAAGGGAACCCCCGCCCTTACCTGGGGCACTCTTCTGGGCAAACCAGCTGGCCCCCACCCATGCACCAGGCCTCTAGCCTATCTAATAAAAGAGTAATATGCAAACTGACCATCACTCCAACACACAAGATGGCTGCCCCCATGTGGTCAAAGGTCCTGCCTCCATATGGACATAAGATGGCCCCCACAAGATGGCCAGCAGGGGAGGGCAATTGGGAGGGACCAGGCCTGCAAAGGAGGGCAGTTGTGGGCAATCAGGCCAGCAAGGGGGGGCAGTTGGGAAGGACCAGGTCTGCAAGGGAGGGCAGTTGGGGACTATCAAGCCTGCAGAGGAAGTCAGTTAGGGGTGACCAGGCCTGCAGAGGAGGGAAGTTGTAGGTGACTGGGCCTGCAGGGAAGGGCAGTTGTGGGGAACCCAGGCCTGCAGGGGAGGGCAGTTAGGGGCAAAGAGGCTGGCAGGGGAGCAATTAGGCATCAATCAGGCTGTCAGGGGAGTGGTTAAGGGGTGGTCAGGCTGGCAGGCAGAAGCAGTTGGGGGCAATCAGGAGGGCAGGCGGGTGAGCAGTTGGGAGCCAGCAGTCCTAGATTGTGAGAGAGACCCCAGATTGGAGAGGGTGCAGGTTGGGCTGAGGGACACTCACCCCACCCTGCATGAAATTCATGTACTGGGCCTCTGGTATACTATTATACTGGAAATGTCCTCAGCAAAACACATATTAAAATGCTTTTTCTACTTTTAAACCTTTATTCAGGATTCACCTTTATTACTAGCTTTTTATAAACCTTATTATCTAGAAGTGATTAGTCTCTTTTTTTTTTGCTACTGTCATAATCATATTCTGATTTTTTTCTATAGACTATAAGTTATCCAAAGAAAGTGTTTGTAGCTAGTATGCACACAATGCCTGTAACTATTTGTTACAATGGAAATCATGAAACTACTCTCTTGAATCATTACATTATTGATAATGTTATTCTAAACTTGCATTTATAAGCAGAATTATGTATAAATCCTATCTAATAAAATAGTAATATGCAAATTGACCATATCTCCACTACACCCACAAACCATGCCCAAAAGCCACACCCACCAGCCAATCAGGAGTGGACATGCAAATAAACCCCAACCAAGATAGTTGTGGCCACTGAGAACAGGAAATTAGGCTTGGGTGTCCCCAGCAATGAAGGAAGCCAAGCTTTCCACAACTGCCTTTGCTGGGTCAGGCCTCCGCTTAAGGCTATAAAGTTTCAATTATAGAATCCCAACAGAAATGACAGCAGCCACAGAGCGAGCAGAAGGCTTGGCTGTGCTCCAGGCTACAAAGTTTCAATTGTAGGAGATACATAAATCCCAGATATCAGAAACTCTGCTTAAGTTGCCAGAGGGTGTGGGTGGCCTGCAAACAGGCCCCTTGCCCAGGCAGCCCCATGCCCCAAGGCAAACTCAACCTGATCCAGGACACCCTTCAGGGAAAACCAACTGGCCCCCACCTATGCACCAGGCCTCTATCCTATCTAATGAAAGGGTAATATGCAGATTGACCATCACTACAACACAAGATGGCTAGCCCCATGTGGTCAAAGATCCTGCTCCCACAAGATGGCCAGCAGGAGAGGGCAGTTGGGAGGGACCAGGTCTGCAAGGGAGGGCAGATGGAGGCAATCAAGCCTGCAGGGGAGGGCAGTTGGAGGGACCAGGCCTGCAAGAGAGGGCAGTTGGAGGCAATCTAGCCTGCAGGGGAGGGCAGTTAAGGGCAAACAAGCTGGCAGGGGAGCAGTTAGGCATCAATCAAGCTGGCAGGGGAGTGATTAGGTGGTGATCAGGTTGGCAGGCAGAAGCCATTAGGGGCAATCAAGGCAGGCAGGCAAGCAGTTGGGAGCCAGCAGTTCTGGATTGTGAGAGGGATGTCCGACTGCCCATTTAGGGATCGGGCCTAAACGGGCAGTCAGACATCAATACAGGGGTCCCATATTGGAGAGGGTGCAGGCTGGGCTGAGGGACACCCCCTGCCCCCGTGCCCGAATTTCGTGCACCGGCCTCTAGTGCAGAAATAAAAACAGTAATTGTATTATTCAAAGCATTTACCTAATTCGCTTAATTAATATAGTCCTATGAGCAGTTGTTACCATTACTATCTTCCAGATGAGAAACTGTGGAAATAATGGTTAAGTGATTTCCACAAGGTTATTTACTTGTTATGTAGCAGAGCCAGAATTTAGTTCCAAGCAGCTTGTTCTTACTGAATACAGTATATTTTTTCCATCAATTTTTTAAAATATAACATTTATTTTAACCACTTTTCCATTTCTTATGAAAGTTTAAAAAATGAAAATTTCTAATTTTAGATAACCTCTTTTAAAAATAGTACATGATTACATTAATCCTTTTAATTTATTTTTATATAAGGTGAAGCAGAATAATAGACCATTGATACAAAAACACCATGGGAAACAACATTGTGTTTTTCCCCTTTTAGGGCCTGTATATCTTTGGGATCAAGAACTAGAGCCATTGGAAATGCAGCTAAGAGCCAGGTAAATTGTTAATGTAGATGTTTTGATTTATAGAATTAATTAACTGAATCTTGGTAACTAGTAAGCTCCCATTTTACATAAATTAAGAGTGAAAACGAAGAGTAGGGAAAATATGATATATACTAAACCTTTATATTTTATTATATGTATTTTGCTTTGGCTTATAAAATATTTTTAAACTTTATTTATTAAAAATCCTTAGTTGTGAAGTTAGGATGTTCCATCATATAGCATCAGTTTTTCACTGTGTAGTCATTTTCTATGGGATATCCTATCTAGAATATACACTTCAACAAGTGAGTGATGTTTTGGTAAAAGAAGGTAGGAAGAATGAAGGAACTAATTTCCAGAGGAACCCAATGTGGCTACCAGTACTTGACATGGAATCTGGTTAAGTCTTCATATTTCTAGGCTTCTGAAATACTTATGGTAGCACATTCACTTTTAATATTCTAGGCTACAGGTTCATTGTCCATGGACTTTGTTTATTGTCCTGAACTAAAAGCCCTTAATAATTACTTTTTAAATTTTAATATATCCCTGGATCTTCTTTTCTTCATTATACAATGACATTGTTTAATGGGGCTTTTTCTTCATGACTTTGTAGGAATAATTGCTCATTTATCCAGGAATTTTTGCTTATAATTTGTATCGTTTGTCTTATAATTGGTCTAGATATGAATATGCTTGTATCTTCTACATCAATCTATATATATAAAAGCCTAAGTGACCATCCAGCCATTCGACTGCTTGACCAGTAGCTATGACACTCACTGACCACCAGGAGGCAGATGCTGAGTGCACAGGCATAGAAACATGGAACAGACTGATGAATTTCAGAGGGAAGCGGGGAGAAGGAAGAGTGGGAAGAGATTAACCAAAGATCTTATATGCATACGGGAGGCCCAGTGCATGGATTTGTGCACTGGTGGGGTCCCTGGGCCTGGCCTGTGGGGATCAGGTTGAAACTAGCAGTCTGATATCCCCCATGGGGTCCTGGATTGTGAAAAGCTGTAGGCCAGGCCGAGGACCCAACTGGTACATGAATCTGTTTGCCAGACCTCTGGTTTATACTTAAATATTGAGTTGGTTCCAAAATGTCCCCTTCACTAAAGTTTACCTCTCATATTCTGACAGATCTTCTAAGTGTATCATAAATATCAGAGTCTCTAAAAAAAAAACAAAAAAAAAAAACAAACTATAAAGTTATTTCTCCTAAAGAGCTAAAGACCAACATGGTAATCAAGATTCTTGCAGTTTTCATCTCATAATTGAAAATCAAACATCTTTTTGGCTTTTAAAGGTCACTAAGAGGACACAAATGTATCTCAGTAATATTCTGCTTTAGATCTACATATTCTAGTTAAAGAAAAAAATTACTTTGCCAAAGTACAAGCCATTTACTAATTAGCACTTTACCTTAGCACCATGATTCATGGAAAGAGTTTTAATTTACAAGCCTAGAAGCAATTCGTTGCAATGGAAGCAACAGAGTAGTACATGAGAAATTTCATTTAAAAATTTTTAAATAAAAACAAATGAAATGAAAGTGAAAAGAAGTAAGAGAAATCAAAGATACTAATTTTCTTGAGCAGCGATTTCAACCTTTTTCATCTCATGGCACATATAAACTAATTACTAAAATTCTTTGGGACACCAAAAAAATATTTTTTGCCAATCTGACAAAGATACAATTTTTATTTATTTACAAAAATAATAATAATAGTGATTACCTATGCTATTGCTCCAAAAATGCAGATGCCTATATTTATATATAAGGAGTTCTAGGGCCAAGAATTAACCAATCAGACACAATGAGATGCAACTCTATTATATGACCTATATATTTATGATTCAAGACAAGGCATTCACACTTGATTGCTATTGTCATGTTGGCTGTTGTCATTTTTTATTTGACAATCTAAGGGAAAAGGAGTTCAGTGACCATGACTAAATTATCAGGTATTTCATTTTTTAAAAATTCTGTGGCACACCATTTGAAAATCACTGTATTAGAGCAAAAGTGTTGAGGGAAACCAGACACAAGTTGTAAATAGGTTTTATTACTTAAAAAATATTAAAATTTTATTCTTTTTTGAAGACAGTAATTTTATATCTAACTTTCCTAGGAAAGGAGAAAAATTGGGGTAGATGGGAAATAATTTACATGCATATGTTCTCATTGTATAATTTTACTATTAGTAGGAAACCAGAAAAATGAACGAATGTGTGTAATTCTGAACTTGGATTGTAGGATAAAGAGACTTAGTGGTTCTCAAGTATTAGCATAGTGTTTATTTTGCATTTATTAAGCAATTGATAAAGTGTTTACTGCCAACAGATAGTCACAAATGTAAGAAATACAATACATGGCTTCAAAAAGCTTCATGGACGATCATTTGATGATCCTATTGTGCAAACTGAAAGGATCAGGATTCCCTATGAGCTGCAGAAAATGCCTAATGGAAGTGCAGGAATTAAGGTAAGTTTGTATTCCCGGAATACAAACATATATTTAAAGAAACCAAATATCATGTTTTCCTTCTTTATTGTTAGCTAGGAAAATGAATGATAAAAATTGCTTTTGTGGGAGATAAGAATATGTGACAGGTAAAGACACTTTTGCAAGTAATTTGCTTGTAACAATGTGTTAGGCACTGAAACTTCAGAACTAAGAAATTATAACACTAGAACAGTCTTTTTGGAATATAACTTCCTTGAGCAAGAACTTTGTCTTTTTCACTGTTGTATATCCAGCATGTATAGTGGAGATTTTCAAAGAATATTGGATGAGTAAATGACTCAATAAAAATCTCTCAACTTTTGGTTTCAGGTGCGGTACCTAGAAGAAGAGAAACCTTTTGCTATTGAGCAAGTTACTGGAATGCTGTTGGCTAAGCTTAAAGAAACTTCAGAAAATGCTTTAAAGAAACCAGTAGCTGACTGTGTGATATCAGTAAGTTTTACTTCAGTGTACTATAGTCCTTCCTTATCCATGGGGGTTAAGTTCCAAGACCCCTAGTGGATGCCTCAAACCACAATAATACCAAACCCATATCTGTACTATGATTTTTTGTATGCATACATACCTTTTCACTTAAAGAAAGGAAGCACTCTACAGTTTCTCTTTGGCATATTCGAATTACCAGCATCACTACTCTTGTACTTTGGGGCCATTATGAAGTAAAATAAGGGTGACTTGAACACAAGCACTGTGGTACCACAACAGTCTATATGATAACCGAGGTGGCCACTATATAGCCCCTGGGCAGATAGTATATACAGCATGGATACTCAGAACAAAGTGATGACTCACCCAGACAGGACAGCAGGGTAATACTAAATTCCATCACACTACTCAGAAAAGCATACAATTTAAAACTTATGAATTGCTTATTTTTGGTATTTTTCATTTAGTATTCTCAGAACTTGGTTGACCATGGGTAATGGAAACTGTGGAAAGCAAAACTGTGAATAAGGGAAGCATTCTGTATTAATGTTATATTAAAACTAGGGGCCCAGTGCACGAAATTCATGCACTGGGGGTGGGTGGTCCCTCAACCCAACCTGCCCCCTCTCACATACTGGGAGTCCTCAGGGGATGTACTACTGATGGCTCATCCCCAGCCTGCCCAAAGCCTTGGGCACCCAGCCATCGCCCTGCTCAGCTCAGCCCCGGCTGCCTATGACCACCCGGCCCCAAGGGCTGGGTGCTCACCTCTACTTTCGCTCACAGCGCCCGGGGGCCGGGCACTCCCTGCCACCGCCACCACCACTGCTGCTGCCGCCTCTTCCCCTGCACAGTGCCCGGGGGTTGGGTACTCACCGTTTCTCCACCCCCAGGCCTGGCACTCATAACACTTGGCCCCGCCCCCACTCCTAATTGGCTGGTAGCATAGCCAATCAGGAGCAAAGGTACAGTCAAATTTCAATGTTTCTCTTTTATTATATAGGATGACTTTCTTTCCTATCTTTATTGTTTCTACCCTTATCCAGTAAATAAAGTAAATCCAGTTTTACTTTTTTGTTGTTGCTAATCCTCACCGGAGGATATTTTTCCATTAATTTTTATTTTATTTTATTTTATAGAGAGTGGAAGGGAGAGGGCAAAACACAAAGAAGAAAATGTCTATGTGAGAGAGACACATCAATTGGTTGCTTCCCATATGAGCCCTGACTAGGACCAGGGATCAAGCTTGTAACCAAGTTAAATGCCATTGAACGGAATCGAAACCAGAACCCTTCGGTCCACAGGCTAATCACTATCCACTGAGCCAAACTGGCTTGGGCTCCATTTTCACTTTTAGATTAAAAAGAAATTACTTTATTTGATAAAGTTTAGGAGTGAGGTCCCCAAAAGTCATTCATGATAACCAATGAATCTTTTAAAAAATACAACTAATGTATGTGATTAGTAGCTTCTGTAAATGCCACTTCTCCCTACGAATCTTTCCAGGGAGCACTGACTTTCCCATCTCTAAGGACTTGAACATTATATCTTAAAAGTTGAAAACTCCCACATGGGACTTTGAGAGTGTGAATATTCTGTATCAGAAAGAAGAGATTTTGTTTTAATGATAAATTGAATGTCTTACCTAATAATAGACAAACATGTAAATTGACCATACCTCTGCTATGCCACCAGCCAATCAGGAGTGATATACAAATTAACCCAAGATGGAGGTTAATTTGCACACTCAGCTGCCAAGTGATGGGGGCGGGATACAGGCATTCTGCCCCACCCCTGGTTTCTCAGGGCCTCTGGCATGGGAAGGAGGGGCCGGAGCACAAAGAGGCAGCTCCTGGGCCTGAGCGGAAAGGGGCTGGACTGGAGTGGAAAGGCGGTACCTGCAGCCAGGGAAAGGAAAGCCCATTCTAGCACAAATCTTCATGTATTGGGCTTCTAATATTTAATATGTATACTTTCTAAAGTTCTGACATATACACATACCCATAAAACTATCATCACTGTCAATATAATAAGCATATTACCTTGTGCCTTCTTAAAGATAAAACTTGTTGGTTATATAAGTTATACAATGTGATGCTTTCATATCATAGTGAAATGATTAGTGCTGTCGAGCTAATTAAAATTAACATATCCACCTCATCATAGGGTTACCCTTTTTTTATTTTTTGCATATGTGATGAGAGCACCTGATCTTTCTTACAAAAGTTTCATGATACAGTATTATAAACTACAGAGCCCGTGTTGTATAGTAGATGAACTAATATAGTTTTTCATAGGCCAAACCAACATAAGAAGGACTTAGACTAACATATTTTGGAAGTCCTGCAGTATTATTCCATACTAGTGGCCCGGTGACAAAATTTGTGTTCCCCAGCCTGGCCTGCACCCTATCCAATCTGGGACCCCTTGAAAGATGTCCTACTGCTGGTTTATAGGGATTGGGCCTAAATCCTCTCACAATCCAGGACTGCTGGCTCTAGCTGCTCACCTGCCTGCCTGCCTTATTGCCCCTAACCACTCTGCATGCTGGCCTGCTTGCCCCCAACTGCCCCCACCACCAGCCTCTTGCCTCCAAATGCCCCCTGCCAGTCAGATCACTCACAACTGCCCCCCCATGCCAGCTTGCTCACCCCCAACTACCTCTCCTGCTGGCTTGCTCACCCCCACATCCCCTACCCACTGGCCTGCTCACCCCTGACAGCCCCACTGTGGCCTGCTCACTCCAAACTCCCCCCCACCCCCGTTGTACTGATCACCTCCAACTGACTTCCACTGACAGCCTGCTCACCGCAACAGCCCCTGCCATCCCATCCTGGCTGGATAACCCCTAGTGACCCAAGGTCCCAACCCCTCCTTTTTTTCTTTTATCTTTTCTTTTCAGTGCATTCTTGAATGGAGGCCAGGGCTGGCTGGAAGCAAGTATCTAGGATTTATTTATTTTCTATAATTGAAACTTTGTAGCCTTGAGCAGAGGCCAGGGCAGGCAGGCAGCTTGGCTTCCTCCATTGCCAGGGCAACTCAAGCCACCTGCTTGCTCCAGCTCCATGGCCAGCTGCCATCTTGGATGGGTTAATTTGCATACTTGCTCCTGATTGGCTTGTGGGCATGGCTTTTGGGTATAGCAGAGTGCTGGTTAATTTGCATGTTTCTCTTTTATTAAGTGTAGATTATTTGTTGCTTTACAATTGTTTGTATTTAGGTCACCATTTTATGACATAGAATAGCCAAACTTAAAAAAATGAAAACAATGCCTGACCCTCTGGGTCTCTCACAGTGCCCATGCCAGAGAAAACTGTGACCTTAAACCATAGCCTACAGGCACTGAAGCAGGTTACACAGTGGGGGCAAGTGGAAGAGTATGTTTTCTCAATTATTTCATTCAAACACCATTCTTTGCCTTAAGTTGTACACAAGTTTTAGTGTAATTTACATTTTCAGCTAATGAAATGTTTAAGTAAAACCTATTACATAAATTTAATATACTTAATTGTTTTTAAATATCAGATTCCTAGCTTTTTCACTGATGCTGAGAGAAGATCTGTGATGGCCGCAGCCCAGGTTGCAGGTTTAAATTGTTTAAGATTGATGAATGAAACTACTGCAGGTGAGCACTTTGCTGTTTGAAATCACTGTCAAAAAATAGTTACTTTTTAAAAACTGTTATGTACTTGATTCTTGTAAGCTTTTCATTTTGAAGTATATAAGTTTGGCATGTGGGCGGAAACCAGTTTGGCTCAGTGGATAGAGCGTCGGCCTTCGGACTGAAGGGTCCTGGCTTTGATTCTGGTCAAGGGCATGTACCTTGGCTGCAGGCACATCCCCAGTAGGGGGTGTGCAGGAGGCAGCTGATAAATGTTTCTCTCTATTGATGTTTCTCACTTTCTATCCCTCTCCCTTCCTCTCTGTAAAAAAATCAATAAAATATATATATTTTTTTAAAGTTTGGCATGTGTTACATTGGTTATAAGAATCATTAATCTTTAAGAGTTATAGATGAGTAAAGAAAATTAAAATTTTAAAAATTAAGCAAATTATGAAAGTTAATTTAAATTTAATAATTTGTATTACTCTACTGTGTATTAAAGTGTGTAAGCATCAAAGTGATTTATCTGTTTCCACATGACTGCTATACTGAAAGTAACCTCATTCTTTGTTCTTACACAGTTGCACTAGCATATGGAATTTATAAACAGGATCTTCCCTCGTTAGATGAGAAACCAAGAAATGTAGTATTTATTGATATGGGACATTCTGCCTACCAAGTCTCACTTTGTGCTTTTAACAAAGGAAAACTTAAAGTAAGTAAATAGTGATTTGCAGTATTTGGCTTTAATGGTTCAGAGTATTTAAGACCCTGTAGAGAACCTTTATGTCTGAATTTAAAAATCCATGAAGTTACATAACCTCTCTAAACCTTAGGTTTCTCACCTGAGGATAACATTAGTAACTCTCTCATAGAACTTTTGAGTACAAAATGAATTAATGTATACAAAATGCTTGGAATGCCATATTCATTAGCTATTTGTGTTATTGTTGAGGAATTACATTAGCTATCAGATAATTTTACAGATTTATAAGTATACATAAGGAAACATTTTTAAAATGATTCCATTGTTTTCAGAAACCTTTGTATCCAGGAATCCTAATCAAAATTGTCTACAATGTGACATTATTTACTTATGGTATATGTGCTTATTTTCTTATAGTCTGTATTTGGTTTTATATTTATTTTTACATTGGCTATCTTATCCAGATTTACACATTCTTTCCATTATGTACATGTGTAGAATTGACTAGAAGATGAAATGCTTTGGGTCATCCAACACCTTTTAGAGCCTTTTGTCTTATATATATAAAAAGCTAATATGCTAAGTGCCTGACTGTCCGACCAGTCGCTATGACATGCACTGACCTCCAGGGGACAGACAGTCAACGGAGGAGCTGCTGTGACACACACTGACCATTTACAAAGGAATGGCACCACAGACCTGGCGCCCACAAAGCAACACTCAGCTTCTCCCACCTGGGACACAGGCCCCACCACTACGCCAAGTGACAGCCCACCAAATCACAGCCAACACTGCTGCTGAGCCCTGTAGTGCAAAATGTGGCCCACAGCCCAGTCCAGCCTGGAAATGGTAGCTGTGGGCGTCAGGTAATGATATCATGTAGCAACACCCAGCTTCCTCTTCCCTAGCATCAACTAGCCTTCTTGTGGTTTTTTCAGCCCAGGAACACAACTTGTTTTATAGCCAGGTGCAAACATTTCACACTTTAACCAAATGTCTGTGAAGCGTTTTCCCATTCCTTATCTCATTTGATCCTCACAAATGTCCTGGAGTAGGTAGACAGGAGACTCAGTAGAATCCTATTTTCTTTTCATTAGCCAGGAAATAGAGATTTAGAAAGTTAGAAACTTGACCTGACTGAAAAGAAGTAAGAAATGGTGGACCTTGAAAATGACTTCAGGTTTTCTCACTGCACAGAATATAGTCAAACACTGCTGCAGTTAAATATTTTCTTTTGTTCTCTCTGCGTGATCTACAATATTTACTTCTGTGTTGCTCACAATTACCTGAAAGAGAAGTTGGAGTGCTTCACTGAGCTGGAAAAAGTTTAGCTAAATCAGAAAGCAGGTCTAATTAAGCAAGTTTATCAATATACTAGAGGCCTGGTACATAAAACTCATGCACATGAGAGAAGGGATTCCCTCTGCCCAGCCTGCACCCTCTCCAATCTGGGACCCCACAAGGATTGGGCCCTCATCAGCAATTGGACATCCCTCTTGCAATCTGGGACTGCTGGCTCCTAACTGCTCACCTGCCTGCATGCCTGCCTAATCACCCCTAACTGCCTCTGCCTGCCAGCCTGATAGCTCCCTAACCACTCCCCTGCCAGCCTGATTGATGCCTAACTGCTCCCCTGCCAGCCCAATGCCCCCTACTGCCCTCCCCTGCCAGCCCAGTCCCCCCTAACTGCCCTCCCCTGCTGGCCTAATCTTCCATAACTGCCCTTCCCTGCCAGCCATCTTGTGGCAGCCATCTGATGATGATGTGTGTGGTGGCCATCTTGTGATAAAGTCGGGGCACGAGGGCCACCTAGGCTTTTATTAGTATAGATATATAAATCTCTCACTGGCACCATATGCACACATGTTTTGATCTGTCATTGTCAATAGTGAATTTGGTTGACACTTCTATCCTAAAGAAAGGGTGAATGGCGATATTAAAATATTTCTTTTGATTAATATCTCTTCAATGTGCAGAAATTCGTGCACTGGGCCACTAGTAGTTTATATGACTATAACATCATCCTTGTGATCAGAAAATTAGATGGAGATGACTCACACTTGAATGTAGGGTTCATTCTTGGTAGTTACTCTTGAATTTTCACTTAAGGGAAAGAAAATGAAAATTTTCTTTCATTTTTAGTAAATACCTTAGAGTAGTGATCATAGAACCCTTTGAAAGTTTGATAAAAGCTATTCTCTCCAGAAGGATGTACATTTGTACAAGTCACATACTAATACAATTTTGCATTTAATTTTGCGTACTACTGGACCATATGAGAAGTCTGTGCATGGATTCCCCGTGTTAGTCTTTGGGAGAACATCCCAGCCAGAGTATGCCCACTTCCTACTATCATGTTTACCACTATTCCACAACGCATCCTTGTGGGGGGAAAAATCTGCCGAAAAACACACACAGTGGGATGCTACATTTTAGTAGTCACTTTGTAAGTAGGCATTTCTGCCCTTCTACTGTGGGGAGAGAGACTACACATCTTGGTCCTATGACTTCAAGACCTCTAGAGTTGAAATTCTGTGACTTGTCTATTCCTGTTCCACCTGATTGCTAGCTGGGGCTTATTGCTCAGCATGCTTACCATGTCAAATCCTTGTCATTCTTCTTCATACTTTTCAGTGTTCTTTTTTGTTCTCATGCATTCTTTTGCTTTTCTGTATTTTTATTTTTTATTTTTTTATTTTTTTAAATATTTTATTGATTTTTTACAGAGTGGAAGGGAAAGGAATAGAAAGTCAGAAACATCGATGAGAGAGAAACATCGATCAGCTGCCTCTTGCACGCCCCCTACTGGGGATGTGCCCGCAGCCACGGTACATGCCCTTGACCGGAATCAAACCTGGGACCCTTCAGTCCGCAGGCCAACGCTCTATCCACTGAGCCAAACCGGTCTCGGCCGCTTTTCTGTATTTTTATAAAAATAGATTCGTTTTTTTTAAATAATTGAAGTTCTACTTCCTGAACTATAAATTGACCAATTATAGTATTTTAGGTTTAATCTTTGGATCAGCTTTTCTTGGCTACTTTATTTTTGGTTATATATTTTTGACTATTTCTTTATTCTGTTAAACTTCGTTTTTGACCTACATGTTTAGCGCTGTTATAGAATAAAAAGGTGTGTAATGGTAAAGTTTTAGTTGTTATTTTTTAAAAATATTTTTTTATTGATTTCAGAGAAGAAGGGAGAGGGAGATGGAAACATTAATGATGAGAGGGAATTTTTGATTGGCTGCCTCCTGCACATCCTATATTGGGATTTGAACCCACAACCCAAGCATGTGCCCTGACCAGGAATTGAACCATGACCTCCTGGTTCATAGGTCATTGCTCATCCACTGAGCCACACTGGCCGGGCTAGAGTTATTCTTAAATTATAATACGTTGATCTGTAACCTAAAGCAGATAATCCAGAGTGAGTACATATTCTGGCTAAATATAATTTATATAATTGACTTCAAATTTGGTACTCCAATGGTTTTTTACAAGTCTTATGGGTTTGATTTTATTTTAATTTTAAAAGGGTATTTTTGTTTGTTTGTTTTAAAACATCTATATTTCTGAAAATTCCGTTCTGGTTTTTCAATTAAACAGGTCTTGGCTACTACCTTTGATCCATATTTGGGTGGCAGGAACTTTGATGAAGCTTTAGTAGAATACTTCTGTGATGAGTTCAAGACCAAATATAAGATAAATGTGAAAGAAAATGCGCGAGCCTTGCTGCGTTTATATCAGGAGTGTGAAAAACTAAAGAAGCTAATGAGTGCAAATGCGTCAGATCTTCCACTGAACATCGAGTGCTTCATGAATGATCTTGATGTTTCTAGTAAAATGAACAGGTACCATGTGTGTTTTCAGTTGGGAAAGTGTTTGCTTATTTTACAATGTTTAGGTTCTGTTATTTTAGAAGATATACTTGATTTTTAGATCTCAAAATAGTGAATTTCATTTCATTTTTCCACAGGGCTCAATTTGAACAATTATGTGTTTCCCTCTTTGCCAGAGTTGAACCACCATTAAAAGCAGTACTGGAACAAGCTAGTAAGTGGAGATAAATGGACTAACCATGGAAACTGTAGCATGGTGTTATTCATTTGAATGGTACAGGACAGCAATTTTCAGCCAGTATGCTGCAAGAATTTTCAAAACATATAATACCTGACTATTTAATCAGGGACAATAACATTTATTTCCCTTAGATTATCAAATTTAAAAAATGACAACAGCCAGCACAACAATAACCATCCACTGTGAATGAATCAAAATTATACCTATTTTTTGTGAGATAGGCAAAAATATATTTTGGTGTGCCACAGAATTTTAGTAATTAGTTTATATGTGCTATGAGAGGAAAACAGTTGAAAAAACTCAGGTGTTGGAAATGGTAAAACTATGAACGTTCATCTTTTTTTTTTGAAGATTTGTATTCCTAATTTTGGAGGAGGAAATTATAACTCACTCTTTTTAAAAATATATATATATATATATATTATTGATTTTTTTACAGAAAGGAAGGGAGAGGGACAGAAAGTCAGAAACATCCATCAGAGAGAAACATCGATCGGCACTAACTGGTTTGGCCCAGTGGATAGAGCATCAGCCTTTGGACTCAAGGGTCCCAGGTTTGATTCTGGTAAAGGGCATGTACCTGGGTTGTGGGCACATCCCCAGTGGGGGGTGTGCAGGAGGCAGCTGATCAATGTTTCTCTCTATCTCTCTCCCTTCCTCTCTGTAAAAAACCAATAAAATATATTTTTTAAAAAAGAAAGAAAGAAACATCGATCAGCTGCCTCCTGCATACCCCCCACTGGGGATGTGCCCGCAACCAAGATACATGCCCTTCACCTGAATCAAACCTTGGACCTTTCAGTCCGTAGGGCAACACTCTATCCACTGAGCCAAACCGGTTTCAGCATGACTCACTCTATATTCATAAAAATAAGGTAGTAGAAATCTGGGTTTTTGAGAACTTATCCTGGTTCATTTTATTGTTTATATCATAAAACTAATGCTAGTAAAAAATGAGGTGTTTAGAAGATTTCTAAGATGAAAATAAAGTATAAATGGGACTAGCTGGCTTTGGTCAGTGGTTAGATCATTGGCCTGGAGACTGCAGGGTCTGATTTGGTCAAGGGCACATCCCTCAGTTGTAGACTCAATCCTTGGCTCTTGTCTCCCCATTTCTGATTGGGGCACATACAGGAGACAAGATTTGTCTCTCTCACATCAATGTTTCCCTTTCTCTCTACCTCGTCTCCCTTCCACTCTCTTTAAACATCAATAGAAAAATATCCTCAGGTGAGGATTAATTTTTTTTTAATGTAGAAATGGGGATATGCTTGCTTGTTAAAGTTTTTGGTAATAAAAGTACCTTCTGTGGAAAAAAAATTCTAATTGAAAACTGTTCCCAAGGAAAGAAAGATATTTAGTCCTTTAAAAAAATTGCTTTCCGTGTGGATTCGGGAGGTGAAAGATAAAACATTGAAGGACTCTGGAGATTCCCTTTAAAGCCCTTAAGGCCCTAGATGGTTTGGCTCAGTGGATAGAGTATCGGCCTGCAGACTGAAGGGTCCCAGGTTTGATTCCAGTCAAGGCATATGCTGGGTTGTGGGCTTGATCCCCAGTAGGGGGCATTGAGGAGGCAGCCACTCAGTCATTGGTATTTCTCTCTCTCTCCCTTCCTCTCTGAAATCAGTAAAAATATATTAAAAATAAGTAAATAAATAAAGCCCATGAGGTGCTTGTTCTCATTGTCACTTCGACACCAAGTGCAGTGCCTGACACATAGATAGTATTTATTAAATTTCGTCTATTTGCCCATCTTCTTTCCTTTTATTCTTGTTTGGAGCAAATGAAATATTCACTTGTTAATAAAATACTTTCCAAAGTCTACTTTTTATATTGTTGCAAAGATTACCTTATTTTTCTCAATTAAAAACATTTTGCTTTCCAGACTTACAGCGTGAAGACATAAGTAGTATAGAAATTGTAGGAGGAGCAACTCGAATTCCTGCAGTAAAGGATCAAATCACTAAATTCTTTCTTAAAGACATAAGTACCACATTAAATGCTGATGAAGCTGTTGCAAGAGGATGTGCATTACAGGTATGATTAATATTAGTTTTATTTTGGAATGTATATTTTTCCAGAAATATGGTGACTGACCTAAAAGGAGTTTTAATATTATCTGGTCTAACCATTTGTCAATAGGCTAAAAGTAAATTGAAATTTTCCTGAAAAGTAAGTCTTATGTCTTTCTTATTTTTTATATTTGTTAAGTATATTTTTATTGATTTCAGAAAAAAAGGAGATGGAGAAATAGAAACATCAATGATGAGAGAGAATCATTGATTGGTTGCCTCTTGCAGGACCTTTACTAGAAACCAAGCCTGCAACCTGGGTATGTGTCCTGACCAGAATTGAACCGTGACTTCCTGGTTCAGAGGTCAACACTAAAAAACTGACCCACACCAGCCAAGCTATTTATAATTTTACACTATCATAAAACAGTATGTCTATAACATTTATTTTGTGAATCCATGTAATTATTCCATTAAAATTCTTTTTGGGGATTTAAAAATATTTTTGTATTAATTTTTGTAAGGTCACAGAAAAAGTACTCTGACACTTTTATTTTAAAAATATTTTTAAAATTAATTTCAGAGAGGAATAGAGGGGGAGAAAACCATGGAATAGTTGCCTCCTGCATGCCCTACTGCATTGGGCCTGCAACTCAAGCAAGTTCCATGACTGGAAATCAAACTGTGATCTCCAGGTCAACACTTAGCCACTGAATCACACCAGCTGGGCAACGCTTTTAAATTTTAAGTAGTTTTACCATTAAACAGTAATTTTAAAATGTAACAATTTTATTGCAAGGATTTTATTAAGAATTTTAATCAAGGGTGATCTAGTGTGTGCTTTGTGTTTGTTGATTTAAATATGATGTACATTTTATTGGCAGTGTGCGATTCTCTCACCAGCATTTAAAGTGCGTGAGTTTTCCATAACGGACATTGTTCCCTACTCAATCACATTACGATGGAAGACCTCTTTTGAAGATGGAACTGGGTCTGGGTAAGTTAGTTTTTAATATGTTTGTGTTTTTTATTGCAGAGAGAGGGTGGGGGACAGAAAGAAACAAACATTGATGTGAAAGCAAACCATAGATCTGTACACCCTCTACTGGGGATTGAGCCCGAAACTCAGGATGTGTGACCAGGAATCAAACCAGCAACCTTTTGGTGTGAAGCAAAAAATACCCAATCAGAAGAGCAAAAAGAAAAAAATAATCTAAAAATATGAAGATAGTATAAAGAGCCTCTGAGACAATTTTAAGTGTACCAACATTCGGATTATGGGGGTACCAGAAGGAGAAGACAGAGAGGAAGATATTGAAAACCTATTTGAAGAAATAATGACAGAAAACTTCCCCTACCAGGTGGAAGAAATAGACTTACAAATCCAGGAAGCACTGCCAAAACCGGTTTGGCTCAGTGGATAGAGCGTTGGACTGTGGACTGAAAGGTCCCGGGTTCGATTCTGGTCAAGGGCATGTACCTTGGCTGCGGGCACATCCCCAGTAGGGGGCGTGCAAGAGGCAGCTGGTCAATGTTTCTCTCTCATCGATGTTTCTGACTTTCCCTCTCCCACTCTGTAAAAAATCAATAAAATATATATTAAAAAAAAAAATCCAGGAAGCACAAAGGTCCCCAGACAAAAGGAACCCAAGGAGACCTATACAAAGACACATTATTATTAAAATACCTAAGGATAAAGACAAAGAGAGAATCTTAAAAACAGTAAGGGAAAACAAGTTAGTAAGAAGAAAGGTAAATACGAACAATATCAAATATCAATAAATAAATGTCAGCAATTGATTCTAAAAATCAAAATATGAACAAAGAATCTAATGAACAAAATAAACAGATGAATAAAATAGAACCAGAGGCATGGAAACATGGAGCAGACTGACAAATTTCAGAGGTGAAGGAGAGGAGGGCAGGAAGAGATTAACCAAAGTACTTATATACATACTAGTGACTTGGTGCATGGGTTCGTGTACACTTGAAAGGAAATTAATTAGGAGATGGCAAGCAGGGTGGGACTGAACCAGATAGGCCAGACATGCCCAACCTCCGGCAGTCCCTCCCTGGCTGGCTGTACATGGGGCAGCACCACAGCTCGAAGGGTGTCTGCAGAGTGAGTGGGGTCCCTTCAGCAGATGGGGTGCCTTGGCCTGGCCTGTGGGGATTGGGCTGAAACTGGCTCTCTGACATCCCCTGAGGAGTCCTGAAGTACGAGAGGGCACTCTGCAAAGTTGCTGTCATACAGGGTGTGGAATGCAAATGTGTAGTAAACCAGATTTGGGGCCAGCAACACATAACCAACCCCAGCAACAACGTAACCAATGGCTGAAAGTGGAATTGCACAGTCCCACAAGGAATCAAGATCGCTCCTCTCTGGTTTTGAGGTGTGTCACCCAAGAACTATCACTGCCAAATCAGCACAGCTTGGCAGCTCCTGTATTGAGTTCTGCTCCATGGTGGTCAGTGCGCATCATCCGTGGCTGCGGGCACATCCCCACAGGGGGTGTGCAAGAGGCAGCTGATCAATGTTTCTCTCTCAGCGATGTTTCTGACTTTCTTTCCCTCTCCCTTCCTCTCTGTGAAAAATTTTATATATATATATATATATATATATTTTTTTTTTTTTTTTTTTTAAGAAGGTAGTGGGTTCTTGAATACTAGGATAGAGAAATGGTCCATGGATGCGAAAATTTTAAACCTTGCCTACTTAATAGGATGATGCTATGTATTAAAGAATGTGTTTCTGGCCGAGACCGGTTTGGCTCAGTGGATAGAGTATCAGACTGCGGACTGAAGGGTCCCAGGTTCAATTCCGGTCAAGGGCATGTTCTGTGGCTGCAGGCACATCCCCAGTGGGGGGCATGCAGGAGGCGGTTGATCAATGTTTCTCTCTATTGATGTTTCTGACTTTCTATCCCTCTCCCTTCCCCTCTGTAAAAAATCAATAAAATATATTTTAAAAAAAGAAAAAAGAATGTGTTTCTGGCCCTACCCAGTTTGGGTCAGTGGATGTACCATTGGCCTGTGGACTGAAGGGTACCAGGTTCAGTTCTGGTCAGGGGCACGTGCCTGGGTTATGTGCTCGATCCCCAGTGGGGTTGTACAGGAGGCAGCCAATTAATCACTCTCTCTCATCTTTGATGTTTCTGTCCCTCCCTCCCTCTTCCTTCCTCTCTGAAACCAATAAAAATATGTTTTTTGAAAAAAGAATGTGTTTCCGGGACAGTGTAAACAACAGTTATAAAACTGTTACACTACTTAATGAATAGGAATTGCTTTGTAGGTTTTTAAATTGCCCGTACTGGAGAGAAGAAAGTACTACAAATGACATTATTACATCAATTTAAAAAATTGGAATATGGATTATACATTAAAGTACCAATGTAAATTTATAAAGTTGACAGTTGTACTGTTGTTATATTAGGGACTATCCCTATTAGGAAATACACATTGAAACATTTAAGGTAAATGGCCCTAAATGTATGTAATAGCCTCAATTGTTTCAGAAAAAAATATACACATACATTGACAGTGTGTGTACACTCAAATTATGAAACAAATGAGGTTAAAATGTTAATAGTAGCAGATCTAGGTAAAAATCCTACCTAATAAAGAAGGGATATGCTAATTGACCCTCACACCATTACAAAGATAGTGGTGCTCACAGCCAATAAGGAGAGAATATGCTAATTGCTGTCCCACCCTCAAAGATGGCGGTGCCCAAAGCCAATAAGGAGGGAACATGCTAATTGACTGTCCCACCCTCAAAAATGCTAATTGCCTCGTTCCGCGTGCCTGCCTCCAGAGTCCCCCACTCCCCTTAGCCCCCGAGCCACCCTGGGCCGGCCCAATATGCAGGCAAGCTTCAGATGTTGGCTGCCCATCCACCAAGGGCCAACCTGAGGCACAGGCAAGCCTTGGATGGTGACTGCCCAACACTCAGGTAACCAGGGCTGGCCAAGGCTTGCACTGCCGCCAGTGGCAGCAACAGAGGTGTGATGGGGCGTCACCTTCCTCTGATCACTGGGTTGTCTCCTGCCCCTGAGGGCTCCTAGACTGAGAGAGGAGGCAGGCCGGGCTGAGGGACCCTCCTTCCAGTGCATGAATTTTCATGCACCAGGCTTCTAGTGTGTGTGTGTGTGTGTGTGTGTGTGTGTGTTGTCTTGTGTTTATTCTTGCACAATTCTGTAAGTTTGAAGTTTTTTTCAAGTATAAGTTCCTTTTTAAAGAAGCTAGGATTTAAAAAAGGTTCCATATGACAAGTATTTTGGAAACTATGGGTAGGATTTGGTCCTCAGATGTAGGCAAACAACAACAAAAATAATCTTTCTGTATGGGTCTTAAACATATACCTATTCTCAGGAACTTTTTTTTTTTTTTTTAGTGGCACTATTATGATGACAGACATTCTGAAATCTTTGAAACATAAGCCAGTCAAAATCCAGGTTATTAGTACAAACAATATATTTTTCTGTACTTTGTGCATGGAAAGAGGCCTTTATGATTGCTAATTATAAATTTAAAATGAGGTGGATTCTCTAATTATTTTCATAGGCAACTTTCTGTTTGTTTTAAACTGCATGTTTTCTCACTCCATATTAGGGAATGTGAAGTATTCTGTAAGAACCATCCTGCTCCATTCTCAAAGATCATTACTTTCCACAAGAAGGAACCATTTGAGCTAGAAGCATTTTATACTAATTTACATGAAGTGCCTTATCCTGATCCAAGAATTGGTAAGAGAAAGTTTTCGTGAATTTTTTTGTAAATAATATGTTAATATTTGAATTAAGGAATCAAATAAGTTGATAGGTAAGCTAAGACGGCACTGGATTTTAAAAGAAAGATATTCCATACCTATTTCTAAACATGTACTTTGTTAGTGCTCAGAGTTGATTTCTGGAATAACAGCAAAGTTTGAATATTTTTAATTTTTTTGACATCTATATTTAAAGTGTTCTATAATTGGCCTAAAAGGTTTGGGTAAGGATTATTTTTTATGGAAAAAGTCTAATCAGTAAATTGAAATTGTGTTGCCAGACTTACTATATATTCTGATTTTATACTTATGCTCACTAGTGGCAGATAGAAAGAGTATCATTGCATTGATATGAAAATGAGGAGACTATAGGGTCCATCTTAGTTGGTAATCTTCCTTAAAAATATTTTATTTTTTTAATATATTTTTTATTGATTTTTTTGCAGTATAACTTATATTTAATAGTAGTACATGTTTTCCTTCCCTCCCCCTCCCCAACCTCCTCCCTTCCTAAAAAATATTTTTAAAAATCATGATTTTATATCATTTAGAAGAGAAGGGCTCTGGCCAGCATGGTTCATTGTTTAAAGTGTCAGCCTGTGCACCAGAGGGTCTTGTGTTCAATTCCAGTCAAGGACACTTACCTGGGCTCGGAGTTTGATCCCCAGCCCCTATCTGGGTGCCTGTGGGAGACAACCAATCAACGTGTCTCTCTCTCATCAGTGCTTCTCTCTCTCTCTTCTTCCCCTGTCTCTTCCACTCTTTTAAAATCAATGGAAAACATATCCTCAGGTGAGGATAAAAAAAAAAAGAGAGAGAAAGAATAGTTCTTAAGTTTTAAAATTCTCTATGTATTGCTTTTATTCACAGACTAGAAAGGGAACATTATAAATATTTCAAGTATAACATTTAAATCAGGAGATATTAATTATTGAAAGCGGTATTCATTTGCTATGGTTTTTTTAACAGAGTACCACAAACTGGGTGGCTTAAACAATAGAATTTTGTCTCATAGTTCTGGATGCTAAAAGTCTAAAATTAAGGAGCTGAGGACTGTGAAGGAGAGATCCATCCATTCTAGTCTTCTTCCCTTGGCTTGTAGATGGCCATGTTCACATAACATTCTCTCTGTATATCTATCTCCAAATAAACATACCAGTCATTGGATTAGAGCCCAGTCTGATAACCTCATTTTAACTTAATTAATCTTTTAAAGACCTTATCTTTAAATCAGGTCTCCTTCTGAGGTATTAGACAGTAGGACTTCAATATATGAAGGGCAGGGAAGGGACCATAATTCAACTCACAATACAGGTCAAACATATTGTTTACTGAGTTTTTTCTGCCTAGTATTCTTTCTCTACTGTGGATATCATTATTTGAGATTAAAAAAACAAAAACATTAGGTTTCTTATTTTTTAATCTTTGCCCAAGGATATATTTTTTATTGACTCTAGAGAAAGGGGAAGGGAGATGGGGAAAGAAACATTGATATGAGAAAGAAACATTGATCAGTTGCCTCTTGACCAGGGATTGAACCTGTAACCTAGGTATCCGCCCTGACTGCAAATCAACCCACAACCTTTTGGTGTACAGGACAATGCTCCAACCCATTGAGCCATCTGGCCAGGGCAGCATTGGTAGATTTCTTTTCTTTTTTTTTTTGTACTTAACATAATTTATTCCTTACTGTACTTACATATTTATTTTTACATTTGCCTTAAGTTATAATTCAAAATAATTGCATGATCTATAAATATCTCTATATATCAAAATGATGATTTAATGACTTAATGGTGAATGTTTCGTCATTTATGCTTTATCCCTCTACCATTTTAATTTTGAAAAATTGCAAAGCTATAAGAAATTGAAGAAATTGCCGAGACCGGTTTGGCTCAGTGGATAGCGCGTCGGACTGTGGACGGTGGGGTCCCGGGTTCGATTCCGACAAGGGCATGTACCTTGGCTGCGGGCACGTCCCTCCCAGTAGGGGGCGTGCAAGAGGCAGCTGATCGATGTCTCTCTCTCATCGATGTTTCTGACTTTCTATCCCTCTCCCTTCCTCTCTGTAAAAAATCAATAAAATATATATTTAAAAAAAAAAGAAATTGAAGAAATAAAATAGTTTAGTGCAGCAGTTGCCAACCTTTCTCAGACCTCATGGACTACCAGTGGTCCGCAGATCCCACTGGCTGGCAACTGCCTGTTTAGTGAACACCATATATTCACCGAGATACAGTTGCTAACCTCACAGATACATATACCTCTTCTTTTTAATATATTTTACTGATTTTTTACAGAGAGGAAGGGAGAGGGATAGAGAGCTAGAAACATTGATGAGAGAGAAACTTTGATCAGTTGCCTCCTGCACACCCCCTACTGGGGATGTGCCCTCAATCAAGGTACGTGCCCTTGACCAGAATCAAACCCGGGACCTTTCAGTCCACTGGCCAACGCTCTATCCACTGAGCCAAACTGGTTTTGGCAATATCTACACTGCTTGACAAACTGTTTTAAAGTAAGGCATAGATATCACAACAACTCACCACTAATTATATCCCATAGGTCTCCTAAGGAGAACATTCTCTTACATAAAGACATTATCATACCCAAGAAATTTATTATTGGAATAATACTGTTTACTATACAGTCCATATTCAAATTTCTCTTGTTATCTACAAAGATAATCTTTGTAACTGTGCTTGAAATTAATGACTGGATAACAGCAATTTTGCTGTAGGAAAAATCCAGGAAAATTTTAAATCATTGTATTTATGAATCACCAAGATGATTATGATTGGCAGAGCTTGTAGCAAAAAGGGGTAATTTTATATTTGATTTTCAAAATCAGAAATTTGAATTTTATTTTGGTTTAAGAGCATTAAAAACTACTTAAAAGTTTTATTGCCTTGAGTCAGATTGTCCTTGGTTAAAATCCCATCTCTCCTTTTTTCTAGCATTGTTGATTTTGGACAGGTTGCTTACTCTAAGTCTTAATACCAAATTTATTAAGGTATGAAAATGGTCTGGGGAAAATACTGGTTTTGTAGTAATTAATCTGTATTTGGTAATAATTTTACAATTATTTGCCAGCATTGGAAAGATGATAGTCAAATTACTGAATTGAATGAGTTAATCTGAGACCCATGTATTGATCAAAGCTCTTTTTTCTTTAAGGGAGCTTCACAATTCAGAATGTTTTTCCACAGTCTGATGGTGATAGTGCTAAAGTGAAGGTTAAAGTTCGCATTAACATCCATGGGATCTTTAGTGTGGCTAGTGCGTCAGTAATTGAGAAGCAAAATATAGAAGGGGATCACATAGATGGTCCTATGGAGACAGAAACTTCATTTAAGGATGAAAGCAAAGATGATGTGGTATGTAAAAATTCTGTTCCACATTCCTCTAATTAAATATATAGTACTATAGACCTGTGCATGATTTTGTGCACGAGTGGGGGGTCCCTCAACATGGCCTGCAGGGATTGGGCCCAAACTGGCAATCCAACACCGCCTGCCACTCCTGCTCATCCTGGCCCTGCAAGACCGGGGTGGGGGGAGGGACCATGGGAAGTTGGCCAGCCAGCCCCTTGATTTGGGCCGATGGGACTGACTGGCACGGGGGAAGGGCCAAGGGAAGTTGGCTGGCGGGGGGTGGAGGGGCCATGGGAGGCTGGCCAGCCAGGAGTAGGGACCTCAGGAGGTTGGCCAGCCGGCCCCCAATTGGGGCCTATTGCGGGGACCGGACAGCAGTGGGGAGAGGCTGCGGGAGGTTGGCAGGCGGGGAAGGGGGATGCAAAAGGTTAGCTGTGGGAACTCACTGACTACCAGGGGGCAGCTTCTGCATTGAGCATCTGACCCTGGTGGTCTGTGCATATCATAGCTACTGATCCACCAGTCGTTCCAGTTGTTTGGTGGTAAAAGCTTAGGCTTTTATATACAGGCAATCCTCTGGTTACATTGGACTCAACATATGTCATTTTTTGGTTACGTCACCATTTCCCATCCTAAATAATAAAACCCTAATATGCAAATCAACCAAATGGCAGAATGCCCAGTCGCTAGGACACATACTGACCACCAGGTGGGAAATGCTCAATGCAGGAGATATACCTTGGTGTTCATTGTGCTCCCACGGGAGGAGCACTGCTCAGCCAGAAGCCAGGTTCATGCCTGGGGAGCTCAGCGGTGGTGGCAGAAGCTTCTCCTGCCTCCCCTGCAGGTGGGCAGTAAGGAGCAAGGGGTCCCAGACTGTGAGAAGGGTACAGGCCAGGCTGAGGGCTCTCCCCACCCCTCAGTGCACAAAAGTCGTGCACTGGGCCTCTAGTTGATTTATTTTTGTTTAATTCTGTCATTTCAATCTATGTTCATATGTGCTTTATGTTTTTTATTATTTATTTACAAGTAAAGGTCAGGAATTGTTATATTTCTTTTAATTTTTTACCATTTCATCACTTCATTACTGCTATGTATGCGTTCCATGTGAGTGACATAGGTGCTTATGTAGGTGGGTTCTGACTTAACGGCAAAAATCGTGTCACGTCGCACCATAGGAACGGATCTCCAACCTAACCCAACTATCTACTGTATAGATATATTAGAGACCTACACTGAAGCAACTTTTTAAACAAATGATAGATCCCTTTCTAATGGTCTTTATGGCACAAAGGACATTATTATGTAGAAAAATACATACATTAACAAGTTAATTGAATGATTTTCAGAGGCATTGGCTTCTGAATGTGTACAAGTTTTAGAACTACCTTAACCAATTTATTTGGTTAATTTGCCTTTAAATGTATAAATATATATATACATTTATATATATATATTTGTATATATACAGAAGGGCTTTTTGAATAAATATAAAACAAAAATGCCAAGTGATAAAGCATTTTTGGCCTTTTAATTGGCATCATCTTTTCTTAGTATTACAAGAAATGGAGTAAATAATCTAATTGTGTTTTCCTACATTACATCAACTCACCACTGTCACTTTTTTTGTTATTTTTAATCCTCATCTGAGGATTTTTTTTTTTTTTTTTTTTTTTTTAAGAGAGAGAGAGTGGTTGGAGAGATGGAGGGGGAGAGATATCTGTGTCAGTAAGACACATTGATTGGTTGCCTTCTGCATCCTCTAACCACTGAACCCCAGCCAGAGTACCAGTGTCACTTTTTTCACCTCAATCACAGGGTTGGAGAAAATGTACAGCTAAATGTGCAGGGGGAGTTGAAATAACATAAATAATTGTCCTGTTATCAACAAAAACACAACTTGTTTTTCTCTTTGGCACAAACTTAATTTTTATTAAAGATAGCCTTCTGATTATCCTGTTTGCGCTTAGCTCCAAGTATATTAGAAGACCTAAATTATACTGATTCCTGAATTCTAAGCTTTCTTCTGTTTGGAAGGATGGTCAAGGATAAGATTTTAAAAACCAGAAAAATCTAATACTTAGTATTATTTGCCAAATAATCTATTTTGGCAGCCTTAACTGGTTGAAAGTTTGTCTTTTATTTTATTTTATTTTTTTAAATATATTTTTATTGATTTTTTTACAGAGCTGATGGGAGAGGGATAGAAAGTCAGAAACATTGATGAGAGAGAAACATCGATCAGCTGCCTCTTCCACGCCCCCTACTGGGGATGTGCCCGCAGCCAAGGTACATGCCCTTGACCGGAATCGAACCCAGGACCCTTCAGTCCGAAGTCCGACGCTCTATCCACTGAGCCAAACCTGTTTCGGCGAAAGTTTGTCTTTTAGACATAAATTTTTTTTTAGGTTTATTTCATAATAATTCAGAGACATCCACTTTGATAATTTTACTGTATTTCCTTGAGTATTTTACTACATTTCAAAATACTGAATTTATGAAGTACATAAATTTTGTATCTTTTTCACTTCATTTTCCCACATTGTTGTTTTTATTTTTTTTAATTTAATAAATCTTTATTGTTCAAATTATTACAGTTGTTCCTCTTTTTTCTCCCTATAGCTCCCCTCCACCCAGTTCCCACCCCACCCTCTGCCCTTACCTCCTCCACACTGTCCTCATCCATAGGTGTACGATTTTTATCCAGTCTCTTCCTATACCTCCCACACCCTTTTCCCCCTGAAAATTGTCAGTCCACTCCCTTTCTATGCCCCCGATTCTATCATATTCACCTGTTTATTCTGTTCATTAGATTTTTAGTTCACTTGATTTTTAGATTCACTTATTGATAGACATGTATATGTTCTTCATAATTTCTATCTTTACCTTTTTCTTCTATTAAAGAATACCTTTCAGCATTTCATATAATACTGGTTTGGCATTGATGAACTCTTTTAGCTTTTCCTTATCTGTGAAGCTGTTTATCTGACCATCAATTCTGAATGATAGCTTTGCTGGGTAAAGTAATCCTGGATGTAAGTTCTTGCTATTCATCACTTTGAATATTTCTTGCCATTCCCATCTGGCCTGCATAGTTTCTGTTGAGGAATCAGCTGACAATCTTATGGGTGTTCCCTTGTAGGTAACTAACTGTTTTTCTCTTGCTGCTTTTAAGATTCTCTCTTTGTCTTTTGCTCTTGGCATTTTAATTATGATGTGCCTTGGTGTGGTTCTCTTTGGATCCCTTTTGCTTGGGGTTCTGTGCGCTTCCTGGACTTGTAACTCTATTTCTTTCACCAGGTGGGGGAAGTTTTCAGTCACTATTTCTTCAAATAGGTTTTCAATATCTTGCTCTCTCACTTTTTCTGGCACCCCCATAATTCGGATGTTGGCATGCTTGAGGTTGTCCCAGAGGCTCCTTACACGGTCTTCAATTTTTTGGATTCTTTTTGCTTTTTGCTTTTCTGGCTGAGTGGTTTTTGCTTCTTTGTATTTTAAATCTTTGACTTGAGTCTTGCAGTCCTCTAGTCTGCTTTTAGGTCTCTGCATAATATTTTTATTTCAGTCAGTGTATGCTTAGTTTCTAGTTGGTCCCCTTTTATATCCTCAAGGGTATTGCCAAATTTATCCACCTTTTCTAGGAAATTCTTGAAAAACCTTATAACTGTGGTTTTGAATTCTATTTCTAGACATTTGTTTTCCTCCATTTCTTTCATTTGTGCTCTGTGTCCTTGTTGTTACATTTTTGCTGCTTTACTGAGTTGGTAGAGTAGCTTTGTGTGAGAGGTGCCCAGTGGCTCAGCCTCCCGGGTTACCTGAGGTGGACAATCTTGGTGCATCCCTTTATGGGCTGCACAACCTTGTTGTAGTTAAGCCTAGATTATTGTTGGTATCACTGGGAGGGGTTGACCTTCAGGCCAATTGGCTGTGAGGATCAGCTGTGTCTACGCTGGAAGATCCTCTGTGCTCAGCTTGGATAGGGCGGAGTTTCAGGGCTGAGCAGACAGCCTTGGTTTCCCACCCTAAGAGGCCCTTGTGTCTCAGTGTCCTGTGGCAATGACTGCACGGACCTCTGAGAGCAAGCTGCCCTCGAGTTTTGCCTACTGCCAGACAGTCCAGTTTCTCCCAAAATGAGTCTGGATACCCACAATCTCACCCGGAACTAGCGTACAGTGCAGTTATGAGGTTTTGTTTTCCTCAGGAAGGAGAGAGCCAGCCACACGCTTAGCTGCCCGCCCTCTCTGCAAGCTTGCACAGCTCTGCATCTCCCCTGAGTCTCGGTGTGCTTTTTCCTGGCAGTCCAGTTTCACCCTGTATGAGTCTGGGTTCCCCAAGTCTCACCTGGAACTGGAGTTCAGCACAGTGGGGGAGCCTTTGTCTCCCTCCTTGTTTGAGAATACCAGCCGTGTATTCAGCCACCTGCCCTTTATGTGCATGTGCATCTCCATGTCTCCGCACCTCTGCCCTCCGCATCTCCTGAGTCTGAGTGTGCCTTTCTCTTTTCTTCTAGTTGTAGAATTTCCACTCAGCCAGCTTTCTTGTGGTTCTGGATGATGTCCATTTTGTCTTTTAGTTGCATTTCTGAAATTGTTGTGTGAGGCAGAAATATAAGTGTTTACCTATGCCGCCATCTTGGTTCCTCCTAGGCTCCCACATTAAGTTCTTTGTTGACATTTTTCATGTGAAATTTAATAGGGGTTTTTGTTGTTTTCCTTGTTTGCAAACTTCCTTTTGTGAATTTAACTTGAAATTTTTCCATTTATTTTGCGTGTGTTTTTACCACATGTGAACCACACAAGATTTATTCACAGCATGAAATAGATCTTTTCATTTTAACTACCTGCTATTTGTAGTTATTCTCATGATTGAAAACAAGCTTTTATTTTACTGTTTACATAGTTCAAAATAGACTTGAACTCTAAGATGCTGTTTATTAAAAAAAAAAATAGACACTACAGATGCTATCAACTAATTATTTTCTTTTCAGGATAAAATGCAGGTTGATCAAGAAGAAGGTCATCAAAAATGTCATGCTGAGCACACCCCAGAAGAGGAAATTGATCATACAGGAGCCAGAAAAAAGGTTTGTTTTACTATTTCTATAGTTGTGTCTTATGGGGATTGAATAATTAAACTTTATATATTTACTTTATAATGCATGTTTTTAATACACTTGTTTTTTTGATTTTTTAAATATTGTTGAGAGTATTACAGATGTTCCCCATCATTGCCCCACTGCCCCCCCTCCTACTCCAAGCATTCACCACTTTATTGTCTGTGTCCATCAGTAATACATATATGTATATCTTTGGTTAATCTCTTCCCACTCACATCCATCTTCCCTCTGAGACTGATCAGTTTGTTCCATATTTCCATGCCTCTGATTCTATTTCATTCATTAATTTATCTTGTTCATTTGATTTCTTACTTATTTTTATATTTAGATTCAATTATTGATAGATATGTACTTATTGCCATATTATTTTTCATATTTTTATCTTTTCTTCTTCCTCTCCTTAAAGAATACCCTTCAACATTTCAAATAATACTGGTTTGGTGTGTTAAACTCCTCCTAGCTTTTCTTATCTGTGAAGCTCATCTGATTTTTAATTCTAGATTATCGCTTTGCTGGATAGATTAATCTTGGTTGTCAGTCCTTGCTGTTCATCACTTTGAATATTTCTTGCCACACCATCTGGCCTGCAAAGTTTCTGTTGAGAAATCAGCTGATAGTCATATAGGTGCTCAGTCATATAGGTACTCCCTTATAGGTAACTAACTGCTTTTCTTTTGCTTTGTTTGAGATTCTCTCTTTGTCCTTAAACCTTGGCATTTTAATTATGATGTGTCTTACTTGATGCAGCCTCTTTGGGTTCCTCTTGTTTGGGACTCAGTGTTTTCTGGACTTGTAATTCTATTTCTTTCACCAGGTAGGGTAAGTTTCCTATTATTATTTCTTAAAATAAATTTTCACTATCTTGCTCTCTCTCTTCTTCTGGCACCCCATAATGCAAATGTTGGTAAGTTTGAAGTTGTCCCAGAGGCTCCTTACTATCTTCATACTTTTGGATTCTTTTTTCTTTTTGCTTTTATAGTTGGGTTTTTTTGTTTGTTTGTTTTTGCTTCCTCATATTGCAAATAATTGATTTGATTCTCGGAATCATCTACTGGTAAAAAAAAAAAAATCTATAAATTATTCTTTATTTCCAGCTACTGTATGCTTAATTTCTGACTGTCCTTTTTCATGTCTTTGAAATTCTCACTAAGATCCTTGAAAGCTCACTAAGTCTCTTGAAGCTCTTATTAAGATCCTTGAATAACCTTATAACCATTATTTTGAACTCTGTATCCAGTAGATTGCTTGCTTCCATTTCTTTCATTTGTAACATGTTTTTTTTCTCCTCATATTGGCTGTTTCCCTGTTTATTTCTATATATTAGGCAGAGCTACTATGTCTCCTGGAATTGATAGGATGGCCTTGTGTAATAAATGTCCCATAGGGCCCAGTGGCTCAGCCTCCTCAGGCACCTTAGGTGAGCACTCAGGGTATGCCCCTCTGTGGGTTTTGTGCACAGTCTTGTAGTTAAGCTTGATTGCTTTTGGCATCACTGGGAGGAATTGACCTACAGACCAAATGGCTGTGAGGACCCGCTGCAAGTACAGTGGAAGAACTGCTGTGCATGGGACAACACTGTGGAGCAGGACTTGCTTCAGTGGGGCTTTGGTGCTCACTGAGTCTTCCCCTTGAGTGTGTCACTTAATGGATGTGAAGAGTTGTAATCTGGTATGGTCTGAAGCTGTCTACTGTACACACTGGCTCTGGGGCCTCCTAGCAGGAGCTACGGAGAGATCTATAGATTGCTGCTACTTGTATTGGGCTAGGACCATGGTTGGCAAATGGCGGCTTGCGAAAGACATGCAGCTCTTTGGCCCCTTGAGTGTGGCTCTTCCACAAAATACCATGTCCTGGGCGAGTCTATTTTGGAGAAATGGTGTTAGAAGAAGTTTAAGTTTAAAAATTTTGGCTTTCAAAAGAAATTTCAATCACTGTACTGTTGATATTTGACCCTGTTGACTAATGAATTTGCCAACCACTGGGCTAGGAAGTGCCTAGGTGAGGCCCAGTTATGAAGCATGGCAGGCTGGTGGTAGTGCTGGGTCTTGGGCCCTTTATTGATAGGTTTGTGGCAGGCTGACTCCAGTTGCTCCTTGTTTAAGAGATTTTAGCAAAGTCTGAAGCCTGAGCCAGAACAGGCCATTCACATAGAAAAGTAGCTGCAAACAGCTTGTGAGGGGCTGCAAATTGGATGGGGCAAGGTCTCAGGGAATCATCAGGGCAGAGAAAACAGTGTGGGCCATGCTGATGGAAACTCAGGTATGGATGCCAGTCCACTCTGCCATAGGGGAGGCACCAGCACAGGAACCATCAACCCTGTGAGCACCCTACGCTGTGAGAAAGCCACCCCCCGAATTCCTGCCCTGATATCTGACAGTCCAGTTCCTCCCCATATGTTCTTGGATTTCCCCAAAGCCTCTCTGCCCAGCACTGGTGCTCAGAGGAAGCTGGACCATGAAAGTTTGTGTGTGGGCCCTTCAAGATGAACACCTGGGCCTCCAGCAGCCTCCATGTCACTCAGCCATAATCCACACTGGTTTTTACAGTCTCAGGATTCGGGAAGAGAAGTCTGTGTTGGGGGTCTGTGGAGCTGGAATCCCCCGCTTCTCATGTGAGGCCTTGGAGATATTCCTCCTGTGTAAAAACAGATGCCACAGGTGGTTGTCAGACCAGCCTGTTATACAACTCTTCCCCTCCTATCAGTCTTTCTTTACTTAGAGGAGTAAAAAGGAATATTCTCTCTTTTTTTATTTCTCTAGTTGTAGGACTTCCATTCAGTCGGATTTCAGGTGGTTCTGAATGATGGTTGTCTGGTATTTTAATTATAATTTTGATGTGATTGTGGGAGGTGGAGAATACTTTTTTTAATTTAATCTTTATTGTTCAGATTATTACAATTGCTCCTCTTTTTAACGCCCACAGCTCCCCTCCACCTCCCCCACACTGTCCTCATCCATAGGTGAACGATTTTTGTCCAGTCTCTTCCCCCACCCCCACACCCCTTTCCCACTAAGAATTGTCAGTTCACTCCCTTTCTATGCCCCGATTCTATTATATTCACCAGTTTATTCTGTTCATCAGATTTTTAATTCACTTGATTTTTAGATTCACTTGCTGATGTATTTGTTGTAACTTGGTTGTTCATAATTTTTATCTTTACCTTTTTCTTCTTCTTACTCTTCTTAAAGAATACCTTTCAGCATTTCATATAATACTGGTTTGGCATTGATGAACTCTTTTAGCTTTTTCTTATCTGTGAAGCTGTTTATCTGACCTTCAGTTCTGAATGATAATTTCGCTGGGTAAAGTAATCTTGGTTGTAGGTTCTTGCTATTCATCACTTTGAAAATTTTTTGCCACTCCCATCTGGCCTGCATAGTTTCTGTTGAGAAATCAACTAACAATCTTATGGGTGCTCCCTTGTAGGTAATTAACTGTTTTTCTCTTGCTGCTTTCAAGATTCTCTCTTTGTCTTTTGCTTTTGGCATTTTAATTATGATGTGTCTTAGTATGGTCCTCTTTGGATTCCTTTTGTTTGGGGTTCTGTGCGCTTCCTGGACTTGTAACTCTATTTCTTTCATCAGGTCGGGGAAGGTTTTGGTCATTATTTCTTCAAATAGGTTTTCAATATCTTGTTCTCTCTCTTCTTCTGGAACCCCCATAATTTGGATGTTGATACACTTGAGGTTGTCCCAGAGGCTCCTTATGTTATCTTCAAATTTTTAGATTCTTTTTGCTTTTTGCTTTTCCGGCTGAGTGTTTTTTGCTTCTTTATATTTCAGATCTTTGACTTGAGTCTTGCAGTCCTCTAGTCTGCTTTTAGGTCTCTGTATAATATTTTTTTATTTCAGTCAGTGTATGCTTGATTTCTAGTTGATCTTTTTTCATATCCTGGAGGGTCGTGCTAAATTTATCTGCCTTTTCTAGGAAATTCTTTCAAAACCATACAACTTTGGTTTTGAACTCTATATCCAACTCTATATCATTTGCTCTCCTTCATTTCTTTCATTTGTGATCTGTTTCTTTGTCTCTGCATTTTCACTGCTTCTCTGAGTTGATAGAGTGACTTTGTGTGCCAGATGTACTCTAGTGTCCAGTGGTTCAGCCTCCCCAGTTACCTGAGATAGACACTCTTGGTGCACCCCTGTGTAGACTGTGTACCCAGCCTTGTTGTAGTTAAGTCTTGATTGTTGTTGGTATCACTGGGAGGGGTTGGTCTCCAGGCCAATTGGCTGTGAGGATCAGCTGTGTCTAAGCCACCAAGAGAACTTCTGTGCTGGAGACCTTAGCAGACAAGACTTGCAAAATTGCAAAAGCTTGGATACGGTGGAGTCTTAGGGTGGGTCAGACAGCCTTGGCTTCCTGTCAGTCCTGCCCTATGAGGCGACTGCATCTCAGTGTGCCTCAGCAATTACTGCAAGCACCTCTGAGAAAAAGCCACCCTCGAGTTTCACCTGCTGCTAGACAGACCAGTTTCTTCCTGAATGAATCTGGGTTCCCAGAATCTCACCCGGAACTGGAGTTCAGCACAATCAGGTGTTTCCATCTCCTTCCCACTTGAGAAAGCCAGCTGCATACTCAACAGTCAGTCCTGTCTGTGCGCAGCTCTGGACCTCTGCCTTACACAGCTCCCCTGACTCTCAGTGTGCTTTTCTCTTTTTCTGACAGTCCAGATTCCCCCAGAATGAGTCTGGATTCCCAGAGTCTTGCCCAGAACTGGAGTTCAGAACTTGAGAAAGCTAGCGATGCACTCAGCCACCAGTCCTCTCTCGCATGCATCTACCTACCTCAGGCTTTCACAGCTCCTCTGAGTCTCAGTGTGCTTTTCTCTTTCCTTCCAGTTGTAGAATTTCCACTCAGCCAGCTTTCCTGTGGTTCTGGATGATGTCCATTTTGTCTTTTAGTTGTATTTTTGAAATTGTTGTGCAAGGCAGCAGTTTACGTGTTTACCTATGCTGCCGTCTTGGTTTCTTTCAGGTAGTGAATACTTGAGTTTACACCACCATCTTGGCTCTCCAAACCTATATAATAAAAGGCTAATATGCAAATTGACTGAATGGCAGAACGCCAGTCGTGTGATGCACACTGACCACCAGGAGGTAGACACTCAATGCAATACACTCCCACAGGAGGAGAGAACCGCTCAGCCAGAAGCCAGGCTCATGGCTGGCAAGGGCAGCAGTGGTGGCAGGAGCCTTTCCCGCCTCTGCAGCAGTGCTAAGAAGCAATGAGCAGGCAGGCAGTAAGGAGCTCCCAGACTGCGAGAGGGTGCTGGCCGGGCTGGGAGTCCTCCCCCTCCCAGTGTATGAATGTCATGCACCAGGCCTCTAGTACACTTGATATTTTTAATATTACTAATATGGAAATGTAGAGAAAGCACATAACCAGAATAAATACATTTCAAAGATTTATAGATAATTTTAAAGAATTAACTTGATAATACTATATAAGTAAAATTAACTTTTTGGGCTGGAACCGGTTTGGCTCAGTGGATAGAGCATCGGCCTGCAGACTGAGGGGTCCCGGGTTCGATTCCAGTCAAGCACATGTGCCTTGGCTGTGGGCACATCCCCAGTAGGGGGTGTGCAAGAGGCAGCTGATTGATGTTCCTCTCACATCGATGTTTCTGACTTTCTATCCCTCTCCCTTCCTCTCTGTAAAAAAATCAATAAAAAAAATATTTTTAAAAAATTAACTTTTTGGTAAGAAAAATGTATTTTTTGGTAACTGTTCATTAAAAATACAATCTCAGAGAAAATAGAAATTGGAATAATCATATGAAGAAAACTTAAATTAGCAGTAACACTGCATCTCAAAGTTAACTACTGTAAACATTTGGCTGCATATTTTAAAATATTTTTCTTTGTGCAAAAACAAATATTTTTAAAGTGAAAATATAAAGGATAAATGAGTCCTTGTTTTACAAAAACATCATTGCCTTTCTCATACTAAGCAAGATAAGCAAACAGAAAAAGTCAAGAACCATGTGATTTTACTTATATGTAGGATAAAAAACGGTAAGCAATAAATGGACAAACAAGAAACACAAACCAAAACTTAGGAAACAGTATGGTGGTTATCTGAGGGAAAAAGGATGAAGGTATTGAAGGACAAAAGGGGTCAAATAAATGGTGACGGAAGATGGGACTTTGGGTAGTAGGCGTATTATGCAATATACAGATGATGTATCATGCAAATCTACACTTGAAGCCTATATAATAACGAATATCACCCCAATAAATGTCATTTTTAAAAATGACATCATTGCTGATAAAAGGAGGGAGATACCCTACCCCCATCACCCAGATAAATGTGGCTACAGTTCTAAACTATCATCTTAAACAGATTGTTCTAACCTGAACAGAATTTAATCTGTGTAGGTTAGCTATATAGATTTTTCTTCAGAGTTTATATTCAGTTTTAACTCTTAGGCTCTTAAGTAATTTAAAACCTGAAACCTATTTTTATTTTTATAAGTTTTTAATTTTACCTAATATATTTTACTTTTTTTATGGATATACAGTTTACCTACCATATAATTCACCCATTTAAGTGTACAATTCAAGGGTTTGGATTTTTTTTGTTTTGTTTTTTACTCCTTATTTGAGGATATTTTTTCTATTGATCCTTACAGAAGGTGGAAGAGAGGAAGGAGGCGGGTGGGAGAGAGAGTAACACTGATGTGAGAGAGACACCACAAACTCTGACCAGGGCTGGAATCAAACCTGTGACACTTTGGTGCATGGGCTGATGCTCCAACCGCTGAGCAGAATTGGTCAGGGCTTAATGGTTTTTAATAAACTCAGATTTTTTTTTTACCATTTTCACAATCAATTTTATATTTTCATCACCATAAAGAGAAGCCCCGTGCCCATTAGCAGTAACTCCCTATTTTTCCAAAGCCTTCTTCTTGCCAGTCCTAGGCAACCATTAATCTTTCTGTCTGTTTGCCTCTTCTGGACAGCTACTTTCACTAATGTTTTTCAAGTTTTTTCAGGTTGTAGGATGTATTAGTACTTCAATCCTCTTTAAAGCTGAACTAGTAGCCCATCACACAGTATCATCCTCAGCTGGCTGGCCGCCACATCTGTGGGAGCCGGTGGGAACCACAGTGAGGTGCCAGTAGCTGCACTGCTTCCATGGGAGTTGGGCCTACCATCTCCTCTCCCAGCCTGCACTGGGCCACGAAGGCTGTGGGCCGGCATTCCTGTCCCTGCTTTGACTGCTCCAGCTCCACAGGGCTGGGCCAAGCCTGGCACAGCGATGAAGCAAGCATTTCACTAGGCTGCTCATGCTGCCCACACTCAGCAGCCACCACCCGAGGACTGGGGGACTCTAGCAGTGCTGAGAGGACTCAGTGCTGACATCTTGTGGCTATGGGCACCTCCATGTTTGTGATGGGGTAATAGTTAATTTGCATATTACCCCTTTATTAGATAGGGCGAGGGGCCCAGTGAATGAAATTCGTACACAGGTAGGGTGTCCCTCAGCCCAGCCTGCACCCTCTCCAATCTGGGACCCCTCAAGGGATGTCCGACTGCCCATTTTAATGGGCAGTCGGACATCCCTTTCACAGTCTAGGACTGCTGGCTCCAACTGCTCACTTGCCTGGCTTCCTGGTTGCCCCTAACTGCTTCTGCCTGCCAGCCTGATCACCCCCTAACCACTCCCCTGAAAGCCTGATTGATGCCTAATTGCTCCCCTGCCAGCCTGTCTGCCCCCAACTTCCTTCCCCTCTCAGCCTGGTCACCCCCAACTGCCCTCCAGTGCAGGCTTGATTCCTCCCAACTGTCCTCCGCTGCTGGCCATCTTGTCATAGCCATCTTGTGTCCATGTGGGGCAGGATCTTTGACCACATGGGGGCAGCCATCTTGTGTCTTGGAGTGATGGTAAATCTGCATATTACTCTTTTATTAGGTAGGAAAGAGGCCTAGTGCATGGGTGGGGGCCAGCTGGTTTGCCCTGAAGGGTGGCCCAGATCAGGGTGGGGGGTCCCTTGGGGGATGGGGTGTGGGGCAGTTTGGGTGAGGGGCCTGTGGTGGTATGCAGGCCAGTCATGCCCCCTGGTGACCAAGCAGAGGCCCTGGTATCTGGGATTTATTTATCTTCTACAATTGAAACTTTGTAGCCTGGAGCAGAGCCAAGCGTTCTGCTCACTCAGTGGTGGCAGCCATTTCTGTTGGAATTTATTTATCTTCTATAATTGAAACTTTGTAGCCTGGAGTGGAGTCCTAGGCTGGCCAGAGCTGCAGAAACTTGGCTTCTTCTATCACCAGGTGCAACCCTAGCCTCTGCTCTCTCCAGCTCCATGGCTGCTGTCATTTCGGTTAGGATTTATGTATCTTCTATAATTGAAAATTTGTAACATTGAGTAGAGGCCTGAGCTGCAAGGGCAGGCGGAAAGCTTGGCTTCCTCCATTGCTGGGGAAACCCAACCCTCCCTCCTGCTCTCAGTGCCTGCAACCATCTTGGTTGGGGTTTATTTGCATATTTGCTTCTGATTGGCTGGTGGGTGTGGCTTGTGGAATGTAGCAGAGGTACAGTCAACTTGCATATTACTCTTTTATTAGATAGGATAATACTGCATTGTATGAATGCATACTGCATTTTATTTACCTACTGGAGGCCCGATGCACGAAGATTCGTGCAAGTATGGGCCTTCCTTCCCCTGGCTGCCGGCAATGCCTTTGCTCCAGCCAGAGCTGCATTTCTGCCTTTGCTACGGCGGAGCTACCTTTCCACTTTCCCATGCTGCCCAGAAGCCTGGAGCTGCAGGAGAGCTGCAGAATACATGTGTCACTGCCATGGTGACAACACAAGCATCCTGCCCTGTCCCCAGCTGCTTGGCATCTGCATAAACAAATTTACCCACCATCATTAGTTAATTTGCATACTCATTCCTGATTGGCTGGGAATTCCTGATGGGTGTCACAAAAGTACGATCAATTTGCATCTTCATCTTTTTTTAGTGTAGATTGATCAGTTTGGGCATGTACCTAGGACTGGAATTGCTGGATATATGGTATCTCTGTGTTTATTTTTTGAGAAACTTCTAGAATGGTTCTAATTTACAATTTTATCAATAATGAATAGGGTTCCAATTTCTTCACATCCTTACCAACTGTTGTAATTTTCTGTTTTTTGTATTACTGCCATCTTAATGGATGTAAAGTAACATCTCATTATGGTTTCATTTTACATTCCCAGCCCAATATATTTTATGTAAAAAGACTTAATGTGCAGAGTATAAAATGTTATCAGCATTAAAATAGTATGTTAAAATATGGTTGATAAGTTTTATTTAATTTTATTTTCTTGTTTCATCCGAAATTGCTCTTAAATCTATTTTTAAACTAGCTTTAGAAATTTATTTTATTATCCTCTTGTTTGTTTTTTCAGTCAGCTCCCTCAGACAAACAAGACCGATTAAACCAGACCATTACAAAAGGAAAAGTCAAGAGTGTTGATCTACCTATCAAGAGTATTCTCTGTAGACAATTGGGCCAAGATCTTCTCAATAGCTACATTGAAAATGAGGTATATAAATCTGAATTGATGTTGAAATAGGGAGTAGTGTATTCTAAGATTTTTGTAGAAGTCAACAGTTATCCCTCCAAATGAAGTAATTAGTCTATAACTACTAAGAAATTATTAAATAGATCATTGAACTACTTTTATTTTGGACAAAATATTGAGTTGTATTAATGTCATGTACAGTACAGTTTCATCTTAGTTATATGAGAAACATGATTATATCCACTATATAGGAAGAGTAGTCCAACAATAATGATTCCTACCCCTTTTAGTCTATCTTTAACATTAACACCCAGCAGATACCTTATGGGGAAGTAATAGCAGCTCCCCCTCTTCTAATGTGTTGTCTAAAAGATTAATGCTCTATTCAAAATGCTTTCTAACTTACAGTTAATACTTTATCAAATCTGTTGTCATTCTTGAAATTTTCCTTATATGTCTAAATGTTTAATTTTAGTCTCTTGAAGAGTTTTGTTTCTTCAATAGTAGTTGTGTAAGAAATAATTTATTTTTATTTCAGAGAGGGAGAGGGAAAGAGAGAAAACATCAGTAAGTCATTGATTGGCTGCGTCCTGCACACCCCCTCTGTGGATCAAGCCCACAACTTGGGCATGTGCCCTGACTGGGAATTGAACTGTGACTTCCTGAATCTCAGTATGTACAATGACATGGTCTATGTGGCTTTTTTAAAATATAAATTCTAGCCCTAGCTGGTTTGGCTCAGCAGATAGAGCATTGGCCTGTGAACAGAAGGCGTCACGGGTTCGATTCCAGTCAAGTGCACATAGCCGGTTGCAGGCTCAGTCCCTAGTGGGGCTGTGCAGGAGACAGCCAGTCAGTGATTCTCCCTCATCATTGATGTTTCTATCTCTCTCTCCTTTTGCCTTCCTCAATAAAAACTTTTTTTTTTAAGTAAATAATAAAATAAAAATTCTAATTCACTTTCTGTCTCTGCAAATTGGTCTATTGTAGATTAATGTAATCATACAACATTTATGTATAAATGTAGTCATACAATATTTGTCCTTTGGTGTTTGACTTATTGCACTTAGATGTTTTCAAGGTTTATCCATGTTTTAACATGTATCAGAATTTCTGTTGTAGGTTAATATTCCATTATGTATATGTACATTTTATTTATCCATTCAACTGTTAGTGGACAATTTCTATCTTTTCACTATTATGAATACTACTGCAGTGAACCCTGGCATACAAATAGCTGTTTGAGTTGCTACTCTAGATTTATACCTAATTGCTGGGTCATATTGTTACTTGAGAAACCACCAAACTTTTTTTGTCACTGCAGCAGCATTGTACATTTCCAATAGCAGTGTACAAGTGTTTCATATTCTGCACATCTTCACCAATAATTGTTTTTTTAGTCATCTTAGTAGATATGAACTGATATTTTCATTGTGCTTTTGATTTGTATATCCCAACTCCCTAATATTCTTAATGGCACCTAATCTGAAGCTTTTTTGAACAGGGGAAAATGATAATGCAAGATAAATTGGAGAAAGAGAGAAATGAAGCTAAGAATGCTGTTGAAGAATATGTATATGATTTTAGAGACAAGCTGGGCAATGTCTATGAAAAGTTCATCACTCAAGAAGTAAGTCTAGCTCTGGCCACTTGGCTCAGTAGTTTGGAGTATAATTCCTCACACCAGGAGGTTTTGGGTTCTATTCCCAATCATGGCATATATGGGAGCAAGCCGATTGATGTTTCTCCTACATCTATGATTCTCTTCCTTGCTCACCCCTCCCTCCGTCCATTATCTCTAAAAATCAATAAAAAAATATCCTCAAGTGAGGACTGAAAAAAAAAGTATAAATTTTACAGTTCCTTGTGACTGCTAATAGAAATTACATAAATAAATGAGTTAAATGCATTATTGTCAATCTTCTTGAGCATATTTAGGAATGGTCCTTATTTTTCCAATTAGAAGTATGGTGAAGAACCTATTTATAAATAAAAGTAAAAAATATGAAATTCAGTTTTTTATATTTGAAAACATTATGTCCGTCATTGAACTTGTATTTCTAAGGAGAGCATTTTTAGTCACTGTCTTTTAAATGTATATCTAGGACTTGAATAAACTGTCTGCAGTATTGGAAGATACAGAAAATTGGCTTTATGAAGAAGGAGAGGACCAACCTAAACAAGTTTATGTGGATAGGCTTCAAGAACTAAAGGTAAATTTTTAAAAATCCATTTAAAAATTTTTTTAATCTATTTTAGTATAAATAAACATTATTAAGTTTTCCTAAAAATTGGTTGTAAGAAATACACTTTTATGTATTTCATAAATATGTAAGAAATTACTAAGGCAAACGTGTAAGAGGAAATGTTTTCTCATTTAAAATGCATTTTGAGAAGTGAGCAATGCTACATGTAATGATTCTCAAATATAAATATTTAGATGGCCAGAATGTTAGTGTTACTTTAACAAGCCATACATTTCTGAGATGTCATTAAAAGTGATTTGTCAACCTGACCCCTTCTTATTAGAGGAGCCACGCTTCCTCAGCTTCTCTCTGCATTGGTTTGATTTTCACCCTGCAACTGTGGGGACATTTGGTCAGCAAAGAACTTCAAAAATTTTCTTCTTACAAAGAAATAAGGAGACATGGTTACCAGATTCCCTTCTTCTAGGCCAGTGGTCAGTAAACCGTGGCTCGCAAGCCACATGCAGCTCAAGAGCCACGGTTTGCCACTATGTTGACTAATGAGTTTGCTGACCAATGGACTAGACTAAACGTTACCATGTAATTGGAAGCTTTGAGGATTAGGCAGTTGTGGCATATTGTGTGCAAAGAGGTAAAGGATAGTTATATGACAGTGGTTGACAAACTCATTAGTCAACAAAGTGGCAAACCGCGGCTCACGAGCCGCATGTGGCTCGCAAGCTGCACTTTGCCAACCACTGTTCTAGGCCAATGGTTTGATTTTAAGAAAAGACCACTAGTAATCCTTTTCACCTGCTTACTACCCAATCCTCCTCCTACCCTGAAAAAGTAGTTTGATTAGAAACTCAGACTGGAAGAATGACAGGGAATTTTAGTCTTTCCTTCTTGGTGTGGATCATAGTGGTGCTTAAATGTGTGCATGAATAACCTAGGGCTCTTTATGATTCACTGTATCGAGGTGGGCCCAATATTCTGCAGTTTTAACAAGCTTCTAAGAGATTCTGCTGCAGTTGGTCCCTAAATGAATCTTTTGAGTAGCAAAGGACTACATATAAGCTTAATAATGGCATTAATAAGGATTTTTAGAATATGGGAAAAGGCAACCTGTTAACTGGAGGATGGGGGTGCAAAAGAATTTAAACAAAAGAAGTTAATATCTTGAAATAATTACTATCATGCCAATAAATTACTTCCACATGGAATAATTATAAAGCAACTAGTAAACCCAAGCTTATGACAGCAATTCACTGCTTTATCACATTTTATCTTCTTGGTGATTTCACTCCCTATCTCCTTAAAAGAATGCATGTATTTTGGGCCATAGGAAAAACAGCCAGGCAGCTAACGCTAATAGAAATAGCTGGAAAAGCCCAGAAGCACCCCAAGTGCATATTTAAGTGCCTCAAATATATAATTAATCATAAAAATGAATGCTACATAAGTTTTTGTAGGCTTTACCATTGTTTTGAAATGGCTTTTAGAAATTTAAAATGCAGCACTTGCTTCTTCAGATATCCTATCCTATTTAATAAAAGGCTAATATGCGAACTGACCCAATGGTGGAACTACCAGTCTTTGTGACATGCACTGACCACCAGAGGGCAGACGCTCAATGCAGGAGCTGCCCCCTGATGGTCAATGTGCTCCCACGGGGGATGGCTGCTCAGCCAGAAGCCGGGCTCTCAGGCATCCCCTGAGGGCTTCTGGACTGTGGAAAAAAGGTTCAGGCTGGGCTGAGGGATCCCCACCCCTCCAAATGCACAAATTTGTGCACTGGGTGTCTAGTATTTATAATAAAAAGTATGATGTAAAGACTAAATGCAATATGGTATCCTGGAACAGAAAAAGATGAAGTCCGAATAAAGTCTGGATTTCAATTAATAGTAATGTACCAGGGTTGGTTTCTTAGTTTTGACAGATACACTGTGCTGGTATAAAATGTTAACATTAGAGAAAAGCGATAAAGAGGTGCTTGGGTCTATCTTTTATTTTCTTTGTAACTTTTCTGAACATAAATAAACTGCTTCTTATTTAAGTATGTAAACAATTTGAAATAAAATAGTTACTCATTCTTATACATTATACCTCTCCTATATTATACCTCTTTCTATATTTTACTTCTCCTAAATGTTATAGAGGCTATTTTAACATTTAGAAACTCCCCATTCCAGGGGCCAAAGTTGTTTTGTTTTTTTTTTTTCTGAAAAAATAGAGATTTATTTTTTAAAGCACTGGATTTATAATACAGAATACAGTTTTAAACTAATGAAGAAACATAATATACATAATATTTAATGTCTTCTGTTAAAAGGTATTTTTTATAGCAACTTTCTCTTGTTAAAAAAAATTTTTACCTATGTTAACAGAAATATGGCCAGCCTATTCAAATGAGATACATGGAACATGAAGAGAGACCAAAAGTTTTAACTGACTTGGGAAAAAAGATACAACTTGTCATGAAAGTGATAGAAGCATACAGAAACAAGGTACTGAATTCATAAAATCAACTGATGATGATGGCATGAGGAGTACATGGTGAGCGTGGGGCAAATCAAAAGTTCACAGCTATAAAGCTGTAACAGTTGTTGCTACCAAATTTCAGAGACATTGTGCACCAAACTTGAAACTTTTCATTTTTCATGAGAATTGTCAGTAAATGATATTACTGCATTTAAAATACAGTGCAGGTATGTGATTTTCATTTTTTTAAATTCCTTTAAAACCACATTACAAATTAATCTAGTGGTCAAATCCATTATTGATCATTATTGATATAGTGACTGGACTCTGCTAGCCTTTATTTTTGTCCTGTGGCCTTTTTTGTTTGTTTGTTTGTTTGTTTGTTTGTTTCCCTCTTTCTTCTAACTGAAAGACAGAGGGAAACCAATCCCTCCTGCAATCCCCTGTACCCATGGTTCTTTTATTTATTTTTTTAAATATATTTTATTGATTTTTCAGAGAGGAAGAGAGAGGGATAGAAAGTTAGAAACATTGATGAGAGAGAAACATCCATCAGCTGCACTCCTACACACATCCTACTGGGGATGTGCCCACAACCAAGGTACATGCCCTTGACCGGAATCGAACCTAGGACCTTTTAATCTGCAGCCCAACGCTCTCTCCACTGAGCCAAAACAGCTAGCATTGCAGTTCTCTTCATACAGCATTTTATTATGCAATTCCCCTTAATCAACAACTTTCTATAGTGTTTTGTTGTATATTCAGAAATTTCTGTTTAGTTTTCCATAAGCCTGCTTCCCTTATTTCTCTTAACTCTCTGATTCAAATCCATGCAGCTCCTTTTTTGGCTAAGTATCTTTCCTTGAATACTCACCACTAGTCATTTTCTAAATCTGAATCCTTCAGAAAGCCCTACCTTTTAAGAACCCATACTGATTTTCATTTTTTATTTTGCCCCCGTCTCTTCAGTTCTATGTAACTTCTTCACATGGGTATGTGCAAAGTATATATTCAATAGATTTTATTAAATTTACTTGTTAAAAATGTTCCATTAAGTAAAGTTTTTTTTAATAGGATGAAAGATATGATCATTTGGATCCTGCTGAAATGGAAAAAGTTGAAAAATATATCAATGAAGCCATGAGTTGGCTGAACAGTAAGATGAATGCACAGAATAAACTAAGTCTCACTCAAGATCCTGTGGTGAAAGTTTCAGAAATAGTTGCAAAGTCAAAGGTAAGAAATTATAGAATTCTCTTTTTAAGGGGTTTAAGCACTAAAATTTTTTAATGGGAGTCATAATTTTTTATTTTGAAAAAAGATTCTAGGTGGGACATCTCTGTCTCTTGATTTCATTAGTTGCATACACAAAGCCTATTTTTTTTAATTTAAATGTAATACAGAATGAAATAAAGCACTTTAACAACCTTTGACTGACAAATATGTTAGACTCTTCTAGATTGGGTAAGACTTCTAAGTCTCCATTGTAAACTTGGCAGTATGGGTCAGTCTTTGCATAATTCAAAACGTGTTTAGTCCTATGGTAAAAATCTTATTTCTAGCATAAAGTTTCCACTCTAAAAACATTACTACTGAGAATTTCAGTTGATTATAGAAAACATAAAAATGAGGGACAAAATGCTGAAGCCGGTTTGGCTCAGTGGATAGAGCATCAGCCTGCGGACTGAGGTCCTGGGTTCGATTCCGGTCAAGAGCATGTACCTTGGTTGTGGGCACATCCCCCATAGAGGGTGTGCAAGAGGCAGCTGGTCGATGTTTCTCTCTCATCGATGTTTCTGACTTTCTATCCCTCTCCCTTCCTCACTGTAAAAAATCAATAAAATATATTTAAAAATAAAAATAAAATAAGGGACAAAAATATTTTTAAAAATAGGGGACAAACTTTTCAATAAAGATCAACATCAACATAGGAATATGAATAAATATATTGGATAAGCAGTTGTCAAAAGAAATATATGTTCAATAAAAATATGGAAAAAGCAAAAAGTATTGTGATCCTTATCACTAATCTAAAAAATGCAAATCTTTCTTTTCACCTATCTGAAGTTGTGTGTTTACATTTATAATCTTGTCATAATTGTCAAGAGTATGAAGAAATGAATGCTCTCCCTGCCCAACTTGGTTAAATTTGTTACAACTTTCCCGGGATATTGCATCACAATATGCATACAAATTTAAAGTGAATAGGCACTTTAATCCAGAAATCACATTTCTAGGAATTCATCCTAAATTGATTATTGCACAAATGTATGTAGATTAAACACCTTTGTTTATAATAGCAAAAAATCGGAAACACCTAAAATACCTATCAGTAAGCAAGTCAATGAATAAATTTATACATCCATATAACACATTGTAGTTATTAAATATTTTAAGTATAGATATATATCTATATATAAAGATGTATGCATCATACTGAATGAAAAATGAAAGATTACAGAATATAAAGTTATCTCACTGTATAAATTAATGTGTTAATAGATATATTTGTATATATGTGTGTACCTGACATTCATCTAGAAGGATCATCACCCAAAATGTTAGTATCTGCAGGATATAGAATTTCAGGTGATTTTTTCACATAGTATGTTTTTAGGTATCTGAAAGATGTATTATTTTAATCAAACAGAGCACTAAACATGTTTTCCTTTAGAGAAAGTTTTAAAAAGAGGCTGTAATAATTTATTCCTCATCAAATGAAGTGCAAAGTATGATGAAAGGAGTTTGCCATTAAAATGTTTCTCCAAGATGTTACTCCCTATCTTTCCATTCATCTCAATCTCTGTGACACGGGTCTTGAAAATATTTTAATGGTCTTTTTTGTCTATGTAAAAAAAATAAAGTAACAATTTAGAAATACATTGTATTTCTTCTAAATTATTAAATTGCATTTATTTTCATGGTTTATTCTCTCAATATAAAAGGCTACTCATTTATTTTAAAAAGTAAAGTTAGTGTTGAAAAGTAAATGTTGAAAAATATCAATTCATGAAATAGGTGCTGACAAAGCAGTAGGCATAATTTAATGAAATTAATTAAAAGCTATTTGTAATCAAAAAAGATATATGCATCCCTATGTTAATTGCAGCATTTTTATAGCAGCTAAGATAGAAAAGCAAATTAGGTTTTCTGTTGATGGGTGAATGGATAAGGAAGATGTGGGCTTATATACATAATGGACTACTACTCGGCCATAAAAAAAGACTGAAAAATTGCCACTGCCACAATATGAATGAACCTAGAAGGTGCTATGCTGAGAAAGAAAAATAGCATATGATTTTAGTTATGTGTATAATCTAAAAAACAAACAAGACAAAATAGAAACAGACTTCATGATACAGAGAACAAAAGTGATGGTTGCCATAGGGAAAGGGGAAGAGGGATAGGTATAAGAGGTGAAGGAGGAGGGGAAGATAAGAGGTACAAACTTGAAGTTATAAAATAAAATATGGTGATATAATGTACAGCATAAAGAAAATAGTGATACCACAATAACTTTATATGGTGATAGTTAATAGACTTATGGTGGTGATCATATCATGATCATATTATCTTTCCTATCTAATAAAAGAGTAATGTGCAAATTTACCACCACTACGCTACATCCACAAGCCATTCCCACTAGCCAATCAGGAGTGAGTATGCAAATTAACCCCAACCAAGATGGCTTCAGCCACAGAGCGAGCAGGAGGGAGGCTTTGGTTTCCCTGGTGATGGAGGAAGCCAAGCTTTCCACACACCCTGGCGGGCCCAGACCTCCACTCAAGGCTACAAAGTTTCAATTATAGAAGGTAAATAAGTCCCAACAAAAATGGCAACAGCCACAGAGTTGGAGAGAGCAAGAGGCTAGGGTTGCCCCCAGCTATAGAGGAAGCCAAGCTTCTGAAGCCCTGGCCTGTCTTGGCCTCCACTTAAGGCTACAAAGTTTCAATTGCAGAAGATAAATAAGTCCCAGATACCAGGGCCTCTGCTTCGGTCACTGGGGGGTGTGGCCAGCCTGCAAACAACCACAAGCCCCTCGCCCAGGCCATTCCACACCCCAAGGAAACCCCCACCCTGGTCCAGGACATCCTTCAGGGCAAACCAGCTGGCCCCCACCCATGCACCAAGCCTCTATCCTATCTAATAAAAGAGTAATATGCAGATTGAGCATCACTCCAACACACAAGAGGGCTGCCCACATGTGGTCAAAGATCCTGCCCCCATGTGGACGCAAGATGGTCACCACAAGGGGAGGGCAGTTGGGAGGGACCAGGCTGGCAAAGGAAGGCAGTTGGGGGTGATCAAGCCTGCAGGGAAGGACAGTTAGGGGTGACCAGGCCGGCAGAGGGGGAATGTTAGGGGTGACCAGGCCTGTAGGGGAGAGCAGTTGCGGGGGGAGGGGAAGACTAGGCCTGCAGGAGAGGGCAGGTAGGGGTGACCGGGCCTGCAGGGAAGGACAATTAGTGATGACCCGGCCTGCAAAGGAGGGCAGTTACGGTGACCAGGCCTGCAGGGGAGGACAGTTAGGGGCAAACAGGCTGGCAGTGGAGCAGCTAGGCACCAATCAGGCTGGCAGGGTAGTGGTTAGGGGGTGATCAGGCTCGCAGGCAGAAGCAGTTAGGGGCAACCAGGAAGGCAGGCAAGGGAGCAGTTTGCAGCCAGCAGTCCTGGATTGTGAGAGGGATGTCCAACTGTCCATTTAAACAGGCTGTCAGACATCCCTTGAGTGGTCCCAGATTGGAGAGGGTGCAAGCTGGGCTGACGGGCACTCCCTTCCCCCTGCACGAATTTCATGCACCAGGCCTCTAATAAGGAATATAAATGTTGAATCAGTATATTGTACACCTGAAAGTAACATCATATTGTATGTGAACTTCAATAAAAAAAATTTAATGTTTAAAAATAAATGATTCCTGCTTATGTAAACTATATTTTAAATCATGAGGAACCAATATTTTAGGAAGATTCAATATAAAAACCATTGTTAAAGATTGAATAGTTCCACTGATATGCACTAGCCCAGAAGGTAAATTCCTCATTGAGGTACTTGAAGAAATTCAGTTGGTTATGTAACTGAGCTAACATAAATTCAGGTTGGTGGAATTATATGAAAATTGTGAACGTTAATGTGGAATTCAACAGTGGGATTTTTAATGTAATCAATATTCTTCATATCTTTAGGAACTGGATAATTTCTGTAACCCCATCATTTACAAACCCAAACCAAAAGTAGAGGTTGCAGAAGACAATGCAAAAGCTAATGCTGAACACAACGGACAGATGGATGGACAGAGTGGGACTGAAACTAAACCAGATACAACAAAAGACAGCTCACAGCATACTAAATCTTCTGGAGAGATGGAAGTGGACTAAGTCTTAAGTTTACCTTCACATAATTCAAACAGTGCAAGTAACCATGGGATCCATTCTTCTTTTACATCTGATACACACAACAGATGTTCAGTTGTTATTAACCACTTTTTGTCATTTGTTATTTGGAGTAGTTTTGAAAAGTGTTTTATATTGAGTACACATCTGTTAATTTCCATTGCTGCTTACGTGAAGCTTTAGCTGAATATAGATTTACAAGTCAGTTTAAGCTTTCCTATTATATTTTATATCACATGCAAGATTGATATGTAGTTGGCCACAGTCTACCTTATTTAAAGCGTCTACTTGGATAAACTTTAGCTTCTTATTCAGGAAAGTATATACTGTATTGCACTATTGTCGCAGAAGCATAGATATAACTGATCATTATTTTGAAAAACAGATATTGAAATTGATGTGGTTTGAAGTCAATGAGGCACTGACTTTTTTCTAGTTATTGTATTGTTCTAACTTAAATATTAAAACAAACAAGAGGTCTTTGACAAATTAGTCCATCTCATTGGTGTGCCATGAGAGGTCCAAAAGCTTTGCTTTTATCACGTAAATGAACCAAATCACACGTTGAAAGGGAAAACGCACAATTTTATATTAAGGTAACACCAGCAGTTTTCTTCCTTTATTAGAAATGTGGATTGATGTTTTCTTAGAGTACTTCAGTATCATTTTCACTTGAAACTTCTGATCTACTTGTCCTGAGACCTGCTGCTGCTGCTAGCCCGAAGAAGGCTTTTTTATGAAAATACGTTCATGTGAAGTGGGAAATGCTGTTGACCTACTCAGACATGCATCTGTGATACTGCTAGCCTTGTTTCAGTTTTTATATTTGTTTTAGTTTTGTGGATTGATTCTGTTAATATCTTAACACAGGGAAGGGGGAAATGGCACAATGTATTGCATTATGTACACTTACTGAAGTACTTAATGTTAAGATATAGAAAAACACTATTAAATAAGTGGTAATACCTGAAAAGAATCACTTATACCCTAAATCTTAGGAAATAATGCTTTTAATAAACTATGTTACATGTCAACAGGAAAAATAGAGAATGTTACATAGTTTAATATGATGTGATTAAATTATAGTTCTTGCTATTATATTACCTGTTCAGACCTTGGCTCTAGTTTTGGTGCTTCTTATATGAATTACATGGGACAAGGGACTGTGAAATTAAGATATTTTAAGGACTTAATTTGTGTTTCATCACCAGACTTGTTCACATTGTTCAGTTCTGTCTACAGGCTTGAAACTAACTGGGAGTAGACTGAAATTATTTTTAAACCTATAAGAAAAGGAAGCATAGACAGTGCCTGGGCTCTTATATTTAATGCCAATCAACTAGATTGACCTAGTTCTGAAATTTTAAAAGGCTCACTTTTTCCCAAAGCTAAATCTTTACATATTTAAGATTTATTAAGAATAATTAATATTGACTTAAGTAATACAAATTGGGAGTTTAGTATCTTTAGGGATGGTCATTATTTCTCACAACTAGTTCTCTAAGAGAGATTTTGTTTCTACAATGTAGTCTGCATTGAAAGGGGAGTGCAGAGGGAGTGCACTTTCTAGGGATTTTTATTCATCCTTTTTGAGGGAGAAATCCCTTGTTTGCATTAAAAAAGATCATATACCCTTAATACATTTTAATGTTTTCTAGTCTTTAAACTGTCCTTGTTTTAATACATTTAAAATGAAATAATTATATCCATTAGTAATAAGTGATAAAGTACCTTATTATAAAAAGCATTTATCAGTTACTTTTCATTTATATGTTGATATACTGTATAGATTCATTTGGGGAAGAACAAAATTATTAAAGGGAACTTATAACAGTACAAGTAAGGAGTTTATAGTTTTTTCTTGACTTAACAAGAAGACCACTATCACTATTTTAGGAGCTATACCTCTTGGGAATAAATGTGGGAACAACCCTGTCTTCATCTGAATTGTCTAGTATGTCCTGACATTTTCCATTCCTTAAATCAGTTTATGTAGTTCTGTGTTTTAGTCAGATATATAACACTCCCATTGTTGCAGTTATATAACAACTAGTGGCCCAGTGCATGACATTTGTGTACAGAAGGGGGGTTCCCTCAGCCCAGCCTGCACCCTCTCCAATCAGGGACCCCTTCAGGGATGTCTGACTGTTGGCAGTCGGACATCCCTCTCACAATTTAGGAACACTGGCTCCTAACTGCTCACTGCCCTGCCTGACTGATCGCCCCTAATCACCTCTGCCTGCCTGCATGATCGCCCCTAACCACCTCTGCCTGCCTGCCTGCCTGATCACCCCTAAGTGCTCCCCTGCTGGCCTGATTGCTCCTAACTGCCTCTGCCTTGCCCTACACCTGGGACCCAGGCTTCCCTCCCTCTGGCCAGCTATAGGCACCCAGGACCTGGGCCAGCTTCACTCAGGCCGGCCACAGCTATAGGCAGCCGCAGGCACCCTGCCCACAGCCCGGCCCAGCCTAACCCGACGGGGCCCCACCCCTCCACAATGCCCTGGCCTTGGGAGCAGCCCCAGCCTTGGAAGCAGCGGATGCTGTGCTGCCCATCCCACCCTTCCACGATGCCCTGGCCTTGGGAGCAGCCCCAGCTTTGGAAGCAGCGGATGCTGTGCTGCCCACCCCACCCCTCCACGACACCCTAGCCTGGAGAGCAGCAGATGCCCTGCCACCGCCAGCCGGCCAGCGGTACCTGCCCCGCCCCTCCGCGGGGCCCTGGCCAGGACTGCCATCGCAGCGTCCACTCCCCAGGCCAGAGCCCCTCCTGCCGCCACCCCTCGCCTCGTGTGCACCTCGGCCCCGCTCCCTGCTCCTGATTGGCTAGTAGCGTAGCAAAGGTACAGTCAAATTTGCATGTTTCTCTTTTATTATATAGGATAAGTTAAATACATCCAAAGATATGTGCTTTCTACCTATTTATTCAACTTAAGTTATATTTTCAAACACTCTTTAACCTTATAATGTAGTTATTTATTGACTACATTAGAATGTAATGTAATTCTTCTACAAAAGAACGTTCTCTTAAATACAATTTTGGGTACATAGTATGGTTTAGTTTCATTTTAATCACTGAAATATGCAGTGCTAGACAAAAGAATGAAATATTTTCTCAAAAGGAAAAGCCACCATAGATTTTTAAAAGATACATAGCAAAATAGCCTGTTTTCTTATAGTAGGTAAATAAAGACTAAGTATAAGAAATATCTAGGATGATTAATAAATATTAATATATTTTGACAGTGGAAAAATATTATTTGGTTTGAAAAACAACTCTTGATAGCCTATTATGAGTATAAAAACAAAAACTACTTAATAATATAGCAATAATATAACAAATTTTAATTCCTTAGCAGTAATCAGAATTTTTGAGTTTTAAAATAACTAGAAACAGCACACCAAAGAATTAGACTATTGGAATATCAGATAATCTCAGTTTTAAAAGAGTAACTAGTCTCTTATTAAGAACTAAAGATTTATTTGACTTTGGGGGTGGCAATTTTTAGTATGTTCATGGTTATTTCTTTGATAGAACTCTTTATTAAAAGTGAATTTTGGGGCTCAGTTATCAATATAACAAAATGGTAGTATTAAAGCATTTTATCCAAACTAGCACATCTTTAACTATTTTGAAAAATTATTCATATTTAAAGACAATAGATATTTAAATATAGAAATCAAATTAGCTTACTTCAGTTTATCCCAAAATAGATATAACCATTCCTCCTTTTTCATCAATTTAAGTTGTAAACATTCCCATTAAGATTTTGTTTTTGTTGTTATTGTTAATCCTCACCCGAGGATATTTTTTCCCATTGGTTTTTTAGAGAGAGTGGAAGGGAGAGAGGAAGGAGGGGAGAGAGAGAGAGAGAGAGCGAGCGCAGTTGTGAGAGCATCACATCGACTGGTTGCCTCAGGCACATGCCCTGACCAGGGCCTGGAATCGAATCCTCAACCCTTCCATGTCCAGGCCAATGCTCTAACCATAGAGCAACACAGGCCAGAGCAAGATTTTTGTTTTTGTTTTTTCAAGATTTTGTTCTAATGGTTTTTGGTAATACACACAAATTAATGCTAAGGCAAGATTTACAAGTCTTAAATTACTAGAAAAATAGAATTCATCTTTTCCACCTTGTAGAATTTTACAACAAAAATCTTCTGTTCTAAAGTAAATGTTATTTTGTGTTTAAACTTTGGAAGTTTTAAGTGGAATTTTATTTTGTGATATTTGATTCCATAAAAATTAATCAGAGGCATATAACTAATTGCATTGCTCTATTAATATTTAAAATCTTATAGCATAAATTAAATAGCAACTGCTAACTTTTCAAATTACGTAGGTAAGGACACTTAAAAAGTTGGATACTGATAGTGTATCCTCTTAATGTGTTTTTAACTAAGAGCGATTTAGCAAGCTAAATCTTAAAAGCAGTCAGTTACTTCTAGGAGATAGACTTTTTGATCAAAAAAGAAAAACAGGTTTAAAATTACCTTTTTTTTTTTATCAAGGTCTAATTTAAAGTATCATTTTAAAGTAATTCCCAAGAAACACATAACATTTTCTTTTAATAAAAAGTAACAAAAAAATTACTGCAAATAAAAGACCCAAGACTTAAACCAAATAAAAAAGAAACTTTAGCTATTTTACTTTCACATCTATAATTTAAAAGACACTATTCTTCTATGTATGAATATGTTTCCTAAGAAAGAAGCTTTGGGTTTACAATGTGGACACATATCTAAGTTTTTTCCTACTAAATTCTAGGGTAATTGTTTCACATAATAAATGGGCACCTGGAATTTTTAGAATAACAAACTGCTTTGGAGAAGAAAACCTGAATGTCTGTGGCAGTGATCTGTATCCATAGGTAGTAATGGCTTTTTCCATTTGCTAGATCCCTAAGGATACCTTTAGCATATTAGAGTATTAAAAGAAAAGGCATATGTGTTAAAATACATTATTAAATGACTTAAACTTTCAAAGAAAAAAAAAAAACCACAATTGGATCATGAACATTTGATTCAGTCTTTCAAATAGGTAAACATCCATAACAATAGTAATTAATAATATGATTCTTTGCTTTGGAATCTCTAATTTAGTATCATGTTCTAAGTCACAGGATAATTATTTCTGATACCCAGAAACGACCCATCCTATAAAGAGAGGAATGAAAATTCAATGTTTTAGATAGTTTGATTGCATTATGATCTGTAAACTATAAATGAAAATGGTCCTTAGTCTTTTCTGTCACATTTTACTTACCTTTTCATCTAGTTCTAGACTCTTAAATAATCATTGTATTTTTCAGAAGTCTTATTTTTCTCTTTTATTTTGGATTATTCTTTAGACCTTTTTAAAATATATATATTTTATTGATTTTAGAGGGGAAGGTGGATAGAGAGAGAAACATCAATGATAAAAGAGAATCTTTGATTGGCTGCCCCCTGCCAATCCTACTGGGGATTGAGCCTGCAACCTAACATGTGCCTCTGGCCTGAATCAAACCTAGAACCCTTCAGTCTGCAGGCTGATGCTCAATCCATTGAGCCAAACAAGCCAGAACATCTTTAAACCTTTTATTTCATGAATTTTAAAAATGTAATCATTTTTTTATTTTTCAGTTACAATTGACAGTATTATATAACTAAGTGATCATCTTGATAAATCTAGTTCCCATCATTGAAATGTTTTCTGTAACATTTCATGAGTCTGTTCCTGTTCTGCTTTTGTTGAGGAAGATGAAAGATATATATTTGTTATAATTTTGTTGTTCATAATTTTAGTCTTTTTTTTCTTCTTAAAGAAGACCTGTTAACATTTCAGGTAATACTGGTTTGGTGGTGATTAAGTCAGCTTTTCCTTGTCTGTGAAGCTCTTTATGTCTTTCAATTCTAAATTATTGCTTTGCTGAATAATCTTAATTGTAGGTCCTTGCTAGCCATCACTTTGAATATTTCTTGCCACTCCCTTCTGGCCTGCAAAGTTTCTTTTGAGAAATCAGCTGACAGTCTTATGGGAACTCCCTTGTAGATAACTAACTGCTTTTCTCTTGCTGCTTTTAAGATTCTCTTTGTCTTTAACCTTTTGCATTTTAATTATGATGTGTCTTGGTGTGGACCTCTTTGGGTTCATCTTGTTTGGGATTCTCTGTGCTTCCTGGACTTGTATGTCTATTTCCTTCACCAGGTTAGGAAAGTTTTCTGTCACTATTTTTTCAAATAGGTTTTCAATTTCTTGCTCTCTCTCATTCCAGAGACTCTCTACACTTTCTCCCTTCTCCTCCTCCTCCCCCTCTCCCTCCCCCTCCTCCTCTTCTTTCTCTTCTTCTTCTTTCTTTTTTCTTTTTGCTGTTCTGATTGGGATTTTGCTTCCTTATTTTTAAGTTGCTGATTTGATTCTCAGCTTTTTCTCCTGTTGAATCCCTGTAAATTTGTTTATCCTTCACTTCTGATTGGTTCTTTGTTTGTTCGTTTCCATGTCCATTTTTATGCTGTTGAAGTTCTAAGTTCAACTACTCTTCCTCTAAATTAATTGGACATCTTATAACCAGTGTTTTGAAAGCTATATCTAGTAGATTGTCTCCATTTTATTTAGTTCTTTTTTCTGGAGTTTTGTTATGTTCTTTCATTTGGTATGTGTTTCTTTGTCTCCTCATTTTGGCAACCTCTTTGTGTTTGTTTCTATGTATTAGGTAGAGCTGCTAAGTCTCATGGGCTTGATAGAATGGCCTACTATAGTAAATGTCCTGTAACATGCAGTGGCACAGCCTCCCAGATCGCCCAAGATTGGGCACTTCAGGTGCTCTCTCCCATCCCCGTGTGGGGTGTATACACCCTCCTGTTGTAGTTGAACTTTGATTGTTGGCACATCAATAGAAGGGATTTACACCCCGACTGATGAATTGCAAAGACTGGCTATGACCAACAACCACTGTGGAGGATCAGCTAGCTGTGCAGGGACCCACTCCCCAGAGCTGCATTTACGTCAGCAGGGATCATCTGCCCACTAAGTCCTCCCCTTGAGTATGTCACTGTGAAGGTAGTTGGCTGGTGCTTCGATATGGTCTGAAGCTTTCCACTGGGTGTACTGTCTCTGCTGTGTCCCAGTCGGTGCAGGCTAAGGCCAGTGTTCTTCTCAGGGCCACCCAGCTTGAGCTAAAGAGCCATCTGCAGATGGCTACTACTTGTGCTGGGCTTGGAGGTACCCAGGAGATGCCAAGCTGCAAACCACTATTGTTTTGCAGGGTCTGGGGCCACTTAGCAAAATTTAGGGGGCACACTAAGGCCAGATGCTGCTTGCTTGATAAATTTTAGAAAAGACTGAAGTATGAGCCAGGAAAAGCCACTAGAAACAGTGTGGTTGGGTCAGCAAGTTTGGTGGGTGGAATCTCAGGGAATAACTAAGGTGGGCAAACTGTGTGAACTGGGTTGGCAAAAACTAGCTGTGACACTTACCTGCCAGCTCTGCGGGAGGGCTCATCAAATGAACAGTGGCCTGTGCCAGCACTTTTGTATGGGAGAAAGCTTCCCCTACCCCCAATTCTCACCTGGATGCCAGACAATTCTGTTCCATCCCTTATTTCCCTAGTGCCTTTCTAGCTGCTATCCCAATGCTAGAGCTCAGATGAAGTGAATCAGAGCAGGTCTGTGTTCAAGCCCTTGAAGAGGACCTGCCTTGGACTCAACAGCCCTGTGTCTCCCTCAATCACAATCCCCACTGATTTTTACAGCCAGAAGTTGTTGGGATTCATCTTCCCAGACTGGAACCCTGGGTTTGGGGGCCTGGTATGGAGACTGGGTCCTGTCACTCCTCAGAGAGGACCTCTATAGCGGAGATACCCTCCTCAAAATCCACCAAATGTGGGTGTGTAACCAACTTATTCTGCATATCTGCCCCTCCTACCAATCTCAGTGTAGCTTCTTCTTTAAAATTCTATGAGTCTAGGACTTCTGTTCAGCTAGTTTTTGGGTGGTTCTGAATGATGGTGGCTCTGTAGTTTAGTTGTAGTTTTGATGTGGTTGTGGGAGGCTATGAATACCAGGTTTACCTACACCTCCATCTTTACTAGAAGGCTCTATTTCATGGATTTTTAAAGAAGTTTCATAGCTATAATATCACTTTAATAGCTAATTTGATTATCTTTGTCTCCTTTTTATTTTAATACCAAATCTTACTGTTAATAATTTTATCTTAAACCAGGGGCCCGATGCACGAAATTCATGCACTGGGGGCGGGTGGTCCCTCAGCCCAACCTGCTCCCTCTCACATATTGGGAGCCCTCAGGGGATGCCCTACTGACGGCTCACCCCCAGCCTGCCCAAGGCCGAAAACCTCTAGCCAAGATTTTCTGTCCTAGGGCAGTGGACCTCACCCAGAGAACCCAAGCCAGCCATCGCCCTGCAATCAGGCCAATTGCTGCCTGGCCCCGCCCCCAGCCTGGTCCTGCCTGCCCAAGGCCAGGGGCACCCAGCGAAGCAATCGCCCTGCGATCTGGGCCAATCACTGCCTGGCCATGCCCCCCCCCAGCCCTCCTGGCCTGGCCTGCCCTGGGCAGCAGCCATCTTGGTTGTGTATTAATTTGCATATAGCTCCTGATTGGCTTGTGGGAGTGGCTTATTTGGTGTAGCAGAGGTATGGCCGATTTGCATATTACTCTTTTATTAGGAAGATTCATGCTGGTAAAGCCATGCTATAAATTTCCATATATAATATTTTAAATTTTTAATATTTTTTACATCTGACCTTAGAATATTTTTAAGCAGTTCTGGAACAAACGAAATCAATTGTATGAGTATTAAGCAACTGCCATCCCTCATTTTTTAAAATATATTTTTTATTGATTTCAGAGAGAAAGGAAGAGGGAGAGAAAGAAACATCCACGATGAGAGAGAATCATGAATCTGCTACCTCCTGCAAGTCCCCCACTGAGGATCAAGCTCACAACCTGGGCATGTGCCATCGACCGGAATCAAACCTGGGTCCCCTCAGTTCGTAGGCTGACACTCTATCCACTAAGCCAAACTGGCTAGGGTGATATCCCTAATTTTTAATTCAAATATCAATGTGATAATATAACAAGGGTCAGAAATTAAAAATGCTTGTTAAAGATTAGACACCGTCAATTATTTGCTGTTTTATGATTACATACATGTGTTGCTACATCTTGTTTTTGAATTTCCTAAATTCCTTGCTTCTAAGAGTTAAAATGATCTTGAAATCATATGGACCCACCCAGACTGTAGATGTTTAAAATGTAATTAGAGGTGGAAATCTAGGTAATGGAAGCTTTAAAGTGTTGTGATTTTCCCCCCCTGAAACAAGCGTTTATTTCTTAGTCTTAGAAGGACACTCACATGAAAAGCGATTACCTTTTATATTTAGTAGGATAAAGCCATTGTTAATTAATACCAATTTATAGAAGCAATATTTAATGAAGTTACCAAATTGTTTAGTATTAACAATATGGCATCCAAGACATTTTTTTTCTCCAACCATTATTAAAATAACTTATGTACACAGTGACTCTGACTCCAGTCATTAATGTAAAATAACTTTGGCAGTTTAGTTGCTACTAGCTTATTAAATAACTTGTTTTTAGAAAATTTGATTTTGCAGTTTCTTTTTTTTTTCCAATACAAAGAGTGACCAGTGCAATGCAGAAAATAATAATCAAGTGTGATATGTCTATAAAAATTATTAACTGAGTTGTGCATGTAACAGACAGTAGCTTTAATGAGCAGACATAGAATGGTTTGTGATTTTATGTTGGTAACATTCTAGGAATATATACTTGGCATACAAATCTTGATTCAGAAACATCCATAAAAAGGCATACTCTAGCAGTATCAGAGTATATCAACATTTCCTATGTATGTAATGTGCATCCTCATATAAGTGATAAAACAAATGACAATTGATAATAAATGCAATTCAGTTTGGATGTCAGTGCACATTGTCAAGAACATATGTTATTAAAATAAATATATATCTACTTATTCCTTTAACCATGAGTTTTGCACATCTGAAGTTTAATTTTCACATACTGAATTTCACTGACCCACTGCTGGTTTCTGGACAGGTCATCAGAGTCACAGAAATTTGCTTGGCAATAATGGTTTTTGAGTACATTGGCAAATTTTTCAAAATCAGATGTTACTGATTCTGAAAACTAAAATAAGGTTAACTCTTTTTTTTGAAAATATAGAGAGGAAGGGAGAGAGATAGAAAGTCAGAAACATCAATGAGCGAGAAATATCAATCAGCTGCCTCTTTGCACACCCCCTACTGGGGATGTGCCCGCAACCAAGGTATATGCCCTTGACTGGAATCAAACCCAGGACCTTTCAGTTCGCAGGCCCCATGCTCTATCCACTGAGCCAAACCGGTTTCAGCAAGGTTAACTCTTAATGCAGGACTTATGGGCACCATCTCCCTGGTGTATTTGAAAATCCACATGTACCTAACTTTGGACTCCCCCAAAACGCAATTGCAATCTGTATTCACAGATTGGTTCCAGGACTCCCTATGAATACCAAAATCCACAGATGCTCAATTGGAGTAGAACAATGCATACAGTTGGCTCTCCGTTTTTGAGGATTCCCGACCACAATGAACAGTACTGGTTTTGATTCCCGATTGATTGATAATATGAGGATGCAAAACCCAGGGACTGAGGGCATAGTATGTATATACTGGGGGAGGAGGAGTCCGTGTTTTTCAAGGGTCAACTGTAGTAGCTCACTTTGGAATTGTTGTCAGAGTTTTAAATTAGTTTTATATTAGAAGAGACCTAGAAATAAATGAATTTGAAATCTAGAAATTTTAAATAGGCAAAGAGAGGAGCTCCCTTCACTAGAGTCTCATAACAGCTCCTCTGTTTGAGAATCACTATTCCTGAAAAAGATGTAACAACGTAGCCTGTTGTACCACAGTCTTTTCACAGCAAGGGTTCAGGAATCTAGAGAAGGGCTGCGCATAAATGAATAGAGACTAGACTAGAAATAAAAATTTGGAAGGCAATTAGGGGGAACCAGGCGGAAACTCAGCTCTACTGACTAAGCTCCCTGAACGGTCTGGATCCCGGCTTTTTAGTCACACATTTTGCCCTTTAGCAAAGCAGATATACACATTGAAGGTAAGGTTTGGTAAACAATAGAGGATTATCAGGCTAGAGGAATTGCCCTCAGCTGTTTGGCAGCCCTGCTGAAGATGTCCATCAGCCTTCTCACATTTATTATGCTAACTACTGTCCTTAGCCTCCAGCAATGTTGAGATAAGAAAATGATTGCGGACCCATGGTCTAGATTAGAACATTTGGTCCTTAATCTTATAGGGGTTGAACAATGCATAAAAACTTGAAGAATAATGGACCCTCAATCCAGAAAAAAATGTTTAAATCCCGTGCCTGTTAAACTTTCCAATGACATGCAATTAAATTCTTCTAAAGTGAAGAAGGCTGACCCTGGCCAGGCAGCTCAGATGGTTCGGGTGTCAACCTGATAGGCCAAGGTTGCAGGTTTGACCCCTGCTCAGGGCACATACAATGACTACTTAAATAAGTGGAATAACAAATCAATGTTTCTCTCTAAAATATTTTTTTTAAGCTGAACAATTGGCAATTCATTGCTTGTCATCGTATCCTAGGATTTTGCATTTATTTTTAAACCTCAGTCCCTAATAATTAAATAGAAAAATTATAACCTTACAGAGGTGAAAAAAGAATGTCTGTTGATTGTAAGGTGAAAATAATAGGGGGATGTTGGGATAAACAGTGAGCCTTAATATGACAATAGAGCAATTCACCAGGAAGATAACAACAGCCACTAAATATATAAAGCTTAACAGTTACAAGAGAAGTTTAGATCCACAATGACAGTGATAACTGATAGGAGGCAATCCTATATAATAAAAACCTAATATGCAAGTCAATAGTGGAAGACTGGTTGATATAACACACGTTGTTGCTATGACATGACTGGGGTAGACACTCAACAGAAGCTGACCCCTGGTGATCAGTGCACTCCCACAGGGGGAACACCATTCAGCCAGATGCTGGGCTCACAGCTGGGAAGTGCAGCAGCCTCACCCACCTCCTGGGCAGTGCTAAGGACGCCTTGGAGGATATCTGACTGCTGGCTTAGACCCACTGAGAACGGGCCTAAGCCAGCAGTAGGACATCCCCCGGGGGTTCGAGACTATGAGAGGGCACAGGCTGGACTAGGGACACCCCTCTCCAGTACATGAATGTTATGCACCGGGCCTCTAGTCCTATCTAATAAAAGAGTAATATGCAAATTGACCATGCCTCTGCTATACCCACAAGGCCATGCTCACAAGCCAATCAGGAACGATTATGCAAATTAACCCCAACCAAGATGGCTGCGGTCACGGAGAGAGCAGGAGGCTAGGCTTGTTTTTCACCCACAATGAAGGAAGCCAAGCTTTCCACACAGCCTGCCCAGCCCAGGCCTCCACTCAATACTACAAAGTTTCAATTATAGAAGATAAATAAATCCAAACAAAAATGGTGGCAGCCTCATAGCTGGAGAGAGCAGGAGATTTGGGTTTCCCCCAGCGATGGAGGAAGCCAAGCTTTCTGCAGCCCTGGACTGCCTTGGTTGTGGGTTCTATCCCTCTGCTTAAGGCTACAAAGTTTCAATTATAGAAGATAAATAAATCCCAACAGAAATGGCTGCAGCCATGGAGCAAGCAGGTGACTTGGCTCCACTCCAGGCTTCAAAGTTTCAATTGTTGAAGATAAGTCCCAGATACCAGGACCTCCACTTGGGTTGCTGGGGGGTGTGGCTGGCCTGCAAACAACCATAGGCCCCTCACCCAGGCTTCCCCACACCCCAAGGGAACCCCCACCCTGATCCGGGCCACCCTTCAGGACACCAGCTGGCCCCCACCCATGCACCAGGCCTCTATCCTATCTAATAAAAGAGTAATATGCAGATTGACCATCACTCCAACACACAAGATGGCTGCCCCCATGTGGTCAAAGATCCTGTTCCCATGTGGATACAAGATGGCCACCACAAGATGGCCAGCAGGGGAAGGCAGTTGGGAGGGACCAGACCTGCAAGGGAGGGCAGTTGTAGGCAATCAGGCCTGCAGGGGAGGGTATTTAGGGGTGACCAGGCCAGCAGAAGATGGAAGTTGAGGGTCATCAGGCCTGTAGGAAAGGGCATTTGAGGGAAGCTCAGGCCTGTGGCAAGAAATATTCAAAGTGATGAATAGCAAGAATCTATAACCAAGATTACTCTATCCAGCAAAGCTATCATTCAGAATTGAAAGTCAGATAAAGTGCTTCGCAGATAAGAAAAAGCTAAAGGAGTTCACCACCACCAAACCAATATTACATGAAATGTTGAAAGATATTCTTTAAGAAGAGGAAGAAGAAAAAGATAAAAATATAAATTATGAACAACAAATACACATCTATCAACAAATGGATATAAAAATCAAGTGAATTGATAATCTGATGAACAGGATAGACTGGTGAATATAACAGAATCATGGACATAGAGAGGGAATGGACTGACAATTCTTGGGGAGAAAAGGGGTGTGGGAAGTGCAGCAAGAGACTGGACAAAAATCATGCAACTATGGGAGGGGACAGTGGGGGGTGAGGTGAGAGGGGAGGGTGGGATGGGTACCGGAGGGTGGAGGGGAGCTATAGGGGGAAGAAAAGGGAGAACAATGTAATTAATAAACTGAACAATAAAGATTTTTAAAAAATCCTGCTAAAAATTAGAAAATTCAACTACTAATGGAGTAAACTTACTTTAAATTGCAACTGCACACCCTTAAATCCCCATCCCTTTCAGATCTGTTTTCTGATTTCATTTCACAAGAATGCACATAAGTGCTTAACAATCTTTAATTTAAAAAAAAGATTTTAAGACTTGGTAATGTGCAACTGAAGAACTATTTTAGAAGTTTATATACTTTAATAGATATACTTAAAATGAAGGTTACAGATTAAATGACCTAATCATCCCAGTAAACAGGAAGACAACAGCAAAATAAGCGCAAAGAAACTTGGAAGGACACAGCCAGTGTAGCCCAGTGGCTGAGCACTGACGCGTGAACCAGAAGGTCACTGTGACTCCTGGTCAGGACACGTACCCAGGCTGTGGGTTCTGTCCCTAGTAGGGGGCCTGCAGGAGGCAGCTGATCAGTGATTTCTATCATTGATATTTCTCTCTCTCCCCCTTCCCTCCTCTTTGAAGTCAATAAAAATACATTTTTAAAATGGAAGAAGAAAAAGAGCATAATAGCAAATGAAATAATTAACAAAATCAAACCCCTATCTGAAAATATTTTTCAAAAACAGATGCCTCTAGCCCTAGCCAGTTTGCCTCAGTGGATAGAACATTGGCCTGGGGACTGAAGGGTCCTGGGTTGATTCCAGTCAAGGGCACATACATGGGTTGTGGGCTCAATCCCCAGTAGGGGGCGTGCAGGAGGGAGCCGATCAATTATTCTCATCATTGATGTTTCCATCTCTCCCTCTCCCTTCCTCTTTGAAATCAATAAAAATATATATTTTAAAATCGCCATATCCTCTAATATTAAACACACACACAAAGATGTCTTTAAGTAGTTGGTCAAGGAAAATAAATACATAAGCATTAAAGAAACTGGTTTTGAGTTTTCAAATATCCATAAATACAAGTCCAGATAGTTTTTCATATATGCTACGAATAAACTAAATCCTTCCTAACTTTAATGTTTTGGATATTAGGGAAAAGAAACATTTCCTAGTGCCTTTTATAAAGCCCATTTCACAGTATACTTTTTGTTGTTGTTGTTGTTGTTGTTAATTCTCACCTGAGAATATGTTTTTATTGATTTTAGAGATAGGAGAGAGAAACATCGATGTAAGAGAAACCTCAAGTGGTTGTCTCCCATGCATGCCCTGATGGGACTGAATCCTGAACCTATGTATGTGCCCTGACAGGGAATCAAATCAGCAGTCTTTTGGTATACGGGACAATTCTCCAACTAACAAGCCAGGGCCACAGCATATTCTTGATACCATACCAGGGAAGAATATTATGAGGAATACAATTACTTTTTCAAACTCACTCATGAATATAAATGCAGCAAATTACAAATTTTATAAATCCTAGCAAACTGTATTCTTAAATATATTAAAAATACACTACCATATTAATTTTATCCCAAGGATGCAAAAGTGATTTAGTGTTAGAAAATGTCATTCCCCACATTAACAGATTAAGGGAGGAAAAAATACATGATTATCTTAACAAATGTTGAAAAATCATTTTCTCACTATTTAAAAAAAGTAATCTTGCCAGGCCGGAGTTGCACAGTGGTTGAGCATTGACTCATGAACCAAGACGTCACCAGTTTGATTCCTGGTCAGGGGACATGCCCAACTTGCAGGGTCCATCCCCAGTAGGGGCGTGCAAGAGGCAACTGATCAGTGTTTCTCACTGATGTTTCTATCTCTCTATCCTTTCCCTTCTCTCTCTCTAAAATCAAACATTTTAAGAAGTAACACTCTTATACTACTCCTTAGTCCAAGCCACCATCATCTCTCATCTACATTATTGCATTAATGTATATATTAACTGATCTTCCTGACATCTATACACAATACAGGACTCAAATTGATCCCTTTAATATTGCATCAGACCTAGCCAGTTTTGCTGAGTGGATAGAGCATCAGCCCATGGACCAAACCCAATCCCAGGTTTGATTCTAGTCCAGGGCACACACCTGGATTGCAGGCCCCAGTTGGGGAGGTAACCAACTGATGTCCTTTTCTCACATAGATGTGTCTCTTTCTCTGTGTTTCCCCTTTTCCTTCCCCTCTCTAAAAATTAATAAAAACATATCCTTGGGTAAGATTTAAAAATAAAAAAGTTACCTTCCAAAACAGGAATCACTAGGACTAGATGGGTTCACTGATGATTTCCACAAAATATTTAAGAAATTATACCAATTCTCCACAAACTCCTTCAGAATACATAAGCAGCCAGATGCAAGAGATGCACAAAGCAACATATGAGGAAATGGTGTGCAGCTTCCATGCCTTCTCCAGGCATTCCACTCTCCCCAAAGGTCACATTTTCACCAACCCAGAAGCTCTCTGAACCCAATTCTTCTGGGCTTTTATAGAGACTTAATTACATAGGTCTGATTCATTAAATCATTAGTCATTGTTAATTGATTCAACCTCCAAGCCCTTTCCCTTCCCAGGAGCTCTGGGGATAGGAGTAAAAGTTCCAACCTCTAATCACAAGGCAATCAACACCCATTCTTAGGTGTGTTTCAAAAATATTCTTAGAGACAGACACCTTCACGCCAAGTGATGACAACTTAGGATATTCAAATGGTCTTGGGAGCTGTGAGCCAGGAACTATGTATGAAGACCAAATATATATAAGAAATTTGAATATATTTTGGTCATCTGAATGATCAAATATATATTTCTTATAAATTACAATAGCGAAGTCCAGCCCCTGGTCTTCAAACACAGATCCCCTATAGCAAAACAATGACATAAGTCAAAAGATACTGACACATTAGTAGAATCTCATTCATCTTTAATAACTATCTAGTACATCTTATGAAAATTTCTCCCAGGATGAGGCCTCTCAGTTTTGAAGGCTTTCATTTGATCTTGTAGGGTTCCCAAAGTAGGAGTGGTCTCAGCAATATGTGGCTTTCAGGCATCTAGAAATATGTTGTACTAGAAGCCCGGTGCACAAAATTCATGCACAGGGGTGGGGGATGTCCCTTAGCCCAGCCTGCACCCTCTCCAATCTGGGACCCCTCGAGGGATGTCTGATTCCCCCGATCCTACAGGATCCTACAGGATCGGGGGAATCAGACATCCCTTGCAGGCCTGGTCCCTCCCAACTGCCTCCCCCTACTGGCCTGATTGCCCACAACTGTCCTCCCTTGCAAGGCCTGGAACCTCCCAACGGTCCTCCCCTGCTGGCCATCTTGTGGTGGCCATCTTGTGTGGATGGGGGCAGGATCTTTGACCACATGGGGGGGGGGGAGCCATTTTGTGTGTTGGAGTGATGATCAATCTGCAAATTACTCTTTTATTAGATAGGATAGAGGCCTGACACATGGGTGGGGGCCAGCTGGTTTGCCCTGAAAAGTGTCCCAGATCAGGGAGGGGGTTCCCTTGGGGTGAGGCATGGCCTGGGCAAGGGGCCTGTGGAGGTTTGCAGGCCGGCCATGCCCCCCAGTGACCCAAGCAGAGGCCCTGGTATCTGGGATAAATCTATGTCTACAATTGAAACTTTATAGCCTGGAGCAGAGCCAAGCCTTCTGCTCGCTCAGGGGCAGCAGCCATTTCTGTTTGAAACTTTGTAGCCTAGAGTAGAGGCCTAGGCCGGCAATGGCAGGCTGAAAGCTTGGCTCCCTCCATTGCCAGGGAAACCCAAGCCTCTGTTCTCTCCAGCTCAGTGGCTGCCGCCATTTCTTTATCTTTCATAATTGAAATTTTGTAACATTGAGTGGAGGACTAGGCAGGCAATGGCTATCGGAAAGCTTGGCTTCCTCTGTTGTCGGGGAAACCCAAGCCTTCCTCCTGCTTTCAGTGGCGGTAGCCATCTTGGTTGGGGTTTATTTGCATAATCTTCTCCTGATTGGCTGGTGGGCATGGCTGTGGGTGTGGTGAAGGTACAGTGAAATTTGCATATTACTCTTTTATTAGACAGGATAATTGAGTATAATTGAGCTAAGAAACAAGTCTCTTTCAATATGTTAATACTGGCTTTTCCTTATTATATAGTCTATGTTTTCATTCCCTTACCCTCAGCTACTATTCCCCTTCTCTCCAAATGTTTTCACCTTTGGAAAGGACATTAGGTTTCACCACTGTGGTTAAGATTGCAGGCAATGCTAACCTAGCAGTTCTTCCCCTCAGCCCATTCTTCACATAGGATAAGGTTACATAGATGCAGAACTAGTGAGCTATATGACTGACAATCTGCACACCTAATATGAATGGAATAAAGGATAAATACTCCCCCCTTCCCCCAATGACAGTGAATTATAGGTATTCCTGAAAAGCGAATAGCAAAAGTAAATCTAATTGAAAGATTGGACTCTGGAACCAACTGCTCAAGAATCATATAATCTTTCAGGAATGATTTCAGAAATGAAGGGCAAAAGTTGATTTTTCATTGAATAGATATTTTGGCGGATTTTTTTTATTGTTTTTTACAGCTTGTAGGTAATGTTAAGTAAACAATGTTTAGAAACAGAGCATCTTCCCTGGATGGTGTGGCTCAGTTGGTTGGAGCCTTGTCCCACACATTGTAAGGTGGTGGTTCGGTTCCCAGTCAAGGCACATACCCAGGTTGCAGATTTTTAAAAATATATTTTTTATTGATTTTTTTACAGAGAGGAATAGAGAGTTAAAAACATTGATGACAAACGTCCATCAATCAGCTGCCTCCTGCACACCCCCTACTGAGGATGTGCCTGCAACTAAGGTACATGCCCTTGACAGGAATCGAACCTGGGAACCTACAGTCTGCAGGCCTACACTCTATCCACAAAGCCAAACCGGTTAGGGTCAGGTTGCAGATTTGATGCCCTATCATGTATACTGTTTTGTTTTTTTTCCTCTCTCATATCTATCTATCTCTCTCTCTCCATTCCTCTCTTTTAATTCAAATTTTTAAAAAGTGGATCAGCCCACCTTTTGATCAACACATCATTACATGTGTAACAGCTCAAGTTCTTATACAAATGAATTGTCATCCTTGAGGAATTTACCAAAATAAAGAATAGAGTTAGTTTTCTTAAAGCACAGAAAACATTCATTACAGTTATGAACACATGAAGTAAACAGAGATAAAGGGCGTTTAAGCCCGGTGATGTTTTTCCTTCCCACCTGCTGTCCTGTCCAGTTTAGCCTCCTGCACACCACATCTGGGGATCGGGATCGCAAGGTGACCTCCCGGTTCATACGCTCAACCACTGAGCCACGCCAACAGGGCAACATTCATAATTTTTAAAGTCTTAGACCCCTTACAGACTTGGAAGTAGTTTTCAAACCCTCAGGTGAGAAACGGACAGGTGGAAATGCCTCACAGATCAAGCTAGCTTTTCCATGGGACGTGGACGGTCTCCCCAGAGCAGGAACGCCAACACCTCAGGCCCGAGGCTGGGAAACTCCGACGAGCCGCCAGGGAAAGCCAATTGCGCGTGCGCGCAAGGGCGCAGCCTATCGGGAGCCTCCGCCTCGCTACGTCACCGCCAGCCTTGGCCGGACGTCAACGGGCGGGACTTTTTCAAAATGGGAGCGCGAAGGCGCCACCCAGGCCTCGGAAGGCGCCCGGGAGACCCTTCGGTGCCTTCGGTGGCAGTGCTGTCGTCGCCAGGAGCGGCGGCCTAGAGAGCCGAGCCTGATGGGCGCCAAGAACTGCTGGTTGCTTGGAGCGTTGCCTCGAAGGGACTGCAAGAAGAGAGCTGATCCCGGGAGCCCCGGTCGTGGCCTGGAAACATGGCGACTTGCATCGGGGAGAAGATCGAGGTGAAAAGACTAGCAGTTCTCGGCGGGGCGGGACCCGAGACCTCTGCAGGCAGGGGACCCGGCGAAACTAAAGGCTGCGGGCTGGGCGTCCAGGTGCTTTGGGAGGGTCCCAACCGCCCCGGCCCTGCTGTTGGGGGGCGGAGCGGCCCGCCCCTCCGAGCCTAGGGGTGACAGCCCGGGTGCGGCGCTCGCGGCCCCGCCCTTCTCTCCCTGGACTCGGCGGCTTCTGGTCTGCGGTCCCGCCAGAGCTGCCGCTCTGGAACGGGGCATCTCCAAGGGGATGGCGGTTACCTCTGGCGGGAGCCGCGGCGGGACCCCGGCCCCCCCGGGTTGGCAGGGGGTGGGAGGAGGGTGCGGAGGCCGCGCTGAGGTTGAGGAACCAGATCATTAGGGTACTCGGTCGGAGCCCAGCCTGGAAGCTCAGGGAGCTCCGCGAGGCGTCAACATGCTTTCCAGCCCAGACACCCGCTGTATCGAGGTGTAATACCTGCTTGAATTTTGAATGCAAATTCCCCTCTCGACTCATTTCATCTCCTTTATCTAGCCCCTTTTTTTAAACTCCTATGAGTCATCACACATATTCTTTCACTTTTAAGGATTTTAAAGTTGGAAATCTGCTTGGTAAAGGATCATTTGCTGGTGTCTACAGAGCTGAGTCCATTCACACTGGTTTGGAAGTTGCAATCAAAATGGTAAGATTATATTTATCAACTTCTCACCTGTCCTAGAGAAGTATACTACTTGAGATGTCAGAAACTCCTTACCTAACAGCCTTTTCTTTGATTATGATGTAAAAAACCCATTGCTTAGGTAGACGAAAATAGCCCTACATCCAGCAGTTGAATTTAAAGATAACTTAGAAGATCCTTATCATGATTAAATAGTGGTTTTATCTTCATTAATGTCAGTATACTTAGTGTCTGTTCTAATTATACATATGTGGAGTCATTGGTAGAATTCAAAGAACGAATAATGGTTTTAATAAGAGTATACTTGTTTATCATTTGCAGCAGCATGGATGGAACTGGAGAGCATTATGCTAAGCGATATAAGCTAGTTGGAGAAAGATAAATATCCCATTATCTCACTCATATGTGGGATATAATGATCAACATAATTTGATGAACAAGAATACATCCAGAGGCAAATGGTAGGGGAGGGGGAGGTTAGAAAGCAACCAAAGGCCTTTTATGCGTGCGCATTAGCATAACCAATGGACACAGGCACTGGGGCAGTAGGGGCTTGCCCCCATGGGAATGGCTGGAGGGAGGGGTTAATTGGGGGAAAAGGAGACATGTAAAACTTTAGACAATAAAACAATTTTTTAAATAAATAAAAGAGTACACTTGTGCATAGTTCTGTATTACACTGACAATCTAAAATGCTATTCTTGACTGTTAGAATAAGTAATATAAGCAATTATCTAAACCACTAAGGGAGTTTTGTTTTAAAGCTTGGCTTAATTGTTATAGATATGATAGTCATGCTTTTAAATTCTTTAAGTTGTGAGAAGGTATTAGATTGCATTGGGCAAACTTTTCTGAATATTCAGTCTGTGCAATCTGCTAAGTGCAAGAAGATAGACAACAGTAAACTGATCTCATAAAGAAGTAGGTAAAAAGAATTCAGAATATTTTGAAGTGTGGGTTTTCTTTTCTAAGTAAACTTTAGACTACTTCATATTTTAAACTTTATCATCAATATCTATACTTCTCATGTTATTTTTAGATAGATAAGAAAGCCATGTACAAAGCTGGAATGGTACAGAGAGTCCAAAATGAGGTGAAAATACATTGCCAATTGAAACATCCTTCCATCTTGGAGGTAAAATACAATTTTATAAAATTCGCCAAGGACATTAAATTTTTGTATATTATAATTTGTTGTGCTCTTTTACATTTCAGTTGTATAACTATTTTGAAGATAGCAATTATGTATACCTGGTATTAGAAATGTGCCATAATGGAGAAATGAACAGGTATCTTAAAAACAGAAGGAAACCATTCTCAGAAAATGAAGGTAGGCTGCTGCCTTTTTTTTTTTTTTTTAAGGAGATATATATTTTACTTTTTGTGGTTTTGAAGAATGTTCTATTATAAAATAGAACTGTTTTAATTGTTACTTTGGGCTACAAATATTCATGGTGATTAATGTATTTTTCATAATACTATATAATAATAATGCCTTTTTATTTATTTCTTTTTAAGATTTTTGTTGTTAATCCTCACCTGACAAGATTTTTCCCATTTATTTTTAGACAGTAGAAGGGAGGGAGGAGGCAGGAAGAGAGAGAGAGAAACAAATATCAGTGTGACACAGACATACATCATGTGTCCTGGCTGGGTCCAGATATGGAACATATTACCCAGGTACATGCCCTTGACTGAGACCCTTTGGTCCATGGGCCAATGCTCTAACTACTGAGCAACTGGCCAGGGCTAAAGATTTTTTTTTATTATTAATTCCCCCCCCTCCCCCCCCTGCCCCCAGAGACAGACGAAGAGAGAGAGAAACATCAATGCAAGTACAAGATATCACTTGGCTGCCTTCTGCACGTCCCCTATAGGGAATCGAGCCTGCAACCCAGGCATGTGCCCATCCTGTAAACAAACCAGCAACCTTTCAGTGCATGGGATGATGTCCAACCAACTGAACCACAAGGGCCAGGCAAGACCTTTTTTAAAATAAGACAAACCTATAAAAACAATGAAGGAAAATAATTATTAATTTACATAAAATTAAGAATGTGTAAGGCAGAATAGTCTGCTAACAAATTTAAATGACCAAGATTGGAAGAAGCTATCTATAAGCTATATGCCTGGAAAATTAATATTAAAAATATAAGACATGTCTAAAAAAGAGATTTGAATAGGAAAATGGGGGATATGCGCAAACTGTTCACAAGAGAAAATACAAATGGCAAGCTTATCTAATAGAGTAATATGCAAATTGACCATCATTCCAACACACAAGATGGCTGCCATAAGATGGCCAGCAGGGGAGGGCAGTTGGGAGGGAGCAGGCCTGCAAGGGAGGGCAGTTGGTGGGGACTCAGACCTGCAGGGAAGGGAAGTTGGGGGGACCAGGCCAGCAGACGAGGGAAGTTGGGGGCAACTGAGCCTCCAGGGAAGGGCAGTTGCGGGGACCAGGCCTGCAGGGGAGAGCAGTTAGGGGTGACGAGGCCTACAGGAGAGGGCAGTTAAGGGCAAACAGGCTGGCAGGGGAGCAGCTAGGCATCAATCAGGCTGGCAGGGGAGTGGTTAGAGGGTGATCAGGCTGGCAGGCAGAAGTAGTTAGGGGCAACCAGGAAGGCAGGCAGAGGAGCAGTTGGGAGCCAGCAGTCCTGGATTGTGAGAGGGGTCCCAGGTTGGTGAGGGTGTAGGCTAGGCTGGGGGACACCCTCCCTCTCCTCACCCCTGTACACAAATTTTGTGCACCAGGCCTTTAATTAAATGTGAAAAGATGCTCAAACTTAATGGGAATCATTAGAAAGCCAACTAAAGTAAAGAATACTATTTATTTTTAATCATTGAATTGAGACTACCTTGTGAAGTGGAAGAGAAAGTAATGAAACTATATATTTTTTTACCATTTTTATATTTAAAAAGCAATTATTACAACATTTTTGTTGATGTAACCACACACAACAAAAGCATGAAAATGTATACAAACTGTTAATGGTGATTGCATTTTGGGAGACATCAGTGGACCTTCCATTTGCTTCTTTTTTTTAAACAAGAACTAGTGCCTGGTGCACAAAATTCGTGGACATTAAAAGGGAATTAATTAGAGGAAATATTTTAATATTGTTATTTGCCCTTTCTCTATAATAGAAGTGTCAGAGATGAAAGAAAATTAGTAAAATGTGTATGAAAATCTCCCTCCTGTCAGAGTCTGGGGGGCACTGCGGGACCCAGAGTTAAGTCCCCGCCCACCCACTTGTGCCTCGAAATCGAAGGGGACCCAGACCTAGCCGGCCCCACCCCTGTCAAGCCCCACCAGGTGGGAGGGCGCAGCCTCAGGTTCCCCAACAAGCCCTACTGGGCCGGGGGCATGGCCTCAGGTCCCCCACCCTAGCCAGGCACTAGGCAGCCTCAGGTCCCTGCTGATCAGTCATTGCAGCATCACGGCATGATGACCATTTGAATATTAGCCTTTTATTATGGTGATGTATTTATTGTTTGTTCATTATAAAAATTTTCTCATAATTGTTAGAGACTTATGGTTAACCTATTTACTTCCAAATGCTAATGAAATTAAGCTTTCCTTAACAGCATATAGAAAACTCAGCTGTTAGAAAGGACAAAGATTAAATAAAAGCCATGCCTAATTTTCTTAAAGGAAATTAAAGAATATTATGAAGTTATCGGAGTGTTATAACACTAAGCTGCAAGCCCAGTGTCCCAATTTTAATACTCTGGCATGTGTACTTGGATTTCATAATGTATTCTAAATATTTAATGTTACAGTTTTTCTAAATCATAGATTTTATGTTTTGCATTCTAACAGCTCGACATTTCATGCACCAGATCATCACAGGAATGTTGTATCTCCATTCTCATGGTATATTACACCGGGACCTCACACTTTCTAACCTCTTACTTACGCGTAATATGAACATCAAGATTGCTGATTTTGGGCTGGCAACTCAATTGAAAATGCCACATGAAAAGCACTATACGTTATGTGGAACTCCTAACTACATTTCCCCGGAAATTGCAACTCGAAGTGCACATGGACTTGAATCTGACATTTGGTCATTGGGTTGTATGTTTTACACATTACTTATTGGGAGACCACCTTTTGACACTGACACAGTCAAGAACACATTGAATAAAGTAGTATTGGCAGATTATGAAATGCCAACTTTTTTGTCAGGAGAGGCCAAGGACCTTATTCACCAGTTACTTCGAAGAAATCCAGCAGACCGTTTAAGTCTGTCTTCAGTATTAGACCATCCTTTTATGTCCCGAAATTCTTCAACAAAAAGTAAGGATTTAGCAACTTCAGAAGATTCAATTGATAGTGGACATGCCACAATTTCTACTGCAATGACAGGTTCCTCCAGTACCAGTATAAGTGGTAGTTTGTTTGACAGAAGAAGACTTTTGATTGGCCAGCCTCTCCCAAATAAAATGACTGTATTTCCAAAAAATAAAAATTCAAGTGATTTTTCTTCTTCAGGAGATGGAAGCAGTTTTTACACTCATTGGGGAAATCAAGAACAAGAAACCATTAATAGTGGAAGGGGAAGAGTAATCCATGATGCAGAAGAAAGGCCACATTCTCGATACCTTCGTAGGGCTCATTCCTCTGATAGATCTGGCACTTCTAACAGTCAATCTCGAGCAGACACATGTACAATGGAACGATGTCACTCAGTAGAAATGCTTTCACAATCCAAAAGATCAGGAGGTGAAAATGAGGAAAGATACTCACCCACAAATAGCAGTGTCAATATTTTTCACTTTAAGGAAAAGATAGCCAATAGTTCTGGATCTTTGGAAAGACCTGCTAACAATCAAGCAATGTAAGGATAATTCAATCAAAAGCTTTTAATTTTTGAATAAACATTGTATTAGTACCAGTAATGAAGCTGCCTCTCACTAAAGAGGTTTACTTTTTTCTAACATTGTCAGATATTCTTTGGGATCTTCTTAACTATGACTTCTATTTATTAGGAAGAGAATCAGTAGATGATTTTGAATTGTGGTTAAGAATCTCATTTAATAAAAGTGTGCTCATGAATGTATTTGTAGAGTATATTTAATACTTAGAAATTTTTAGTTTTGATTATATGAAGCGGGTCTAGTGCAAAAGTATATATTAAACATGTTTGGTCTCTGCTCAGTAGTAACTAGAAACACACACACACGCTGAGTCTAAGTGATGAGTAATAGTATTATTGACTGCTTCTCACATAAAGACTAGATTTTTAGTGACGCCAGTGTTTGCTTTTTATTTTTCTGATCTTTGATTTTTAAGCTTATAACAAAAGAATGCAATAGCCATATAGAAACATAGTTACAGTGCCATAGGGATTTTGGCATGGGAGTTTAGCTTAGAGACAATGTAGCTATGTAGGTATTGGTTTCTACAGTTATTCTAAAATCTTCAGTTACTCAAGAGATCTCCCTTACTAATATCTTAAAAAGCTATTACCTGATAATTTTGTATTAATGAGAATATTTTTTTCTTTGTCTGTTTAGCTCCAATAATCGTTGTCCAGGAAAAACTCCTTTTCCATTTCCAGACCAGACATCACAGCTTGAAGTGGTGCAACAATGGTTTGGAAATCTGCAAAAAATTGGTGAGTTTTGACAGGGTGTACACTTAGCAAGCATTGCTGTTTCTTTTTTGTTTTTCTTTATAAAATAATACATTTGCAAAAAACTATGTTACAATAGTATTAATAACTTTTAACGATTTTGAGCATTCTTAATGCTTATTATATAACATTAACTTCTCATTAAAAAATACAAGGATGGTACTATAGCCTTGCCTAGGAAGGATGAGGAATTTGTGGTGCACTAGGGCATAATTTGCAAATCAACACTGCACAAAGAAGATATAGGACCAGGATTCCCACCCAAGCACTCTGGCTCAGAGACTTGACTCTTAACTTCTCTGTTCTTAAAGCCTTTTGTAGTTAGCATCTACTATCAGTGTCTATAAAACATTAGAGGACCGGTGCATGAAATTTGTGCATGGTGGTGGGGAGTGTCCCTCAGTCCAATCTGCACCCTTTCCAATATGGGACCCCTCAAGAGATGTCCAACTGCCTGTTTAGGCCCGATTCTACAGATATCCCTCTCACAATCCAGGACTGTTAGCTCCCAACTGCTCGCCTGCCTGCCAGCCTGATCACCCCTAACCACTACTCTGCCAGCCTGATTGATGCCTAACTGCTCCCCTGCCACCCTGATTACCACTAACTGCCCTCCCCTGCAGGCCTGATTCCCGAAACTGCTCTCTCTCAGGCCAGGTTCCCCACCCCCCAACTGCTCTCCCCTGCAGGCCTGGGTCCCCTCCCCCCAACTGCCCTTCACTGCAGGCCTGGTCACCCCCAATATCCCTTCTTTGCCAGCCTGGTCATCCCTTCCTGCCCTCCCTTGCAGGCCTGGTCCTTCCCAACTGCCCTCCCCTGCTGGCCATCTTGTGGTGGCCATCTTGTATCCACATGGGGGCAGGATCTTTGACCACAGGGGGCAGCCATCTTGTGTGTTGGAGTGATGGTCAATTTGCACATTACTCTTTTTTTTTAATATATATTTTATTGATTTTTTTTTTACAGAGAGGAAGGGAGAGGGATAGAAAGTCAGAAACATCGATGAGAGAGAAACATCGATCAGCTGCCTCCTGCACACCCCCCACTGGGGATGTGCCCGCAGCCAAGGCACATGCCCTTGACCGGAATCGAACCCGGGACCCTTCAGTCCACAGTACGACGCTCTATCCACTGAGCCAAACCGGTTTCGGCTGCACATTACTCTTTTATTAGGTAGGACAGAGGTCTGGTGCATGGGTGGAGGCTAGTTGGTTTGCCCTGTAGGGTGTCCCAGATCAGGGGGAGGGTTCCCTTGTGGCATGGGGTGGCTTAGGTGAGGGGCCTGTAGTGGTTTGCAGGCCAGCCATACCTCCCGGCGATTCAAGCGGAGGCCTTGGTATCTGGGATTTATTTATCTTCTATAATTGAAACTTTGAGCCTTGAGCAAGCCTCCTGCTTGCTCAGTGGCTGCAGCCATTTCTGCTGGGATTTATTTATCTTCTGTAATTGAAACTTTGTAGCCTTAAGCAGAGGCCAAGGCAGTCCAGGGCTGCGGAAATCTTAGCTTCCTCAATCGCCAGGGGCACCTCAAGCCTCCTGCTCTCTCCAGCTACATGGCTGTAGCCATTTTTGTTGGGATTTATTGATCAAAATTGAAACTTTGTAGCCTTGAGTGGAGGCCTGGGCTCACCAGGGTGTGCAGAAACTTTGGCTTCCTCCATTGCCAGGGAAACCCAAGCCTCTTGCTTGCTCTATGGCCACAGCCATCTTGGTTGGGTTAATTTGCATACTTATTCCCGATTGTCTGGTGGGCGTGGCCTGTGGGTATGGTGGAGTGATGGTTAATTTGCATATTACTCTTTTATTTGATAGTATTCAGGAGGGTTTACTTTATTTTTAGTTTTTTTTTAATTTTTTATTGTTGAAAGTATTACAAGTAGTAGTACATATGTCTCCTTTTTTTCCCCCCTTTGACCTTGCTCCCAGCCTCCCCTACCCCCAGTACATGACCTCACCTTCCCCCCCACACCCCCCCCCCCAGTGTCTTGTATCCATTGGTTATGCTTAGATCCTTGCATATAAGCCCTTCGGTTAATCTCTTACAGCCCCCCCCCCCCCCAAACCTCCGCTGCCTTCCCGCTGTAGTTTAACAGGCTGTTCAGTGCTTCTTTGCCTGTGTCTATTTTTTCCCCCTGTTTCTTTTCTTTAAAAAATCTTGCCTCTGCAGTCTAGAAATAAACATATAAGAACAAAAAAATGTTTGAGTCCCAACTTCAGTGTCCAACAGTTCTGAGTCCCAGTTTCAATGTCAAACAGTTCCTTATGTGTATATGTCAGCAATGATATCTGGATAGTGGACACGTGGTGGGAATGCAGGTCCGACCCTCTCTGGTTTGGTCCTAGGCAACCTGCAGCAACGCAGAGCTGCTGACTGCTAGCATGGCAAGGTGTCATCAGCATCTTTCATCTCTGGACTATTTCTCCTCTTGTCTTCATGGTTGGAGCAGACCTGTCAATTCCTCTCTTGCAGGAATCCACATGGTCTTGGAGTTGTTTTCTGAAAATATACAAAAATATTCTTGACAAAAGTTAATAAAGGAATCTTTTCTATAAAATTGATTTGGGCCGAAACTGGTTTGGCTCAGTGGCCTGTGGACTGAAAGGTCCCAGGTTCGATTCCGGTCAAGGGCATGTACCTTGGTTGTGGGCACATCCCCAGTAGGGGGTGTGCAGGAGGCAGCTGATCGATGCCTCTCTCTCTCATCGATGTTTCTAACTTTCTATTCCTCTCCCTTTCTCTCTGTAAAAAATCAATAAAATATATTTTAAAAGACTTAAAAAAATAAAATTGACTTGGGATCCTTTTATTTTTGCCCAAATGATTTTCCTTTGGTTTATTTTGACATCATCTGTGTTTTTCATGGGTGTCTTGCTGTTAACATTACAAATGAAAATTTCCTAAAGTAAAAATTTTCTAGATGTAATTTACTTACAGGATTTATTTCCTTACATAATATTACCCTACTGTCCCCTCTTTTTTTTTTTAACAGAGGCTTTTGTAAATTTTATAATTTAGTCTTGATAATTTTAAATTTTAAAAAATATATTTTATTGATTTTTTTTACAGAGAGGAAGGGAGAGGGATAGAAAGTTAGAAACATCGAAGAGAGAGAAACATCGATCAGCTGCCTCCGACACACCCTCTACTGGGATGTGCCCGCCGCAATCAACGTACATGCCCCTGACCGGAATCGAACCTGGGACCTTTCAGTCTGCAGTCCAGTGCTCTATCCACTGAGCTTAACCAGTTTTGGCTAAATTTTAATTTTTTGCATAAAAATCTGACTGTTTTAGGTTCATTGCATGTTAAGCAATTTTATCATGAGATGAACTACCAATAGAAATTTTAGGAAATACTTTAGGAACAGCTTTTTTCCAGTACCATTAAATTTTCTTCAATATTCACTTATTTCAATTAGCCAATTTAAATTAATCTGAAAACTTGATTACTATTTTACTGTCAAATTTAATACTCTACCAACAATCTTAGTTTACCTGTAAATATTAGTAGAAAGGATTATTTGCATTCTTGAGCAGGCCCTGAGCATTCCTGGTGCTAGGATGGATTTAGATATAGGGCAGCTGCTATCGGCCAAGTCTCTATGTCTGTTACCCGGGTCCCTGTCTGAGTTGGGCCAAGTCTCTGTCTGTTACCTGGGTCTTGATCTGAGCTGTGTGTGGGAAGCAAAGCAGCCATGGGAACTGGAAACCTTTAGAAGGGGTGAGGGTTCAGGCCTTTGCAAGGTTGGGGGCATGAGGGTCTGTGCCCCACCTCTGTTGATCCCCAAGTTCTCTCCTGATAGCTCGTCTGTGACTGTGCCTGTCTTAGGTTGTTCCTTCCCTGTGGAATCTTACCGTCTCTGGCTAACCAGTCATTTTTCAGGGCCAAGCAGGGTGATGTGAGGTTCAGTTCTGTCTCCTTGGTAGCCTATGCTCCCGTGGCCTCCATGCCCAGCACCTGCCTTGGGATCCACTCGCCTGCTGGCGCAGGCCCCAGCACTGATCACATATCTCGGGGAACCCAGGTTTCTTCTCCAGGGAGGGCCCAGCTCACACCATTGTGAGAGAGACAGATGCCTGGTACCAGCCGTCCTGAGGCTTCAACCTCAACATGAACAGAAAGCTCAGGCAACAGCTGAGGGCAATTGGACATCGTGGTATTCCAGTGGGACCTCACATACACTAAATTATACAGCTACTAAAAACCTAAACATTTTTGAAACAGCTGGGTTTGAAAGTTAAACATTTCTCTTTAATGAAATTGACAGTCACAGATGGTAGATTGGAAAATAATGATGTAAATAAGAGAATAAAAAAGAAACATATGGAGAGGAGGCGATTATTTTTTACTAAGTATTATGTTACCTCACACAAAGAGCGCATAATATGGATGTAATTTCAGCAGAGAGTTGTGTCACCTGAAGACTATTTTAAAATATATATATATATATGTTATTTTCAAGAACCCAAGAGAGTTAACTTTCTTATATATATTGGTTAAAGATGATAATTGAAATTTGTTTTGTTTTTTTTAACTATAAAATTGCTGTGTACTTAATCTTATAGTTAACCTTCTTTGCACTTATAGATACTTTTAGTTTGTAGCATGGACATATCTGAGATTATATATCTGAGATTATTATTACATTTATAATCTAGTAGTGCTGCTATAATTTTAAAGTACAGTATTGGATATAAAATAATTCTGTCATAATAGGAGTAGAGGGGAGAAAGCACTAAAACATAATTGGGGGGAAATTGCGATAAATTTTTAGAAATTAGCATTTGAAAAATTGTTTTACTGCATTTTATATTATCTAATTTTCAGGGTTTTAAAAAGAAATGTTCTCATTTGAATACTAAAACCATGTGAAATATAAATGGGTAAAGTTCAATAAGAATTTTTTTAGAAATGTGAATGCAAATACATTTGTAATATTAAAAATATTAAAGCTCTGTTATATATTGCATTTTTTACCTCTAGTTGCATATTTTGTAAGTAAGGATGGACTAAAGACGATGGCTTCAAGAGAATTAATTATTTGCATATTAAATAGAATGATAACCTGGGAAAGTCTCTCATTTCTGTATTTTTTGTAGTGTTGGCAGCTGCTTGTTTTAGAATTAATAGGTAACTAGTTTTTGCTTTGATTGAAAAATTAATTTCACATTAATCATATTAATCTTTTCTTAGTATTAAGAATACTAAAGGTATTCCTTTGCAATATGGCTTTAAATGTTCTTTGAAGTCACTATTTTATTATGTTATATCTTATTTGCTGGAAAACATATGAACATTTTTGTTGCTAGATTTCATTTGTTCCTCAAAAAGTAACATCTAGGCTTCCTGGTATGGCCCAGTGGTTGAGGGTTAACCCATGAACCAGTCAGGACACTTGCCCAGATTGCAGGCTCAGTCCCCAGGAGGGAGCGTGCAGGAGCCAATCAGTGATTCTTTCTCATCTTTGATGTTTCTATCTCTCTCTCTCAATAGCAATACAAACATTAAAAAAAAATCAATATATATATATATACACACACACACACACACACACACACACACACACACACACACACACATATACATATACTAGAGACCCGTTGCAGGAAGATTCCTACAAGAATAGAGCTTCTTGCAGTCTGAGCAAAGCTCCCTCCCTTCTCTACTGCCTTGCTTCCTTCTCCACTATGTCGCTCTCTCCTATCTCTGCTGCTTTGCTCGCTCTCGTCTCCGCTGCCTTGATCCTGTCTCCTCTGCCTTGCTCCCTCCCTTCTCCCCAGCCCAGCTTGCTTACATCTCTGCAGCTTTGCTCCCTTCTGCTGTGCTTGGTTTCCTTCTACACCGTCTTCTGCACGCAGATACGCAAATTAACCACCACCTAGTTGGGTTAATTTGCATACTCGCTTTGATTGACTTGGCATGGCTTGTGGGGTAACGAAGGTATGGTCAATTTGCATATTACTCTTTTATTAGAAAGGCTAAACAGGTAATATGCAAATTAGCCAGGCGTTACTACCAGCTCAGGAGGAGCTGTGTGCTCAGATGGTTGGGAGGGACTTCGTGCTGCCCCCAGACCCAACGAACACATACCAGGGGTGGTGTGCTCCATCTGGCTGAGACCCGGCTCTGAGCATGCCTCCACCCCATTGGACACACACCAGGGGTGGGGCCATGCTCCGAGCAGGTGGGTGGTGGCAGCAGCTGGAGCAAAACAGCCTCAATCCCAGATGCCTGGTGGTGGCTGGAGCAAAGCAGCTCGGGTCTTGGGTGCCAGAAGGAAGCTGATGCCAGCAGCCAGGGGAAGGAAGGCCTATTCTTGCACGAATCTTTGTGCATCGGGCCCCTAGTCTATTATAAGCAGCATGACTTGCTGTGTAAGTTTAGTGATTTTTTTTTTAATTGTTCCACTTAATTGCTTTATTCTGTGTGTATTACAGCTCATTTAAGAGAAACTACTGAGCACAAAAACCTTAGCTCAAACAGAGATTTCCAGGACCATTCAGATTTCCAAGAAACATCAAGAAATGCCTGGACTGATGTAAGAGGCAAAAAGAGCCCTGAGGTTTCTGCTAATGCACATTCTGCAAAACAGCTGAACACCATGAAATATATAACTGCATTTCCTCAGAAACCTGAGATAATCCCACAAGAATCTGTTTTTGGCTTAGAACCTGTTTCTGAACAAAGGAAGATGAAGGATATGGACTCACCATTGGGTTATCAGAAATGTACATTACGAAGCATTACATCTCCTTTGACAGCTTACAGATTAAAACCTATCAGACAGAAAACCAAAAAGGCTGTGGTATGTCTATTATTTTTCAAATTTACTATGTGATATTTTTTTATGTAAATTGGTTTTGGTATCAAATATGATGGGTTTTGTTTTTTTTTTTCATTTTTCTATAAAAGCCTTATACTTTTGATAAGTGATTAATAAGCTAATTTAAAAGGAAAGAAATGAGGTGTTTATGGAAAAATAGCTTTTCTTTTTTTAATTTTTATTTTATTATTATTTTAAATATATTTTATTGATTTTTTACAGAGAGGAAGGGAGAGGGATAGAAAGTCAGAAACATCGATGAGAAACATTAATCAGCTGCCTCTTGCACACCTCCTACTGGGGATGTTCCCGCAGCCAAATACATGCCCTTGATCGGAATTGAACCTGGGACCTTTCAGTCCGCAGGCCGATGCTCTATCCACTGAGCCAAACTGGTTTCGGCAGCTTTTGTTTCTTTTGGATACTTTAAAAATGGTGAATTGATACTGATACATTTTGAATTTTTAAGTTATTGATAATGAAAAACATTTCAAAATAATACTGTCTAGTTATTATGTTACATCTTCATTCACAATTCCAATCACTAAATATTTAATATACTACATTTGCTTTTGTTTCTGATGATTTTGCATATAATCCAGACTCAAAAAGGTAAACTAGAAAATATAACCTTTTCAAATATCTGCAACTATTTAAAAGAAAAGGAGAATGCACAAAATTAAGTTTAAGAGTTTAAAAAAATATCAAGTGTGATTTGGGAATTATTTTTATTTTTTAATTCCGTTTTCTAATTTATCCAGTCTTGCCTTTGTCTGGCATAGTATTGTCTTTTCAAAGTCCTTAATCTCCACCCTACCTTCTGCTTTCTTTTTGCTCAGTGGCTATCATTTCGCACTTCATTATACCTTCTCACCGTTGCTCCTTATGTTTCAACTGTGCTCAAATACACTTCTAGTCCAGACTGTTGCAGTGAAGCAGTTATTTTCACTTTGATTTGTATTTCTGCCATGGTTAAGTACTTCTCTCTTAAGTATTATATATGTCAGTGCTGTTCTAGTAAACAAGATAGTTCTTACTGATTTTGCTTTTGTTTTTAGGTGAGCATACTTGATTCTGAGGAGGTATGTGTGGAGCTTCTAAAAGAGCATTCATGTCAAGAATATGTGAAAGAAGTTCTTCATGTATCTAGTGATGGAAATATGGTAATGTGGATCTACTTTATTATCTTGCAGCTTTATTACCTAAGTATTTAGCCTTCTAATCCATTCTATAATGATGTCTTTAAAAAAATTTTTTTAATCAGTTTTCCTGATAGTGATAGTATTCCTGGAATTTAAGAACTAGAATAGCATACTATATATGTTTAAATAGATTAGTGTGGATTTAAAAATAATTATAATCAGTATCCTGGCCATTGTATCTCAGTTGGTTGAGTATCGTCTGGTACACAAAAGGTCTCGGGCTTGATTCCCTCTGGGGGATGTTCCTGAGGCAGCCAATCAATGTTTCTCTATTTCTTTCTCCGTCTTCTTCTCTCTCTCTCTTAAATCAATAAAAACATTTTTAAAGTAAGTTATTATAACTAGTAACAAAATGTAAACTTTAGGCCTAAGGTGGAAAAAAACAAAAACCCTTAATTTTAGAGCATATTTAGCATTTTCAATAAAATAATATTTAACTAGATTCCCAATGCACGAAGATCGTGCATGGGTAGGGTACCTAGGCCTGGCCAGCGATCAGGGCCAATCTGTAGGGCAACTGGCAGGGCCCCTCTGGCATCCACCTTGGCCGGCCTGGCACTGCTCGCTTGCCGGCCTCATCCCACACCACCACTGCTGGTCCCCTCTCTCTGCAGAGTGACTGGTGGGGCAATCCGGCCAGGAGATAGGGGGTAAGGGGGGGGAGGTTCTGGCACTTGCCTTGCTGGCCTGGGGCCTGCAGGCTGGGGGCAGCTTCTGCATTGAGCATCTGTCCCCTGGTGGTCAGTGCACATCATAGTGACCAGTCCTGCCACTGGTCATTCCACCGTTTAGTTGATATGCATATTAGGCTTTTATTACATGGGATATTAACGTGAGCTCTTTTCATAATTTTAAAATATAGTGCTTTAACTTAATGGCATACAATTAGAATTCTTTAAAAATATTTTGGCAGATCACTATTTATTATCCAAATGATGGAAGAGGTTTTCCTCTTGCTGATAGACCACCTTCACCTACTGATAATATCAGTAGGTACAGCTTTGACAATTTACCAGGTATGTAAATTTAACAGGTAACAAATTTAGATAATGGACTTTGATATGTGTAAACTCTATACATGGTTATCATAGAGTTTAATATTTGGTTGAAAATATTTGGTGAGCTAGGATGTACCGCCTGTTCTCTGTAACAATGGTAAAAACTAGCTCTGGAATATTTGTGTTGAATCATGTTAAAAAGTCAACATGAAGTATACAGTTTTTTACTTTTGAAATAATGACTGCACTACATAAATGTTCATTTATAATTGTGGTTGAGCAAATTTGATTCCCAGTTCAGCTCCTACATATGGATTGGGGAGTTATGTATTGAGTAGTAAAACTTCACTGAGGTGACAATTAGAAACAAACAAGAAAACGTGTAATTTTACTCTTATTTGAAATCAAAATAGGTATGTATATAAGACTTAAATACTATAAAACTATATTTCTTTCTGATAAACATTTGGTTCTGATATCTCAGAAGTCTTTTCATTTTACTTACAAAAATTTCCTGGAATTATTGCCTTATTTATAACAAGGAGGTGATTCAAAGAAAGCGTTTTAAAGTAATCATAGCACCAGTCATCAGATTTTATGTTTTTCTTGGGAATTTACTAAACTATCTTTATTTTTTATTGAAATAATAGACATACATCTCTAAAAATATTTTTATTTTGGTACTGGGATTACTAACCTATCAACTTAAATTTTTGAGGTAGAGTAGGAATAAATACTAAATTTTTATGTAATTTACATGTCAAGTCAAAATTTTATTCTCTTATGATAGATAATTTTTTTCTCTTTTCCTCCCTAGAAAAGTACTGGAGAAAATATCAGTATGCTTCCAGATTTGTACAGCTTGTAAGATCTAAATCTCCAAAAATCACTTATTTTACAAAATATGCTAAATGCATCTTGATGGAGAATTCTCCTTGTGCTGATTTTGAGGTTTGGTTTTATGATGGTAAGTACCATTTAAAAATGGTAATTTTGCCAAAACCGGTTTGGCTCAGTGGATAGAGCGTCGGCCTGAAGACTGGAGGGTCCTGGGTTCCATTCCGGTCAAGGGCATGTACCTTGGTTGCAGGCACATCCCCGGGGGGGGGGGGGGGGGGGGGGGGGGGTGGCGGGGAGGATGTGGAGGATGTGTGCAGAAGGCAGCTGATTGATGTTTCTCTCTCATCAGTGTTTCTGGCTCTCTATTCCTCTCCCTTCCTTTCTGTAGGAAATCAATAAAATATATTTTAAAAATAAAAAAATAAAAATGGTAATTTTGGGGACCATTTTCTCAATCCGTTGAGATTATGCTTCCCAGCAATTGTCCATAGTTTGGCTTAAACAAACTCACAGAAATTCTCAGTAAATTAATTAAGATGGTATTTTTCCCTCTTTAGTTGTGGTTGTGTTTAATTCAACACAGTAAGTTTTTTAGATGTATATATCACATACATATATACATATGTATGTATATATGAGTTAAGACACTCAGATGGACATACAAAATTATAATTAGTAGCCTTGCACACAAATCTGTGGGCCAATAGCTCACTGCTGCCCTCCAGTAGCTCTCCACCCATTGCCCTACCCTCCTGTAGCTTCCCCGACCCCCTATCATAGCTTGCTGCCCTGCCCCACTCATGTAGCTCTCCGCTGCCTGCTTATAGCTCGCTGCCCCACTTTCCTGCTGATCCATGATCTGGTCATTACACAGTCGGTCATTACACTTCACTGCGTAATGGCCATTTTTATATTACATCTTTATTATATAGGATAATAAAAGTATAACATGCTAATTAGGCCTGATATCCTTCCGAATGAAGCCGGGGCTGTTAGGGATGCCTGGGTTCCGAGTGCCTGCCAGTGGCCGGAGGAAAGCCTAGGCCTGGGAGCTGGAAGGAAGCTAATGCCAGCCAGGGAAAGGAAGGCCTACACTTGCACACATTCTGTGCATCGGGCCTCTAGTGAGAATTATAAATGTGCAAAAGAATAGAACTGAATCAGAGAATCTTATGTTCCAAATCTATTCTATAATGATGATATACTGTTTAATCTTAAAGCTCCCTTCTTTAAGGGATACAAAGCAAATACACATACACACTACACATAAAATTATAGCTGTCCTTCAGTTCTTTTTATATGAAAGCAGTGATTTTTAAAAATACCCTGTGTTTCATATTTAAGCCAAATATATGCAGAAAAGAAAAATGGATAACCTATATTTACTTTGAGAGCCTCATTTTATTAATGGTCAGTAATGAATATAAATGATACTATGATCTAGGGCTATTATGTACTGGTATAATATATATAAATCTAGGAATATTTAAAAATATGGTAAAAGTTTTCTTATTTTTTTAAGGAACAAAGATACATAAAACAGAAGCTTTAATTCATGTGATTGAAAAGACTGGAAAATCTTATACCTTAAAAGGTGAAAGTGAAGTTAATAGCTTGAAAGAAAAAATAAAAGTGTATATGGACCATGCTAATGAGGTATGTACCTACTTACAGGTTTTTCATAACGATTGATCACAAATAACAGTTGAAGTAATGACGAAAGCACTCTTCTTTTGAAATAGGGCCATCGTATTTGTTTAGCACTCGAATCTGTAATTTCAGAAGAGGAAAAGAAAAGTGGAAGTGCTCCCTTTTTCCCAATAATTATAGGAAGGTAATTGTTTGAAAATTTAATAAGTATTGCTAAAATGTATAGGAAATATTTTTTTTAAAGTTTGTTGTTTACATTGTGAACATTCTTTACCTTTTGTAAATTGTAAGCTTTAAGGGACTATGCTTGGTCATTTCTTTCTCCTTCAGAAAACCTAGTAGCACTAGCTCACCTCAGGGCTTGTCACCACCTCCTCCTATGGATCCAAACTACCTGATGAGTAAAATGATCATAAATAACGCTGCTTCTCCGGAACAGGCATCATCACTAAATCCTTCTGTAAGTATGTATATGTCACTTTTGTATTTAAAATCCTTCAGTGATTACCTGATGCCCTTGATATAAAATTAAAGCTGCTTATTATCACCTTCCATACACACCTTACATATATTATCACCTACTACTTTTCTAGCCTCACACTGAGCCACTTTGCCCTGCACTTGCTGTGCCTGAGCTCTGAAGCCTTCTTTTAGTTTTGTGAATAAGTCAGACTCTCAGGACCTTTTCACGTGCTGTTCACATGACCAGGAAGCCTTTTCCTTGACCCCTCAAAGGCTAATTCTTTTTTATTCATCAGGTCTCAGTTTAAATCTTACCTCAAATAGGCCTAACCTGACTCTTCTGAGAAAGTATATTAAACTAGAGGCCTAATGCATGAAATTCATGCAAGAGTAGGCCTTTCTTCCCCTGACTGCCGCACCAGCTTCCCTCTGGCACCTGGGACCTGGGCTTCCCTCGCAGCCCCAGCTTCATCTGGATGGTCGTCCAGAAGGACATCTGGAAGGACATCTGTTCTAATTAGCATATTATGCCTTTTATTATTATAGACTAGAGGCCTAGTGCACGAAATTTGTGCATGGAGGGGGGGTTCCCTCAGTCCAGCCTGCACCCTCTCCAACTGGGGACCCACAGGGATTGGGCCTAAACCGGCAGTCAAACATCCCTCTCACAATCTGGGACTGCTCACATGCCTGCCTGCTTGATTGCCCCTAACTGCCTCTGCCTGCCAGCCTGATCACCCCTAACTGCCCTACCCTTCCAGCCTGGTTGCCCTAACTGCCTCTGCCTGCCTGTCTGATCGCCCCTAAATGCCCACCCTGGCTGGCCTGGTTGCCCCTAGCTGCCCTCTCCTGCAGGCCTGATCTCTCCCCCAATGGACCTCTCCTGCCAGCCTGATCTTACCCCCAAGTGTTCTCCCCTGCAGGCCTGATCTCGCCCCCCCAACTGCTCTCCTCTGCTTTCCAATTTGGTTCTGATTGGTTGGTTTCTATGCTAGTCAGCGTCAAAAGCTCTGCATACCTAGGCACCCATTGGTTCTTCATAGAACCTACATTTGGTTCTGATTGGTCGGTTCCTATGCCAGTCAGTATCTCTGGGCCTGATCAGAGGGGGGGAGGGGCTGAACAGCAGCCCCCACAGAGGCCAGGAGACAAAGAAAAGCCCGGCTACTGGTGAAGCACAGAAAGAAAAGGAGAGAACGAGAGGCAAGTACTGATCAACAGCTGCCACTGAGGCTGTGGATGAGACCCTGCCCCCTGGGTAGACAGTGCTGGGTTGCAAGGCTGCAGTGCTGACTGAAGGACTTCTGGGTTGGTCAGCCTTCGGTCATGATCTGTCGTTACAACCCTGGCCTTTTAATAAAATATTTTATTGATTTTTTACAGAGCGGAAGGGAGGGGGATAGAAAGTTAGAAACATCGATGAGAGAGAAACATCCATCAGCTGCCTCTTGCACGCCACCTACTGGGGATGTGCCCGCAGCCAAGGTACATGCCCTTGACCAGAATCGAACCTGGGACCCTTCAGTCCACAGTCCGACGCTCTATCCACTGAGCCAAACGGGTTTTGGCACCCTGGCCTTTTATATATTACTAGAGGCCCGGTGCACAAAATTTGTGCACAGGAGGGTGAGGAATGTCCCTTAGCCCAGCCTGCACCCTCTCCAATCTGGGACCCCTCAAGGGATGTCCAACTGCCTGTTTAGGCCTGATCCTTCTCAGAATCCAGGACTGCTGGCTCCAAACTGCTCACCTGCCTGCCTCCCTGATTGCCCCTAACTGCTTCTGCCTATCAGCCTGATCACCCCCTTACTACAACCTTGCCAGCCTGATTGAAGTTTAAAGGTAGTTAATGTGGACACAAGATGACCAGCAGGGAAGGGCAGTTGGCAGGTACAGTCCTGCAAGAGAGGGCAGTTGTGGGCAATCAGGCCAGCAGGGGAGGGCAGTTAGGGGAGACCATGCCAGCAGAAGAGGGAAGTTGGGTGCGACCAGGCCTGCAGGGAAGGGCAGTTTGGGGGGAGGGGACCAGGCCTGCAGAGGAGAGCAGTTAGGGGTGACTAAACCTATACAGGAGGGCAGTTAGGGGCAAACAGGCTGGCCAGGGGAACACTTAGGCATCAATCAGTCTGTCGGGGGAGTGGTTAGGGGGTGATCAGGCTGGCAGGCAGAGCAGTTAGGGGCAATCAGGAAGGCAGGCAGGCGAGTTGGGCGCCAGCATTCCTGGATTGTGAGAGGGATGTCCGACTGCCCATTTAGGCCCAATCCCAGTAGGCGTGATCACCTGGTAGGATTGGGTTTAAACAGGCAGTCAGACATCCCTCGAGAGATTGGAGAGGGTGGAAGCTAGGCTGAGGGATACCCCCATGTCCCCCCAGCCCATGCACGAATTTCGCGTACTGGGCCTCTAATGTAGTATAAAATTCAACAGTGAAGAAATACATATGTATATACATACATGAGTGTACATACACACACACACACACACACACACATATGTATATATATGTAGATAGATAATATAATTAATACTGTGAAAAATACCTTGGAATAAAAGAAAAGCTATATACCAAAATGAAAACAGCAACTGTGTTTTGTTTTTTTCTTATTTTTCTAATTTTTCATAATGTGGTCATTTTTTAATTTTAACTTTTTGTTTTTAAGAAAACTTATTCTCTGCTAATGGAAAGCAATAATTTTCTACTTTTACTGAAGTTGGCTTATAAAAATGGGAAACTATAATACCCTTCTGTCTTGTACTGTTTATAGGTGGTTACAAATGAAGGACTTGACGATACTGTTGCAGCTTCTGGAACAAACATCCCTTCTAGTGATCTGAAAGATTGTTTTCCTAAATCAGCACAGCCTTTGAAATCTGTTTTTGTGAAAAATGTTGGTTGGGCTACACAGGTGAGAAATTTTAGAAAAATGAATTTTCTTAGTATGTTTGGTTTCCACAGTGATTGGGCAATTACCCCAAAATACAAATTATTTTAAAGGTTTTTCTTTGCAAGAAATTTTTTACATCTTGTTTTGAATTAGTTGAATCACTTTAAAAAATAACTTTTTTTTTGCTTGTGTACAGTTGGAAAATTAGATATTGTTGATAACAAATTGTCTACTAAGACCTGGGTTGCCTATTTTTGCCCTTGTTTTTTAAAGTACAGGTCATGATAATGGTTAATTGTTAGGAGTTTAGAATGATCTCCAGGGCATTTTAAATTTTAGAAACTTTGTAATCTATATTACTACAATAACATTTATTTGGCCACAAGGGATTTTTGCCTTTGAAAGTTAAATCCACATTGTGTTTCAAGCTTACAGAATTTTATGTAGGTATGAAAGCATGTATGTATATCATCTGAAAGCTTGAAGCTTGGAGACCTTTGGGGATAGCACATCTATTTTCACTTAACCAGTGAAGTAAAATGCAGCCTATGGGGGTAGGAAATAAAAGAAAGGGTACTCACTATTTGTTGAATACCTGAAATGTGGTACATTGTTTTTAACATATATTGTCTCATTATTTCTCCCAATAAAACCTAATATTGGTGTTATCTCCTTAACTGTGGCTTATAATGGTTGATTGGCTTTTGCACTGTCCTACTTACTAATAGTTGGCAGTCTGGATTTAAACCCAACTCTCTGATTCCAGAGTCCCTGCCACTCTATTTGGAGTGGTACATCATAAATATCAGTGACTAAAGGGAAAGGTTTCAAACCTAAGATATTAGGTTCTCAGGCAGCCACGTCCTGCACCACCCCAGCCACTAGGGGCCTCTGGGAGGGTGGGAAGGCAGAAAAACTGCTCTGGCCAGAGGGAAGGCCCATTTGTGCATAAATCTTCATTTGGGCATCAGTACTATTAAAATAATACTATTGGAAAACAACAATAAAAACTATTCTGATGTACTACTGGAAACAAATGGGAAACAGGATTCATATACAATAACTTTAATATTCTAATATCCTAACTATTAAAGGAATAGTCTGAAAAGACATGCATTTTCTCAAAGCTACTATTATCACAGCTCCTAAGAGGGTTGTTATTATTTTTTTTAAACTATGTAAAACCTGATAAACATGAGTACCTTTTAAGAACCTCAGACCCTCTACTCTATAGTAATTTCCAACACTTCATTATTTTCCTAGTTAACTAGTGGAGCCGTGTGGGTTCAGTTTAATGATGGGTCCCAGCTGGTCGTGCAGGCAGGCGTATCTTCTATCAGTTACACATCACCGAATGGTCAGACAACTAGGTAAGTTCTTAAAACACTGGTTGAGATTCAGTTCTTTGCTACAAATTTTCCCTATATATTGAAATAAATGATTTAGTAAAGTCACTGTTTTCATTTTGACAATGTTTCTATTTAAACTGTTAATTAGGAATTCATATAGTCTTTTGTTTGTTTTTATTTCAGAGAAGAAGGGAGAATGAGAGAGAGAGAAACATCAATGATGAGAATAGTTGATTGGCTGCTCCTCCTGTACACCCCTTACTGGGGATGGAGCCCGCAACCCGAGCATGTACCCTAACCATGACTTCCTGGTTCATAGGTCTATGCTCAACCACTGAACCACACCAGCCAGGTCCTATGGTCTTGTGAATGCATATTTTATGACTCTCCGCATGAATGTAGGATAAATGGTATGGATAATCTGCAAGGGATTAGATTCTTTGTAGACTTATTCCATAACCTAACTAGGTTGGTCCTTTTCAGAAATAATAGACTTCTAAGTTTGAGTAATATACCTAAACCAGTGGTTGGCAAACTGCGGCTCTGTTGACTGATGAGTTTGCCGTCCACTACCTAAACAGTTTATGTCACAAAACATAGAAGGTAGGCCCTAGCTGGTTTGGCTCAGTGAATAGAGCGTTGGCCTACAGACTGAAGGGTCCAAGGTCCAGTTCCAGTCAAGGGCACATGCCCTGATTGCCAGCTCTCATCATTGATGTTTCTATCTCCCTCTTCCTCTCTGAAATCATTAAAAATATGTTATTTTTTTTAAAAAGCAGAAGCTAAAATTTTTTTTTAAGAGTTAACCAGATTTTTGTTTTTTCAAATGAAAGGCTATATCATCTAGTATAAAGTAATTAATGATTGGAACACATTTTTAAATATATATGTTTCTTCTGTATAAAATGTGTGGCAGACACCATGCTAACAATGAGGGATTTTGCAATAGCAAGAGTAAGCAATATTTTGGTTTCCCTATTTAGTAACCATAAGTTACTAAAAAGAGGTAGGGTTGATGCCAATACCAACATGATACTTTATGAGCAGTGTTATTGTAAAGGAATTACTTGAGAAAAATATAATTTGTGGATATCTACCAATTGCTTTTTTTGTTAAATATGTGTATGTGCAGTGCCGTCATTTAAAGAACTACACATGAAGTTAGAGACTTTGTTCCATAAGCTCTTTTAATTGCTCCAGAGAGTGGATAGATGCAGATATAAAATGGATAAAACCCATGTTTCAGATTATAAAAGTTCAGATTTATTTGATATAGTCATTTGGAAATTGTTAAAATTTATATAGAAATGTATTCATATGTGTTTAGCTTAGAATTTTCCTTAGATTAGGATCTGCAATTCAATAAGGAATCCAGGTCTTCAGGTTGCTTTAGAAATTATAAAACCATTTGAAGTGTTTTGGTCTAATTTTATTTTTATTATTTAAATACATTTAGAGATCAGTTTATTTAGAAAGAAAGCAAATTTGGTATGCTTTTTTTGATTAGGTATCTACTTTAATAAATAATTTTGTATAATTTTTCTGAGATACCTCTGCCAATTGAAGAATTACTGAAAAAATATAATGTGCCTTTTGGTATTCTCATGTGAACTAAGTAATTAATGTTTTTGTCTTTTTTTTTTTTTTTTTTTTGTTTGCTTCACTTAGATACGGAGAAAATGAAAAATTACCAGATTACATCAAACAGAAATTACAGTGTCTTTCTTCCATCCTTTTGATGTTTTCTAATCCAACGCATAATTTTCACTGATTAAAGCTCCTTTTAGATATATGTTTAATAAATAATATTTTTGTTGGCTTTCAAGGAAAGTGACTTTCTCTTATTTAAAATAACTTCTTCAGAAAGCCTTTCTATAGAAGAAAATTTTAATCTTTACCATAGTGGATGTGTCTTAATGAGAAAAAAAACAATGCAACTTAAATCATTTATAAAATATAGTGGTCATAGATTAAAAGAGGATAGCTAACAGTCTTTTAAAAGCAAAAATATAAATGGTGTGTGGTGTATTTATGTTTTTGTTGTTTTCACTACTTCTCAGACATATTGAATCATGGACAAAACATGCTGCAGTTTTTAAATTTTTGAGCATGTAAATAATGTGTATTTATGTTATAAGGAACATATGTAAACATGTATATTTGTTTTATATTTATTTTTGTAGCACCAGTTTCTGATGAAGCATTTCACTCAATGCATTTTATATATATAAAAAAAAAAACAAATAAATACAGTGATAAGTTACTTTATTCTTGGATTTATTTAATTGAATACTTACAAAATGAAGTTACTAGTAAACTTGTTAAGTTTTACTGCCTGTTTGTTTAGGAGGAGCCAATTAAATTTTTAAAATTACTTTTGCAAATTTCATTTCATTTTTGTAAACACATTGTTTCTCTACCCTTATTTGAAAATATGTGCATATTTTAATGATAAACAATTTGACACTGAAGAATTTAATGCATTTAACATGACTGAATGGGATGCTTAATAGTGGGATAGTCATTCCTAATGAAATACTCAAAATGAGAATAGAAACTATTTAAATATGATATAGACTGTTTAACCTAATGTTTTCTGCTGAATGAGATTCAGAGAGATACTGGAGTTAATTCCTTTAAGTAGAGAGGAATACCCAGTGTCACAGTTATTCAACAATGTTTTTGAGGTTTTTGTCTAAGAAGATATGAATAAATGATTCACAATGGAAATCCATATGGTAATTCCAAAGGATATATGCTCAGCCACAGTTACAGTTAGAGAAATGCAAATATTTCCTTTTTATCAGAGATTGGTAAAAAATAGTAAATAAGCAGGTCATTCTCAGATATTAATTAGAGTATAAATGATCTAATGTAGCCGAGACCGGTTTGGCTCAGTGGATAGAGCGTCAGCTGTGGACTGAAGGGTCCCAGGTTCAATTCCGGCAAGGGCATGAACCTTGGCTGTGGGCACATCCCCAGTAGGGGGCATGCAAGAGGCAGCTGATCGATGTCTCTCTTTCATCGATGTTTCTGACTTTCTATCCCTCTCCCTTCCGCTCTAAAAAATCAATAAAATATATATTTTTAAAAATGATCTAATGTATTTGGCAATATCTATTAAAATTAACACATTTAATACATTAGTAATCCAACTTTGATGAAGAAAATAATGTAAGGAAAACAAATACCAGAAATAAAAGTTTTCCTTTTAAAAATGGAAATTAAAAGAATTCCTAGCTTAATTTTGAAGGCTAAAAAATATATTTTGCTTTGACAAAATTTAACTAGGTATACTTTTTATAATCTCTTTTGATCTTAATGTATCTTAATGTTTCAGATATTTCTCATATATAACACTGGAGGCCCAGTGCATGGATTTGTGCACCAGTGGGTCCCTAGGACTGGCCTGTGGGGATCAAGTTGAAACTGGCTCTTCAACATCCCCCAAGAGATCCTAGATTGCAATAGGGCAGTTCTCAGGTGATGCACCACAGAAGCGGGCTCTCTCCTCTCTAGGTCCACATGTATCACCTGAGAACCACAGCTGCCAAGTCACCACTGCTCGGCAAATCTTCTGCCCCTTGGTGATCAGTGCACATTATAGCTACCAATCAGATGGTTGCTTGGGCTTTTATATAGAGAGATATTCTTGAGTTTTGTTTCTTCATCCAATCTAATAACCTCTAGTTTGTTTACCTTTTTTGTCATTTCTGATTTATTTTACTGTCATTACATTTTTATTACATTGATGTCTGCCAACTCATTTTGTGCTTTGTATCAAATTTTTCTTTTTTCCTTTCCTGTCTTTCAGTTTGAGTATTCTTTAATCCCTTTGATTCTCTACTGAATTTCTTCCTAAGAATGATATAGTGGTAGTTTATCAATATGAAGTATTTATTATTACTATAACAATATTCATAGCTGAATACTTCTCTGTACTTAATGCTGTATGAGATTAAGAGGCACAATGCTTACCTACTTTCCACTTTTATTTATTTTTAAATAATAGTTTTTATTAGTGAGGTTTTTTAATTGTTTTGTGTGGTTTTTTTATGAGAGATAAGAGGATCAAAGATCAAGAAAGACAGAGAGAAACATCAATGTCAGAGTTTAACAAACATCATCTTTGGCAGGGAATTGAACCGGCAACCTTTTGGTTCAATGGACAAACACCCAACCAGCCAGGGCCATGCTTACCCAGTTTTAATGTTAACAATGCTCAGAGGGTTCAGGTGTTGTCAGTCTTATCCATCCTTTACAAAGTTTCTCATTCATTTTCTTTTTCATTACTGATAAAGGTATTACTTATATGTCATTAACCCCCCAATCACCCTCCCACCTGCACCCCAGTTCCTGCTCCTGCCCTCACCCCCTGGTGTCTGCGCCCATTGGTTAGGATTATATGCATACATACAAGTCCTTTGGTTGATCTCTCTCCTTTACCCCCAGCCTCCCCTGCCTTCCCTCTGAGGTTTGACAGTCTGATAAATGCTCCTCTGACTCTGTTTTTGCTAGTCACTTTATGTTCATTACATTCCACAAATGAGTGAGATAATGTGATATTTATGTTTCTCTCACTGGCTTATTTCACTTAGCATAGTGCTCTCGAGGTTCATCCATGCTGTTGCAAATGATAGTTCTTTTTTACAGCAGCATAGTATTCCATTGTGTAGATGTACCACAGGTTTTTAATCTATTCATCTGCTACTGGGCACTTAGGCTGTTTCCAAATCTTAGCTATGGTAAATTGTGCAGCTATGAACATAGGGTTGCATATATTCTTTCTGATTAGTGTGTTTCTAGTTTCCTGGGATATATTCCTAGAACTGGGATCACTGGGTCAAATGGAAGTTCCATTTTTTGTTTTTTAAGGAAACTCCACAGTGGCTGCACCAGTCTGCATTCCCACCAGCAGTGCACGAGGGTTCCTTTTTCTCACCAGCACTGTCATCTGTTGATTTGTTGATGATAGCCATTTTGACAGGTGTGAGATGGTACCACATTGTTGTTTTGATTTGCATCTCTCAGATGATTAGGGACTTTGAACAAGTTTTCATATGTCTCTTGGTCTTCTGTATGTCCTCTTTTGAAAATTATCTATTTAGGTCCAGTGCCCAATTTTATTGGATTGCTTATCTTCCTTTTGTTAAGTTGTATGAGTTCCCTGTAAATGTTGGAGATTAAACCTTTATCAATGTTAACATTTGCAAATACGTTTTACCATGCAGTGGCTTTCTTGTTTTGTTGATGGTTTCTTTTTGCTGTGCAGAGCTTTTTATTTTGATGTAATCCTATTTGCTTATTTTCTCTTAAGTTTCTATTGCCCTAGGAGCTATATTGGTGAAGATATTTCTTCAGCATATGTCTGAGATTTTGCTGTTTGTGGATTCCTCTAAGATTCTAATGGTTTCCCATCTTACATTTAAGTCCTTTATCCATTTTGAGTTTATTTTTGTGTATGGTGTAAATTTGTAGTCTGGTTTCATTTTTTTACATGTATCTGTGCAATTTTCCCAACACCATTTATTTTTTTTTATTCAGTTTATTAATTACATTGTTTCCCCTTTTTTATCCCCCTATATCTTCCCTCCACCCTGTACCTATCCCACCCTCCGCCCTCCCCTCCCCCTCCCCAATGTCCTCTCCCATTGTTGCAAGATTCTTGTCCAATCTCTTGCTGTACTTCCAACAATACCCTTCTCCCCAAGAATTGTCAGTCCATTCCCTCTCCATGTCCATGTTTCTGTTATAGTCACCAGTTTATCCTGTTCATCAGCCTATCAGTTCACTTGATTTTTATGTTCATTTGTTGATAGATGTGTATTTGTTGTTCATAATTTATATTTTTACCTTTTTCTTCTTCCTCTTCTTAAAGAATATCTTTCAGCATTTCATATAATACTGGTTTGGTGGTGATGAACTCCTTTAGCTTTTTCTTATCTGCGAAGCACTTTATCTGATCCTCAATTCTGAATGATAGCTTTGCTGGATAGAGTAATCTTGGTTGTAGATTCTTGCTCTTCATTATTTTGAATATTTCTTGCCACTCGCGTCTGGCCTGCATCGTTTCTGTTGAGAAATCCGCTGACAATCGTATGGCTGCTCCCCTGTAGGTAACCAACTGTTTTTCTCTTGCTGCTTTTAATATTCTCTCTTTATCTTTTGCTCTTGGCATTTTAATTATGATATGTCTTGGTGTGGTCCTCTTTAGATTCCTATATTTTGGGGTTCTGTGTACTTCTTGGGCTTTTAAGTCAGTTTCTTTCACCCAGTGGGGGAAGTTTTCAGTCACTATTTCTTCAAGTAGGTTTTCATTAACTTGCTCTCTCTCTTTTTCTGGCACCCCAATAATTCGGATGTTGGCTTGCTTGAGGTTGTCCCAGAGGCCCCTTACGCTATCTTCAATTATCTGAATTCTTTTTGTTTCTTGCTTTTCCAGCTGAGTGGATTTTGGTTCTTTGTATTTCAAATCTTTGACTTGGTTCTTGTGGCCCTCTGGACTGCTTTTGGACTTTGTGTAATATTTTTTTTTATTTCAGTCTGTGTATGCTTGATTTCTAGTTGGTCCTTTTTTTTATCTGTGAGGGTCTGGTTCGTATCCTCAGAGGTCTTGTACATTTCCCTGAGGGTCTCATTCATTTCCTTGTAAGTATCATTCATTTCCTTGTAATTCTGATTCATTTGCTGGTTGGTCTTGTTTATTTCCTGGTAATTCTCATTAAGTTGATCGGCCTTTTGTAGGAGCCTCTTGAAAAGCCTTCTAAGCGTGGTTTTAAACTCTATGTCTTGTCGTCTTTTCTCCTCCATTTCTTTCACACCTGATTTCTTTCCATGTCTTTGCATGGTGGCTGCTTTATGTGGTGGATATCCTCAAAGGGACAGTGGCTCAGTCTCCCCAGTTACCTGAGGTGGGTACTCTTACTGCAGTCCTTTATGGGTTGTATTCAGTGTTTTTGAATTTAAACCCAGTTTGTTGTTGTTAGCCCTAGGAGGGTTTGACCTCCAGGCCAATTGGCTGTGAAGGGAGACTGTGTTCAGGTTGGATGGGCGGAGTCTCTGAGCTGCGCGGCAGCGGCAGCGGCAGCTGGGTCCTATGCGGCGCTCGCGCGCGCGGGTCTGTGTTGGGTGGGGATGGCTGCAGACACCTCCAAGAGAAAGCCGCTAGTCTCTTCCCCTTGCCAGACAACTCTGCCTTTCCCCAAATGTGCCTGCACACCAAAAGTCCAGCCCAGGGCTGTAAAATAGATGGTTTCCGGAACCAGGAGACAAGTTTCTAGGGGGCAAGTGGCGGGTTTGCGCGACCCTTGGGACTAGGAGCCTCTGCCGCGCCCCGCTTCCAGGGTGCGTCCCCCGGACCTCGGACCTCGCCCGGTTCCGGGGAATCTGTCCAGGGGGACCTCTCCCCGTACCCGGGATCTCGGACCTCGCCCGGGTTGGGAAGTCTGGGCAGTGGGACGCTTCCGCCCTTCCCCGTCGGAGAAATCCGGCCGGGTCGCTGCTCCAGCCCCAGCCCGCGTGCGCGCACGACCAGGGCGACTCCTAACCTGTTTCCGTCTGAAAGGCTGCACTCCCGCCGGTCCCGAGTCTCAGTGTCCCACCTCCGCTCCTATTAGTGGAGTTTTCATGCAGCCAGCTTTCTGGCGATTCTGGGTGCTTGTCTGTTCCGCTGTTATGTTGTAGTTCCCAAATCGTTGCGCGGGGCAGAACAATAGGTGTTTGCTTATGCCGCCATCTTGGTGTTCCTCCCAACACCATTTATTGAAGAGACTGTCTTGACTCCATTATATATTCATGCCTCCTTTGTCAAATTGTTAATTGAGCATAGTGGTTTGGGTTGGTGTCTAGGTTCTCTTTTCTATTCCATTTATATGTCTGTTCCTGTGCCAGTACTAGGAAGTTTTGAGAACAATGGCTTTGTAATATAACTTGATATCTGGTATTGAGATCCCTCCTATTTTGTTCTTTCTCAGGATTGCTGCAGTATTTGGGGTCTTTTTTTTATTCCAGATGAACTTTTGGAGAGTTCGTTCTAGGCCTGTGAAATATGACTTTGTTTTTTTTTTTTTAAATATATTTCATTGATTTTTTACAGAGAGGAAGGGTGAGGGATAGAAAGTCAGAAACATCAATGAGAGAGAAACATCGATCAGCTGCCTCTTGCCCACCCCCCACTGGGGATGTCCCCGCAACCAAGGTACATGACCTTGACCGGAATCGAACCTGGGACCTCTCAGTCCGCAGGCCGATGCTCTATCCACTGAGCCAAACCAGTTTTGGCATGACTTTGTTATTTTAATGGGGATTGCATTGAATCTGAAGATTGCTTTGGGTAGTATGGACATTTTAATGATGTTGATTGTTCTAATTCATGAACACGGTATGTTCTTCCATCTGTTTCTGTCTTCCTCTATCTCTTTTTTCAATGTCCTGTAGTTTCCATATACAAATCTTTTACCTCCTTAGTTAAGTTTATTCCTAGATTATCTCTTAACTTTTTTGATGTGATGGTATGCCATAGATTTCTTAGTGTTAATTTTGTATCTTGATAACTTATGCAATTCATTTATTTAGTCTAATAATTTTTTGATGGAGTCTTTAGGATTTTCTCTTTATAGAATCATGTCATTTGCAAATAATGAGTTTTATTTTTTTTTCCAATTTGGATACCTTTTATTTCTTCTTGTCTAATTGCTATGGCTAGCACTTCCAGTACTATATGGAACAGGAGTGCTAAAAGTAGGCATCCCTGACTTGTTCCTGTTCTTATGTGAAATGGTTTTAGTTTTTGCCCGGGATTATGATGTTGGCTGTAGGTTTGTCATACAAGGCTTTTATTATGTTGAGGTATGATCCCTCTATTCCCACTTTGCCGAGGGGTTGGATTTTGTCAAATGCTTTTTCTGCTACAATTGATATGACTATGTGATTTTTATCTCTCAATTTGTTTATGTGATGTATCACATTTATTGATTTGCAGATATTGTACCATACTTGCATTGCCAGATAAACCCTACTTGATCATGATGTATGATCGTTCTGACGTAATGCTGGCTTTGTTTTGCTAGAATTTTGTTGAGGATTTTGGCACCTATGTTCATGAGGGATATTGGCCTGTAATTCTCTTTCATTGTGTTGTCTTTATCTGGTTTTGGTATTGGGGTAATGCTGGCTTCATAGAATGAGCTTGGAAGTGTGCCTTCCTCTTGTATTTTTTGCAATAGTCTGAGGAGGATAGATTTTATTTCTTCTTTGAATGTTTGGTGAAAGTTCCCTGTGAAGCTATCTGGCCCAGGGTTTTTGTTTTCTGGAAGCTTTTTGATGACTGCTTCCATTTCCTCTAGTTATTGGCCTATTGAGACTTTTAGATTCTTCCTGATTAAGTTTTGGAAAGTTGTATTTTTCTAGAAATATGTCCATTTCCTCTATGTTGTCTAGTTTGTTGGAATAGAGTTGTTCATAGTATTTTTTACATCTTTTGTATTTCTGTGAGGTCTTTTGTTATTTTGCCTCTTTCATTCCTGGCTTTATTTGGGTCCTCTCTTTGATTCTTAGTGAGCCTGACTAGAGGTTCATAAATCTTGTTTATCCTTTCAAAGAACCAGCTCTTGGTTTCATTGATCTTTTGTATTGTTTTTTGTTTGTTTCTATTTTTTTTCCTCTATGTCACTTATTTCTGCTCTGATTTTTATAATCTTCTTCCTTCTGCTCACTCTGGGCTTTTCTTATTGCTCTGTTTCTAATGCTTTGATGATTTATTACCATTTTTTTCTTGTTTTTGAGGTCGGCCTGTAGAACTATAAACTTTGTTTCCAGGATGTTTTTAATTTCTTCTTTGACCTCTTTGGTAACCCAATCATTGTTTAATAGCATGCTATTCAGCTTCCAAGTGTTTGAATTTTTTGGTGGTTTTTATTGTAGTTGATTTTTAATATTATGCCATTGCGGACTGAGAAGATGCTTGATATGATTTCCCAATCTTTTTGAATTTGGAGAAACTTTGCTTGTGGTCTATCTTTAAAAATGTCCCATATACACTTGAGAACATATATTCATTCCGTGGCTTTGGGGTGAAATGTTCTGAATATGTCAATTAAGTTCATCTTATCTAGTGAGTAATTTAGGATTGCTGATTTTTTTTTGTCTAGAGGATTTATCCCATGATGTCAGTGAAGTATTAAAGTCCCTTACTATGATTGTATTGTTGTCGATCTTTCCCTTGATATCTTCCAAGAGTTTATGTATTTGGGTGCTTTTGCATTGGGTGAATATTATGTTTACCAGGGCTATATCTCTTCTATTGATCCCTTGAATGTTATGAAATGGCCTTCCTTATCTCTTGTTATAGCCTTCATTTTGAGGTCTGTTTTATCAGATATAAATATTGCTACCTCAGCTCTTTTTCATTTCCATTTGCCTGAAAAGTATTTTCCCATCCCTTCACTCTCAGTCTGTGTGATTCCCTTGTTCTGAGGGTTATTGTAGACAATAGGGTCATATTTTCTTATCCTTTCAGACACTTGGTTTCTTTTGATTGGAGCATTTAGTCCATTTACATTTATAGTTATCATTGATAGGTACTTGTTTGTAACCAATTTTATTTTTTGTGCCTGTGTCCCTTCTTCTCTTTTTATTTCTTCTTTTTAAATCAGTCCTTTTAGCATTTCTTGCATTGCTGGCTTGGTAGTGATAAACTCCTTTAGCCTTTTTTTTTTTTTTTTTTTTTCTGTGAAGCTCCTTATTTCCCCTTTGATTTTGAATGATAGTTTGCTGGATAGAGTATTCTTGGATTCAGTCCCTTGCTTTGCATCACTTTGTAAATTTCCTTCCATTCCTTTCTAGCCTGTGTTTTGTTGATAAATCATTTGATAGTCTAACAGGATTTCCCTAATACGTATCTTTGTCTCTTGCAGCCTTCAAGATTCTTTGTCCTGTACGTTTGCCATTGTAATCATGATGTGTCTTGGTATAGGTATTTATGGGTTCATCTTGTTTGGGACTCTCTGTGATTCCTCATTCATTTTCACCTAGAAGTTGTAGCATTCATTGATGATTGTTGCCCAAAGCTATTTCACTTGCTAAATGAAGATTTGTCTAATTCTGTTATTCTATTTGTATTTATTAGCTTGGATTATTCTACAGAAAATAACTTTACCTCATCATTATTTGATTACCTGCTGAAATTTGGGTATATGAAAGGCAGAATTGATGCTTATTGATTTCAGATGGGAAAGGAGAGGGAGATAGAAACATTAATGATGGGAGAGAATCATCAGCCATCTGCCTCCTGCATGCCCCCACTGGGGATCAAGCCCGCAACCCGGGTATGTGCCCTGACCAGGAATCAAATGGCAAACTCCTGGTTCATAGGTTGACACTCAACCACTGAGCCATACCAGCCTGGCTATTTTAGTTTTCAGATTAAAAACTAAAGCTGTAGCAACCTCCAGAGGTGACCAGTGAATTTTTTGGGGTCATTAGGAACTCAGATTTTCACACATTTAATATGTTTAAATCCGTGGCAAATATTTTCAATATATCAGTGTTTGGCGATTAGGAGTCCCTTTATATGACCCCTGTATCCTTTTGTTGAGCTCTAGCTTTGATAGCTTCCCTGTTTTCTGGCACTTGGCTGTCTCAGGCTCATCTTGTTTCAGACCTGGATCAGACATTTCTACTAGGAGCCCAGGTTTCTTCTTAAGAGACCATGTTACCTTAAGTGCCTTCCCATTTCTCTTCAAGTCCAAAATACTTAACATAATATTAATATATTACAAATGGATTATCTTACTAAGTGGGAAACTGATTCCTTCAGTGCTCTAAGTTATTAGTAGAGCCTGTATTGCCTGCAGAAGCTGGGTACAAGCAGCTTTGTCTGTTTTCCTTGATAGTGCTTATGATACTTTCTAGGATTACAATGATATGACAACAATTGAGAGGTATAGATGTAGTGAATAAATATGTTTACTTCAACTCAGCAAACCTTTCTTTGGTGGGAACCTCCTCTTCTCCATCCAGTTATAAAACTTTTGTTAAAATGTATTTTTGTTGATTTCAGAGAGGAAGGGAGGAGAGAGAGAAACACACCAATGATGAGAATAATTGATTGGCTGTCTCCTGCATGCCCCCTACTGGAGATTAAACCTGCAATCCGGGTATATGCCTTTGACCAGAATCAAACTGGGTTCCGTCTATGGGCTGACGCTCTAGCCATTCAGCCAAACCAGCTAGGGCTCCAGTAATAAATTTTTAGTCCATGTAATTGAGATGACCCTCACAGGGTTCTTCCCCTTTCCCTTCCCACAATTGCATTCCACAGAATTAATGCATGACCAGGACTGGGTTAGTAGAAGATTCCAGCCCCCTGCCCATTTGGTCAGTTCGGGTATTGGTATATAAGCTAAACTTGGCTACTTGGAGCCTTTTCTGATCTTTCTGCCTGAGCCATTTTCCTCTGAAATTGTGAGCTACAGAGATACATTCACTGACTTTCCTGTTCAGGTTGGATACTCTGTTCTTCACCCCTATAGTTCCATATACTTCTCTTTCATTGTTCTTCCCTCAAGCATAATTATCTGTGTAATCATATTACCTCTGTCAGACCTTCCTTACTAGGGGCTTATATTTTGTTTAATGCTCTAATTCCAACAATGCATTGGTGATTAAGTATGATTAGGTATTCAAAGTATGAATCAGTAATGTTTTAAGGGTTAAGGAGAGCATAATATTTTTATTAGAAAACACACATTCACAATGAAAAATGCATTAAATTACAAATAAGTCTGCAATAGTAAAAAATGGTACCCAAAATATCCTTTCAAAATAACTATCTATTGAATAGGTGCAGGTAAGTATTCTGTCCCCTTCAAAACAAGGTACACACAGATTTATTTTACTTATGTAAGAAAATTTTAAATTGAACTGGAGTTTATTTTTAAAATATATTTGTATTGATTTCAGAGCGGAAGGGTGAGAATATAGAGAGATAGAAACATCAATGATGAGAGATAATCAGTGACCAGCTGCCTCCTCACGCCCCCTACTGGGGATTGAGCTTGCAATCCAGGAATGTGCCCTCTTTGATCAGAATCGAACCTCGGATCTTTCAGTCCACAGGTGAGATGCTCTATCCATTGAGCCAAACCAGCTATGGCTGGAGTTTATTTTAAATGTAGCCAAGCTTAGGAAGGTAGCATAAAGCTCTGTGAAGTTATAAATCCCTACAAAATATGAAATCACTCTTAACAAGTTTAAGTTTAGGTTTTTCAAACCATCTTTTTTTTTTTGAAATTTATTATTTTTTTAATCTTTATTGTTCAGTTTATTAATTACATTGTTCCCTTTTTTCCCCCTATAGCTACCCTCCACCTGGTACCCATCCCACCCTCGGCCCTCACCCCCCCTTCACTGTCCTCTCTCATAGTTGCATGATTTTTGTCCAGTCTCTTGCTGCACTTCCCGCACCCCTTTTCTTCCCAAGAATTGTCAGTCCATTCCCTCTCTATGTCCGTGATTCTGTTACATTCACCAGTTTATCCTGTTCATCAGCTTATTAATTCACTTGATTTTTAGATTCATTTGTTGATAGATGTGTATTTGTTGTTCATAATTTACACTTTTATCTTTTTCTTCTTCCTCTTCTTAAAGAATATCTTTCAGCATTTCATATAATATTGGTTTGGTGGTGATAAACTCCTTTAGCTTTTTCTTATCTGCGAAGCACTTTATCTGACCTTCAATTCTAAATGATAGCTTTGCTGGATAGAGTAATCTTGGTTGTAGATTCTTGCTGTTCATCACTTTGAATATTTCTTGCCACTCCCGTCTGGCCTGCATCGTTTCTGTTGAGAAATCCGCTGACAGTCGTATGGGTGCTCCCTTATAGGTAACTAACTGTTTTTCTCCTGCTGCTTTTAATATTCTCTCTTTGTCTTTTGCTCTTGGCATTTTAATTATGATGTGCCTTGGTGTGGTCCTCTTAGGGTTCCTATATATTGGGGTTCGGTGTGCTTCTTGGACTCCTAAGTCAATTTCTTTCACCAGGTGTGGGAAGTTTTCGGTCACTATTTCTTCAAATAGGTTTTCATTGTCTTGCTCTCTCTCTTTTTCTGGCACCCCTATAATTTGGATGTTGGTATGCTTGAGGTTGTCCCAGAGGCCCCTTACACTATCTTCAATTTTTTGGATTCTTTTGTTTTTTTCCTTTTTCAGCTGAGTGGATTTTACCTCTTTGTATTGGTTCTTGGGGTCCTCTAGAGTACTTTTAGGTCTTTGTATATTTTTTATTTCAGTCAGTGTATGCTTAATTTCTGGTTGGTCCTTTTTCATATCCTTGAGAGTCTCCTTCATATCCTTGTAGGACCCATTCATTTCCACATTGGTCTTGCTCATTTCCTTGCAGGTCTCGTTCATATCCTTGAGGGTCTCGTTCATTTCCTTGTCGGTCTTGCTTATTTCCTTATAGTTCTTGACGTTTTCTAGGAGCCTCTTGAGAAGCCCTATAACCGTGGTTTTGAATTCCATGTCCAGTCGTTTTATTTCCATTTCTTTCACATCTAATTTCTTTCCATGTCTCTGCATGGTGGCTACTTCCCTGAGTTGGTCAATTAGCTTTGTGTGGTAGACGTCCTACAAGGGACAGTGGCTCAGCCCCCCCAGTTACCTGAGGTAGATATGGGTTGCACAATCTTGCTGAAGTTAAGCTCAGGTTAATTGTTGTTAGCACTTGGAGGGGTTGACCTCCAGGCCAATTGTCTGTGAAGTTCGGCTGTGCTCAGGTTGGATGGGCAGAGTCTCCGGGCCAAGCAGATAGCGTCAGCTCCGCCCTATGCAGCCCCAGGGATTCTGTGCCGGGCTGCCGGGGAATTCAGACTCTTCCCAAATGACTCTGCACACCCAACGTCTCACCTTGGGTTGTAAAACAAAGCAGTCTGACGGTTTCCCGAATGAAAGAGCAAGTCACGAGCGCTCTCTGCGCGGTCAGGCAGCTGTGCTGTTCCCAAGCTCACGCGCACTCCGCACAAGCTCACCTTCTCCACAAGCCCGCAGACCCCTGCAGCACCCAAGCTTCGGCGTGCCCTCCCATTGTCCAGTTTTCACCCTGTATATTAGTGGGTTCCCTGGACTTCGCCTAGAGCTGGAGAATCAGTCTAGTGGGACGTCTTTGTCTCCCCGTTCGAGAAAACTGGCCAGTTTTCAGCCGCCCTCCCTATCCGCTGGTGCGCTCCTCCAATCCTCTCTCCAAGCGTAATCAACCCTCTGTCCTCAGCTGCTCCTCCGAGTCACAGTGTGCTATCTTCACTTTTATTTGTGGAATTTTCACTCAGCCAGCTTTCTGGTGATTCTGGATGGTGTGTGTTTTTTCGTTAAGTTGTAGTTTTAAAATTGCTGTGTATGACGGCAAGATAGGTGTTTTACCTATGCCACCATCTTGGTTCTCTCCAAACCATCTTTTCTTAAATATAGGGTGTCCCCCCAAAAATATATACACAAATTTTAAAAATAAACACTGCCTTTATAATTATTCAAAATGTATACTTTTTTTAGGGACACTAAATATACTATTAGAAATTTTCATTCCTTAGTGTTTCCTGTGATCTTTTTCAATTTATACTCAACTTGTCCCACTAAAAAATTCCTCTATATGATTTTTTCCCTCAAACTTTACCTCCCTGCTTTCTCCTCAACCCCATGTCACTTCATCTTTTGTGCCAAAGTGTGCACTATATAATACTCCAGAGAAGAAAGTGCTATCAATAAAAAGGTGGTAGTCATTTTTGCAAAGTTGTAGTTTATCTGAATTTTATTCGTTATAAATCTTTAGAAATTGGAATACTTCTGGGTTATATGTTTGCATAGAAACAAACAGGTTAATCATTAAGGTAAGATAAAAGCTGTTCAATCGGTGTCAAATTATATCTGTCAAATATTTCTGGCCCTGACTGGTTTGGCTCAGTGGATAGACTGTTGGCCTGCGGACTAAAGGGTCCCAGGTTTGATTCTGGTCAAGGGCATGTGGCTTGATTGTGGGCACATCCCCAGTAGGGAGTGTGCAGGAGGCAGCTGAATTGATGTTTTTCTCTCAATGTTTCTGACTCTCCCTGTCTGTCTTCCTTCCTTTCTATAAAAAAATCAAAATATAAACAACAAAATGACAACAAATTACATACCTACCAACAAGTGAATCTAAAAATCAAGTGAATGAAAAATCTGATGAACAGAATGGACTGATGAATATAATTGAATCAGGGACATAGAAAGGGAGTGGGCTGACAATTCTCAGGAGCAAGAGGGTATGAGGGGTGCGGGAAGAGATTGGATAAAAATCCTACATCTATGGATGAAGAAAATGGCGGGGGTGGGGGGGTACGGGCATAGGGTTGAGGGAGGGATTGGGTGGAAGAAAGCTATGGGAGGAAAAAAGAGAAACACCTGTAATAATCCGAACAATAAAGATTTATTTTAAAAAATCAAAATATATTTCTGGTAATGAGACACTGTTATAGGTAACTTAATTTATAATTAGCAATTAATTGCCTGCTACTGCAAACTGGGCTATGTTCTTTACTACGAAAAATATAGGGGTTAAGAATGTGGACTCTAAAGACAGACTGTTACTTGGACCAGTACTTTAATTCTCAGTACTTCTTCACCTGTAAAAGGGGAATCATAATATTATCTATATCCTATATAATCCTATATAATAAAAAAATAATATGCAAATTGACCATAACAGCAGAACAGCCAGAATGACTGCTCAACCAGTCACTATGAGGTGTACTGACCACCTCTTGGTCTCTTGTCCTGGCAGGCAGGCTCTGATCACCTGATGGCAAACCGAGAACTGGGGATGAGGGAGAGGGATGCAGGTGGCACCAAGCCGGACCCCAGCTGCCCACCCCCAGTTGCCCCATACCCAGAGGGCGACCTGCAGCAGGGGTGGGGCCAGCAGGCAAGGGGGGAATGGACGACCTCGGTTGCTCTCCTGAGCTATCAGGTTCTGATTGCCCAATGGCGAATGGGGAACCAGGAGTGGTTGATGTGGGGGGGGGGGGGGAGCAGCTGCAGGAAGCCAGGGAAGATGGCCCTGATGGCAGGCCAGCCTAGTGACTGTACCTGTGCATGAATCTCATGCTCCGGGCCTCTACTGGTACTATAAAACTGAGAATTAAATTGTACATTACACATTACCTAGGATATGAACTCTATAAATGTTCACTATTATAGTTTTCATGATTACCATTATTGATGTTATTTCTTTCATGCATGATACTTAAACAAAGGGTGAAGTTTACTCTTTAGGATTACAGTGCACCAAAGTGTAAGATAGAAGAAGGAGCTGTGAACATTAGGGAAGAGGGATCCCAGGATGTGACCAAACAGCTAGAAAATTGGTTCTAATAAATCTAATTGAAGCATATTCTTGCTATGCGAGGTTTACAATCTTAAAATGTAATCATAGGATGATTTCTGTCACATTAAGCCTTTTATTTCAGCCAAAGAAGTTGGGATTTAAGAATACAACAAACCTCAGTAGCAAAATCCACAGAACAATCCAATTTAAAAATGGACTGAAGATCTGAAAAGACATTTTTCCAAGGAAAAATGGCCAACAGGTAAGTTAAAAGGTGCTCCACATAACTAATCCTCATGGAAATGCAAATCAAAACCACAGTGGAGTATCACCTCACACTTCTTTGTGTGTGTGTGTGTGTGTGTGTGTGTGTGTGTGTGTATAATATTATCTATACCAATAATCTATACTAATAAAGGGTAATATGCTAGTTAGACCGGGTCAACCAGACATCTTCCAATCGTCCTCCCCGGTGGCGGGGATCAAGGCAGAGGTGGTTAGGGGCAATCAGGCCAGCAGCGGAGCAGTTAGGGGCAATCAGATGGGCAGGCAGTGTGGCTAGGAGTGGGTGGGCAGGCAGGCAAGTGGTTAAGATTGCAAGAGGGTGCAGGCCAGGCTGAGGGACCCTGTCCTGCCCTCTCCATCCCCATACACAAATTTCATGCACCAGACCTCTAGTTCAGCTATAACAAAGGAGTTCCTGCCATTTGTGATGGACTCTGAGGGCATTATGCTACCTACGTATGACACAAATTTCATGTGTAATCTGAAGAGGTGAACTATTAGAGGGAGAGACTGGTATGATAGTTTCCAGAGTGTTGGGATGGGGGAAACATGGAGATGTTAGTCAAAGAATACAAACTTCCTGTTACAAAATGAGTAAGTTCTGGGGATCTAGGAACAGCATGGTGAACATAGTTAATAATACTATATTATATACTTAAATGTTGCTAAGAGAGTAGATCTTAAATGGTTTCACCACCAAAGGGAAATGATAATTATGTGATGTATTAATTAATGCTATGGTAGTATAATTTTACAATATATGTGTATCAAATCAACATGTTATACACATTAAACTTACACAATGCTATATGTCATTATCTATACCAGTGGTTGGTAAACTGCGGCTCACGAGCCATATGGCTCACTAGCCACAGTGTGCTGCTCTGTTGACTAATGAGTTTGCTGACCACTGACCTAGACTCCCGATTCCAATAATTACAGGCTGTTGTTGTTCCTTGTGATTAAGCCCCTATCCCACTGTCGGCAAACTCATTTGTCAACAGAATGACAAACCGCGGCTCATGAGCCGCAGTTTGCCGACCACTGATCTATACTAGTAAAAGGGTAATATGCTAATTAGACCGGATGTCTTCCACACAAAGCCACAGTGGTGGGACCAAGGCAAAGGTGGTTAGGGGTGATCAGGCCAGAAGGGGAGAGCAGTTAGGAGAATCAGACTAGCAGAAGAGAGCAGTTAGGGGCAATCAAGCTGGCAGAGGAGAGCAGTTAGGGGCATCAAGCAGGCAGACAGAGTGGTTAGGGGAGATTAGGCAAGCAGGCAGGTGAGCAGTTAGGAACCAACAGTCCCTGATTGTGAGATGGTGCAGGTCAGGTTGAGGGGAACCCCCCTTTCCCATGCACAAATTTTGTGTACTGGGCCTCTAGTATCTCAATAAAGCTGGAAACAAACAAAAGACAGAGGAAGAATACATCCATCTACAAGCCACGGAGAGAGGCCTCAGAAGAAACCAACCCTGCCAACACCTTGATCTTGGACATCTAATCTCTAGAACTATGAGAAATAAATTTCTGTTGTTTAAGCCAAATAAAAAAAACAGTACCACACACTTAGTATAAAGTGCAGATTATAGTCTTTACTCTCAGTTTTGAAAATATAGCTTAGAGTAGAAAACATTTGGAAAAGTATTTCAAAATATCCTTACTTTTTTTTGGTAATACTAATTATCCACATACATATTTCTGTACTAGTTCCTTTTATAAGCATTCAACTTAAGTAGAGGTAGAAATGTATATATATAGAGACCATATACTCAAGTAAACTATTAGGTTAAAACCATTTGCTTCAAATATTTGCCTCACTAGATTGGGACTGTCATGGTTCATCCAAATGTAAAATTCTGCAGATCTGGACTGAAAACTGTTGTGTCTACCTTGCCACTAATAAGTGGTGGGAAAAGTAAATAAAGTAATAGTTTTCCTCCGGTATTTAAGGGAGCTGAAAATGTCAATCCTATATAATAGTAGGATTGAAAGTGTCAATCCTATATAATAAAATATGCAAATTGACCCTAATTGTGAAACGAACAAGAATGACCAGTCACTATGACTTGCACTGACCACCAGTGGGCAGATGCTCAATGCAGGAGCTGCCCCCTGGTGGTCATTGCGCTCCCACAGGGGGAGCTCCACTCGGCAACAAGGCAGGCTGATGACTGAGTGCAGTGGCGATGGCGGGAGCCTCTCCCACCTCTCTTAGCATTACTAAGGATGTCAACTGATGGCTTAGGCCTCTGTTCCCGTAAACGATCAGGTGGACATCCCCTGAGGGATCCTGGGCTGCCAGAGAGATATCTGACTTCCAGCTTAGGCCTGATTCCCCCAGGGAGCGGGCCTAAGCTGGCAGGTGGACATCCCCCAAGGGCTCTCAGACTCCAAGAGGGCGCAGGTTAGGCTGAGCCCCTCTTCCTCCCCCGTGTGCATAAATTTTCATACATTGGGCCTCTAGTAATTATAATGAACAGTTTGCTTCAGTATATGTATACAATAACACATACACAGTAACACATACCTGCCTTATGTCTCCAAAGCAAATTACTTATTAGCACTTGGAAGAAAAAGAAGTTAACTACGAAAGGTAGTAAAATTCATCTTGGTCTCTTAATTCTCTTTATTACTTAAATATTAGCATTACCCATATTCACCTATTTAGAGTTATTTAGTGAGATAAGACAGAAGATGTATTAAAGAAGGTATGGTGTGATGGGAGGCATAGTAATTTAAGAGTCATGATATTTATTTCATAAGGGAACTTTCTATAGTAATAGAGAATGCATTTTAAATAAATAAAAGTAGGTATCTATGATTTAGTCAAGATACCTACTATTTAGGTAAACCATTGCAATAATTTCATTCTGTTATACATGATTCTTCCAGAACTTTACTGTGGTTTCACTGCACAGATATTCTCTTATTGTTTTAAGTGATACCTCTGCAGTTTGGGAAGCGAAATATAGCTTCCCGTTTAAAGACCATTTCTCATTACTCATGAATTCATGTAACCCCCAAAGGTGTTGAGTGAAAAATATTTTTTTAAATAAATTGATCCAGAATGTTTTCTATATTATCTTAATATTCACAGTTATTCATAGAATTCTGTGTTATTCAATATTTTCTCTTGCTTTTCAAGAGTCACTTTTGGAAACTGACTCATAGCAACTGTCTGACAGACCCTTAGTAAAGGAAGTTCACACAGCAAGTACTGTGAATCCCAGTGGTAGTTAGCTAGGTTACTCTTGAATCCTTCCATGCCTTACAGAAAAAGCAATGAGTCTCTTGTAAACCACTCCCAGGAGTGTGATGGTGAGCACAACAATTCCACACACAAGGCTGAATGCCCATCGTGGGCCGCAGCAAGTGTACACTTGGCTGATGAACACGGGTCCAAGAATCCGTGCTGCACTTCCAGAAGCTGTTAACCAGCCCATGTATACACCCTGTGAGGTGGGGATGGGGAGAAGCAGATTGATATTCAGATTTAGTTATTTAATAATAAAGAGTGATGCTAATATTACAAAACAATGGGAAACTTACAGGAATCACTTTCTCCATCTTTGATTAGTGAATTACATATAAAATGGTTTTTATAAATACAGCAAACTTACTTGTTAGAGTCAGCTTAGGAAAAATAAAAGGAGTAGTAAAGAACAAATTAATTATCTGCTGAGGCCATGGGAACAATAGAATTTATTAATTTGCCTTTTAAGACTAACTTTTATTTTGTACTTGTTACCTTCCACACACTGTGTTGGGTGCTTTACATATATTTTCCAATGTTCACAAATGCTAATTACTGGTGTCCCTACAAATGTGGAAGCTGAAGCTCAGAAAATTCAAGTAACTCTAACAAGAGCTTTGAAGTCACGTGTGCCTAACTCCACTGTACCACCTTCCACTACATGTCACTCCTCCAATTACTGTGCAGTGCAGCATTACTTTTAATAGTCTCATATTGAAAACCCAACTGTCCACATATTTCACTCATATGTGCAATATAATGATCAACATAATTTGATGAATAAAATTAGATCCAGAGACAAATGGCAGGGAAGGTGGGAGGGTTAGAGAGCAACCAAAGGGCTTGTATGCATGCATATTAGCATAACTAATGGACACAGACACTGGGTCATTGAGGGCTTGCCATTCCCACGGCCTGATCAATGCTTCTCTGTCTCTGGATCTGTTTTCATCAGTTTACGTTGTTCATTATATTCCACAAATGAGTGAGATCATGTGATATTTATCTTTCTGACTGTACACTTTTAAGGCTACTGTGTTTTCATCTTTTAGTAATTGTACCTAGGGCCAAATGAAAGTAAGCCTAGAAAATTTGCCTATCAATTTTGGTTTCCCAACTGTTGCCTAGTTTAAGAATGAGTTTCAGAACTTTATGCTTCAGATATTTTTTTTCTATGAAAATGATTTCTAGCTAATAATCTTTGAGTTCAAGAGAGCTTTGTGTTTTTAGAGTGCTTTTTGTTCAGTTTCAACACACAAGTCCTGTAAGTACTTTTTAAAATTGTGGTTTTATAAATTCAAAATGCTGAATATGATAAAAATCCCCTGTATCAGCCTGTGTGAAAATAGAGAATGGTAGCACAGAAGAATGTCAGTGATGCATATTTCACATAATTGCAATGCCAGGGTAATTGACTCACCTGAGGTTTTGGTCCCAAAATTTTTGAATATAATGTATATGACATAACATTGCAAGATGGATAGCCTATTCCAATTAGCACAGCTGATGTGAGGAACTGGGCTAGATGGATCATGGGAGTATAGAGGCACCAGCCTTGTTGAATTGGGCAACCGGTTGGTCCTTCACTCTGATCTTCTCTTGGAGACTGCCAAAGAGTAATAATAATTTCCCCAAATGTAGTATTAGGAATTGAGTGATTATGTAAATCTGTAAAAACAAAATTAGTACAGTGCATGACTTATTACTAGATGAATAACAGGGCAATGTAACATTATGGAATTATGTATGGCTATACCTTCCCACTGTATCTTGGGAAATTGATTTCCCCAAGGTAATAAGATAAAGAAGCCAATCCATATGATGACAAGACCTCCCAGCAGAATAGTACGCTCACCAATCCTGTTAGAGAACAGAAACATTATTACTTTTATCATTTCAAAAACTATAAATAAAATATTTTGATGCTTTTAGTGATATATCCGTTAATATGAATGCTAAATATAATTTCCCACTAAGAAGAACCAGGACTTCTCTAAAAACTGGCTTATTTCAGGTTTGGGACAGAAAATATATAAACTGAGCCTAGATATCTAGTCATACCAGAGTGCAGAAAAGCTACCAGTGACTACTAGGTAATGATAAAAGGACTCAGAGCCAATTGGAAGAAGCTGGCCCAATATATGACAATGCGAACACCAAAAAGAATAGTAATGACAATGGACTGAAACACATAAAAATGTTATAATCTATGAATTCATATTATATTAAAACTAGAAGCCTGATGCTCGCCCTCCCAGCCCCTGCTGCCTCACAGCTGATTGCCTTGCAGCCCCACAACCCTGCCCACTGGTCATTCCAGAAAGTCGTTCTACCTGCTGGTCTAATTAGCATATTAGCTCTTTATCATATAGGATACTCTTGGTGACTTTTAGAGGATATTAGCAAACTAATTATTTTAAAAGTCAGTTGATAAAATAAAAGCAAAGAATGCTTTTACAGACTGTACCTCTGAATAGCCAAATAGTTGGCAACAGGAAGTTTCTCTTCATGAAAAATACTCCAGCAAATAAAGAAATTATAGAATTAAAATTGTATTTTGCAATGTTCTATTAATGAATTAATGGATCTAGGGAATGTCAATGACCACTTATATAATGAAAAAGTAAATAAAACATTACATTTCTCCTGATGTAAGTTTATAACACCACCTATAAATTATTCTTGCCCAAAAATTAAACTCAAATCTCATTAAACTTCCAGATCTAAGTATAAATTTTTTTTTATTTAGAAAAGATTATAATAATTAGATTTATTTTTCAATGAGATATGTAGACAACTAAGTTCAGTGCAGCAAAAAATCTCTCGCTGCCTTTCTAAGTATCAATTTTTGAGAAATAGAGACAGGAAAATGTTTTTTTTTAAATAAAAAACACCATAGGGATTCAATCAGTGAGATACAAAATATGGGAAACTATAGGTCAAAGGGTGTTTTTTTTAAAAAATAATTATTTATTGTTGACAGTATTACATGTCCCCCTCTTTCCCATTGACCCCCTCCAGCCCAACCCACGCCCTTACCACTCCACTGTCTGCATCAAAGGGCAAATAGTTTCTTCAATTTGTAAAGGAAAAAGAGAGAGTGAGGTGGAAAAGATTAGATTAAAAGAGAAGGCACTTGAGAGCCTTAATCAAGTGATTAAGCAATGGAACAAAACAAAGAATAAACAAACAATGAGAAAATTTGAATACTGCCAGGATATTTTATTTAGAAATTACTTAACATTTTTAGATGTGACGTCATTAACTTTTAGAGATACATACTAAAATATTTATGGCAGACATGAAATAATGTCTCGGATTGACTTCAAAAAAATCCAGGTGTAGGGGATAGAGAATATGGAGGTACAGATGAATCAAGAGTATGCAAGTGTTTATCATTGAAGCTGGGTAATGGATATTAGAGATTCAGTACATGATGCTCTCTGCACCTTTGTATATGTTAGAAATTCTCCACAACAAAAAGTGAAATATATACAAACAAGACCAAAGGCTTCTTAAACCCAAACTCTTCCCCTCTCTCTAATTCTCTCCAAGGATTCACATCTTTCTAAACTTATTCCTCTCATTCTGCTCTGGCCAAACTGGTGTTCCTGCTTATTCCTTAAACATGCAAAGCCCAGTCTAATGTGGGAGAACAGTTCCAAGCCACTCCAAGGCTGCTCTGTAACTTCACTAAGGTCTCTGCTTGGATGTGTCTTCCTCAAGCGGCCTTAAGCACTCTCTCAAAATAGCACTTCCCTTCTCTCCCTACCAGCTCCTGCCACTCACTCTATTCTCCTCCTCTGTTCTGCTCTTCTTCATAGTACTTATCACTCCCTGACCTCATCTTTACGTTGGCTTTCACTCCAATAGAATTCACCTTTGCATTGGGTTTCTCCCCAGTAGAATTCAAGCTCTTTGAATGTATAGAACTGAACAATCAGCTTGAATGCCTATTAACAGGACACCTCTACTTCTGTATCAAGATATAATACATTTACTACTAATTAACTTGGAATATGAATTTGTCATCCATCTATATCTTGGCCCTCTACTGGGCTCTGTAAGAATCTTCAGTAGTATACCCATAACACCTAACCCTACATACTGGCTCAATATTTGTTCATTGATTTTAGAACTTTGAGTTCTAAAGTATTAATATATTTTAGGAATAATTAAGTTATTAGATCTATATAACTTCATCTATTAATATACCACCCCAGACTATAAGAATGAATTTAAACAACATAAACTGATGAACAAAAACAGATCCAGAGAAACATCAACCAGAACATCAAACCTCAGGGAAGGAAGGTGAGAGGGGAAGGGGGAGAGATCAACCAAAGGACTTGTATGCATGCATATAAGGCTAATCAATAGATACAGACAACAGGAGGGTGGGGCATGAATGGAGTTGGGAAGAGTTAATGGGGGAATAAGGACACATGTAATACCTTAATCAACAAAGAAATTTTTAAAATTTTTAAAAAGAAGAATGAATTTAATTTTATACAAGCATTTGCCCCAAAGTGTGTTCTTCACAGTTGTCCTTTTACAAAGTGCTTTTTAAAGAAAGTGTTCTGTGGTCAAAGTTAGAAATAATTTTTAGAAATGCTACATGCTGTATTTGTCATGATGGTGATATAGTATGTATCTACTGGAGATTTAGAGTAAAGAACTTTGAAAATTTTAACCAGAATTTTCCAGATTTAACCACTGAGTCTTTTTTGTTGTGTAACATATATTACCATGCAGCAGAACAATGTTCTATGAAATATACTGTTAGAAATACTTAACGTAAAATACAGTAAGTAGATGCTACATTAGAAGGCAGTTATTCACTTTGTAAATATATTGCTTTACTAAAGGATATGCCATGTGATTTAGAAATATCATGCTCCCTTAATACACTTTACATCTATTTTAAAATGTTCAAAGACTAAAACCACCACATAATAAGAGAAAGCTTTTAATTGTTTTACTAACACATTCATTTACATTGTTAATGGTTTCATGTTTTACTTTTAAAATATACATTTGGAACAAAACCAAAGACATATAACTTACTTTTTGGCAAGTGACTTAATCCCCATGAAAATAATAACAGCCTCAAATCCAAGAGCACCAAGTATTATTCCACCATATAATACAGCTTGTTTTCGAGTCCAGGCATACATATCCATTGTTAATGGAGTAAGGATGCTGAGAAAAACAGAAAAGAAAGTATTCTCATTTTATTTAAATCAGCCATTGTTAAAGCTGATACAGAAACTTTAATAATGCTCTTAACATTATTAAAAATTTGTATCCCTTTTAACAATAACACCAAATCTAAATAAACAAAAATTTTAAAACACTTTTAGCACTTTTTTAATTGATTGATTATAGAGAGAAGAAGAGCGAGAGGGAGAGGAAACATGAATTTGTTGTTCCACTTATTCGTGCATTCATTGGTTGATTCTTGTGTGTGCCCTGACCAGAGACCCAACCTGCAACTTGGCAATAGCTGGACAATGTTCTAACTGAGCTGCCCAGCCAGTGCATTTTTAGCACATTTTGGTGGTACATGCACAAGCTACTAAGTTTGAGTGTTTGTGTTCTTATTTTTTAACATTTAGTTATAAAGTAATATATCCACATTGCTAAAAGTTTGAAAAACAGGAAAATAAAACAAAGAAACCAAAACTCCTACCATTCTAATACAGTTAAATAAGCATGGTTATGTTTTGGGTTAAATCAGTCTCTTTTCAATGAAATAATGTTACCATTATTAGATTATTAGAATCTTCTGGAATTTATTTTCCTCAGTCTCTCTCATCCTATCATTGAATGTATATATTTTTCACCCTACCTCTCTCTGAATGTCTCTCTTCCCTATTATGACTATCTCCCTCCTTGCCAATCTTCTTTTCCTAGCTTCTATCTCCTTTTGTTAACTAGCTACAAAGTGGAATTGAAATATACTTAAAATATTCATTCTTTTGCCCTGGCCGGTTTGGCCCACTGGATAGAGCATTAGCCTGCAGACTGAAGGATCCCGGGTTCAAGTCTGGTTAGGGGCACATGCCAGGGTTGTGGGCTTGATCCCCAGTAGGGGGCATGTAGGCAACCAATCAATGATTCTCTCTTGTCATTCATGTTTCTATCTTTCCCTCCCTTTCTTTCTGAAATCAATAAAAAAAATTTTTAAGTTCATTCTTTTTTTAAAGAACATATAAAAAACTAAATTAACAATAGAATATTACCACTTTTAAAATTTTTAAATCATATGAACTGATGTGGAACATAGTTTGGTGATTTTGCAATGAGTTAAACACAATTACCATATGATCCAACAGTCCACTTCTGGATATACACCCAAAAGAACTTAAAGCAGGGACTCAAATAGATATTTGTATACCAATGTTCATCACAGCATTCTTCACAATAGGTGGAAATAATACGAATGTCAATAGACAGATGAATGGATAAACAAAATTGGTATACATAGAATATTATTCAGCCATAAAAAGGTATGCAATTCTGACACATGCTAAAACATGGATGAACTTTGAAAATATCATGCTAAATGAAATAAGATACTAAAAGACAAATGTATCATTCTACTTATATGAGGTACCTAGAATAGGCAAGTTTACAGAGAGAAAGTAGAATAAAGGTTACCAAGGGCTGGTGATGGGGAACAGAGACATTGTTTAATGGGTGCAAAGATTCTGTTTGGAATCATGAAAAGGTCTGGGAAATGGATAGTACATTCATACAACACTGTGAATGGACTTAGTGCCACTGAACTGTACAATTAAAAATAGTTAAGGCCAGCTCATGTGGTTGAGTGTTGATCCATGGTTCGATTCCCAGTCAGGGCACATACCAGGGCTGCAGCCTCAATCCCCAGTAGGGGGGTGTGAAAGAGGCAGCCAATTGATCTCTCCCATCATTAATGTTTCTCTCTCTCTCTCTCTCTCTGAAGATAATAAAAACATATTTATAAAAATAGTTAAAACTGTAATTGTTTTTAATCCTCACCCAAGGATATGATGTTGATGTTTTCTAATTGATTTTAGGGTCTAACCAGTATTGCTCAGTGGATAAGAGCATCAGCTTGCGGACTGAAGGGTCCCAGGTTCAATTTCTGGTCTAGGGCACATACTTTGGTTGTAGGCTCCAGCCTTGGTCAGAACGCATGCAGGAGGCAACCATTCGATGTGTTTCTCTCACGTTTCTCTCTGTTTCTCCCTCTCCCGCTCTCTCTAAAAATCAATGAAAAAATATCCTTGGGTAAGGATTAACCAAAAAAAAAAAAAAAATTCTAGGAACGGGGGAGAGACAGATGTAGGTCCTGAGATTACAGACAAAATTAACTACACTTAAATATCAAACACTTTTTACATCATGACAAAGAAAATGTCTTACATAAAGTTGAGAACAACTATATGCCTGATTAATATTGCATTAAATACAAATTGTTTACATAATCTGATGTAGATGAAGATAAAACTTACGTTTCAAAAAGCGCAAAGATAAATAGGACCACAAAAAACAGAACATTGGTAGTAACTACAGCCACTTGATCAATACTTCTCTGGGGAATCTGAATTTCATTTGTACTTACTGTAGTGAACAGGAGAAAAATTCTTTTACTTACATGTATTAACAAATTCTATGACTAAACATTTAAAATCATTTTTAGGCTTCAGAAAATTTAAAACTAACAATGTATACACTAGCAATAACTTTAAAATGATATTTAAAACTAAAATAACTTTTCTTCCCAGGAAATATACTTCAATTCTGTTATTTACAGGAGATAATCTATTTGGTGTCTCTCAATCCATAGGAAACTTGTATTTTACAGAATTATATAAAATGATCTTTTACTAAATACATGTTCTTTAAATTTTAGTTGCAGTTTTTTCCCTATCTTACCTTAATCTTAAATTACGAGCAGTTCATGAAGACCTGAAATAGTTTATTAAATCAGTTCTCATTTCTATGATTCACTTCAATGAATATACATTTTATTTTGAATTTGAATCGTATGTGAAATTAGTATTAGTAAATATCCTTATGTTATTACCATGTAAGTCCTTACGTTATTTATATTTTTGCAAAGAAATACTTTAGGAGGGCCAAGTGAGTGTACTGCCTTATCTTGAACCAGTGTAGTTAAGCTTTATACTCAATACAAACTATTCCTGATATACTTGAGAAGTGTGAAGCCATATAGATCTTAGATACATCTGTCATGCTATTTTACTCAGAATAAATCAGGTAAGTAATACAAGAACGTGTTCATTTATGCTGAATAAGTATATGTGTAGCAGCAGTGACTTTCCTAAAGCAAGTAAGTTTCTATAATGTTTCCATAATGGTACCTGCCTTTGTATCTTAGGATTTCTGAGAAGGAATTCCTTCTCCAATTTCTAATGAGATTTGGAAATAGTCTGCTATACTTGGGTACAATTAAGAAAGTACTTTGGATACTCAACATAGGGTCATGACCTCCCTTTCTAAACACACAAAACTATAGGATTAGCTCTCTGAAACCAAGACAAAGTGATTTTTTAGCAATGGTTTTAACCTTACCAATCATGAACACCAGATAACTGATATCTATATGTCTTTAAAAAAAACAAAAACAAAAAAAAACCTTGGGTAACTTTCAACTTTGAAGATCTTTCCTAAATAGTCCCTTTTCTTGTCCTCAGAAGCAAAATCCAAGTAAATACCAATGGAATCATTAGAAACACTGTTAATTTTATAATTTAGTTAAACAACTTAATAGTACCTTCTTCAAAATTAATACTTTTACACTGTCGTCCCGAGTCATCCACACGATGCTCTCTTAAAAAGAAAAACATAAATATTGTATCCATGAAAGGCTTAGTATAATAGAAAAATGGGTTAAATTTATTACTAGCCTTCTATTTTTTCACATTCTGATACAACTTTTTATATGGGCTTCTGGGTTATAAAATTATTAGCAGTGAGATATAACAAATAAAATTTAAAAGAAACAAGTCATGATTCTTATTATACTATATAAAATGGGAAAAAAACACCCACCAAATTCATCCAAAAGCATATATGATCTACCTTAATCAGTATTTGAAGTTCTACAATGATTTTTAAACATTAGTTATAAATGTTTCTGGTTAAAGTACTCCAAAGAAATATAAACTAACCAAATTTTTGTAGCTTTATAAAATTTCTTCTAATATATAAAAGATACATTTGAAATAGCTTTTGTATTTAAGGTTGATACTAATCATTATTCCACTTAAAATACTGCTTTCAGGCATTTTCCTACTTAGAAAACTAAAATTAGTAAATCAAACCTTAACTTTTCAAAGATCTTATAATCTGTTCTCATTTATCAAATTGTCTATTATTTTAGTTATGAGTAAGTACATTAGCAAATCAGAAAATAATACAACTATAGACAAGAAGTAACAAATAAAGAGTTCTTAGGAATAATTATCCTCCAACAATGATAATGCTTATTTAATTACAAAAGTAGTTTTATCATTTTTGTCTAATTACCTTAATATAATAAGGATCAGAATAATATTTAAAACTCCAAAGAAGGCGCCAAGTAAAACTGGTGCTGTATACATGTTTATCTGAAGCTGTATAGTCTCCCATGTCACGCCCTTTTCTCCAATGAGTGCAAAACAGGTCTGAAAAACTTATTAAAGTAAAATGACACAGATTTTTAAAGATGTGAAAGACATTTACCACAAAATTAGAAGTAACACGGAATCATTCATCTACATCATGCATCTGAACAAACAGAAAAAATGGTTCTTGGTGAGGGGGACAGAAAAATTTACTCTTTCTAATAAAGCACAGATACAGTACATACACAATATACAGTATGTCTGTGGTATTAAAATTTCATGGGATGGAGTGATTAGGAAAAAAATGTCTAAAAAAACTCCTTAGGTGGTCAATAATGAAAAAAAAGATTGAGAAACACTAATCTGCATGAATTTACAATGGATTATATCTCAAGTAGTTACTTCATTAATTTCACTTTTTTAAACATCTCCATGAAAAATATAAATTATACAATTTCTTTCATAATTAAATTGTACATTTAGTCAACCTCATGTCACATTTCAAGTAAATATTTTAAAATATTACTATGTATATGGTATTTAAATTACATACATTTAATATTTTAAATTTAATTTTATGGCACAAATCAGATTGGGAGAATATTGATTAGCTCTCCTGATTTAGATTTCTATCTGGCTCTTCCAAAAATATACATGTACTTTTGTGGTGAGGATTAAGTAAGATACTGCAGCACTCAGAACAGTATCTAGCACATACTCAGTAAATGCTAGTGCTTATTGATGTAGTTATTATTAGGGAAGTTATCTGAACATTTCAGGCCTATATTTACTCATCTATATAGAATGTTTAAATGAAATAGTCTTTAAAATATGCTTTAAGTGGCCAAAATATGGACTGAGAACCTGTATACACCAAATACTGTATGACACTGAGGGGAAAGTAAGATCCAGAGTATTTTACATTATGGCAGTATTTCCAATTCTACATTTGTAAAATACTGTATAAAAATACATGCTAAAATGAAATATTAGATATTGGTGAATGTTGAATTAGATTCTAATCTGTTGAGCTTTTTCTTGGTTAAATAAAAGTAATGGAAACTAGAGTGAGAGTGGCATCTTGAAGTAAACTGGGTTGAATTCAAACTGATGATATCCGTAGCTTCAATTTTCAATGCATGAGTCAATTATATGGTTTCAATGTTATTCTAGGCATAAAAATGACTGATTTCTCAATTCAGCAAAAAGTACTTGTCCTTGGAGAAGTATTAAATATTATTACAAATTTTTTTTTTACATAGCTAAGGATAGAAGCTTTGGAAGAGGAAGATAATATTAAGTCTTTTTAAGTTCTTTCATTTTCTTCATTCTCAGAAAAGTCTTAAGGTATGGACAAAGGGCAAAAGGATAAAGAACCTCCTATAACTTTCCTTAAATCCTTCAGTAAAGAAAAATTTGTTTCTAGTTGGAAAAAGAAAGCAAACTCTCACAGATAGATCAAGCTAACTGATTATTTCACAGAACATATATGTCAGAGTCAGATAGAATTAGGTTTGAACATCAGATTTCCCATTTATTATCTGGCTGATCTTGGGTCATTTGCTTAGATTCTAGTCCTTGGTGCCTTTATCTGTAAAAAGGGACTAATAACACTTAGAAGGCAGGAGTTAACATATATACAGGGTGGAGCAAAGTAGGATTACAGTTGTTCCTATGGAAAATAATATAATTAATAAATATAAGAAATTTTCACATAAAGTGTAAACCTACTTTTGCCCCTTCCTGTAAAGAGTCTAGTCTCACTGCTGCATCCAAAATTATCCATTTCCCTTAAACTATGAGGTTTTATATTCGGATTTCATTTAACATTTGCACTCAGAAGTTTGCCCAATTCAAATTTAAGTAGTTAAAACACCTACCTGGACCTAGAATAAAACCTAATGCTTGACATGCACTTAAATTTGCCATGGAACTTGTTCTTTCCTGAAGGGAAGTAGCACCAGCAATATATGATCTAATAACTGCCACATTTCCTAAGAAAAGACACAATTAAAGAAAATATCCTTCAGTTTATAAAATTTCAACTTAAGTTGGCTTTATGCAGAGGAAATATAATCCATAGTATAGTCACTGCTTCCTCTTTATGATCATACAAAGCGTGTTTATTGAGGAAATGCATCAATTAAAAGAAAATATTACTTTTAGTAAAATGAAAACACATTTAAATATTTGAATGAATAAAAAAATGGCATTAGCCCTAGCCGGTTTGGCTCAGTAGGTATAGCATTGACCTGGAGACTGAAGTGTCCCAGGTTCGATTCTGGTCAAGGGCACATTCCCGGGTTGTGGGCTCAATCTCCAGTAGGGGGCATGCAGGAGGCAGGCAGTCAATGATTCTCTCTCATCATTGATGTTTCTCTCTCTTCCTCACCATTCCTCTCTGAAATAGAAAACATATATTTTAAAAACTGGCATTATAGGAATGTTCAACTATTTTTTCATTATTAAAAACTGAGAAAGCACTGAGTACTAGTAAATGGCATATTACTCATTGCTATAACTGGTTTTATTTTTATTTTTTCATTGCTATACCTATTTTTAAAAGCAAGATGTCACAAACTGCATGCTTAGGCTGGTAATAAAAGAAACAGAAAAAAACCCACTAACAATTTAATTCAAAAATATATTGAGCAATTACTTTGTACAAAAGACTTTGCAAGGGACCAGGCCACAAAATATTTTTCTTTTAGTCAAACTGACTCTAAATACAAAAAGTTTACTGTCTGTTTGGTGATATAAAATAAAAACAGCACAAAACAGTAAATAAGAAAGGAGCAGGGCTCTAGCTGATTTGGCTCATGCATAAGTCTGTGGCCTAAAGGGTCCCGGGTTTGATTCCAGACAAGAGCACATGCCTGGATTGCGGGCTCGATCCCCAGTAGAAGGCATGCAGGAGGCAGTAGGTCAATGATTCTCTCTCATCGTTGATATTTCTCTCTCTTGCTCTCTTCCACCCTGAAATCAATAAAAATATATTTAAAAGAGAAAGGGACAGGGTAGCCTAAGAAAATTCATGGAAGATGTGAAACTTGAATTAAATCTTGAAGAAGGATGGGAACAGAAGAAATAAGTAATGGGGACACCATGAGCGGGAGCTAAATGATAGGAAGATATCTGTTCGCAATCACACATCTATATGTTAACACTAGATATAAGATTGAGACTGGGCCATAAATTTGTGAATCTGATACACAGAACATACACATATACACATGTATATTACCTGCTCCAAATCCCACCAATCCACGAGCAACCAACATGTAGTATTTATTATGAGTAGCTGGGACGTGCACATACGCATAGAGGCAGTTGGCTGCCACCGAAATGAAGATGGAGACAATGAGAGGTTCCTTTCTTGGTCTATAATTAGACCACAAACCAAATATAGGTGAAGCTACCATTTGGCCAAGACTAAATGAAGCAATAACCCAGCCCAAAAAACTTGTATCAGCAGTCTGGTCAATCTGCAGGGAAAAAAGTACAACGCTTTAAGAATTATCTTCCAAGGAAAGTCAAATTTAAAACATAAAATACATTTTTTTCTGACATGAAATATATTTTTAATATATTTTTATTGATTTCAGAGAGGAAAGGAGAGGGAGAGAGAAACATCAATGACGAGAGAAAATCATTGGCTGTCTCCTGCATGCTCCCTACTGGGGATTGAGCCCACAACCTGGACATGTGCCTTTGACCGAAATTGAACCTGGGCCCTTCAGTCCACAGGCCAATGCTCTATCTACTAAGCCAAACAAACTAGCGCTAATATTTCTTATTTTTAAAAATAAAAACAATTCTTACTAATACAAGTTTTGTAATGCCATTACCATGACTCAGATTTCTGACATTACAATGAAATGTACTGAATTCACTATACACAGGAAAAATGCTAGAGAAGCTTCATACTTTAGAAGGATTATGAAGAGTTGGCTCAGCCTGGCCGGTGTGGCTCAGTGGTGGCGCATGGACCTGTGAACCAGGAGCTCATGGTTTGATTCCGGGTCAGCACACATGCCCAGGGGTTGCAGGCTCAATCCCAGTAGGGGATGTGCAGGAGGCAGCCAATCAATTATTCTCATCAATGTTTTCTGTCTCTATCCCTCTCTCTTCTTCTCTGAAATCAAAAATATTTATTTTTTAAAAGTTGGTTCAGCCCTAGCTGGTTTGGCTCAGGGGATAGAGCATTGGCCTGCAGACTGAAGGGTTGCAAGTTCAATTTCAGTCAAGAGCACGTACCTAGGATGCGATCCCCAATAGGGGACATGCAGGAGACAGCCAATCAATGATTCTCATCACTGATGTTTCTATCTATCTCTCCTTCTCCCTTTCTCTCTCTGAAATCAATTTAAGAAACATTGAGCCCTAGCTGTTTTGGCTCAGAGGGATAGAGCATCAGCCTGGGGACCAAAGGGTCCCAGGTTTGATTCGGTCAAGGGCATGTACCTTGGTTGCAGGCTCCTCCCAGGCCAGGGCCCTGGTCAGGGCTCCTGCAGGGGCAACCGATCAATGTGTTTCTCTCACATGAATGTTTCTCTCTGGCTTTCCCTCTCTCTTCCATTCTCAAAATCAATGGCAAAATATCCTAAGGTGAGGCTTAACAAAAACAAACAAAAAATAAATAAAGGTGATTAAATGTTTCTATTTTAAAAAATTGAAAAAGTAATCCTATTTAATAAAACCCTAACATGCAAATTGACTGAACTGCAGAACAACCAGTTGCTATGATGCACATTAACCACCAGGGGCCAGATGCCCTGGTGGTCAGTGCAGTTCCACAGTGGGGGCACTGCTCAGCTAGAAGCCAGGCTCACAGCTGGTGAGTGCAGTGGCAATGGTGGGAGCCTCTTGCCTCCCGAGGCAGCACTAAAGAGGGGGCCTAAGCTGGCAGGTGGACATTTCCTAAGGGGTCCTGGACTGAGAGGGCACAGGCTGGACTGAGAGACTCTTCTCCCACAGTACACCAATGTACACTAGGCTTCTAGTTGGTTTATAAAAATCTTGTTAAGCTAGTGTTACTCAATAGCTGAACATAAAACTCTGAACCAGGAAGTTCAATTTCAGGTCAGGACTCATGTCCTGGTTTCAGGCTTAGTCCCTACAATGACAACCTGCAGGAGGCAGCTGATTAATTATTCTCTCTAATCACTGATGTTTCTATCTTTCCCTTCCTCTCTCTGAAATCAATAAAAACTTACTTTAAAAAATACTTTAAAAAATATAATCACATTAACATTCTAATAATATGACATTCTTTAATTCTTAGGAAATAAAAATAATTATTTAAACTTACATTACTCTATAAACTAAACAGCCATTAGCCTGTAAATCTTTTTTCCAAAGGGGCACAATAGTCACATGCTTATCCTATCTAATAAAATAGTAATATGCAAATTGACTGTACATCTGCTAAACCTACAAGCCACGTGCACAAGCCAATCAGGAGTGGGTATGCAAATTAACCCCAACCAAGATGGCTGTGGCCATGGAGAGAGCAGGAGGGAAGCTTGGGTTTCCCTGGTAATGGAGGGAGCCACACTTTCCACACATGCTGGCCAGCCCAGGCCTCCACACAATGCTACAAAGCTTCAATTATAGAAGTTAAATAAATCCCAACAGAAATGGCTGCAACCATGGAGATGGAGAGAGCAGGAAGCTAGATTTGCCCTGGCGATGGAGGAAGCCAAGCTTTCAGCAACCCTAGGCTGCCTTGGCCTCCACTTAAGGCTATAAAATTTCAATTATAGAAGACTAGTGGCCCAGTGCACGAAATTCATGCACGGAGGGGAGGTTCCCTTAGCCCAGCCTGCACCCGCTCCAATCAGGGACCTCTTGGGGGATGTGTGACCCCTAACCACCTCTGTCTACCTGCCTGATCACCCCTAAGTGCTCCACTGCTGTCCTGATTGCTCCTGACTGCCTCTGCCTTGCCCCACACCTGGGACCCAGGCTTCCCTCCCTCTGGCCAGCTATAAGCACCCAGGAGCTAGGCCAGCTTCACTCAGGCCTGCCGTAGCCACAGGCACCCAGGACCACAGGGCATGCTGCCTAACCCCAAGGCCGGAAAGGGCCCCAGCCCCTCTATGTGCCTGCCTGGCCGAGTCCCACCACTCTGACTGCCGTGGCTTAAAGAACTTTGCCATATATGATCTCCCCCGCCTCCTGGGGAGAGGGAGTGAGCTGAGAACCTGGAGATGCTGCAGCCCCCTGAGGGCATGCCTTCCTCAGCATCTCCAGAAGCTGGAGCACTTGGTTGGAAGGCTCCTGGCTCCGATCCCAGCCCAAGGAGGTGGGGAGCCATGGAGTGTGTGTAATGCTTGGGGAAAGGGTGACCTTACTGGACTCACACACACTGCCACTGACAAAGGCATGAGATAATGGAGACTGAAGGAGCAGAGAAATGCATCCAGAACTGGGGGGTCCCGCGCCAACCCAGTAGGCAGGCGCCTCTCCGACAGCATACCTCACAGACAGCGTGCCCTGCAGCCCCAGGCGGGCCTCCCACAGCCGTCCCACCCTTCCGCGGGGCCACCACCTGGGGAGCGCACGCAGTCTGCGCCACTGCCACAGCCGCCAGCCCCTGCCCCTCCACAGGGCCTTTGCCTGGGGAGCACACACAGGCATGCTGCACCGCTGCCACCGCCATCGCCTCCCAGCCCACCGGGCCCACCTCGTCCCACCCCTCCTTGGAGCCCCGGCCTGGGGACCACACACTGCACCACAGCCACACCCCCGCAGGCGTTGCGGGCCTCGTCTCCCATCCTGCTGGCCATGCCCCCTGCTCCTGATTGGCTGGTAGCATAGCCAACCAGGAGCCAAGGTACGGTCACATTTGCATGTTACTCTTTTATTAGATAGGATAAATAAAGATCCCAACAGAAATGGCTGTGGTAAAGGGGCAAGCAGGAGGCTTGGCTCCACTCCAGGCTACAAAGTTACAATTGTGGATGATAAATAAATCCTCGAAACCAGGGCCTCCACTTGGGTTGCGGGGGGACATGGCCGGCCTGCAAACCACCACAGGCTCCTCACCCAGGCTGCCCCATGCCCCAAGGGAACCCCTACCCTGATATGGGACACTCTTCAGGGCAAACCAACACGCCGCCACTGATGCACCTGGCCTCTATCCTATCTAATAAAAGAGTAATATGCAAATTGAGCATCACTCCAACACACAATATGGTTGCTCCCATGTGGTCAAAGATCCTGCCCCCATGTGGACACAAGATGGCTACCACAAGATAGCCAGCAGGGAGGGCAGCTGGGAGGGACTAGGCCTGCAAGGGAGGGTAGTTAGGGGCAAACAGGCTGGCAGAGGAGCAGTTAGGCATCAATCAGGCTGGCAGGGGAGTGGTTAGGAGGTGATCAGGCTGGCAGGCAGAAGCGATGAGGGGCAATTAGGAAGGCAGGCAGGCGAACAGTTGTGAGCCAGCAGTCCTGGATTCTACCGGGATCAGGTCTAAACGGACAGTTGGATATCCCTAGAGGGGTCCCAGATTGAAGAGGGTGCAGGCTGGGCTGACGGATACCCCCTACCCGCCATGTACAATTTCATGCACCAAGCCTCTAGTGAGACAATAAAAACACAAAAGTTGAAAGATAATTCTCATTAAACCTATTACTAATTCTTCCTTTAAACATAAACAATTCAAAAACGTTTATATATCATGATGAATATTGAGGGAAGAACCAAATGATTTAAATTCACAAAATGCAATACTGTTAAAAAATAGAAATTTTCAGCTTACAAAAATATGATAGGCTATATAATAATTTGAATAAATAAGAACTGTTAAATTTTAGAATAGGTTAAGTGATAGAAAAACAGAAAAACTATGGCCTTTTCTAAAGATGTTTTTAAGTAGCTTAAAGTGAAAATATTGAGGTACATTTGGGGGGGGGAATTAGAAATAACAGTAACTAAGTATAATGATTCATAATATTTAAAGGCCTAGCCTTTAAAATATTTTTAAATTCACTAGGCAGGTAGGTATTTTTTAATTACAGTTTACATTCAATACTATTTTGTATTGGTTTCAGGTGTTCAGCACAGCAGTTAGATAATCATATGCTTTGCAAAGTGATCCCCCCAATATTTCAAGTACCCACCTGGCAGCATGCACAGTTATTACAATACTAGAGGCCCAGTGCATGAAATTCCTGCACTCAGGGGAGGGGGGGGGGGAAAGTCCCTCAGCCTAGCCTGCACCCTCTCATAGTAAGGGAGCCCTCAGGGAATGTCCAGCTGACAGCCATCAGTTGGACATCCTTAGTGCTGCCATGGAGGTGGGAGAGGGTCTGCTTTGAACTGCCCCCTGGTGGTCAGTGAGTGTCATAGCAACCAGTCATCTGCCTTTTGGTCAACTTGCATATTAGCCTTTTATTATACAGGACTAGAGACCCAGTGCACAAAAATCCATGTACTGGGGGAGGAGGAGAGGGGAAGGTCTCTCAGCACAGCCTGTGTCCTCTCACAGTCCGGGAGCCTCAGGGGATGTCCTACAGATGGCTTAGGCCCACTTCCTGCAACCTAAGCCACAGTCTGGCCTCCCTCTGCAGGATTCCCATTATCTTGTCACTGCTGTGGCTATGTTGCAGCTGCAGCAGCTTTGCCTGGGAGGATTTCCGGAAGGACGTTCAGCTATGTGGTCTAATTAGATTATGCTTTTATTATTATAGATTACTGACTATATTCCCTATACAGTACTGTACATCCACATGACTGTTTTTGGAACTGTATTTCTTAATCCTTTCACCTTTTGTACCCAGTCCCACAAATCTCTGCCCTGCAAGCAACCATAAAAATCTCTTGTTTTAGGCACACTTTTTATTTTCTATATGTATTACCTTTTAGTTCCTTTTCTTCTCTCTCTTAAAATATAAAATAACTTCATATCACATAAATTTTAAAACTAATTTTCCATACAACAATGAAAACTCCATTTTATGTATATTCCATACAACATTAAACTCCAATGTTAAATGTGTAGTGGTTTAAAAGCAAAAAAGATTAAAGTGTCTTTTCAGAATATCAGTGGCTCATAAGCACATATCAATTTCATGGCCAGAAGTGAGCTGACTCTTGAGGATGGCTCTAACAATATTAACAATATTTGCTGGAGACTACTGGAAATTTTTATTTTATTTTACTATATTTTTATTGGTTTCAGAGAGGAAGTGAGAGATAGATAGAAACATCCATGATGAGAGAGAATCATGGATTGGCTGCCTCCTGCACACTCTCTATTGGGGATGGAGCCTGCAACCCGGGCATGTGCCCTGACCGGGAATCGAACCCGGGACCCTTCCGTCTGCAGGCCAGCGCTCTAGCCACTGAGCCACACAGGCCAGGTCTGGAAAATTTTATTTTATTTTATTTTTTAAATATATTTTATTGATTTTTTTTTTTACAGAGAGGAAGGGAGAGGTATAGAAAGTCAGAAACATCGATGAGAGAGAGACATCGATCAGCTGCCTCTTGCACGCCCCCTACTGGGGATGTGCCCGTAGCCAAGGTACATGCCCTTGCCGGAATCGAACCCGGGACCCCGCAGTCCGCAGTCCGACGCTCTATCCACTGAGCCAAACGGGTCTCGGCTGGAAAATTTTATTTTAATTGTACACTATTCTTTACATTGACTAGAATCTGCTAAAATTATAATAGGAAAGTAACAACAGAAGGTGTTACTTCAATAATTGTGTTCATGTGTTTTTCACTCTTACAGTAACAGCATCTCATATTTGGTCACCCCTAATAATCTCCATCATATTGTTTTCAGGATAAAACCTAACTCACAAGCTGACCACTGTCTGCCTCTCTAACTTCTTCTTCTCTGCACAATTTTAACTTCTAGCCAAGTATAACTGTTTGAAGTTTACAAAATGAGCCAACTTTTTTTGCCTTTAGGCCTTTGTACATGTTCCTCTACTGCCCCTTCCACCAGCAATATCTTCCCAATCTCCTACTTCCTGGCCCCCACCTTGCCTTCAGGTGACCAATTTCTATAGGACTTTAAAACTTGTCTTCCAGGATCTCTACTTTGGATTAGCAACATCCCCCTATCACCCGAGTCTGTCTATCTGTATCTGTATGTCCGAATATCACTTCTTTCTCCCACACCTATACACATTTACTTCTATTTTTAAAAAAAAATGTATTTTATTGATTTTTTACAGAGAGGAGGAAGGGAGAGAGATATAAAGTGAGAAACATCGATGAGAGAGAAATTTCGATCAGCTGCATCTTGCACGCCCCCTACTGGGGATGTGCCTGCACCCAAGGTACAAGCCCTTGACCGGAATCGAACCTGGGACCTTTCAATCCGCAGGCCAACGCTCTATCCACTGAGCCAAACCAGTTTCGGCATACACACATTTACTTTTAGACCTTTGCCTATTTATTTTGTATTATTATCTGTAAACATGTTCAGTTTGGCATACGTCGCTAAAAATTGGATCTATATCTCCTTTTAAAAACAAAAACAAAAAATAAACTTTCAGCCCTAGCCAGTTTGGTTCAGTGAATAAAGCATTGGCCTGTGGACTGCAGGGTCCCAGGTCCAATTCTGGTCAAGGGCACATGCCAGGGTTGTGGGCCTGATCCTCCAGTAAAGGGCATGCAGGAGGCAGCTGATCAATGACTCTCTCATCATTGATGTTTCTTTCCCTCTCCCTCTCTCTTTCTCTCTGAAATCAATAAAAATATAATAAAAATTTAAAAATAGATTGCCCTAATCGGTTTGGCTCAGTGGATAGAGCGTCAGCCAATGGACTCAAGGGTCCCAGGTACCATTCCAGTCAAGGGCATTTGCCTTAGTTGCAGGCACATCCCTAGTAGGCATGTGTAGGAGGCAGCTGATTGATGGATATTTCTCTCTCAGCGATGTTTCTAACAGTCTATCCCTCTCCCTTCCTCTCTGTAAAATATCAATTAAATATTTTTTTAAATATTAAATCATAGAATATCAAAGAGACTCCAGAAAGCACTTAACTACATAAAAGTTAATACTACCAAAGCTACTTAAGAGAAGAATAAAATGTACAAACCTTTTGAAGATAGGGCCATATTGACATTATCACAACAGAAAATCCTGTAAAGAGGTAAGCTATTATTTATATTTACAATAATTCCATCACTATAAATACAAATTTTTTGAATTCTAGCATGGATTTTAAAATTCTGAATTTATAAATTTATGCCCCAAAATGTCTACTTTATCAAACAATGTGGTTTTAGGCTTGAAAGAATATATAAGTATAGTCCTTGACCATAATTAATAAAACAAAAGTCAATTACCTATTATCCTTTCCAAGCCTTTACTCTAAATGGTAATTACTAAAAGCTTTAAGTGTTTATAGCAGAAATTAATGGAGGAAAAACCACTTAGTTATAGAGGAAGAACTAGACTCCTAATCTGTGTTTGGGAGAGATTAATTAACTATAGGGATGTCTAGTAATAAATGAAAGAAGGCAGTAGTTATAAAGAACCAGGACACTGCCCTGGCTGGTATGGTTCAGTTGGTTGGGCATTGTCCTCATACACCAAAAGGTGGCTGATTTGGATTGCAGGTGAGGGAGGTTTCAGGCTCAATCTCCTGTAGGGGGTATGCATGAGGCGGTCCATCAGTGTTTCTTTCCCTTTTTCCTTTCTCTCTCTTTCCTCATCAGCGGTATAATTTACTAATATTGATTTTTTGTACTAATTTATCTATAAATAAGCATTATGTGTTTGGATTTCTCTCTCTTCCCCTGCCCGCCCCCTCTCCCCCCCCCCCTTTCGATCTCTCTCTTGTTAATCCTCACCCAAGAATATTTTCCCATTGGTTTTTAGAAAGAGGGGAAGGGAGGGGGAGAGACAGAGAGAGAAACATCAATATGATATTGGTTGCCTCCCACATGAGCCCACCTGCAACCAAGGTATGTACCCTTGATGGAAATTGAACCTGGGACCCTTCACTCTGCAGGCCAACACTCTATGCACTGAGCCAAACTAGTTAGGGCTCCCTTCCACTCTCTTTAAAATTAATTTTAAAATCTTAAAAAAAAACACACAAAAAAGGATACTTAAAAGTCTTTATTTCTGTTAGGTTTCATTGATTGAGAACTGTAATGATAAACTCCAGTGCTAGCTGTCAATTTTAAATGGTAGGCACATGCAATCAAAATTCTATAGTTTTTTTTAAACAAGTTTTATTATGATATAATTCACATATCATACAATTTACACATTTAAAAATACAATTCAGTGGTTTTTAGTATAATCAAATATTTGAAACCATCACCAAAGTCAATTTTAGAACATTTTAATAATCTAAAAAAAGAATCCCTGGGCCCTTTAGCCATATTTTGCTACAGTCTAGAATAGTCACATTCATAGAAACTGAAAGTACAATGGTGGTCTCTAGAGATTGGGAGGATGTGGAAACAAGAAGTTATCAACTGGGTAAAGAGTTTCAGTTTTGCAAGGTGAAAAACTAGATATTGGTTATATAGCCATGTAGATATACTTAACACCTCTGATCAAGATGATAAAGTTGAAGTTATGCAGTTTACCACAATAAAAATAATTTTAATAAAATTGAATATTAAAATACTAGAGGCCAGGTGCATGAAATTCATGCATGGGTAGGATCCATAGACCTGACTGGCAATCAGGGCTGTCCTGTGGGGCCCCCTGCTGGCACCCACCTTGGCTGGCCTGGGGCCTGTGGGTAGAGGGCGGCTCCTGTATTGAGCATCTGCCCCTACTGGTCAGTGCATGTCATAGCAACCGGTTGTTCTGCCATTTGGTCAATTTGCATATTAGGCTTTTATTATTTACGAGGATACCTTATATAAGTTTCTAAAATTATGTAATTTCTAGTACTTACCTACACTGCTGAGAAACATTGTAAGATACAGAATCCTAATAGATCTCCATCGGCTTTTATAATGCTCCTCAGTTTCTATAATATCCCATTCTCTAGGTGTAAAGAAAAAAAGTAGTACTAAGTTATTTCATTAAATGCAAATTTTTCTTTGGAAAGATTTAGGCTGTTGCCTAAAATCATAAAAATTATATCAGAGGTATAATTAACTAATATTGATTTTTCTGTACTAATTCATCTATGAATAAGCATTATTTCTTTGGATTTCCACGGGTTGTGTTTATGTATCATTGTACAATTTTATTATTCCAGATTGCTGAAACTTGTTAAACTGAGAAAATGAATAAAGTTTATAAAAAATAAATAAACTAGCTCCAACAATTAGATCTCCTACAGGTCGGATAGACAACTACTAAATACTTTAAGATAATTACTGTCATCATTATGACATGCTCTACTTGATGACAGCAAATTAACTTTGCTGCAGGAAGCTATTCAGGCTGGGTCAAATTAATGTAGATGTGATACCAGGAAGTTTTGATATGACCTAACACATTCCTAGCCTGAGACCTCCTGGAACACTTGCCTTTTGCTCTAACACATGTACTGGAGAGACTGGGGTGTTCGTTCATATAGGCTTGTGATGTGGACTAAAGGCCAAGTATATGAAAAAAGACAAGTATATTAATCAGACATCCTACCTCTGTCAAGTGGCGTATATGAGAGTATGTACCCATTACATTTTCACATATGATAAAGTTAAATTTACTTTAAGAATTATGTTTTTAAATAATTAAGACAAGCAAAACAGACAAAATAATTTCTGATGTTCCAAGATTATTTTCTAAAATAGATTTCAGACTCACATTAGTCTTGAAAAAAAGAAACTTTATTTTTCAACTGTGAAGTGACTGGGAGTGGTAGAGAGGGAGGGCAGAGGAGAAATATTAGATCTACTTTGCCAGGTATATTAAATCACTTCCTAATATAACATACTAGAAACTTGGTGCATGAAATTCATGCACGGGGGGTTGTCCCTCAGCCCAATCTGCACCCTCTCAAATCTGGAACCCCTTAAGGGATGTCCAATGGCCCGTTTAGGCCTGATCTACCAGGATTGGTCCTAAACGGGCTGTCGGCCATCCCTCACATCCAGGACTGCTGGCTTCCAACAGCTCACCTGCCTGCCTTCTTAATTGCCCCTAACCACTTCTGCCTGCCAGCCTGATTGATGTCTAACTGCTCCCCTGCCAGCCTGTTTGCCCCTAACTTCCCTCCTCTGCTGACCTGGTCACCACCAACTGCCCTCCCCTGCAGGCTTGATCGCCCCCAACTGGTCCCTCCCAACTGCCCTCCCCTGCTGGCCATCTTGTGGTGGCCATCTTGTGTCCACATGGGGGCAGGATCTTTGACCACATGGGGGCAGCCAACTTGTGTGTTGGAGTGATGGTCAATCTGCATATTACTCTATTAGATAGGATAGAAGCCTGGTGCATCAGTGGGGGCCAGCTGGTTTGCACTGAAGGGTGTCCCAGATCGGGTTGGGGGTTCCCTTGGGGCATGGAGTGGCCTGGGCAAGGGGCCTGCTGTGGTTTGCAGGCCAGCCACACCCCCCAGCAACCCAAGCTGAGGCCGTGAGATCGGGGATTAATTTATTCTACAATTGAAACTTTGTAGCCTGGTGGGGCACAGACCCTCATCCACAAACCTTGCAGGGGCTTGAATTCTCACCCCTCCTGAGGGAGGTATCCTACCCCCACGGCTTCTACGCCTCTCACGCACAACTCACACCGGGACCCAGGTGGCAGACAGAGACTCAGCCAGCAATAGCTGCCCTATATCTAAATTTAGTTTATTACCAGGAATGCTGAGGACCTACTCAAAAATGAAAATATTCCTTTCCACAAGTATTTACTGGGTAAACTAAGATTTCTGCTTGAGTATTAAAATTGACAGTAAAATAGTAATCAAGTTTTTAGATTAATTTAAATTGGCCAAGTGAAATAAGTGAATACTCAAGAAAATCCAAGTGTACTGGACAAAAAGCTTTTCCTAAAACATTAACTAAAATATCTATTAGTAGTTCATCTCACTGTAAAATTGCCTAACATCCAAAGAACCTAAAGCAGTAATATTTGTGTGCAAAAATTAAAATTTAAAATTACCAAGACTGCAAGATAAAATTTCCAAAAGCCCCCATTAACCAAAAAAAAGGGGGGGGGGAACAGTGGGGTAATATCATGTAAGGAAAAAATATCCTATAAGTAAAATACATCTAGAAAATTCTTACTCCAGAAAAGAAAATTCCATTTGTAAAACCAACTGCAGGACACCCATGAAAAAACACACATGGTGTTAAAATAAGCCAAAGGAAAATCATTTAGGCAAAAATAAAAAGAATCCCAAGTCTATTTTGCAGAGAGGATCCCTTTGTTAACTTTTGGTCGAGAATGTGTTTGTGTGTTTGCAGAGAACAACTCCAAGACCATGTGGGTTCCTGCGACAGTGAGGAACTGACGGGTCTATTCCAGCCACGAGGATGGTCCAGAGATGGCGGATGCTGACGACACCTTGCCATGCTAGCAGTCGGCAGCTGTGTGTGGCTGCAGGTGGCCCAGGACCATACCAGAGAGGATGGATCTTGCATTGCCACGATGTGTCCACCATCTGGATACCATTGCTGACATGTACACATGAAGAACTATTTGACATTGAAACTGGTACTCAGAACAGTTGGACATTGAAACTGACACTCAAACTTTTTTTGCTCTTAGACGTTTGTTTCTAGTATGCAGAGGCAAGATATTTTTGAAGAAAAGAAACAGGGGGGAGTGATTGATATAGAGGCAGGGTGGCCTTGAACAGGCTGTCAAGCTACAGGGGGGAGGCTAGAGTGGATGGGAGGCGGATGCTGGGGGAGATCAACCAAAGGACTTGTATGCATGCATATGGGCATAACCAATAAATGAAAGACACTGGGGCGGGGAGGGGGGCAGGTGGGGATATGTGCTGGGGGGTAAGGGAGGCTGAGGAGAGGATTTTGGGGGGGAAGGAAAACATATGTACTTCTATTAAATATAAGTTATATTGTAAATAAAAAATAAATTAATTAATTAATAAAAATTTTAAAAAATTTAAAAAGAAACTTTGTAGCCTGGAGCAGAGCCAAGCCTTCGGCTTACTCCGTGGTGACAGCCATTTCTGTTTGGGTTTATTTAAATTCTATAACTGAAATTTTGTAGCCAAGAGTGGAGGCTGAGGCCCTGGGGCTACAGAACCTTGGCTTCCTCCATCAACCAGGCAACTGTTGCCTCTGCTCTCTTCAGCTCCATGGCTGTCGCCATTTCTGTTGGGATATATCTTCTATAATTGAAACTTTGTAGCATTGAATGGAGGACTAGGCTAGCAAAGGCAGGAGAGAAGCTTGGTCTCCTCCATTGCAGGGGAAACCCAAGCCTCCTCCTGCTCTCAGTGGCAACAGCCATCTTGGTTGGGTTTATTTGCATAAGTTGCTCCTGATTGGCTGGTAGGTGTGGCTGTGGGCATGGCTTGATTGGAGGCATGGTCAATTTGCATATTACTCTTTTATTAAGATAGGATACGTATGCAGTGCTTAACACCACACAAGCCATTGCATAAATAAGAAGAAATCTTTAGGCTTTAGTCAAACTTCTGTGTTCTAACTACACACAATTCTATTGATCTTATATATGGTTTTTGAACCAGGACCAAAGTAGAAATCTCAAAATAAATATGGGAGAACAGAAGTTGCTGACAACAACAAAAGCAAGTTTGCCAAAAGATAATAAAAACATGATGAGGGACAGTCTGTCAAGAAAAGAATAGGCAGCCGAATCTGTTTTGGCTCAGTGGATTGAGTGTCGGCCTGCAGACTGAAGGGTCCTGGGTTCGATTCCGGTGAAGGGCATGTACTTTAGCTGTGGACAAATCCCCAGTAGGAGGTGTGCAAGAGGCAGCTGATTGATGTTTCTCTCTCATCGACGTTTCTAACTTTCTATCCCTCTTCCTTCCTCTCTGTAAAAAATCAATAAAATATATTATATAAAAAAAGAGAAGAACAGAATAGGCAGAAAAACCAAGATGGCGTCTTAGGTAAACACCTAAACTGCTGCCTCCCACAATTTCAAAACTACAACTAAAAGACAAAACAGACAGTATCAAGAACCACAGGAAGACTGGTTGAGTGGAAATTCTACAACTAGAAGGAAAGAGAAAAGTACACTGAGACTCAGAGGAGCTGCAGAAGTTACAGGGCACGCGCACGAAGAGGACTGGCAACTGAGTACGCGGCTCGCTTTCTCAACTTTAAGGGAGACAAAAGCTCCTGACTGCTCTGAATTCCAGTTCCGGGCAAGACTCTGGGGACCAGACTCATTGGGGAAGAAACTGAACTGTCTGGAAGTGGGCGAAATTTGAGGGTGGCTTTCTCTCAGAAGGGCTTGCAGTGATTACCATGGGACACTGAGATCCAGGGGTTTCTTAGGACAGGGGTAATGGGAACCCACTGCTGTCTGCTCTGCCCTGAGACTCCGCTCCATCCAAGCTGCACACAGAGCTTTTGCAAATCTTGCCTTATAAGGGTGTCTCCAGCACAGAAGTTCTCCCAGCTTAGACACGGCTGATCCTCACATCCAATTGGGCTGGAGGTCAATTACTCCCAGTGATACCAACAACAATCATGATTTAACTACAACAAGGCTGTTCACACAGCCCACAAAGGAGTGCACCAAGAGTGTCCACCTCAGGTAACTGGTGAGACTGAGCCACTGGGCCCTATAGGACACCTGGCACACAAAGCCACTCTACCAACTCAGGGAAGCAGCCAAAATGTGGAGACAATGAAACAGATCACAAATAAAAGAAATGGAGGGAAGCAAACAACTGGATATAGACTTCAAAACCACGGTTATAAGGTTTTTCAAGAATTTTCTAGAAAAGGCCGATAAATTTAGTGAGATCCTTGAGGATATGAAAAAGGACCAACTAGAAATTAAGCATACATTGACTGAAATAAAAAATAATATACAGAGATCCAACAGCAGACTAGAGGATTGCAAGAATCAAGCCAAAGATTTGAAATACAAAGAAGCAAAAAACACTCAGTCGGAAAAGGGAAAAGAATTAAAAAAATGAAGATAGTGTAAGACGCCTCTAGGACAACTTCAAGCACACCAATATCCGAATTATGGGGGTGCCAGAAGAAGATAGGGAGCAAGATACTGAAAACCTATTTGAAGAAATAATGAGAGAAAACATCCCCCATCTGGTGAAAGAAACTGACTTAAAAGCCCAGAAGTACACAGAACCCCAAAATATAGGAATCTAAAGAGGACCACACCAAGACACATCATAATTAAAATGCCAAGAGCAAAAGATAAAGAGAGAATATTAAAAGCAGCAAGAGAAAAACAGTTACCTACAAGGGAGCACCCATAGGATTGTCAGCTGACTGCTCAACAGAAACTATGCAGGCCAGATGGGAGTGGCAAGAAATATTGAAAGTGATGAATAGCAAGAACCCACAACCAAGATTACTCTACCCACCAAAGCTATCATTCAGAATTGAAGGTCAGATAAAGAGCTTCACAGATAAGAAAAAGCTAAAGGAGTTAATCACTTCCAAACCAGTATTCTAGAAAATGCTGAAAAGCATTCTTTAATAAGAGTAAGAAGAAGAAAAAGGTAAAGATAAAAATTATGAACAACAAATACGTATGTATCAACAAGTCAATCTAAAAATCAAGTGAATAAAAAAAATCTGATGAACGGAATAAATTGGTGAATATAATAGAATCAGGGACATAGAAAGACAGTGGACTTATAATTCTCGGGGGGAATAGGGGTGTGGGAGATTCGGGAAGAGAATGGACAAAAATCGTATACCTATGTGGGGGAGGGAGGTAAGGGCAGAGGGTGGGGTGGGTACTGGGTAGGGGAGTTATGGGGAGGGAAGAGGAACAACTGTAATAATCTGAACAATAAAGATTTATTAAAAATAACTGAATAAAATAAAAAAGAACAGAATAGGCAAAACACTAAAAGACATGAAACTTTAAAGTATAGCAGTGTGTAATAAATCAGAATAGAAAATAGACCAAAATGTCTCAATAGGCCAAGAACATCACTCCATTACAACATTCCAACATTGACATGAACTGTAACCTCAAGATAAAATTACATTATATGTATTGTTTAGTAAATCAGAGACCAGAAAAAGACATTTTCCCAAGAGTTTCAGAGTGGTCAAAATAAGGTTTGGTGCTTAAGAAACACAAATGAGCAAAATTAACATAGCTTTAATTTAATTGTGTATTAAATCACTTAATTCTAACTATTATTTCAATTATAAAATACTTGCGGTAACTCCGTTTTCCTAAAGGCAAAAATAGATACTTAATTGCACAGTAAGAGATAAACTAAAATTCTGAATTACTGTCCACAAAGTAGGAGCAAAATAACCTTATAATTAAGAGTCAAAGTACATTTCATCTCCTAAATGCTAAAAATAAAAAAATAGTCTTTATGTATTTGGCATAGGATAACGTGAGCCCATTCCAGACGGGTTCACTTGCTCACAAAGAATCCAGCAATTAGGTCAATACTAAGAGCTGTGCGTTCAAGTAACAATAAAACATCCTCTCGGAATTATTGTGAAATGTGTGAAGGGCTGAGCCAAGTGCCGAATGACTTGCAGGATGCACCTGCGGAGTGAAGGAGCGAAGGCCCTTGGACTTTCTCTGACACCTTCACCAGGACCCGCGGGCTCACGCTGGGACTGCCCCCTCCAAGGCGGTGGGCGATCATCTTCCGGTCACGAGTCACCGGCCACCCCGGGTCCCCCTCCCCGCTCTCCTCTTCTGCCGGGTATGGCTGACGCCGGTGAAGGGGCCAGTCCCAAAAGCGCTGGAAGGTTAGGGGGCCTTGCCCCACATCCGCTCACCTGCTTCCGGGTGTGCGGTCGCCTAAGAGCGGCTCCTGCTCAGCCTGGGCCCCCAGGCCCGCCATAGTCACAGCACTCGCTAGGAGGCGAGAGGCTAATTCTCGCGACACCTCCGGCGCCTTCACATCCTACACTGATGCGGGCAAACCAATCCAGCGAGTGCGCCTGCGCGCCCCAAGGCCAGCAGTTGGCAGAGCGTCCCAGGTCAGAGCTGGGATCACGCGGGACTCGGGGCGGGGCGACAGGAGCCCGGAGGCGGGGCCCTGTGTCCCAGTCCTCCTTGGTGGGTCTGCACCTTTCGGGTTCCGCCACCGCGTGGAGGCCAGCCGAGGAGGGTGCTGGGCGTGTCCAAACGGCCACCCCGCCCAGGTCCTTGGGTTTCCCGGGGCTCTGGTCCCTAGCCGAGCTCCCGAGTTCCTGGAAAGGTTGCTGGCGCCGCGGTCGGAGCTGGGACGCGAGGCGAATCCCGGGAGACGGGTAGTGCGGTGTTGGGAGACTGGACAGCAGGCGCCCGCTGATCGGCCAGTAAGTCGCCGGTCCGGGCCACGCTCCCGAGCCTCTCGACGCGCGGCGTACGTGCCGGGAGTCAGGGACTGGCTGGAGACCCCGGCGTCGGCCCAGGGCGAGGCCCTGTTCTGGGGCGCAGGGCGAGGTGGGGGTATGCATATAGGCATATTAGTTCTCTACCCCCCGTGGAAGTTGAAATGACTGCGCGCCCTTTTTCTCGTTTGGCTAACTGCCTACTTAGGGCGTAGATGGGGTCCGGAGGATGGGGTCCAGCCCAAGCTAACCTCCGGATCCCCGGATCCGCACCCCACTGGGGTCTTCGACAGAGCCTGCTGCTATAACCTGGGGGTTGGAAAAAGCACAGCAGCATCTAAGCAATGACCAGCTCTTCATCACCAGGAAAATGGTACTGTTTAGTTAGTACGAATACATTTTCATGCCCTATGACACATTTCTATTTTACATAGACCTAAGGTCCAGAGAAGTTAATAACTTATCCAGAGTCATTTGGTGTGGTGGTGGTAGAGTGGGAGCAAATTCATTTCTTTTCTACCAATATTTATGAACACTTAATCCTATTGCAATTAGGTCAGACCCTGTGTTGTTGTAAGTTGCGTGGTATATGCCATCTGTTCTGATCTTTGTCTTGTCTGTGACCTTTGTTGTATCCTGTCAGACACATTCCGCTGGTGAACAGCGAAATTTGAAATGTGTTTTCTGTTCGGAATTTTCTTCTTTGAATCCAGAACTGACATTTTGTACTTGGATTCAGTCTTGCAAATTTGTTAACAACCCCCAGAGACATATCAGATTCCTGTGTTTGGCTCCAAGAAAGTACATATCTAAAATAATTAGTGGGGGGGTTTTCTTGCCCCCCCCCCCCCTAATATTACTTTACTGTATCATCAGCTTCTTGTTTAATTCCTGGAGTCTAGTACAATGTATGGCCTGTGTGTGTGTGTGTGTGTGTGTGTGTGTTTTACAAAAGGATTTTTAGCCAATATTAAACCAAGCATTCATTTACTAGTTAAATGAATGCTTATAGAATTACCTCATTTCACCCCTACAATCCTCCGAGGTGGAATTGTCTCAAGCATGCAAGCAACTGAAAAGCATGGAGATTTAAGTAATTTGCCTAGGAGCTGATAAGCTAGAGAGCTAGAATCTAAGAAATATAGGACTCCTGTTTGTAAAGCCTATGCTTTTCACTGCCAGCCTTCCTGTGGGGCAAAAAATGTGAAGAATCTTTCCAATATCTCTTAAAATATATCAGAACAAGTAATCCATTTTTATATATGAAATAATTTGCTATTATATATTAGGCCACGTGTTGTTTCCCTTTTATAGGCTAAGTTGACTTACTCAAGGTCACATAGCTAGTGGAAGAACTAGCTCTGATATTTTCCATTGCTGCCTCCAAGTGATGACTTGAGACCACAAAAGTACATGGAATGCAGTGCATGTAAGCCTTGTGAAATATAAATAAACTCTGTATTGTACCAATTTAAACAAAAAAAAAGAAGAAAATATTACTTCTTAGTAATACACACAGTACCCAAAGTAAATATTTGGAAAAGAGGAGCTAGGTTTGAAAAATTATTAGATTATTTGCTGAGTGTTTCACATAGGTTGAGACAATCCATCTGATGAATTTCCTTAGATGACTGCTTAAAATAAATACTCATCTCTCTAAACAAATAACAGATAGTTTCCAATTTACCTGCTCTTGTATAAGATTAAAAGAATTGAATTTCTGGAGGCTAGTAGATTTTAATAGTGGATATCTGGGTATCTTAAAGACATTTTTTGTTACTTGAAAATGTGATTTAAAAGTAAAGTTACAAGATAAAAATTAGGTTTGCATTTTTGTGGAATAAAGTTGTATATTGTGGTATTTTTTAAATTCATTCATGCCTTTGAGATGTGTATCAACTATATGAGGATAAAAGTGCAGAAAGAAATTAGGATAGCATTGTTTAAATGCTTAAGTACCAGAGTGATAGGAGATAAAAATACTAGATGGCAAAAGAGATGTTGAGTACCACTTTAGCAATAGTGCTCATTTTTAGGAAAGACTTTTCATTCCTTGGCACTGTACAAGAATTTCTATTTTTTAAAAATATATTTTATTGATTTTTTACAGAGCAGAAGGGAGAGGGATAGAAAGTCAGAAACATCGATGAGAGAGAGACATCCATCAGCTGCCTCTTGCACGCCCCCTACTGGGGATGTGCCCGCAGCCAAGGTACATGCCCTTGACCGGAATCGAACCCGGGACCCTTCAGTCCGCAGTCCAACGCTCTATCCACTGAGCCAAACCGGTCTCGGCAAGAATTTCTATTTTTGTTTCACTTTGTTTTTCCCTGTCTCCTTGGCTATTTAAAAGTATAGGAAGCGATTATGTCAATTTGGCTTGATACATACTTCAACAGTGGATCCTATTTCTGCAGAAGGGCGCCAGTGTCACACTACTCTGATGTGGTTGGTGGCTTTAAATATCTGGTGTGGCTCCAGATAGTGCCTCCATTTGATAAATTGGAGTTATCTTTGCCCTAGGCTTGGATTATTATCTCTTCCTGGTGGTACTGGATAGCACTAAGCTCTACCTAGAAAGGGTGTCCCAGAAAACCTGATCTTTTTACATTGTTCTTGGAACTGAAATGGGACATAAAAAGAACTGTAAACCTGAACTCCAGAACCAAACTATAGTGTTATGTGTGTTTGATTTATTTTCTGTTCCTTGTTAAGTCAGGTGTTTTCAGCAAGGGATATACTGGCTCTAGATTTGGAGTACTAACTCTTTTTTTTTTTTATCTTTATTGTTGAAAATATTACAGATGTCCCCTTCCCCCCATTGACCTCCTCCACCTCACCCCCCCAGGCCTTCACCACACTATGGTCTGTGTCCTTGGGTTACGTATATAGACATATTAGTTCTTTGCTTAATCTGCACCTGTCAACCCCCAACCTCTCTCCACCTCACCCCACTTCTGCCTTACCTCTGGAGTGCTCTCTTATGGCCTATATTGCATGGAATTAAAGTTATCTGGAAGGCTGGCTTTTCTAGTTATTGGGTTGAAAATTAGAAATAACTAAATTTTATAGTACTTTATAAAATATTTGAAGAGTTCAGTGCACTCAGGTTCTTTCCCATTTCCCTTGCAACTTTCTCCTTTTAAAAATATTTATATTTTAGCCTTTCGGCCAGAACCTCCATATTCCAGTAATTTATGAAAATGACTAACACGAAAGGAAAGAGGAGAGGTACCGCTATATGTTCTCTAGGCCTTTTAGAAAATATGGAGTTGTTCCTTTGGCCACATACTTGCGAATCTACAAGGTGATATTATGGACGTCAAGGGAATGGGCACTGTTCAAAAAGGAATGCCCCACAAATGCCACCTAGCATGTTGAGGGCATTGTTGTGAACAAAAAAGTTAAAGGCAACATCTTGCCAAAAGAATTTATGTACGTATTGAGCATATTAAGCACTCTGAGAACCAAGATAGTTTCCTGAAATGTGTGAAGGAAAATTATCAGAAAAAGGAAATCAAAGAGAAAGGTGCCTGGGTTCAACTGAAGTGTGAGCCTGCTCCAAACAGAGAAGCACATTTTGTCAGAACCAAAGGAAAGGAGCCTGAATTGCTGAACCCATTCCCTATGAATTCATGGAGTGATAAGTGGAGGGGGAGGGGAAGACTTCTATGTTGATAAAATATGTTTCTCTTAATTGGTGTAAGTGTGGTGTCCCTTTCCTCAAAAAAATAAAGAAAACTTGATGTCCTAGAAAAAATAGGTAGATAGATACAGATTTCAGAGAGGAAGGGAGAGGGAGAGATAGGAGACATCAATGATGAAAGAGTAATCAGTTGCCTCCTGCTAGCCTACCACAGGGGATTGAGCCGGCAACCTGGGCAAGTGCCTTAACCGGGAATAAACCATAACCATCACCTCCTGGTTTAAAGGTTGATGCGCAACCACTGAGTCACACTGGCAAGGCACAACTTTCTACTTTTTTAAAAAGCATTTGGTTGCTTTTTATTTTATTTTATTTTATCCTCACCCAAGGATATTTTCCCATTGGTTTTTAGAGAGAATGGAAGAGAAGGAAAGACAGAAATTTGATGTGAGAAAAACACATTGATTGGTTGCCTCCTGCACATATCCCAACCAGGGCCCGGACCAGGGAGAGCCTGCAACCGAGGTACATGCCCTTGACTGAAATTGAACCATGTGTTCTATCCATTGAGCCAAACCGGCTAGGGCAAACTGTCTACTTTTATATGTTGGTTTTGTTTTTATCTATTACCGACCTAGAAGAATAGTGCCACAGATGTTGAGAGGAAGACACTGACCACTTCCTTTTTCTGCCACTGTAGAGAAAATAAGTGACCTGTAATACTCCCGAAAGACAATGTAGTCCTGTGTTATTATGACATTCACTATTCTACTGCAGTATAACAAATGTACACGAAATGCACTAGTGCTATTTTTTTAAACCCAGAATGACCCAAGGAGTAAAGCATCAATCTTCTCTTAGAATTTTCTTTCCTTATGCTCTTGAATCTCCCAGAATATGTTTTATATCTAAATATATTAAAAGAGTTGGCTTCCTATTTGAAAAAGAGAACACTAATTCAGAATTTTAGTAATTTTTTTTTAATTTTTTACTGATTTTATTTTTTTTCTTTTCTTTATTGTTCAGTTTATTAATTACATTGTTTCCCCTTTTTTATCCCCCTATAGCTCCCCTCCACCCTGTACCTATCCCACTCTCCACCCTCACCTCCCCCTCCCCAATGTCCTCTCCCATTGTTGCATGATTTTTGTCCAATCTCTTGCTGTACTTCCCACAACCCTTTTCTCCCCAAGAATTGTCAGTCCATTCCCCTCTATGTCCATGTTTCTGTTATATTCACCAGTTTATCTTGTTCATCAGCCTATCAATTCACTTGATTTTTATGTTCATTTTTTGATAGATGTGTATTTGTTGTTCATAATTTATATTTTTACCTTTTTCTTCTTCCTCTTCTTAAGAATATCTTTCAGCATTTCATATAATACTGGTTTGGTGGTGATGAACTCCTTTAGCTTTTTCTTATCTGCGAAGCACTTTATCTGATCTTCAATTCTGAATGATAGCTTTGCTGGATAGAGTAATCTTGGTTATAGATTCTTGCTGTTCATTATTTTGAATATTTCTTGCCACTCGCGTCTGGCCTGCATCGTTTCTGTTGAGAAATCCGCTGACAATCGTATGGCTGCTCCCCTGTAGGTAACCAACTGTTTTTCTCTTGCTGCTTTTAATATTCTCTCTTTATCTTTTGCTCTTGGCATTTTAATTATGATATGTCTTGGTGTGGTCCTCTTTAGATTCCTATATTTTGGGGTTCTGTGTACTTCTTGGGCTTTTAAGTCAGTTTCTTTCACCAGGTGGGGGAAGTTTTCAGTCACTGTTTCTTCAAGTAGGTTTTCATTATCTTGCTCTCTCTCTTTTTCTGCAACCCAATAATTCGGATGTTGGTATGCTTGAGGTTGTCCCAGAGGCCCCTTACACTGTCTTCAATTATCTGAATTCTTTTTGTTTCTTGCTTTTCCAGCCAAGTGGATTTTGCTTCTTTGTATTTCAAATCTTTGACTTGGTTCTTGTGGCCCTCTGGACTGCTTTTAGGACTTTGTGTAATATTTTTAATTTCAGTCTGTGTATGCTTGATTTCTAGTTAGTCCTTTTTTTAATCCGTGAGGGTCTGGTTCGTATCCTCAGAGGTCTTGTTCATTTCCTTGAGGGTCTCATTCATTTCCTTGTAATTCTCATTCATTTCCTGGTTGGTCTTGTTTATTTCCTGGTAATTCTCATTAAGTTGATTGGCCTTTTCTAGGAGCCTCTTGAAAAGCCTTATAACCGTGGTTTTGAACGCTATGTCTTGTCGTCTTTTCTCCTCCATTTCTTTCACACCTGATTTCTTTCCATATCTTTGCATGGTGGCTGCTTTATGTGGTGGATATCTTCAAAGGGACAGTGGTTCAGCCTCCCCAGTTACCTGAGGTGGGTACTCTTACTGCAATCCTTTATGGGTTGTATTCAGTGTTTTTGAATTTAAACCCAGCTTGTTGTTGTTTTGTTAGCCCTAGGAGGGTTTGACCTCCAGGCCAATTGGCTGTGAAGGGAGACTGTGTTCAGGTTGGGTGGGCGGAGTCTCTGAGCTGTGCAGGCAGCCTCAGTCCTTTGCGGCGCTCACGCGCGGGTCTCTGTTGGATGGGGATGGCTGAAGACACCTCCAAGAGAAAGCTGCTAGTCTCTTCCCCTTGCCAGACAACTCTGCCTTTCCCCAAATGTGTCTGCACACCAAAAGTCTAGCCCAGGGTTGTAAAATAGATGGTTTCCGGAACCAGGAGACAAGTTTCCAGGGGGCAAGTCGCGGGTTTGTGTGACACTTGCACGGAAACTTCTTTTGCCCGCCTCCGGGTTTCTCGCAGACTAGGAGCCTCTGCCGCGCCCCGCTTCCAGGGTGTGTCACCTGGACCTCGGACCTCGTCTGGCACTGGGGAATCTGTGCAGTGGGACGTCTCCACGTAACCCGGATCTCGGACCTTGCCTGGCGCTGGGGAATCCGTGTAGTGGGATGTCTCCGCCCTCCCCGTTGGCGAAATCCAGCCGGGGTTGCTGCTCCAGCCCCAGCCCGCGCGCACGACCAGGACGGCTCCTAACCTGTTTCCATCTGAAAGGCTGCGCTCCCGCTGCTCCTCTGAGTCTCAGTGTCCCACCTTTACTCTTATTAGTGGAGTTTTCATTCAGCCAGCTTTCTGGCGATTCTGGGTGCTGTCTGTTCTGCTGTTATATTGTAGTTCTTAAATCATTGCACGGGGCAGAACAATAGGTGTTTACCTATGCCACCATCTTGGTGTTCTCAGAATTTTAGTAATTGAGTAAAGAATAAACTGTTCCATTTTCACCCCAGCAGAATATACTTCAGTTCAACTCTGACATTAATCTCTCACAGATTAACGTCACAGGAGTTAGTGCAATTCCTATAAGTTAAGGGCTCAGTCCTCCAGATGCCATTACTTCTGATGCCAGCCATACTCTGATTTAGCTATACATTTTGGGATTTTTATGATTCCTATGGATTGATAATTTGCTAGAACATTCAAAGAAATTCAGGAAACCACTGTACTTATTGTTGGGGGGAGTGGGAACGGTACTAGGTATTAGACCAGTAGGGTTAGACTGGACCTGGGTTCAGCAAACTTGCTATATGAGTTCGGTCTGGGAAATAATTCATAGCCAAGACTCAAACCATAAGAAAAAATCCTGTATAATAAAAGAGTAGTATGCAAATTGACCAAATAGCAGAAAGACCAATTGCTATGATGAGTACTGACCACTGGGAGCAGACGCTGAATGCAGAGCTGCCCCCTGGTGGTCAGTGCGTTCCCACAGGGGAGTGCTGCTCAGCCAGAAGCCGGGCTAACGGCTGGCGAGTGCAGTGGTGGTGGCAGGAGCCTCTGCTGCCTCCGCTGTACGTCAGCAGTAAGGAATGAGGGGTTGCGGACTGGGAAAGACCTGGATTGCCAGAGGGATGTCTGCCTGCTGGCTCACTGGGGCTCACAGACCAGCAGTGATGGCCACTTGTGGATGACGTCGTGCAGTCGTGATGCCGAGGCGACACTGGGGTGAGCCTGGTTGTCACTTGTCTGGCCCACATCCAGGCCTGTGCCCCATATTGAAGCCTGTGGTTGGGTACCGACAGGTGGCTCAGGGAACTGAAATAGCCATGCTAGTACTGCTATAGTTTCTCTGTGCACATTTAAACCATCCGCATTCTTCCAGAAAGAAGGGCTTTTTCTCCCACTCTGGATGCCATGCTTCCCTGGCGGTGCCCGAGGACCTGGGCCTACCTGGCACCCCAGCCTCACTGACTCGGTGGGCCACTGCCCTAACATCTCCATACCTCTGCAGCCCTCTGTGCAGTCTGCTTGCTCTGTCCAGTGCAATCTGTCTGGTCATGATGGCCCTAATCTATTATTATCATAGACTAGAGGCCTGGTGCATGAAATTTGTTCACTGGGGAGTTACGTGCCCCTTAGGCAGGATTGCAAGAAGGCGCGGGCCAGGCCAAGGGACCCCACCAGTGCATGATTGGGGTTAGAGAGGGATGCGGGAGGTTGGCCAGCTGGGGAGGTATCATGGGAGGGCTCCAGGGCATGCCCAGCCCATCTCATTCAGTCCTGATCTGCCAGACCCCAGCAGCAAGCTAACCTACCTGTCAGAGCGTGTGTCCCTGGTGGTCAGTGCACGTCATAGCAAGCAGTTGAGCGGCCTTAGCATATCATTAGCATATTACCCTTTGATTGGTTGAATGGCCGACTGGATGACCAGACACATAGCATTTTAGGTTTTTATTACATAGTATACCGCAAGTATCACTAATTGCCATGAGGCTTCTTCTGTTTAAGTGTGTATGTAAGTTGTCACTGACCAGCTGGTACTGGGCTGCTTTGTGGGGCTACATTAAAGAATGATTTTGTCTGATGGCCCCTATAGTAGCATTGGCTACTTGGTCTACAATAAAGTCTCTCCTATATATGCCTATGACTTCTCATGTCTTCATCTAATGAAGGGCATCCAAGGAGCTGTGCACCCAACAATCCTCCTTCCCCAGAGCTTTTTGTTTGTTAATCATCACTCCGGGATATTTTCCCCATTGATTTTTAGAGAGTGAAAGGGAGGGAGAAAGACACAGAGAGAGGAACATCGATGTTAGACACATGGATTGGTTGCCTCTGCATGGATCAAGCCTCCAACCGAGGTATATGCCCTTGACCAGAATGTAGGCCAGTGCTCTAACCACTGAGCAAAACAGGGTAGGACCCAAAAGCTTTGAAGAGTGGAAATGTTGCCGAGACCGGTTTGGCTCAGTGGATAGAGCGTCGGACTGCGGACTGAAGGGTCCCGGGTTCGATTCTGGTCAAGGGCATGTACCTTGGCTGCGGGCACATCCCCAGTAGGGGGCGTGCAAGAGGCAGCTGATCGATGTCTCTCTCTCATCGATGTTTCTGACTTTCTATCCCTCTCCCTTCTGCTCTGTAAAAAATCAATTAAAAAAAAAAAAAACAAAAAGAGTGGAAATCTTAGATGATGTTCCAGGGGAGGATCTCAAAAGATTATTCCTTTCAGGGGTTGGGTCTTCACTGATTGATTAGTGGGTGCTCGGGCAGGGTGTCATTATGCAATGCAGCTGGTCCTGAGGTCAGCATTGTTGTCACTTGTCTGGTTTTGCTGCTTTTCTGGGCCTGGAACTTAAATACAACTGAGACCCAGATGTTATCTCTGGGGAAGAAAGGTAAGGGTGTCTAAACTGAATAACCAGAGATGAAAGACCATGGCATCCAACGCACATGACTAGCGATATACTAGGGGAAGAGATGTCACTCTGGAAATGAGGGCCTACCTGACCATTGTTCCTTGCTAGGCACCTGGGTCTTTCCACATTGATGACCTGTACCTAGCCCATCCTCCTTGCTCTACTCATGTCTGTCTGTATACGACATCATGATTACAGCTTTATTGTAAAGGATTACAACTTAAACTGACAATGAAAAGATGAATGAGGCAAAGTACAGTAGTGAATATGGAGCTTCCATGTTCACTCTCACACATGTTCATTAACCAAAAAACTCTACCAAGCTCCAGGGTCCAGATTTCTTATTGAGTGTTCATGATTTTTACCTCATTGGTCATGTGATTAAACTCCATCCAGCTCCCTTTCCCTCCAGGAGGTCAGGCTGGCCCAAAGTCAGTCCTCCAATCAAGTGATTGTTTTTTTTCTGGTAATTAGCCAGAAACTATCCTGAGACTTTTTTAGGGATCCTCCAGGAATCTCCTCATTAGCATAACAAAAATTCTATCAGAAAATTCCAAGGATTTTATGAACTCCAAGGCAAGAACTGGTATTAAAGGCCAAATACATTCTTTATTATATAACACTGACATTGACCCTTCAAGAAAAGTGTAGTTAAGCAATTTGAACACATGATACATATAATTTCTGGATTTTAATGATTGCACTAAAGTACAAATGTGTGTGATGACAGCATTTCAGAAATCAGTTTGCCTTTTAACATTTGTTTAATGAATAAGAAACAAAATACTAAGAGGCGATGGTTTCTATTTTGTTTTTGTTTTTGGGGACTACATGAATGGAAAAATATACTAACATATAGACACACTCTCAAGAGCTCATTTGCTTATAAGCAAACTAGAGGCCCGATGCATGAAGAATTGTGCAAGAATGGGCCTTTCTGCCTTCTCAAACTGCCCAGAGGCCCAGAACAGCTGGGGGTAGGGTGGAACGCTTGTGGCATCCTTCCCAGGTGATAGGCGCCTGTGTATGCAAATTAACCTGACATCTTTTTTGGGTTAATTTGCATACTCCTGATTGGCTGGTGGGCATTGGAATGTATGGTCAATTTGCATCTTGCTCTTATTAGCGTAGATGTATTCAGGTCTATAGAATTTATTTTGTTTGTTTTCCTATTAGTAGGTAAACGTTAAGAACATAATTGTCATCTCATTTCTGGTATTGAAAGCCCTGAGGGGGGTTAGCCCTGGCATTCTATTCAAATACTAAGAAGTACAGTTAGTTTCTCCCTTTGCTTAAGACAATCTCTGACTTGGTCCTCCTGATGCCACCCCTTGATATTCAAGCCTTTGTAATTTCTTCCCTTTGAGTGTGGGCAGCACCTGTGATTTGACTTCTAACCAATAGAATATGACAACAGAAATTGGATGTCACTCCCATTGAAAGCAGGCAGCCAATTGGTCGGGCTGCCTGTCACTACTAAGCCAATTAAGCATAGACAGGGTTGAATCATATAGGAGCATTTATTTCAATAATGCCAGCAGCATGGAAAAGCAGCAGGTCATCCATGAAAATCTGCTCTGCACCTTCCCCTCAGAAGCCAGTTTATTTGGGATAGGACAAAGATTACAAGGGCAAGTAGGCAAAAGGAATAAGAATGGTTTAATGATTATAGGCAATGTGGGTGGGACTCCTTTATCTTTCCAAGATAATGGCTTAAATTCCAAGGTTGACTCCCAGATCCCTGGGGTATACAACTCCCAGCCAGGTTAGAACTGTCTTTAATCCAGACAAGCAATCACAGTTAACAGAGCATGATTATTATTTCTTGTAACTATAGCTAGTCCCCAATATTCTGTTTCTGCCCCTAACACCATGACTGTGTTATGTTACATGGCAAAGTTAATGGAATGACATAATCTTAGTTACATTAAGCTATGTAAGACTTGCTAGTCCCCTAGCTTTCATTCTCCTGTTGGCCTTAAAGAAGAAAGCTGTCATGTTGTAAACTTCCTGTGAAGAGAGCCTTGTGATAAGGGAACCACTGAAAGCCCCTAGGAGCTGAGACTAGCAACTGTCATATGCAGGTATTGTGTAGACACAAGTTTATGTTGGTAAATACGTAGGAGCATGATTGCTAGGTTGTATCAAGACTATCTTGAGTTTTGTAAGAGAAACTGCCAACTGTTTTCCAAAGTGGCTGTGTCATTTTGCATTTCTACTAATAACAAATGAGACTACTTTTTTTTTTCCACTGCTTGTCAGATGATCTTTAATTGAGTCATTTTCCTTTGTAGTTCTTAACTAGCCGGACATTCCACTGCACCACTGTTGATAGCATCTATGATGTCATGAGAGTGGTGGCCATCAACATTGCACCCCACAGACTGGGCAGTCCCCAAGATCTCTTTAATGGTTTCAGAGAGTTCTCTAGCTAAATATCTATGCTGCATCTCTCGGGCAATGCTTACAGTCTCATCGAAAGTGATATTTCCACTGTGCTTAATGTTTGTTTTTTTTTGCTTCTTTCTGTCTGTCTGTTGGCGGTTCTTTGTGGGCTTTGATGATCAGGGTAGAGGCAGAAGGCACTACTTCAATCTGGGCCTGTCTGTTCTGAATGGTCAGTTTCATGTAATCCTCAGACCCTTACAATCACCAGTTGTTTTGGCGATGTCATCACCAACCTTTTTTGGAGACAGGCCCAGGGGGCCGATCTTGGGTGCTGGGACAGATGTGACACCCACTTCCCCACTGGTGCAACTCAGGTAAATGACTGATTTCGTTGGGGTAGAACTTTGGCAGCATGGTGGAGGCAGCTGGTGTCGGATGAACCCGTGAACCCGAATTCCAGACGACCTAAGAAAGTTGCACCTGAGCTTCCTCTGAGCCGAAAGCGAGACTTTACTTGTTTATCCTGGCCCTTCCCAGCATTTGATACTGTACATTTTTGGATTTTGGCCATTCTAATGGTTGAGTAGTAGTAACTGATTGTTTTAATGATGACATGAAATGTGGGACATCTTTTCATATGCTTACAGGGGGGGACAAAGATAGGTTTATAATTGTTCTTATGGAAAATAATGCAATAATTAGTAAAAATGCAAGAATGAACTGTGTTTTTCATGCTCACAGCTATTTATTTTTGCTGCACCCTGTATTTGCCATCTGTACATCTTTGATGTGGTGTTTCTTCAGCTCTTTTGCCCAGTTTGTAAAATGGTTTTTTTCTTATTTTAGATTACAGGTCCTTTATTAGATAGGTATTTTGCAAGTATTTTCTCACAGTCTTTGGCCTGTTTTTTCATTTTTTAATGGAGTTTATTTTATTTTATTTTTTAAAATATATTTTATTGATTTTTCACAGAGAGGAAGGGAGAAGATAGAAAGTCAGAAACATCGATGGGAGAGAAACATCGATCAGCTGCCTCCTGCACACCTCCAACTGGGGATGTGCCCGCAGCCAAGGCACATGCCCTTGACCGGAATCGAACCTGGGACCTTTTAGTCCACAGGCCTACGTTCTATCCACTGAGCCAAACCGGTTCGGCATGGAGTTTATTTTTAATAAATGTTCATTGAATAAACCAATTTCTTTAAATACATAGAATATTAACTATCTTTTCTGATTATACTGTTACAAGAATTCTTCTGAGTGTTAATAGTTTTGCTTTTACATTTAGCTCTCTAATCCTAATCCACATATGTGGAATTTTTTTTGTGTACTAAGTGTGAGGTGTTGGGAGGCTTACATGAGAACATGTGCATTTACGTGTGTAGTTTTCTGAATGGTTGGTTCCCAGCAAATAATACAAAACTGTATAAGTTTTAACCACTACTATTGTTATCCAACAAATACTGATTTTTTTTTTCCTCTGAGTCACTGTGCTAAGAATGGAAAGGAAGATCCTACACTCAATAATTCACAGTTTAGTGAAACTCGGGGCTCTGCTTCATCTTTTCTACTTTTATCTCAGTTCTTTTTCTCCAGTATCTTAATTTTTCTACAGTGATGTTGAAATATGAGTCATATTCTAGTATAGCATTGTGTTAAACTCTATAAAGTAATGATCTGATATATGTATATATTGTGAAATGATTACCAATAAGTTTAGTTAACTAAACTTGTAAGTTTTTCTTGTGTTGAGTGTTTTTAGGATCTATAAGATAAATAATTGCTGGGGATGTAACATGCAGCATGGTGACTATAATACATACTATATTACATATTTGAAAGTTACTAAGAGAGTGGATCTATTTTTAATTTTTACCTGATTTTAAAGTGATGGTCAGAAAACTGACCTGTTGCCTAAAGTAAAATATTTTAAAGTCACTTAAATTTTGTTTCATAGATGTTGATTACTGCTGATGGGTGTGAGTAAGTTAGATGTTCTATATCGGAGACTTCTCCTTACAAAACTTTTTATCAGAGGATGGGGAAGGCCAGAGGATCTTAAAAGGTAAATATTTTTTTCTGAATGCTTGTTCTGACTTTGTTTTAGTTAACACTTAAAATTTTATTTCAATTTTAAAGTTCTTTGCTATAAATATAAAATGATTGGAAAATTAAGTATTAATATAAAAATGAAATTATTTCCTTTTCTCTTTTATCCCTTTAATTATTTCTCTTGTTTTAACCCACATAATCATAAATTGAACTAGTTTTAAAAAGTCATTCAGTTGTGAAAATAAAGAGCTCTCAGAAATACAAGTTAGATTATTAACTTTAATAATTTTTAAATTGATTTTGAGTTTCCAGAGACTGAGCATTCCTGGGTAAATTGAAACTGTAATGGCACTAACCAGTTTGGCTCAATGGATAGAACGTCAGCCTGCGGACTGAAGGGTCCCAGGTTTGATTCCAGTCAACGGCATGTAACTTGGTTGTGGGCACATCCTCAGTAAGAGGGTATGCAAGAGGCAGCTGATTGATGTTTCTCTCTCATCGATGTATCTTAACTCTCCCTCTCCCTTCCTCTTTGTAAAAAATCAATAAAATATATTTTTTAAAAAAAGAAACTAATAACTATGAAGCTGGGATATACTATAGCTCATCCTATATAATAAAAGAGAAACATGTAAATTTGACCGTACCTTTTCTTCTGATTGGCTATGTTACCAGCCAATCAGGAGCAGGGGCAGGGCCAAGTGGCATGAGCGCAGGCCCCGGGGGTGGAGGTGAAACAAACAGCAGTGTCGGAGAGCGCCCAGCCCCCAGGCACTGTGAGGGGAAGCAGCTGCAGCAGCAGCAGAGGTGGGGTGGTGGCGTGCGGCAGGGAGCGATGGGTGAAAGTGGTGGTGAGCGGTCCCAGGCAGCTGGGGCTGAGCTGAGCAGGATGATGGCTGGGTTCCCAAGGCCTAAAGCCTCGCACCGGGTCCCTAGTAGGAATATATGGACTTAATAAATTTTCAAGATTTGTGCCTTTAATTTTGAGTCTTATGTATGTAATTACTTTCTGAACAGTGATATTTCTCACATTTTTCTGAGATAAAATATCCAGGTTGCAAAAGACCAACAATCTACTCTTTTTCTTTGTTGATTAAAATTAAATTTTAGTATGTTTTATGACCTGCACTTGGTAATTTTTACTATTCATCATCCTCAACATACGGCTATACTAATTTTTTTTTCCTTTTATTCCCCTTTATCCTAACAGACTCTTTGAATTCAGAAAGATAATTGGAAATCGAGAAAGATGTCAGAATCTGGTTTCAAGTGATTATCCAGTTTACATCGATAAGGTAGTAAAATGAAATAAACATAATTATAGAAATTACGTTTTAACATAAACATGTGACAAGAATTGATGGGGGGCGGGGACAGGAGGACATTCACCTAAGAACTTATATGCATATATGTATAACCTGTGGCAAAGGCAGGCAGGGGCAGAGTGGAGGAGGTCAATGGGGGGCGGGGGGGAAACATCTGTAATACTTTCAACGCTAAAAATAAATTTTTAACCCTAACCCTAACCATAGCCTTTTCCCTATATCTAAACCTAACCCAGACCCTAATCCTAACTCTAACCCTAGTGCTAGCCCTAAACCTAACCCTAACACTAAATCTAGCCTTAATCCTAACTCTAACACTAGCCCTACCCCTAACCCTAACCCTAATTCACGCACTGGGCCTATAGTAATAACTATAAAGCTCTAAAATCCAATTTATTTTCTGGTCATCCCTCTCACAATCCAGGACTGATGGCTCCCAACTGCTTGCCTGCCTGCCTTCCTGATTGCCCCTAACCACTTCTGCCTGCCAGCCTGATTACCCCCTAAGCACTCCCCTGCCAGCCTGATTGATGCCTGACTGCTCCTTTGCCAGCCCTATAGCCCCTCATTCCCCTACCCTGCCAGTCTGGTCACCCTAACTGCCCTCTCCTGCCAACTTGGTCCCCTCAACTGCTATCCCCTGCAGGCTTGGTCTCTCCCTGCCCCCCCCCCCCATCTCCTCTCCCCTGCAGGCCTGGATCCCTCCCAACTGCCATTCACTACAGGCCCGATCGCCCCCAACTTCCCTCCTTTACAGGCCTGGTTCCTCCCAACTGCCCTTCCTTGCTGTCCTCCCTTGCAGGCTTGGTCCCTCCCAACTGCCCTCCCTTGGTGGCCATCTTGAGGCAGCCATCTTGTCTCCACATGGGAACAGCCATCATTGACCACATGAGGCCAGCCATCTTATATGTTGGAGTGACAGTCAATTTCTATATTACTCTTTTATTAGATAGGATAGAGGCCTGGTACGTGGGTGGGGGCCAGCTGGTTTGCCCTGAAGGGTGTCCCGGATCAGGGTGGGGGTTCCCTTGGGATGTTGGGCAGCCTGGGCGAGGGGCCTGTGGGGGTTTGCAGGCCGGCCAGAACCCTGGCAACCCAAGCATAGGCCAGGGCTGGCTCTAAGCAGGTATCTGGGATTTATTTATCTTCTACAATTGAAACTTTGTAGACTTGAGTGAAGGCCATGGCCGGCCAAGAAGCTTGGCTTCCTCCATTGCTGAGGGGAACCCAAGTCTTCTGCTTGCTCCAGCTCTGTGGCAACTGCCATCTTAGTTGGGTTAATTTGCATACTCTCATTGGCTGGTGGGTGTAGTGGAGTAATGATCAATTTGCATGTTTTTCTTTTATTGTAGATGTGGCCTTGTGTGTCTGGCTTATTTCACTTAGGAAAGTTTTATGATTCATCCATGTTGAGTGACGGCTGAATCATATGAATGTATGATATTTATCCATTTATCAGTTAATAGGCAATTGTGTTATTTCTGTTTCTTCTTATTATGAATTAGAGATCCGGTGCACGAAATTCGTGCATAGGAGGCAGGGGATGTCCCTCAGTTCAGCCTGCAGCCTCTCCAATCTGGGACCCTCGAGGGACATCCTTCTCACAATCCAGGACTGCTAGCTCCAAACTGCTCACCTGCCTGCTCCCTGATTGCCCCTAACTGCTTCTACCTGCCAGCCTGATCACCCCCTAACCACTACTCTGCCAGCCTAATTGATGTCTAACTGCTCCCCTGCCAGCCTGTTTGCCCCCAACTGTCCTCCTCTGCAGGCCTGGTCACCCCTAACTGCCCTCCTCTGCTGGCCTGATTGCCCCCAACTGCTCTCCCTTGCAGGCCTGGTCCCTCCCAACTGCCGTCCTCTGCTGGCCCTCTTGTATATTGGAGAGATGGTCAATCTGCAAATTACTTTTTTATTAGATAGGATAGAGGCCTGGTGCATGTGTGGGGGCCAGCTGGTTTGCCCTGAAGGGTGTCCCGGATCAGTGTGGGGGTTCCCTTGGGGCGTGGGGCAGTCTTTGTTTACATGTATAAATCTCAGTTTTGTTTTACTTTTAGATTGAAGATCAGTCAGACTGTAAGATCCTAGATGGTCACTTTGTTTCTCCTATGGCCCACTATGTGCCTGATATCATGCCAGTTGAATCTATTATTGCAAGGTAAGAATTTTTATTCAGAAAGTTAAAATATTTAGTTGTTTATATTAAATTATAACAATATCAATGCCATCTTATTTGAAATTACTTAGCATTAATTATAATAATTATGTGACATTATTCCCATTATACATGGGATGGGTGGAGAGTGAAATTATAGAACGTTATTATTTTGACATATTTAGTATGCATTTGAACTTAAGTTTTTATCCACTGAAAATATCCTATATAATAAAAACCTAATATGCTAAGTGTATAGTCGACTGGTTTGCTGTTCAATCAATCAAAGTGTAATATGCTAATAATGATATGCTAAGGCCACTCAACCGCTCACTGTAACGTGCACTGACCACCAGCGAGTAGATGCTCTGAACAGTAGGTTAGCTTGCTGCTGTGGTCTGGCCGATTGGGACTGAGCGAGATGGGTCGGGCATGCCCTAGAGCCTACCCCAGCTTGCCAGTCTCCCACGTCCCTCCCCGGCCCTGATCATGCACTAGTAGGGTCCCTCGGCCTGGCTATGCTCTCTCACAATCTGTGTTCCCCCGAGGGATGTCGGAGAGCTGGTTTTAGCTAGATCCCAGAGGCCAAGTGGAGGGACCCCATTGGTGCACGAATTCGTGCACTGGGCCTCTAGTACTGTTACTAATACACTATGTATAAGTTTCATGGTAACCACAGAATTAAAATCTGTAATGTCTGAACAAAAGAGAAGGATAAAGAAATATAATTATATCACTACAGAAAGTCATCCTATATAATCCTATATATTAAAAGAGAAACAACCCCGACCGGTTTGGTTGGTGGATAGAGTGTCAGCCTGTGGACTGAAGGGTCCCAGATTTGATTCCTGTCAAGGTCATGTACCTTGGTTGCAGCACATACCCAGTAGGGGGTGTGCAGGAGGCTGCTGGTTGATGTTGCTCTCTTATCAATGTTTCTAACTCTCTATCCCTCTCTGTTCTTCTCTGTAAAAAAGTTAATAAAATACATTTAATAAATAAAGCTCATGAGGAGCCGAGAGCATGGGAAAACCCCCTTTTAAAATAAAAAAAGAAAAGGAGAAACCAAAATGGTGGCATAGGTAAACACCTGAACTTGCTGCCTGACAAAACCACTTAAAAACTACAACTAAAAGACAAAATGAACATCATCCAGACCAAGAATAGGCTGGCTAAGTGGAAATTCTACAACTAGAAGGAAAGAGAAAAGCACACTGAGACTCACAGGAGCTGCGGAAGTAAAGAGCAGAGGTACGGAGGCACGTGCGCAGAGAGGACTGGCAACTGAGAATGTGGCTGACTTTTTCAATCGGGAGGGAGACACAAGCTCCCAACTGCTCTGAACTCCTGTTCTGGGGTAGACTCTGGGAACCCAGGCTCATACAGGGAGAAATTGGACTGTGTGGCAATGGGCAGAACTCGAGGGTGGCTTTCTCTCAGAGGTGCTCACAGCGAATACCGAGGGATACTGAGAGCTGGGGGCCTCCTAAGGCAGGGCTGACAGGAAACCATTGCTGTTTGCTCTGCCCTGAGACTCCGCCTCATCCAAGCTGTGCACAGAGGCTTTTGCATATGAATGGCCTGGTCCTTTGAAATCTAGACTTAACTTACAAACTGCAGCTAAGTCAGTGAGACTCAGAACATCCAAAAGAATGCCCAAGGCCCCACGGCAGCTTGCATTGCTTCACAGCTGGGCCTCATCTGAGCACTTTCAAACCCCAAACAAAGAAGAGGAATCTGCAGATCTCTCAGTAGCTCCTACTAGGTGGCCTCAGACAGAGGCTAAGTTAGCGATCCAAGAGCCAGTGTACCCAGGGGTCACAATAGGACCACCCAGATTACAACTCCTCAGATCCATAAGGGACACACTCAGAGGGCAGACTCAGTGAGCACCAAAGCCTCACTGAAGCAAGTCTTGCCTCATAAGGATGACTCCAGTACAGAAGTTCTCTCAGTGTAGACACAGCTGATCCTCACAGCCAATTGGTCTGGAGGTCAATTCCTCCCGGTGATACCAACAACAATCAAGGCTTAACTACAAGAAGACACTGCACACAGCCCACAAAGGGGTGCACCAAGAGTGTCCACCTCAGGTAACTGGGGAGGCTGAGCTACTGGGCCCTATAGGACACCTACCACACAAATCCACTCTATCAACTCCGGAAACAGCCAAAATGTGGAGACAAATAGGTCACAAATGAAAAAAAATGAAGAAAGCAAACAATTGGATATAGAGTTCAAAACCATGGTTATAAAGTTTTTCAAGAATTTTCTAGAAAAGGCCGGTAAATTTAGCGAGAACCTCAAGGATATGAAAAAGTACCAATTAGAAATTAAGCATACACTGGCTGACATAAAAAATAGTATAGAGAGATCCAACAGCAGACTAGAGGATTGCAAGAATCAAGTCAAAGATTTGAAATACTAAGAAGCATAAACACCCAACCGGAAAAGCAAAAAGAAAAAATAATCCAAAAATTTGAAGATAGTGTAAGGAGCCTCTGGAACAACCTCAAGCATACCAACATCCAAATTATGAGGGTGCCAGAAAAAGAGAGAGAGGAAGATACTGAAAACTTATTTGAAGAAATAGTTACTGAAAACATCTCCCACCTGGTGAAAGAAATGGTCTTACAAATCCAGGAAGCCCACATAACCCCAAACAAAAGGAATCCAAAGAGGACCACACCAAGGCGCATTATAATTAAAATGCCCAGAGCAAAAGACAAATACAGAATCTTAAAAGCAGCAAGAGAAAAACAGTTACCTACAAGGGAGCACCACACGATTGTCAGCTGATTTCTCAACAGAAACTATGCAGGCCAGAGGGGAATGGCAAGAAATAGTAGAAGTGATGAATAGCAAGAACCTACAACCAAGATTATTCTACCCAGCAAAGCTATCATTCAGAATTAAAGGTCAGATAAAGAGCTTCACAGATAAGAAAAAGCTAAAGGAGTTCAGCACCACCAAACCAGAATTATGTGAAATTCTGAAAGATACTGTTTTTGTTTTTTTAATATATTTTACTAGAGGCCTGCTGCATAAAATTCGTGCCCAGGGAGGGGGCAGGGGAGTGTCCCTCAGCCCAGCCTGTACCCTCTCCAATCTGGGACCCCTTGAGGGATGTCTGACTGTCTGTTTAGGCCCTATCTCAGTAGGATCAGGCCTAAATGGGCAGTCAGACATCCTTCTCACAATTCAGGACTGCTAGCTCCAAATTGCTCACCTGCCTGCTCCCTGATTGCCCCTAACTGCTTCTGCCTGCCAGCCTGACCACTCAATAACCACTACCCTGCCATCCTAATTGATATCTAACTGCTCCCCTGCCAGCCTGTTTGCCCCCAACTTCCCTCCTCTTCTGGCCTGGTCACACCTAACTGCCCTCCCTTGCACGCCTGGTCCCTCCCAACAGTCCTCCCCTGCTGGTTTGATCTCCCACAACTGCCCTCACTTGCAGGCCTGCAACCTCCCACTGTCCTCCCCTGGGGGCAGGATCTTTGACCACCTGGGGGCAGCCCTCTTATGTGTTGGAGTAATGGTTAATCTGCATATTACTCTTTTATTAGATAGGATAGAGGCCTGGTACATGAGTGGGGACCAGTTGGTTTGCTCTGAAGGTTGCCCTGGATCAGGGTGGGGATTCCCTTGGGGTGTGGGGCAGCCTGGGTGAGGGGCCTATGGTGGTTTGCAGGCTGGCCACGCCCCCCAGCAACCCAAGCAGAGGCCCTGGGATCTGGGATTAACCTATGTGTACAATTGAAACTTTGTAGCCTGGAGCGGAGCCAAGCCTTCTGCTTGCTCCTTGGAGACAGCCATTTCTGTTTGAAACTTTGTAGTTTAGAGGAGAGGCCTAGGCTAGGGCTACAGAAGTTTGGCTTCCTCCATTGCTCCAGCAACCCTAGTCTCTGCTCTCTCCAGCTCCGTGTCTGCTGCCCTTTCTTTTGGGGTTATATGTCTTCTATAATTGAAACTTTCTAGCATTGAGTGGAGGTGTAGGCTGCAATGGCTGGCAGAAAGCTTGGCTTCATCCATTTCTGGAGAAACACAAACCTCCCTCCTGCTCTCAGTGGTGGCAGCCATCTTGGTTGGGATTATTTGCATAATTTGCTCCTGATTGGCTGTGGCCGTGGCTTGGAGGTACGGTCAATTTGCATATACCATTTTATTAGATAGGATTGGTTTTTTACAGAGAGGAAGGGAAAGGGATAGAAAGTCAGAAACATCGATGAGAGAGAAACATCGATCAGCTGCCTCTTGCACACCCCCCACTGGAGATGTGCCCGCAACCAAGGTACATGCCCTTGACAGGAATCGAACCCGGGACCTTTCAGTCCGTAGATCGACGCTCTATCCATTGAGCCAAACTGGCTTCGGCTGAAAGATATTCCTTAAGAAGAGGAAAAAGAAGAAAAAGGTAAAGATAAAATTATGAACAACAACATGGGGCTGGCTGCCAGCCTTGGAGGTGTTCTCACCTCCTCACCTTCCCCCTGCCCAGCTGCAGGGTCACACACCCCTAGCCAGTGGACACAATGCAGCGGGTCCTCGGCACATGAGCTGCAGAGGAAACACCTTTTGGTTTTTTTAAAATATATTTTATTAATTTTTTTACAAAGAGGAGAGAGGGTTATACAGTCAGAAACATTGATGAGAGAGAAATATTGATCAGTGCCTTTTGCACACTCCCCAATGGGGATGTGCCCCCAACCAAGGTACATGCTCTTAACAGGAATCAAACCTGGGACCCTTCATTCTGCAGGCCAACACTCTATCCATTGAGCCAACCTAGTTAGTGTAAACACCTTTTCTGACCATTCATTGGCTAAGCTCCCTATACACCGCCACTTGCACTGTTCTTGGTAACTTGTGTTATCAGAATCCAAGAAAGCGATCTAGGGTTTTTCAACCATACTCCTGGAGAAAAAAATCGAAGGTCCGTGCTGGAGGGGCTAAGAAATGTCATATCCTGCCCTAGCCAGTTAGGCTCAGTAGATAAGCCCCTCAGCCTGCAGACCACAGGGTCCAGATTTGATTCTGATCAAGGACATGTACCTAGGTTACAGGCTCCTCCCTGGCCAGGGCCCAGGTCAAGGCTCATGCAGGAGGCAACCAATCAAAGTGTTCCTTTCACATTGATGTTTCTCTCCCTCTCTCTTCCACACACTCTAAAAATCAATGTACACATATCCTAAGGTGAGGATAAAAAAGAAGAAAGAGAGAGGGGGAGGGAGGGAGGGAGGAAGGAAGGAAGGAAGGAAGGAAGGAAGGAAGGAAGGAAGGAAGGAGGTCATATCCTATGAAAGACACATTTTGAAAATGCCTAAAGAAGGTTGACATTTTTTCTTGGTGAAGGGACTGGAGTCCATGTTGATGAAAACACCTTGGTGGCTGCAGTAGCTGGCAGTGGCTGCAGCAGCGGGGTGATGGGCCTGGTGCCTTCCCCTAATCAGCCTGGTCGCCTCCCGCAGAGGGAAGCCTGATGGCTCCCAGTCTGTGAGAAGGGGCAGGCTGGGCAGAAGGACAACCCCCAAGTGCACGAATTTTGTACACTGGGCCTCTAGTCAAATTATAAAAGGAGAGAAAAAAAAGATAAGAAACAAAACACTAATGAACCGGGCAGAAACAATGAACAAAATGGCTATAGTAAGTCCATGCCTATCAATCTCTTTAAATGTAAATGGACTGAGTTCTTCAATCAAAAGAAGACATGGAATGGTTGAATGGATAAAGAAACAAAACGCAGCCCAGCTTGCATGGCTCAATGCTTGAGCCATGACCTATGAGCCAGGAGGTCTCAATCCTATTCCTAGTCAGGGCACGTGCCCAGGTTGCAGGTTCAATCCCCAGTTCCCCTTGTGGAATGTGCAGGAGCCAGCCAATCATTGATTCTCTCTTAACATTAATGTTTCTATCTCTCTTTCCCTCCTCCCACTGGGGATGGAGCCTGCAACCTGGGCATGTGCTCTGGCTGGGAAGCTTTGGTGTATAGGGCAATGCTCAACTAAGCCACAATGGCCAGGACAGAAAAGCAGGTCTTGTCTGAAAATGCAACCACAGCCTAAAGGGTACTGTTTTCTAAGACTTCATCATATACGTTAATGTCTCTAGCATAAGAAAATTTTATTATGCATTTATAAAGTTGTGGTATTGAACAAGGTGAAAAATGATTACAATAAATTCTTTGTCTATATGGTAATTGGATATTTTTGCCTTCGCAAATATTAAATACTCAATTATAGTTTTAATACCAAAATTCTGAAGAATTTTTTTCTAAATTTAATTATGAAACTTTTAAAAACCTTTAAAAGATAATTCATTGAGGTGCTTTATTTTAAATAGGTTCCAATTTATTGTGCCTAAAAAATGGAATAGCAAATATAGACCCGTATGCATTCATCTTGCTGGAACAGGAGATCATGTAAGACTTTTTTATGACATACCTAATTTGTCAACATACTCTCCTTAACAGTTGTGATTATAATATTCTTTAAATGTGTCATCTTTTCTTTCCTTAGCATTACTGGAGACGACGAACACTGATGGCTCGTCCTATGATTAAAGAAGCTGGAATGGCTTCTTTGTTGTTAGAAAACCCTTATTATATCCTTTTGTGATACCTAAAAGTCTTCTCTCTTATGTATTTATAGATTTAGTCTTCTAATAGATGGTAGCCAACTTTTCTAAATCAGGTAAATTTAGTCATCAGTCAAAAAATATTTAAGAGTGAAGTGAAAAATTACTTTTTAGATTGAAGAGCAGTCAGACTTTTAAAAGGCCTTCATTCCTTTTGAAAAATAAAATGAGGATTGTGTTTCTATTGTATAATAAAGATAAATGGTACTTCTATTTCCTGTGAGACTTATTTTATGCTGCGTTTTAAGATTAAGTCAAATGTTTGCTATTAGGAAACGCTCATGTTTTAATTGCTTTACAGTGCTTTACAGTAAAGTATCAGTTGAGGTTTAGAAGAGTTCTTAACTTAATTATCAAGATCACATCAGACTATGTCCAGAAGAAGAAACGAAATTGATGCACAAATATAATGAAATGCTCAAGGTTGCTGGTAATAAGAGAAATGTAAAGTTAAAGCAATAATTAACAAATATTTTAAAAACAAAACATAGTACTCATCAGAGTGCCTATTATGAAATGGGCACTCTTATTAGTGATTACTGACTATCAGCTCAACCCCTTGGGAAACTTTTACCACATTGAATGAAGAGCCTTAAAAAGCTTCACATCCTTTGACAGAGTGATTCTCTTTCTGGGAAATTTATTTTAAGGATAACATACTACGAAGAGAGAAAGTAATAGAAAAGAGAAAAGATATTAAATAACTTTATTTACAATATTAAGACATTAGAAATAGCTTGAATGTCCAATAATAGCAACATGGTTGAGAAAACTGGTTCATAATATTGTAATATTGTGCAATTGGTTCTGTAATGTTTATTGTTCTACTATTTACTCCCTGTATGACCATGGATGTGTTAACCTAATCTTTTAGACCATCAATATTTTTGTTGGCAATGGAATAGTCTCCGGTTATTCAGAGTATTACAGAGTTAATACTGTCTAGAACATTGCCTGGTAAATAATGTGTTCAGTAAATTTTAACAGTTACTACTTTTAAGTTTACAGCAGTGTATGTAGTTATAGTGTAAAAATGGGATATATAACTCTATGGTATGATATAGGTATACCAAAAAACCTAAAAACAAAACCCATTTAAAAGACTGTGGAGCCTTAACTGGTTTGGCTCAGTGGATAGAGCGTCGGCCTGCGGACTAAAGGGTCCCAGGTTTGATTCCGATCAAGGGCATGTACCTGGGTTCTGGGTACATCCTCAGTGGGGGGGGGTGTGCAAGAGGCAGCTGATTGATGTTTCTCTCTCATTGATGTTGTTTCTAACTTTATCCCTCTTCTGCTCTGTAAAAAAATTAAAAAATAAATAAATAAAAGACTGTGGAAAAAGTACTAGGAAACATACACCAAGATATTAACATAGTTGTCTGTAAATAAAGAAAATACTTTCTAATCCTTTCTGTATTTTCTGAAAATTTTAAAATTGATTTTGGAGAGAAGGGGGAAGGGAGAAAGAGAGAGAAACATCAATTTGTTGTTCAACTTATTTATTAATTCATTGCTTGCTTTCTTGTATGGAACCTGGAGATGGAACCTCTCAACGTTGGTGTATAGGGGTAATATTCTAATCAACTAAGCAACCCAGCCAGGGCTTTTAGGTTTTCTATAATAATATAAATGAAAAAAATCCAATAAGCTTAAGTTGAAGACTGCACAACCTAATGAACATACTAAAAACATTGAATTCTACACTTCAAATAGATAATTTTTTAGCTCTGGCCACTGTGGCTGAGTCAGTTGGAGCATCATCTTGTGTACCAGAGTGACCAGGGCACATACCGTGACTGCGGGTTCCATCCCCAGGGTATATACAGGAGGCCTCCAATAGATGTATCTCTCTCACATTAATGTGCGTATATTTCTCCCTCTTTTCCTCCCTCTCTAAAACATCAATAAAATTATTTTAAAATAACTTATTAGTCCCAAAAAGAGAAAAAGAAAAAAAAATTATTATCCCTGTCCTGTGTCTTAAGAGCAGTGGTTCGCAAACTGCGGCTCACGAGCTACATGCGGCTTGTGAGCCACAGTTTGCCACTCTGCTGACTAAGGAGTTTGCCGACCACTGATCCTAGATTCCCCATTCCTATAATTACAGGCTGTTGTTGTTCCTTGTGATTAAGCCCCTTAGAGCATCTGCCCTCAAACCATATGGTTTAATTCCTGGTCAAGGGCGAGTACCTGGTATGCAGGTTCCATCCTGTGTGCTTGAGGCAACAAGTCAATGTGTATCTTTCACACTGATGTTTATCTTTCTCCAACTCCCTCCCTCCCACGCTCTAAAAATCGATGAGAAAATATCCCAATGTGAGGATTAATCAAAATAATACTAATACTAATAAATTATTTAAAAAATAAAAGCTCTGTAAAAAAATAAACCATTTGAAAAACATGAGAACTTCTAAACAACGTATTTCAGATAACTATAAAATAGTTATTTCGGCATTAAGGTGTCTTCAACTTTATGTTAATGTGTTTTGATTCCAGAGATTATTTAATTATTTCAAAACTTTCTCTTTGACAATATTAAATGGCTGCAGGAAACCCAAGGACCAAATGTAAGTATATATCACCTTAATTTTTGCAGTCTTTTTACTGAATTTTCAGCAACATCTAAGTTTTTGGTAGTCTTTGGTTAACCATTTCATCTTCAAGTGTTATTGTGGGGAAATTCTTTTATAAAATTATAGTAGGAATGTTAACTTTAATTTTTACTTTAAGCTTTTTGCATTTTAAATGTATGGTAAAGAGATAAATTTTAATAGGTTGACTGAAGATATATTTTATTTGTAAAACTTTAACTGAAAAAATTATAAAACATGATCCTTTTTAAAAGGAAAAGTACATTTACTTTATGAAATTAAACACTATTATTTTTATTCTTGCAATGCATAATATAGGTAAACTTTCTCTTCCTGGCCTTTTAAAATGATCAACTTTGAAGGCAGTGCTTTTTGCATTTTCATAATCTATGTTACATTTAGTTTTGATTCATCCAAGAAATATTTGATCCTAGATACTGGGAAGACAGCAACAAAAAGACAAGGTCCTTAATTTCATAGAGCTTATATTCTAGTATGGGAGAGAGATAAAAATAAATAAGATAATTTTATGTACTTATCAATACCATAAAGAAATAAAGCAAGGCAATGGGAGAAAGAGTAATAGAGTGTGGGTGCAGGGATGGAGCAGTATTAGATATAAGACATGATGTAATGAGAAGGAGCCACTGGGGTGAAGACCTGGAGGAAGATCAGCCTCACAGAAGGAAGAATAAATGAAAAGCACAATTGGAGCACCAGGTTGGAGAGTAGTGCAAGGTGAGATCAGAAAGGTAGGCAAGGACTGGGTTAGGAAGAGCCATGATTAGAATTTTGCTGTAAGAGCAGTGGGAAACCTCCAGAGTACTTTACGCAGAAATTAAAATACGACCTATTGATAAGTTATTGTGGGTAAGAAATCAAAAGTTCTGAATTGAACAGATTTGTGATGTCTGTTGGACCTGCAAGTAGAGAAGTCAAATAGGGAGTTGGAAAGTGGTGGAAAGATCGGTTTAGAAATCACTTGTCTATTTGATCATGACATAAAAGAGGTCATGAAAGTGAGGTCTGGTATAAGCAAACCTTATAAAGTGGGAAACTATATAATTTCCCTAGTGCAGACTTATTGTGAGAATTATAATGTTTATAAAATATCCTGTTACATTTATGTACTCAGAAAATGTAATAATGCTCCAATGTATTTAATTTTTCTCAAATAATTCATCATAAGAGAGAAATAGCTTGCAATTTAAATAATAAACAATTATCTTTCTTTTAAAATATCTTAACTCTGTTTTCATCAAAAGCGGTTAAATAATTTGAGACTTGGTTTATTGTTATATGTAGCCATTATCTCAAAACCTTACATTGGTAACTTCTGTTAAAGAGCAAACTGAGGTGGACCTGAGAATTCAAACTTCTTATCTAGATGAAAATAATCAGGGAAATTCTGTAATCATATACATAGCAAATTAGAATGAGGATCAGAAACAAATAAGGATAAATTAGTTATTTTATAATGAAGCATGAATATGATCTGTTTTGACATAGAATAACATTCTTACATAATAAAAGGCTAATATGCAAATTGTCCCCTCCACCGGGAGTTCGACCAGGGGTCAGGGCCAGCCACCCAACCTCCCATGACCCCTTTCACCCGGCCAGCACAGGCAAGCAGGACCCCAGCTGTGCACAAATTTGTGCACTGGGCCTCTAGTAGTTTCCATAAAGAGAAGTCATGCTTATGAATATGGAGCCCCGAGAGATATGGGAGGACACTGGTCATAATTCTGTTTTTAACCACTTGGCGTTCCTGTGGCACTTTCTTTGCATATATTTATTCTATGTAGGCATATAGTGAATGACCATTGATAAAATGAATTTTTGTACACTTTGACAAGGTTTCCTTCAGTAGCAAACTATATGTATATCTTCATAAATTGTGTATTTAAGATTTCGGTAATATATGAAACTAGTATTAGGTTAAACTCTTACATTGCTTTTTAAAAATGTTATGCTTCCAAGTTCTATAATAATCAGTTCTTTCTAAGAGGGGACAGCTATAAATTTGTTTTTCCTTATACAGTCATGGTAATTTAATAAAATTGGCAATATAAGAAATACTGTTTTCCCATAGGTATTTTAAGTTTTTTTAAGTGCCATCAAATAAATAAAATTCTTTTCTGAATTTGAAAATAGTTAAATTTAATAAAGCTTATATGCTAGAGAGCATATATAACTTTTAAAAAACAAGTTCTAGGTGATTAATATGTGGAACTAGATTAGCAGCACTCTTCTTACATCAACTCAGTCCATTGTTTTACTCAACTACTGTTCCCTATAAAAGAAAAAGATAAACCTTGACTGCTTGTTACAAATTTTCACATATAAAAATGTAAATACATTAAAAATAATTTTCTTTTTTGTTTTGTGATGCTAGAAGGTCCAGCTTAAAAAACGTGTCTGACCTATTTGTGATGGGAGGAGCACTTGTTTTAGAATCTGCAGCTCTCTTGCACTGGCTAGAGAGGGAGGGTTATGGACCTCTAGGAATGACCGGAATATCCATGGGAGGACATGTAAGCCTTTCATTTCAAATGATATTTACTTGTGATTGTGTGTATATAATATAGGAAATCTAGTTACTTTTAAAATTCACTTTAGAATTAATTTTGGTTTTGATAAAGAAGAAACAGATTCTAAACTTTCATTCCAATTATAAAATAATGTTATTTTTTTGTATGATTTATGTAGACACTGCTTTTACTTTACAGTTATATCTCCGGTATTGGATTTGATATTTTATTAAAAGTGATTATTTAACTTTACCCATGTTATAAATATAAGTGTCTTATATTGGTGAAAATAGCTAATTTAGAAAATACTTTTTATATATTTTTTATTGATTTCAGAGAGGAAGGGAAAGAGAGAGAAACAGTGAGAGAATCATTGATCAACTGCTTCTTGCACACCCCCTACTGTGGATTAAGCCTGCAACCTGGGCATGTGCCCTTGACCAAAATCAAACCAGGGACCCTTCAATCCACAGGCCTATGCTCTACCTACTGAGCCAAACTAGCTAGGGCTGGAAAATACTTTTCATTTATCTCTTATCTTTACACCTGATACCACTAACCTACCTTTCTTTTGTTGTTGAGATTTTCCTCTCTTCTCCACAACCAGCGTGGAGAGAGAAGTAGGGTCCAGTTACTGAGTAGAGGGGCTGGAGACTGAGAAATAATAGAAAAGAATAGATGACACAGAAGTAGAATATAAAGCTGGGGCTGGCTGGAATCTCTGCTCTTTGATGGAGAGACAGGGAATTCCAACCTAAACGCAGCATGTTTATTTATACTAAAATAAAAAGGGGTTTCACATGAAAAGACTTAAAATCAAAGGAGCTTAAGTGGGCCCAGGCCCCACTCATTCCCTCATTCCCAGGGCTCCGCTGAATCTACACTTGAAGGACCCTCCCCCAGACACCTGAAGCAAGTTAAAACTCAGTACTGAATAAGGCATCCAACCCTTTTGATAGATTCGTTTTCAAGACATAGCTTTGCCTGGCACCTTTCATTCAGCTGACACTGATTTTTTAAAAAATGCTCAGGTGCCTTCCCTGGGGGCCAGCCCTCTACATTTTGTCTTGTAGAGTGTCCTAAAATGGCCTCCTACTTGGTTTGCTTCTCTTGTACTTTTTCTCTTTAACTTTTTCTTAAACAGTTTTTCTCCATACCCTAGTGATCTTCCTCAGTCTGATCTCTGTTCTGTCCTCCCTAACACCTGCCAGAGGCTTGCTCCTGCACTGGCTGTAACTATACCAGGTGCTGGCACCCTTCTGGTGCTCCTCCAGCCCCTTCTGCCTAGCTGAATAACAGCTTGCTCTTCTGGTTCCAATTTGGAGGTTACTTCCTATGCCAAGCTCTCCTGACTCCTAGCCTTACTCCAGACTATACTTCATCTTTCATTAGTACTTATTTCACTGTACTTATTTAGCAGTCAGTTTGCTCTATGAAGCATAGATTCACTGAGGGCCAGGAATATGCTTCTGGTTCATTATGTGGACTGATTAGTCATTCAGTACATTAAAAAATATATTTGCTGTAAGTTATTTGACTTATAAAATTAAGTTCAAAAACTTACTCAAATTTAAAGGGGTTACCAAAGAGGTGAAGCTAATAAAATTACTTCAAGAATTTACCCAAATCCAAAACAGCAACTACAAAACTAAAAAGGGTTAAAAAGGATTTCTTTTCCTACCTAGTAGTGTTTCCAATTTTAAAACATAGGTTGGGGCCTTATAATTTCACCTTGACTACTGCCTCTTAACTGGTTTTTCTACCTCAAATATGATTATCCCTAATCAGCTCTATAAACCACTATCATTTTAGCTTCCTTGAATCATTCCTTTGACAATGCCACTTTGCTCAGGCCTCTTGATTAATTCCCCATTATCTACAAACTAAAGGAACTTCTAATCTAATCCTGATCAATCTTCCCAGCCCTATCTCCTGAACCCATTTACCACACATGCACAATTGACCAGCTGAGCTGAAGTACAGGGTGTGTCAGAAGTAGGTTTACATTTGTGAGTGTGCAAAATAGTTTATTCTTGTATTATTTATTAATTATTATTTTCCATACAAACAACTCTAAGCCTACTTTTGCTCCACCCTGTATTTTGGGTGTTCCCCTACAACAAAAACTATGCTTTCTCACTATCTTGCCTTGGATCCTATTGTCTTCATAAATGGAAGACATGACACTATCTATTATTTTCCCTAAGTGACAGCCATTTCATGAAGCCTACTCCAATTCCTCTAGCCCAGGGGTCGGCAAACTCATTAGTCAACAGAGTGGTAAACCGTGGCCACAGTTTGCCGATCACTGCTCTAGCCCAAAACAATTCTTCCCTTCATTAAGCATACATACTACATTATGTTATAGCAGTTACATGTTGTGTTTTGTAGTTTACCAAATTCATGGCATCTTTTAGTCAACTTCAAGGGTCAGATTTTTTTTTTTAAATATATTTTATTGATTTTTTTACAGAGAGGAAAGGAGAGGGATAGAGAGTTAGAAACATCGATGAGCCAAGACTGGTTTGGCTCAGTGGATAGATCGTCGGACTGCAGACTGAAGGGTCCCGCATTCGATTCCGCCAAGGGCATGTACCTTGCCTACTGGGGAGTAGGGAGCGTGCAAGAGGCAGCTGATCGATGTCTCTCTCTCATCGATGTTTCTGACTTTCTATTCTTCTCCCTTCCGCTCTGTAAAAAATCAATAAAATATATATTAAAAAAAGAATTATTGAAACATCGATGAGAGAGAAACATCAATCAGCTGCCTCCTGCACACCCTGTACCGGGGATGTGCCTGCAACCAAGGTACATGCCGTTGACTGGAATCGAACCTGGGACCCTTCAGACCACAGGCCAACGCTCTATCCACTGAGCCAAACCAGTTTCGGCATTATTATTATTTTTTAGGGTCTGAGATTTTATAGTTGTAATTTTGCTGTACCTAAGCAAGTTACTTAGGTAATGAATGTGTATCTATATCTCAGCATGTGTGCTCTATTTCTAGTAGAAAGTAGCTTTCTATGAAAAGTTTTAAAATTACTTCAAATTTTCTAATATATTTTACTAGAGGCCTGGTGCACGAATTCATGCATTGGTTGTGTCCCTCGGGCTGGCCAGCATCGCACCCAGTCCCAATTGGGGTGGGGTGAGCCAGCCATGGGGAGGGACTACAGGAGGTTGGCTGTGAGAGTACACTGGCCGCCAGGGGGCAGCTCCTGCACTGAGTGTACTCGACCTGTGATAAATGTCACTTAGGCTTTTATATATATACTAGAGGCCCAATGCACAAAGATTCCTGTAAGAAAGGGCCTTCCTTTCCCTGGCTGCCAGTACTGCCTTCACTCAGACCCAGAGCTGCCTTTTTATCTTCCCATTCTGCCCAGAGGCCCAGAGTGCCTGGGGCAGTGTGGAATATCGCTATGGCAACAATGCAAGCATCCTGCCCTGTCCCCAGCAACTCAGCACGTGCATATGCAAATTAACCCACCATCTTTGTTGGTTTATTTTTTTTTTTTATTTTTTAAACATATTTTATTGATTTTTTACAGAGCAGAAGGGAGAGGGATAGAAAGTCAGAAACATCGATGAGAGAGACATCGATCAGCTGCCTCTTGCACGCCCCCTACTGGGGATGTGCCCGCAGCCAAGGTACATGCCCTTGCCGGAATCGAACCCAGGACCCTTCGGTCCGCAGTCCGACGCTCTATCCACTGAGCCAAACCGGTCTCGGCTGTTGGTTTATTTTTTATACTCCTGATTGGTTGGTGGGTGTCATGAAGGTATAGTCAGTTTGCATCTTACTCTTTCATTAGTGTAGATAGATTGCTTTCAAAGGGGAAAGTTATATGTTGTAGTTGAATTTATGACTTGGAAGTTTGAAAAGGTTGCTAGACAGTCTCATGAGTATTTAGAGACTTTTTGTTTGTGTCTTATCTCATCAACTACTGCACAAAGTGCCTGTTAATATTACATAATTTTTATTTTAATGAGTAGAAACTTTAAACAGAAGCTCTTTAACTGACTTTATTTCCATATTACAGATGGCTTCCTTAGCAGTATCCAACTGGCCTAAGCCCATGCCATTGATTCCGTGTCTGTCTTGGTCCACAGCATCTGGGGTCTTCACTACGGTAATTTAATTGCAATTAATATTTAGATAGTTATATACGCTTTTAGGTAATTGTTTTTGGAGCTCCCCAAACCACCCCCTAGTTTGGTGATTCACTAGAAGAAATCAAAGGACTCAGCATGTACTCATGACTAAGATTCATTAGAGCAAAAGGGTACAATACAGAATCAGCAAAGGGAAAAGATACAGGGGGTAAAGTCCAAAGGACACTAGGCACAAGCTTTCCGTGGAGACTCACATTCTGTGTTGGATTCCTCCAGCAGTGTGACATATTTGCAAAGTTGTGTTCATTTGTGCAATTCACTTGAGCATGGAAGTCCAGCGTTTTTCTCAGGGCTCAGTCATTTAGGTGCCTTCTGCCTGGCATGTACCAAAATTCCAGAAGGAAAGCAGGTGTTCAGCAGGAACTGCATTGTTTGTACAAGCAGTTTAGGCACAAAGACCCACTTTATCATTTAGGAAGTTTTACACCCGGGTAAAGAACTGTTTATTAGTCAAGTTCTCAAACTCTAGTCAGGGTCCAACCTTATAAGCAGGCTTTTCTAAAGACAGGAAATCTCAAACCAGGTATGTAAACTCTTCTACACAGTAATAATACAATTTTTGGACAAAATAATTTATGGTGTGACTTGATCTTTAGTTTGTTATTTCAGGGTGTGCTGAGTAAATCAATTAATTGGAGGGAGTTGGAAAAGCAGTATTATGCACAGACAGTTTATGAGGAAGAAATTATTCACATGCTTGAATATTGTGGAGTAAGTATTTGTAATTTCTGTATTATATTAGGGGAGGGTTGATTGTGTTTAATGATTCAAATTTTTTTTAAAGAGTTGCAAATTTTGGGCCCTGGTTGGGTAAGAGCATCTCATATGCCAGCGTTTTAGGTTTTATTCCCAGTCAGAATCAACCAATGGGGGAAAAAAAGAATCAACCAATAAAATATATGAATAACTGGAACAACAAATCCATGTTCCTCTCTCTCTGCCTCTCTCTCTCTCTCCCTCTCTCTCTTTCTTTCTCTCTCTCCCTTCCTACTCTAAAGTCAATTTTTTAAAAAGAATTGCAAAATTTTTAAAGCAGAACTACTTATTTTTTAAAAGAAAATAAAGATAAGTAAAATAACAGATACAGAAATTCATTCAAATCAAATATGGTTTAATACATTTATTAAATTGGAACACATTTCTAATAAGTCAAAAATAGAACTTGACCACCCAGTTCAGAATTTTTTGTTTGTTTTTATCTTTATTGTTCAGTTTATTAATTACATTGTTTCCCTTTTTTTATCCCCCTATATCTCCCCTCCACCTTGTACCTATCCCACCCTCCACCCTCACCTCCCCCTCCCCACTGTCCTCTCGCATTGTTGCATGATTTTTGTCCAATCTCTTGCTGTACTTCCCACAACCCTTTTCTCCCCAAGAATTGTCAGTCCATTCCCTTTCTATGTCCATGTTTCTGTTATATTCACCAGTTTATCCTGTTCATCAGCCTATCAATTCACTTGATTTTTATGTTCATTTGTTGATAGATGTGTATTTGTTGTTCATAATTTATATTTTTACCTTTTTCTTCTTCCTCTTCTTAAAGAATATCTTTCAGCATTTCATATAATACTGGTTTGGTGATGATGAACTCCTTTAGCTTTTTCTTATCTGCGAAGCACTTTATCTGATCTTCAATTCTGAATGATAGCTTTGCTGGATAGAGTAATCTTGGTTGTAGATTCTTGCTATTCATTATTTTGAATATTTCTTGCCACTCGCATCTGGCCTGCATCGTTTCTGTTGAGAAATCCGCTGACAATCGTATGGCTGCTCCCCTGTAGGTAACCAACTGTTTTTCTCTTGCTGCTTTTAATATTCTCTCTTTATCTTTTGCTCTTGGCATCTTAATTATGATATGTCTTGGTGTGGTCCTCTTTAGATTCCTATATTTTGGGGTTATGTGTACTTCTTGGGCTTTTAAGTCAGTTTCTTTCACCAGGTGGGGGAAGTTTTCAGTCACTATTTCTTCAAGTAGGTTTTAATTAACTTGCTCTCTCTCTTTTTCTGGCACCCCAAAAATTTGGATATTGGCATGCTTGAGGTTGTCCCAGAGGCCCCTTACACTATCTTCAATTTTCTGAATTCTTTTTGTTTCTTGCTTTTCCAGCCGAGTGGATCTTGCTTCTTTGTATTTCAAATCTTTGACTTGGTTCTTGTGGCCCTCTGGACTGCTTTTAGGACTTTGTGTAATATTTTTTATTTCAGTCTGTGTATGCTTGATTTCTAGTTGGTCCTTTTTCATATCCATGAGGGTCTGGTTCATATCCTCCGAGGTCTTGTTCATTTCCTTGAGGGTCTCATTCATTTCCTTGTAAGTCTCATTCATTTCCTGGTTGGTCTTGTTTATTTTCTCGTAGTTCTCATTAAGTCCAGCGGCCTTTTCTAGGAGCCTCTTGAAAAGCCTTATAACCGTGGTTTTGAACTCTATGTCTTGTCGTCTTTTCTCCTCCATTTCTTTCACATCTGATTTCTTTCCATGTCTCTGCATGGTGGCTGCTTTATGTGGTAGATATCCTCTAGGGGTCAGTGGCACAACCTCCCCAATTATTTGAGATGGGTACTCTTACTGCAATCCTTTATGTGTTGTACAGTATTTTTGAATTTAAACCCAGCTTGTTGTTGTTAGCCCTAGGAGGGTTTGACCTCCAGGCCAATTGGCTGTGAAGGGAAACTGTGTTCAGGTTGGATGGGCGCAGTCTCTGAGCTGAGCAGGCAGCCTCAGTGTCAGCTGCATCCTATGCGGCGCTCATGCGTGCGCGGGTCTCTGTTTCCATCTGAAAGGCTGCGCTCCCGCCGCTCCTCTGAGTTTCCGTGTCCCACCTTTACTCTTGTTTATGGAGTTTTCACTCAGCCGGCTTTCTGGCGATTCTGGGTGATTTTTGTTTTGTTGTTATGTTGTAGTTCTTAAATCGCTGCGTGGGGCAGAACAATAGGTGTTTACCTATGCCGCCATCTTAGTTCTCTCTTCCCCCAGTTCAGAATTTGATCACCCAACCCTGGAACCACCTCCATGTGTCCTAATCAAAGGCCCTTCTCCCCTGCTATTATCATCCTGATTTTTATAGTGACTACTTTCTTTTTCTTTAAAGTAATTTTATTGTCCACGTGTACATCTCTAGATACTATAGCTCTTTGTTTTTTATTTTTTAATTTATTTTAATTTAATTTTTTTGTTATGAAGAGTGAGTGATGGAGAGCTAGATGAAGAGAGACAAGGGGTAAAGGAATAGATATTACAGTTTTTTTATTTTATATCTCTTATAAATATCTTAATCTATATGTTCCCTTCCATTTCTTTTTTTTTTTTCTTTTAAAATTTTTCTTGCCTATTCAGTGTGGCTTAGTGGTTGAGGATCTACCTATGGACTAAGAGATCTCAGGTTTGATTCCTGGTCAGGGCACATGCCTTGGTTGCAGGTTCGATCCCCAATGTGGGGCATGCAGGAGGCAGCCAGTCAATAATTGTCTCTCATCATAGATGTGTCTATCTCTTTCCCTTCCACTCTGAAATCAATAAAAATAGACTTTTAAAAATTAAAAATAAAAAGCTAAGTGTTCAGACTAGTTTCTGAATGAACATAAGGGTAAGTTTAAGAACAATTTCTATTTTATTTTCTATGACCATATATGCATACCCTTTGCTCATTTCCCCCCCAATTTATTCATTTATTTATTTAGAAATAAATCTTCATTGTTCAGATTATTACAATTGTTCCTCTTTCCCCCCCCCCCATAGTTCCCCTCCACCTGATTCCCACCTCACCCTCTGTCCTTAGCCTTCCCACACTGTCATCATCCATAGGTGTATGCTTTTTGTCCAGTCTCCACATCTTCCCCCAAAAAAAATTGTCAGTCCACTCCCTTTCTATGTCCCTGATTCTATTATATTCACCAGTTTGTTCTGTTCATCAGATTTTTTATTCACTTGGTTTTTAGACTTACTTATTGATAGATAATGTATTTGTTGTTCACAGTTTTTATCTTTATCTTTTTCTTTTTCTTTCTCTTCTTTAAGAATACCTTCCAGAATTGCATGTAATACTGTTTTGGTGGTGATGAACTCCTTTAGCTTTTTCTTTTCTTTTTCTTTTTTTTAAAATATTTTATTGATTTTTTACAGAGCGGAAGGGAGAGGGATAGAAAGTCAGAAACATCGATGAGAGAGAGACATCGATCAGCTGCCTCTTGCACGCCCCCCACTGGGGATGCGCCCGCAGCCAAGGTACATGCCGTTGCCGGAATCGAACCTGGAACCCTTCAGTCCGCAGTCCGACGCTCTATCCACTGAGCCAAACCGGTCTTGGCTCCTTTAGCTTTTTCTTATCTGTGAAGTTCATTATCTGAACTTCAATTCTGAATGATAGCTTTGCTGGGTAGAGTAATCTTGGTTGTAGGTACTTGCTATTAATCACTTTGAATATTTCTTGCCACTCCCATCTGGCCTGCATCGTTTCTGTTGAGAAATCAGTTGTATGGGTGCAACCATGTAGGTAACTAACAGTTTTTCTCTTGCTGCTTTTAATATTCTGTCTTTGCCAATTAATTACGATGTATCTTGGTGTGGGCCTTTCTGGATTCCTTTTGTTTGGGGTTGTATGTGCTTCCTGGACTTGTAAGTCTATTTCTTTCACCAGATGAGGGAAGTTTTCAGTCACTATTTCTTCAAATAGGTTTTCAGTATCTTGCTTTCTCTCTTCTTCTGGCAACCCCATAATTCAATGTTGGTACACTTGAGGTTGTCCTAGAGACTCCTTACACTATCTTTAAATTTTTGTGTTCTTTTTTCTTTTCCCGTTTTTTTTTTGCTTCTTTGTATTTCAAATCTTTGACTTGATTCTTGTGATCCTCTAGTCTGCTTTTAGGTCTCTGTATAATATTTTTTATTTCAGTCAGTGTATGCTTAATTTCTAGTTGGTCCTTTTTAATATCCTCAAGAATCTTGCTGAATTTATCAGCCTTTTCTAGGAAATTTTTGAAAAGCCTTATAACCATGGTTTTCAACTTTATATCCAGTCATTTGCTTTCCTCCATTTCTTTCATTTGTGATCTGCCTCTTTGTCTCCGCATTTTCGCTGCTTCCCTGAGTTGGTAGAGTGGCTTTATGTGTGAGGTGTCCTTTGGGCCCAGAGGCTCAGCCTCCCAGTTACCTGACGTGGATATTCTTAGTACACCCCTTTGTGGGCTGTGGTCACAATCTTCTTGTAGTTAAGCCTTGATTGTTGTTGGTATCACTGGGCGGAGTTGACCTCCAGGCCAATTGGCTGTGAGGATCAGTTGTCCAGTTTCTCCCCGAATGAGTGTGGGAAAAACTGGAGTAAGGTGCAGTCAGGAGATTTTGTTTCCCTTCAGAAGGAGAAAACCAGCTACCGCTCAGCGAGCTGCCGGAGCCCTCTCCACTCACACGCCTCCTCACCTCTGTCTTCCGCAATTCCCCTGGGTCTCAGTGCTCCGCGGCAATAGCTGCACACACCTGAGAGAAAGGTGTTCTCAGGTTTTGCCCGCTGTCAAATGGTCCAGTTTCTCCCCATATGAGTCTGGGTTTTCCGAGTCTCAGCTGGACCTGGATTTCAGCGCAGTGGGGATCCTTTGTTTCTCTCACGTTCCTAGAAGCCAGCCCAGCCTTTCCTCTCGCGCACACACATACATGTCACCACATCTCAGCACCTCTGCCCTTCACAGTTCCTGAGTCTCAGTGTCCTTTTATCTTTTGTTCTAGTTGTAGGATTTCCACTCAGCAAGCTTTCCGGTGGTTCTGGATGATGTCCGTTTTGTCTTTTAGTTGTAGTTTTAAAATGGTTGTGGGAGGAAGCAGTATAGCTATTTACCTATGCTACCATCTTGGTTTTTCTCTGCTCATTTTTTTTATTGTGATTTTGTGCTGTCTCTTCACTCTAGCTCTTATTATAACAATATGCTCTTTGTCATATAGGTTGCAAATATATTTTCTCAGGCTATCATTTTTATCTCTTTTTAAAATATATTTTATTGATATTTTTATAGAGAGGAAGGGAGAGAGAGTTAGAAACATCGATGAGAGAGAAACATCAATGAGAGGGAAACATCAATCAGCTGCCTCCTGCACACCTCCTCCTGGGGGTGTGCCTGCATCCCAGGTAGATGCCCTTGGCCAGAATTGATCCTGGGACCTTTCAGTCTGCAGGCTGATGCTCTCTCCACTGAGCCAAACCAGTTAGGGCCATTTTTATCTTTTGACTTTGCTTTTAGTATTTGACAAAGTTTATTTTTATATAAATGATGTTGTATTTATAACTCTTTAAGCTGAGTTCATACTTTAAAATTTTTCATGGGCAATATTTATTCCTTGGTCATTTTTAATTCTTATTAGTTCAGCCTGTGAAAGATATTTGGAGTGGCTATTGTATTACTGCCAGGATACACTCATTAGATTTTTGGAACTTCGGTAGATATGGATTTCTATACTTTGGCAATAAAAGCATGAGACAAACTAAATTACACTTTTTAATTACTGTTCAGTAGGAAACATTAGCAGTAAAATGTAAATCTGTCTTAGTCCTAAGTTAAATTTTGACATCTCTTTTCTCTCTTTTTTTTAATTGTGGTAAAATATACACAACATGAAATGTATCATTTTAACCATTTCTAAATGTATCATTGAATGGTATTAAGTACATTCACATTGTTTTGCCACCATCACCTCCAACAACACTATCCAATTGTAGAACTTTCCATCTTCCTAAACTGAAATTCTGAACCTATTAATCAGTAACTCCCCATCTCCTTCTCTTCTTTATCCTGGCAATCACCATTCTACTTTTTCTCTCTATGAATTTGATTACTCTATGTTCCTCATAAAAATGTAATCATATAATATTTGTCATTTTGTGCCTGTTTTATTCATTTAGTATAATGTCTCAAAGTTCACCCATGTTTTAGCATGTGTCAAGCTCATTAATGATCCATTGTATGTGTACATCATTTTGTTTTTCCCTTTGTTGATGGACATTTGTGTTTTGTTTGAACAAAGTTGTTAAATAAAATCCTATTTTTTATTAAATGATGTTTTCTTTCTTTTTTTATATATTCAGACAGATTCTTTCAAAATGGGCCAAGAATTTGTGAAATGCTTTCCTAGCAGTGCAGACAAGCTCACTAACCTTAATCTGGTTTCTAGAACTTTAAATTTAGATATGACGAACCAGGTTGTGTCCTTGAAACATGATGAGTGCCATAAATCTAGTAAAACATCTTTTAGTGCCACATCAGAAGGACTGTTGTTGAAAGATACTTCTAAGATGGAGTGCTTCAATCAAACACTTTCAACCAACAAAAGTAGTTATAATCCTCAGTCATACCACCTACTCAGTAAAGAACAAAGAAGAAAGAATCTTCAGAAAGAATCTTTACTGTTTATGAAAGGAGTCATGGATGAGTGTACTCATGTAGCAAATTTCTCAGGTATTAATTTTTGTATGAAATTGAGAATATTTGATGAAGCTTAAATTTGCGAAATGTTTTTAAGGATGCTTTATAAGTTAATTTTGTATTTTCAAGAGTATATTTATTGTTGGCCTCAGAATGTGCTTATTAGCAAGATAAGTTCGTTATTTAAATGTATCATATTTTATCCATGAAAATATAAAGCCATTTTATGGTTCTTTAAAAACATTGGTTTTTGTATCTTAGTTAGAATGTTCATCTCACTGTATTAGAAATGAATATTGCATTATGGTATAGAATAGTTGATTTTTAACTTATTCAAGGGAGTTTGTTTGACAAATGTTTCACTGACTGCATTGTATGATGCATTTTCTTTTTTAACACAATTTAATAGTATGTATAAAAATCTTACAGATTTTGTTGCATTTTTTTCAAATCTTGTACCTAGTTCCAGTAGACCCAAGCCTCATTATAGTGGTTCAAGCCAAAGAAGATGCATATATTCCACGAACTGGAGTTCGAAGTTTACAAGAAATTTGGCCTGGTTGTGAAATCCGATATCTAGAAGGCGGTCATATTAGTGCTTATCTTTTCAAACAAGGAGTCTTCAGGTAAGATGGTTGGTGTAAACAGGTGTTTGTAGGTTTTCTTTACATAAAATTGGTATTTTTATTGTATCCTTTAGGTCGTCCTCTTGTTTCTTCCTCGCTTTCCTCAATTCTCACACTGTGGTACTTTTTCCTTTCTTATCCTCTTATTTTCTTTTTCTTCTAGAGTACTAGAAAGTAGCATATGATAGGCATGCTTTATTATCTCTTTATTATCTGATTTTATCCTCTTTGGTCAGGTATTTTAGAGAATATGGAGAGACACCAGGGTTTGTAAATCTTGTCTAGGTTTTTCACTCCACACTGGTGTCCTTCTCTAAGAATGGCCTGAGCATCTGTGGAATAATCTAGCAATGGTTTTTAGTAGCAAGTGAAAATTGAACCTTAGAATGAGAAGACAAGTATTGGTTTTAATATTAGTAACGTTTTTGTTTTCAAATCCTTTTGTTGATTTTTTTCCTTTTAATATATTTTTGTTGATTTTAGAGAGGAAGGGAGAGAGAAACATCAATGATGAGAGAGAGTCATTGATCCGCTGCTTCCTGCACACACCCTACTGCAACTCGGGCATGTGGCCTTGACTGGAATCGAACCCAGGACCCTTCAGTCCACTGGTGAACCATGCTTTATCCACTGAGCCAAACCAGCGAGGGTGTTTTGTTTTTGTTTTTTTGTAGATAGAGGAAGGGAGAGGGATAGAGAGAAATATAAATCAGAAACACCATCAATTGGCTACCTCATACATACCCCCTACTGGAGATTGAGCCCACAACCCAGGTATGTGCCCCGACCCAGAATTGAACCAGTGACCTCTTAGTTCATGAGTTGACACTCAACCATTGAGCCATACCGTGCAGGCAGTGTTAGTAATTTTATGACTCCAGTATTTGTTACAAAAACTTGTATGCTATAACTCGTTTTTTGGTATCCTACATTTTTCAACTTCTATTCAAATTTGATAGTAAAAAGTATCATTGGAATTTATCATAAGTGGTTAGATTAGTCCATATAAAGTACTTAGGTCAGTGCCCTGTGGGTGATAAGCATTTCAAAATTTCCAGCTGGATAGCTATGTAATAGAAAAATTGAGAGTGGTATATGTTTGATTTTTTTTTTTATCACTATTTATCCCCTTGATGCCCTCTTACACCTCCATCCATCCTCCCTGCAATCACCACATTGTTGTCTGTGTCCATGAGGACCTTTCTTTTCCCCTTTTTACTCAGTCCTTCCACTATCCACACCCTCGATGTCCCCTCCTTCCAGAGCTGTCTGCCTGCTCTCCATTTGAGTCTGTCTCTATTTTGCTTGGTAGTTCAATTTATTAATTAAATTCTACTTATGCATGAAATCATATGGTACTTTCTTCCTCTGTTTTTGATATTTTAAATTATTTTTAATCTAAGAAATACTTCTTTGTGTAGTTAATTAGTTCAACTTGTAGATGTCTCTTTTTTTAGGTACAGACTAATTCTTTAAGTCTGTAATATACTGAAGCATATAATAAACCTTTTTATTGTATGATTTCTTAAAAAATATTTATATTCAGCATTTGGCATTTGAGTCCCTGTTAGTTGGTAGGTAAGTGAGTACACTACCTATCCAATGTGACTTTCAGGCAGAGCAAAAGTAAAACAAAAAACAAACAAAAATTGTGAGTACCCAGGGTTGCTCAGGTTGCTCAAGTGGAGTCTAAAGTTCTGTTATATTTGTGAACCAGAGTGCCTGCATGATTGCGTTAGTAAATCGGTGTCAAATTTATGTTTGTCTTTTATGTATCTAAGTGGGAGTTGTGTCTGAGAGGGGTTAGGAAGAAGAATCATAGTCAGGTGTGAAAACTCAAAAGTGCTCATTTAAAAGCTTCATTTGAGGAAGAGATGTTAGCTGTTACATTGTTACATGTGCCAAATACTAGAGCAGTTGCTTTATGTTACTAACCCCATTACACAGAAATGGGGGGAGCGGAGTGAATAAATTGCTTAGATGGAGTCTCTAGCTATTTGTTCTCCCTAAACCCGTGGTCGGCAAACTGCAGCTCCCGAGCCACATGTGACTCTTTGGCCCCTTGAGTGTGGCCCTTCCACAAAATACCACGGCCTGGGCGAGTCTGTTTGGAAAAAAAAAAAAAAAGAAGTGGTGTTAGAAGAAGTTTAAGTTTAAAAAATTTGGCTCTTGTGTGGGTGTGCCACTGGCCTGTGACTCCGAGTCCAGTAAAAGGGGAATTGGGTTCGGATCTGAGCCCAGTGCACGGAGCAGCCCGGGCCCACATTGGTTTTCTTTTCCATTTTGGGGCCTCTTAGCCCTGCCCCTGCCATTGGCCCCCCACCCACTCCCACTTCTGCACCAGTGGGTCGGAGTCCTTAAGCCCAACTGAATCTTGGGGAGCAGGCCCGTGACTCCATGTGGGGGAGGGCTCATCCCTTTGGGCTGGTGAGCAGGTGGTGGTTTGGACACCCGGAGGCCTAGGTGGGAGGCCGGGTGGAAGCCCTGCATCTCTCCCCCATCTCACTATGCAATGCCATCGGAGCACCAGCCCCGAGGGAGAGTGGGAGCTGCGGGAAGGGAGCTCCCCTGGGATATTGTTGAGCCCCGATGTGATGGCCATGCCGTGCTACACAATCCATCTCAATGTGATGACACCCCAACCCTTCTGGGCCCTCCCACCTGATTAACATCCGAGCTGCCTGAGGCCTGAGCCATGGGGCACTGACCTTCGACCCCTGAGCTCCCCAGGGCCTTGGCTGGAGGTGCCGGCACTATTTTTGTTTTTTTGTTGTTGTTTTATGTTGCCTTTTTTTTTTTTTTTTTTTTTTTCCAAATGGGTTTGGGGTTTGATTTTTATATCTTTGGGGTTTTATTTTTCTTGGCAAATATTAAAATCTCATTGATGTGATCTCTGTGGTTTCTCTTCAGCTTGGGTTTCATGTTTTAAAATAAATAGATTGTTTTTAAAAATTGGCTCTCAAAAGAAATTTCTTTTTTTAAAAAAAATATTTTATTGATTTTTTACAGAGAGAAAGGAAGAGAGATAGAAAGTCAGAAACATCGATGAGAAACATCGATCAGCTGCCTCTTGCACATCCCTACTGGGGATGTGCCCGCAACCAAGGTACATGCCCTTGGTGCTCTATCCACTGAGCCAAACCGATTTCGGCTCAAAAGAAATTTCAATCTTTGTACTGTTGGTATTTGGCTCTGTTGACTAATGAGTTTGCCGACCAGTGCCCTAAACCCCTCCAAACCCCTAGTCATTTGAAAACCTAACTAAGTTTGGATGTCACTGGAGTAGAATCTTAAAAAATTCTTTTCAGTCACCAGATATAAGTCACTGCTTTATGTGTTCTTATATTTTATGTTGATATTTAGAATTGATTAATACAAGTGAATAAGAGACTTCAAATCATTAAATAGGCATATGCATACCTTTCTTCCTCATATTATGTACGCAAGCCTAGATTGCAACCTTAGGCATTAGGAAGTAAAAGAAATTCATTCTAGCCAAAACCGGTTTGGCTCAGTGGATAGAGCATCGGCCTGCGGACTGAAAGGTCCCGGGTTCGGTTCTGGTCAAGGGCATGTACCTTGGTTGCAGGCAAATCCCCTTTAGGGAGTGTGCAAGAGGCAGCTGATCGATGTTTCTCTCTTATTGTCAGTGTTTCTGGCTTTCTATCCCTCTCCCTTCCTCTCTGTAGAAAATCAATAATATATATATATTTTTAAAAATTCATTCTAGTAGAGCAAATACCCACAACTAACTCTTTTAGGGAAACTGTCCAGTGGACAAACATGTCAGGGCCTTCTCTCTCACCTATAGTCAACAAAATCTCTGAATGTGCTTACACCAACGTGCAAATGTTCATTAGCTTGTTTTCCTTATCATTGCTTGTTACATTTTACAAAGAACAAATACAAGTGATAAAAAGCTATGTCTTCCCAACATATTGGAAGTCATAATCTATTAGCAGGCTCCCAGTTTCAAAGATAATCTTACTATCTTTTTTTAAGGGTGTGGAGAAATGCTTTGTCCAAGTAGGATACAGAATTAATATATTCTCATAGTTACTATTTAAACTGGGTGGAAACATAAATGTATGGATTTTTATCAAAATAAGCCTCATCCGAACCTGTTTGCCTCAGTGATAGAACATTGCCCTTAAGAGTCTGTGTTTCAATTCCACTCAAGGGCACATAACCTCAATTGCAAGCTCCCTTCCCTGCCCAGGTCAGGGTGCATGCGGGAGGCAACCAGTCAATGTATCTTTCTCATACGGATGTTTCTGTCTGTCCCTTTCCCTTCTACTCTTTCTCAGAAAATCAGTGGAAAAGTATCCTTCCATGAGGATTAACAAAACAAACAAACAAACAAACAAAACCCCACAGGCTCATTGGAAATACATGATAACATTACAGTAGATACTTTACAGTGATGGGATTATTTTTCCCCTTTTTGTTTTGGATTTTCTGAGCATTCTACTCTAAAAAATATTGGCCAGTGTGGTTTCATGTTTGAGCATCAGCCCATGAAACAAGAGGTCACTGGTTCAATTCCTAGTCAGGACACATGCCTGGGTAATGGAGGCTCAATCCCCAGTAGAGGGCATGCAGAAGGCAGCCCTTGATGTTATGTCTCATTGGTGTTTCTCTCTCTATCCTTCACCCTCTCTCTAAAATCCAGAAGACATTTTTTAAATTCTAAAATGAATAAAAATGTAGGCTCTCACAGTGTGAAAAAAATAAATAAGCGTTGAAAATAGTGTCTTTTAGTGGGCAATGAATTTGACTCTTCCTTTCCAATTAAAGTACCTAGTAAAATTTATGTGGCTTTTGATTTTAAGTTCAGTTGCTAGGAACTTTTTTTTTTTTAATACATTTTATTGATTTTTTACAGAGGGGAAGGGAGATGGATAGAAAGTCAGAAACATCGACGAGAGAGAAATATTGATCAGCTGCCTCCTGCACACCTCCTACTGGGGATGTGCCCACAACCAAGGTACATGCCCTTGACCAAAATCGAACCCTGGACCCTTCAGTCCGCAGTCCGATGCTCTATCCACTGAGCCAAACCAGTCACGGCGCTAGGAACTTTTTTAATAAAAGGTATTTATATCATAATCTATGAAATAGATTTAATACTATATTTTGAAAGTTATGTAGCCAGTTGATATTCAACAAATAACAAAATAAAAAGAAACCAGTTTCCTTTTCCTTTATCATTTTAATTAGAGACCTGTTGCAGGAAGATTCCTGCAAGAATAAAGCTTCCTGCGGCCTGAACAAAGCTCCCTCCCTTCTCTGCTGCCTTCTCTACTACCTTACTCTCTCCCTTCTCTGCTGCCTCTCTCCCTCCCTTCTCCTCCACCCTGCTTGCTTCTGAAATGCTTGGCTTCCTTTCACACCCTCTTTTGTGCACAGATATGCAAATCAACCACCATCTTGGTTGGGTTAATTTGCATACTCTTATTAGCTTGTGGGTGTGGCTTGCGGGTATAGCAAAGGATGTCAATTTGCATATTACTATTTTATTAGATAGGATGTGTTATATGTATACATATATATTATGTAAACTTTAAGGCACAAAAAAAGTTGCTTCACAGGAAAAAATGGTGAACACATCATCAGTTGGAAATACATTTGAAGTTTTCCAGTAGTGGTGAATATAATGGATCCTAACACCCACCTTTCAGGTACTTGCCTCTTTTACAGCTCTTTAGAGAGGAGGTCAGGTTGCAAGCCAAAGGTAATTTTGGAAATAAAGTAAAAACAATATATGTTTTCCCTTTTTGCTAATTACTTGTAGTTTTTCATTTTTTATTTTAGACGAGCCATCTATGATGCATTTGAACGCTTTCTGCACAAATATGCTAATTGATTGTAACCAGTGTGGCCATCATGTTTCTTACAAAAGGAGTTTCATCCTTTCACAATGTGAAATCAGTAAGACAGTACTATATATCTCATTGAATAACTTGAAACCAATATTTGGATGAAATTATGTTGAAGTATTTTGTTATTGTTTGTGGGACTCCCATATATTCAATATTTCTACTTATGAAAACTTTACATTTTTAATTATGAAGAGTTTATTAAATTAAAATAAATGTATTCACAGAAACTATTGATTTATACAGAGCTGCTGAGTCAAAGTTTGTAATACATCAGCTTTTCTTGTATACTTTTATATGATATTTCTACTACTGGCTTGCTTTGAGAAATATATTTATTTCTTTTGTGGATCCATAGCGCATTTATAATCTTATTTTCCTCTTTAATTTTCTGCCATGGAAATACTTATTATGTATGAAACCTATGTTAAGTTTGAATTTTAAAAAATCTTGATTCTTTTGTATGTAAGTTCTTTTAATAATTAAAATCAATGTGGGAATGCAGACAAGATGCAAAAAACTTGGCTAAACTTTATAAATGCCTAATTTTGGGTTAGGGGGAAAAAAAGCCAAATGTATTTCTGCTACTTAACAACTTAATTCATGAACAATGGAAATAATTATTGCATTAATTGAGTCATTGTGTCTTAACATTTTCTTATATGTGTATCTACTCTGGGTTTGCAAGTTGTGACATATCTAACTTCACTTTTGAAGCCAAGAATGTAATCATTTGGACTTTTTAATTTTAAAAATTAATATCCATAATGAAAACTACCCATCCTAAATAAATTTTACAGAAAAGATATAATAACTTTTTTTAATTGAAAGATTACATGGCAAAATTTGGTTGTTTCTTTTTATTATAAACCTCTCAAGCTGACAGCTAAAATACTCTCAAAAGTAGAAAATATTTTTGGGTATTGTGTCAAGGCTTAGAATAAATGTCTTTGAGTTTTATTTATTTGAAATTTGTGTTATCTATAGATTGTAGGATATTTGAATTATAATGTGCCTTCATATCCTTTTTAAAGGAGATTTTTGTCACTCTAATGCCTCCATCATTTTAATTTTTAAAAAAATTTTAAATTAAGTCATTGATGGCATAGTAGTAAATATTTCTTACTAAGCAATAATATACTATGTTATGTGACTTTCTACTGGTAAAAGATTAAGATTTTAATATTTCATTTAAATTAACCCTTAGGCATAACTATTTTTTTCCCAAATAAATGAGGTATTTTAAAGATTTCATCTCCTAAGAAAAATAAAATAAAATAAAGATTTTATCTTCTAACCAGATGTTTTAAGAATGTATCTCTGGGGGAGCACTGGAGATCTTGTTTCCCAGTATGTCCTCCATTGGCTCAAATAATCAAATTCTCAAAAAAAAAGAAGAAAAAACAGAATATATCCTAGCAGTTACCTAAACTGATCAATTATTCAAAGTCAAAATACATTTTTCTTACAGTTTTTATCTATTCCCGGAAAATATACATATATACACGCATATATAAGTACATACACACACACAAAGCAGTGCTGTCTGCCACTTTGAGCATTGCTGCATAAACTGCTAGAAATTCATTTAGGCTGAGTTGCAAACTGGTAGTTAATACCAACTAGCTTAGCCCATTAGTATGCATATTTCAAAATTTGAAATGTGTTCTGATTGGCATGTATTCCAGTTTGCCACCATCTACTGGACTCCCTCATTTAGACCATGTCACTACTTTGTGTTTCCTACTTAGATCTAAAGACATCTGAGTTGGAGACTCCTGATTTAGATGTGTGGTTAGAAAATTTTTCTGAATTTCATGATTTCCTAATGATCTAATTACTATTAAATAATTTTATGCATTTTAAATTATTTCTTATGAAGGTAATTTTTTAGTGTGGTGCTTTCTCTTGTAAAAAATATTGACTTGTTAACATTGTAACAAATTTTTTAAATTATTTCCAAATATTTTATACTTCACAATAAAGGCTTATTTAAAAAGTGATTTATCTTCAAGAGTATAATTTTAAATATAGAAAACATAAATATTTCACATGTCTTTAATGTATCCAAACTTGATGTATTCCTTATTATGACCCAAATAAAGTAAGGCATAAATAAGCTAGAGAGGGGCTCTGCCCAGCTAGCTCAGTTGGTTAGAGCAGTGGTCAGCAAACTCATTAGTCAACAGAGCAGCAAACTGCGGCTCTTGAGCCGCAAGTGACTCGAGAGCCACAGATTGCCGACCACTGGTTAGAGCACAATATCCCAATGCCAGGAATGCAGGTTCAATCCCTGAACAGGGCACATTGCATAAATAAGTGGAACAACAAATTGTCTTTCACTTTCTCACTTTTTAAAATCAATAAATGGCCCGAGCTTATTTGGCTCAGTGGGTAGAGTGTTGGCCTGTGGACTGAAGGGTCCCAGGTTCAGTTCCAGTCAAAGGCACATGCCTGGGTTGGGAGGGTCAATCACCAGTAGGGAGTGTGCAGGAGGTACACAATCAGTAATTCTAATCTTTGATGTTTCTATATCTCACTGTCTCTGAAATAAATAAAAATATATTAATAAATAACTACACTTTCAAAAAATAAATAGGTAAATCTACACAATGGAATACTACACTGCTATAAAAAAGAAAGCACTTTTACCATTTGAAACAGCATGGATGGACCTGAAGAGCATTCTGCTAAGTATCACATGATCTCACTCATTTGTGGAATATAATGAACATCAACTGATAAAAAAAAAAAATCCAGAGACATAAACGTATGGAACAGATGGACAGACCTCAGAGCGGGGGCTGGGGGTGATGAGGATAAGAGCTCACTCAACCAAAGGACTTGTATGCATGCATATACTAGGTGAACCTGTTAATCGGGTTTTTTTCAATAGATGGAGTTACACATATGTTGATATATATGCCATTTGATATGTATACTATTTGTTGTATATGTATATACTATTTGCTATATATCAAATATATAGCAAATATATTTGCTATTTGTATATATCAAAACTTCATGCCAAATTTGCTGAAGGTGTTAACCTCATAGATATTTTCACACTTAACATGTCGAATTTCATGCCAAAAAAAAAAAGTATTTCCAGGAAGTTATAATTCATCATTTTGAAGAAAATGCTGCCAAATACTTTGGGAAGCTTATGGTGAACATGCTTCATCTCAAGATACTGTGAACACCTTAAACACTCAAAGTGATGATTTCTATGTAAAGACAATGTCCAGGTCAACCAAAAAAGTTTGAAGAAAAACAATTACAAGCATTATTAGATGAAGATGTGTGTCAAACTCAAAAACAACTTGCAGAAAGATTAAACGTTGCTCAGCAAACAATTTCCAATCATAAGCAATGGGAAAGATTTTAAAGGAAGGAAAATTGGTGCCACCATCAACTGAACGAAAGACAAATGGAAAACCGAAAAGTCATCAGTAAAATATTGCTTCAATGGCATGAAAGTCATTTTTGCATCTGATTGTGACTGGCAAGAATCACAAGTGCACAAAATCATGGGTTGATCCAAGTCAACCATCAACACCTACTGCAAGGCCAAATCTCTTCTGAAAGAAGATAATGGTGGAATCAAGAAGGTGTGGTGTATTGTGAGCTTCTAAAACCAGCTGAAACCATTAATACTGATCGCTACTGACAACAAATAATCAATTTGAACCACGCTTTGATCGTGAAACAACCAGAATGTGCCAGAAGATATGGCAAAGTAATTTTGCTTCATGATGAAGCACCATCACACACTTCAAAACCAGTTAAAGACACGTTAAAAGATTTTGCCTGGGAAGTATTAACCCACCCGCTATATTCACCAGGTCTTGTTTCTTCAGATTACCACTTGTTCTGATTTATGGCACACTCACTTTCTGAGCAGCACTTCAAAATGTACAAAGAAGTGGAAAATGGGGTCTGATGGTTTTCCTCAAGAAAATGTCTATGTGGATGGTATCCACAAATTACCTGAAAGATCGGGAAATGTGTAGCTAGTGATGGACATTACTTTGAATAAAGCACAGTGTTTCTCTTGAAATTATCCTGTTTTCTTTGATTACAAAATCCGAATTATTAACCGGTACACCTAGTAAGCATAGCCAATGGGCTTAGACTGCTGGGAGCAGGAGCAGGTGGGGAGTGGTAAATTGGGGTGGGGGGAGGGAGGGTAGGAGGAAGGGGAAGAGACAAATGTCCTTAAATTCTTTCAACAATAAAGAATTAAAATAAAAAATTAGCCCACCTGGTTTGGCTTAGTGGATAGAGCATCAGCCTGTGGACTGAAGGGTCCTAGGTTCAATTCTGGTCAAGGGCATGTACCTTGGATGCGAGTACATCCCCAGTAGGGGATATGCAGGAGGCAGCTGATCGATGTTTCTCTCATTGATGTTTCTAACTATCACTCTCCCTCTCTGTAAAAAATCAATAAAATAAATATTTTTAAATTAAAAATAAAATTAGCCCTGTTCAGTTTGGTTAGTAGAAAGCGCATCTGCCTGCGGACCGAGGGGTCTCAGTTGGGGGCACATGCTTGAGTTGCCGGCTCGGTCCAACATGCAGGAGGCAGCCAGTCAGTGGTTCCTTCTCATCATTATGTTTCTGCCTCTCTTCCTCCTCTCTGAAATAAATAAAAATATATTTTTTAAAAATGTAAATAAAAATAAGCTATGGAAGCTCTAACAGAATCATATTCAGTATCTACAAGAGCCAAAAGTTGCCTCTAAATATTTGATCCCAGGGAAACCAGCATTCTGACAAACCATGGCCATCTGAAAGTTGTATAGCTCAGTATTGGATATGATTACATTTATATTAATAAATGTACTGCAAACAATTAAAATCTAGAAATTAGGAAACTAAACTTCTTTTTTTTTTTTTAATATATTTTATTGATTTTTTACAGAGCGGAAGGGAGAGGGATAGAAAGTCAGAAACACTGATGAGAGAGAATCGATCAGCTGCCTCTTGCACACCCTCCACTGGGGATGTGCCCGCAGCCAAGGTACATGCCCTTGCCGGAATCGAACCCGGGACGCTTCAGTCCGCAGTCCGACGCTCTATCCACTGAGCCAAACCGGTTTCGGCAGGAAACTAAACTTCTAATTAGAAAACTATATAGCCTGAGAATGGAAGTCCTGGGTAGAGGTTACTATAGAAGCTGGGTTTGGATATAAAAGAAAAGATTATGACAGGTGAGACAAAGGGAAAAGTTTTGCAGGTATAGGTAACCTAATTCTAGGCATAGTCATATAGACAGAATCCTAGGAAACAAATGATTGTATGAAGAATTTTGAGACAGTTTTAATTATAACATGTTGGACCAAAAGAACCTGAAATAATTTTCTCAGGACCTAAAGAGCTAATGTGCAGATTTACCAGATTTTGTAAGTCAAAGAAAATGTACTAATAAACAACTGTAAAAGTTGAATCTGTGACTACCTAAAGTAAAAAGTTTTCCTACATACAGGACCTGGGTAATTCCACAAAGAGGTGTATGTACCCTAACACTTTGCTGCTCAAAGTGTGGTCAGTCCATTGACCACAATAAGTTAATACTAATGATGGTAATATTTAACAATTTTTCAAAATATCCTGCAAATAAACTAAGTTCAAAGAAGCATAACTTTTTCACTTTAACTTCTCAAAGAACAGGGATTGTCAAACAATAGGGCATAAAATTTGTCAGTGTAAGAAACATCCAAACCTGTAGAGAATGTTAAAGCATTTGAGCCAAACAGACAACATATGCATGGGAACCAATGCACTACTGAAATAAGAATGTCACAGCTTCTTTTATGCATTTGTAGTAAGAAAAAATTTCATGGTGGTAGGCAAAAGCCAGCAGGGATTAAATTACAAAACAGTTAATAAGATTATGTGCTCTCCTGAGGGGTAAATAACTGGTGTTAACCTATATGCACAAGAATTTTATAGGCCTCAGGCTTGACTGCCCACCACGAGGTCAGATAGCCCAGAGGTTACTTTCCACATAAACCCTTTTATTTCCTTCCACCCACATCATAAATGAAATCTAAGTAGTTTGCCAGGAAAGGCAGAGTATCAATCCTTGCTATTGGAGAGTTCTTAATCAAGACACGTAAACATTTAAGAGAGTTACTACTTACATAGAAAGGTAACCTAGATTTCTTTTGAAACTATGTTTTCTTAGCATGGTGGGGTGAAGGTGCCTTTACTCACCTCTTTTTTATTATTGTTTAAATTATTATATATGCCCTAACCGGTTTGGCTCCTTGGATAGAGCATCGGGCTGCTGACTCAAGGATCCCAGGTTTGATTCCGGTCAAGGGCATGTATCTTCGTTGTAGGCACTTACCCAGAGGGAGTGTGCAGGAGGCAGCTGATCCATGTTTCTCTCTCTCACATCAATGTTTCTACCTTACTCTCTGTAAAAAATCAATATAATATATATTTTTTATTTTATTTTATTTTTTAAAGTACTTGGATATTTTAATGAACTTCCCTCCAAGTAGCTTCAAGCTACCAGGACACAGGCCCCACCAACACCCTTAATCTTCTCCTCGGCTCTTCTGCTGAAGAACTTGGCCTTCACGATGACAGGCTGCTTTGGGAGCTTTCCCTTCTCCAGAACTTTGTAGTAGCCCGATCGCACCACATCGATAGGAGCAACTCCAGTCTTGCTTTTGGCAGCATTTACTCATGTCTGCTCACTGACCAGGGTCCACAGTTTATCAAGGTTGACAGTTGGGCAGAAACTCTGGTTCCTCTGGTAATGCCGCATACCAACTTTCCCAAAGTAACCTGGGTGATATTTGTCGAAGTTGATCCTGTGATAATGCAAGACACCAGCATTACCGCGGCCCCCGGGTGCTTCCTGTGCTTGCCGATGCGGCCGTGGCCGTGGCTCACGTGGCCCCGAAGTTTTCGGGTCTTCCTGAGTCTGGATGGCATGTCGGTGGCCGAGCTGCAAAAGCTATAATATATATTTTTAAAAGAATAATAAAGTATTATATATATCTCCTTTTTCCTTGATTGACCCCTCTCTCACCACCACCACCCCCCGTGCCACTCCTACCCCCCAGGACAAACCCACCCCTACCACCCCAAGTATCCCTTTTTATTGGTTATACTAACATTCATTTATACAAGTCTTTCTGTTGATCTCTTACCCTCCCTTCCCTGCCTTTTCACTTTATCTAAGATAGAATTTATCAGTGTATTTGTTGAAAGGAAGATATGTGTGAAGCTCTTCAAACGTACATTAGCATTGACCCTGACTAGAAGGTTAGAGATAATTGAAAGTAGTACTAATCCAAGCATTTAGCTCAAGTCTTTTAAGATAAACAGGGCCCAGGTCTCTTTGATTTGGAGGTAATGTTGGTTCAGTGAAAAATTGGTCTCTTAAAGTCATTTTATAGGAAGTCACAAATCTCTTGAGTTCCAGTTTTATCTTTTTCCTTGGACTGTAGGACTTTGAAACAGACTCTATCTAATGCATTCTCTGAAATCTCTCCAGCCAGCATAAAGTACACCTATTTGCACATTGGTTTTCACCAGCCTGAACCTAAATTGCACTGGTAATAAAAACAAAGACCTTGATGTTCTTGTGAGACTTTCCTGAGACACCAGGGGGAGGAGGAGAAGGAGTGGGTTCAATCATCTGATGATAATATTAGCGTACTATAAACAGGAAAAACAAGATTTATCTTTCAAAGGCTCATTTGAACAATCATATGAATATCAAGTTTGTATAAGGTAATTAGGTGTTTCATAACTTCTGAGGGCCTAGAGAACCAACTCCCTTTTTTTTTATTTTATTGATTTTAGAATGGAAAGGGAGAGACAAACATCAATGTGAAAGAGAAACATGGATCATTTGCTTCCCACATAGGCACCAACCAGGGATCAAACCCAAAACCTAAGTATGTGCCCTGACTGGGAGTCAAACTTGAAACCCTTGTTGCATGGGACCATGCTCCAACCTACTGAGCCACACCAGCCAGCACCTCTCGCCCTTCTTTGAAAAAATAACCATATATCTCTTCTCTAGATTCCAGTTTTCCATTACCAAACAGGTTATTACTTCAGGTTCACAATCTTTTCTTCATTCTTTTTGACGTTCCAGTCTTTTTTCAAATAAGTAGGAATAAACAGATTTTTTAATTTTATTTATTGATATTTTTTTAATTGGAGAGAGAGAGAGAGAGGTTGACTTGTTCTACATTCTAGGATTACTGTGTGTGTGTACTGACCAGTAATCAAACCTCCAATCTGGCATACTGGGATGACTCTCCAACCAACCGATTGGTTGGCCCAGGCCTTGACATTCCAATCTTGAGGAGATCATTTGCCTGGCGGTCAGTGGCTGTGAACATGCATTTAAAGCTTTTGAAAGGATACAATGTATCAGGGAGATTATCCTATCTAATCCTATCTAATGAAAGAGTAATAAACAAATTGACACACCTCCACTACACCCACAAGCCATGCCCACCAGCCAATCAGGAACAAATATGCAAATCAACCCCAACCAAGATGGCTGCAGCCACTGAGGCTTGGGTTTCCCCTGCAATGGAGGAAGCCAAGTTTTCTGCCTGCCCCTGCTGGCCTAGGCCTCCACTCAGTGCTACAAAGTTTCAATTATAGAAGATACATATACCCCAACAGAAATAGTGGCAGCCACAGAGCTGGAGAGAGCAGAGGTTAGGTGTGCCCGGGCAATAGAGGAAGCCAAAGCTTCTGAAGCTCTGGCCAGCCTAGGCCTCCACTCCAGGCTACAAAGTTACAATTATAGAATTTAAATAAACCCAAACAGAAATGGCTGTCACCACGGAGTGAGCAGAAAGCTTGGCTCTGCTCCAGGTTACAAAGTTTCATTGTAGAACATAAATAAATCCAAGATACCAGGGCTTCCGCTTGGGTCACTGGGGGGCATGGCCAGCCTGCAAACCACCACAGGCCCCTTTCCCAGGCTGCCCCATGCCCCAAGGGAAACCCCACCCTGATCTGGGACACTACCCTTCAGGGCAAATCAGCTGGTCCCCACCCATGCGCCAGGCCTCTATCCTATCTAATAAAAGAGTAATATGCAGATTGACCATCACTTCAACATACAAGATGGCTGCCCCCATGTGGACACAAGATGGCCAGTGGGGAGGGCAGTTGGAAGGGACTAGGCCTGCAAGGGGAGGGCAGTTAGGGGTGACCAGGCCAGCAGAGGAGGGAAGTTGGGGGCAAACAGGCTGGTAGGGAAGCAGTTAGACATCAATCAGGCTGGCAGGGGAGTGGTTAGGGGGTGATCAAGCTGGCAGGCAGAAGCGGTTAGCAGCAATCAAGAAGGTAGGTAGGCGAGTAGTTGGGAGCCAGCAGTCCTGGATTGTAAGAGGGATGTCCAACTGCCCGGTAGGATTGGGCCTAAATGGGCATTTAGACATCCCTCAAGGGGTCCCAGATTAGAGAGGGTGCAGGCTAGGCTGAGGGACATCCTCCCCCCCCCCCCTGCACAAATTTCATGCACTGGGCCTCTAGTTATAACTATAAGCAGCATAATTTCCACTGTTTAAAATGTACTTCTGCCCTAACCGGTTTGGCTCAGTGGAATAGAGTGTCAGCCTGTGGACTGAAGCATCCCAGGTTCAATTCCAGTCAAGGGCATGTACCTTGATTGTGAGCATATTCCCAGTAGGGAGTGTGCAGGAGGCAGCTGATCTATGTTCCTCTCTCATTGATGTTTCTAACTCTCTATCCCTCTCCCTTCTTTGTAAAAAAAAAATCAATAAAATATATTTAAAAATAAAATAAAATGTACTTCAGAGCCATAGTCCTCAAGACCCAAATCAATTAAAATCAAGTAAACTAAATAGCCCATTGAAGTTGTCACTTTTTAAAAAATATATTTTTATTGATATCAGAGAAGGGAGGAGGAGAGATAGAAACATCAATGATGAGAGAGAATCATTGACCAGCTTCCTCCTGCACACCCCACACTGGGGATCGAGCTTGCAACCTGGGCATGTGCCCTGACCGGGAATCAAACAATGACTCCCTGGTTCATAAGTTGACAGTTCACGCTCAACCACTGAGCCATGCCAATGGGCAGAAGTCACCTTTTTAAACAAAGTGGCTTGCTCAGTAATCCGGAGTTTCAGCTTCCCCACAAATGTTAATGTCACTGCAGCAGAATGTACTAACCACAGCTCAGACATCTCTGCTCAGTTAAAAAACAATCAAGGTTTATCCAATTACCAGGAACAACTATGGCCACAGAGTTTAAGGATCAATATCTATATATTATTGTCCTTTATATTTTTTGAAAATTTCTTTATTAAGGTATTACATATGTGTCCTTATCTTTTCCATTATCCCCCATCATGCCCCCTCCCCCCTGTTGTCTGCATCCATTGGTTAGGCTTATATGCATGCATACAAGTCCTTTGGTTGATCTCTTCTCCTTACCCCCACCCTTCCCTACCTTCCCTCTGAGGCTTGAGGGTCTGACTGATGTTTCTCTGTCTCTGGATCTGTTTTTGTTCATCAGTTTATGCTGTTCATTATAAGGATCAATATCTTCACCGAAACTGGTTTGGCTCAGTGGATAGAGCGTTGGCCTACGGACTGAGGGGTCCCGGGTTCGATTCCAATCAAGGGCATGTACCTTGGTTGCGGGCACATCCTCGGTGGGGGGTGTACAGGAGGCAGCTGATTGATGTTACTCTCTTATCAGTGTTTCTAGCTTTCTATCTCTCTCCTTTCCTCTCTGTGAAAAATCAATAAAATATATTTAAAAAAAAATAAGGATCAATATCTTCAATAGTTAAGGGAGAAGTTCCTGATGGCTTCATTTACATTTATTCCTAAATAGGGAAGTAGGAGCCTGCCAAAGGAAGCCATTTCTGAATCATGATGAATGCCTCCTTTCTAACTCAAGATGTAAATCCAAAAGACTTGACTTATGAAGTGCTTTGCTTCCTTTGTGGAAAGTTAGGGGCAGTTAGAGAACCTAAGAGACATTGCCTGGTTATCTGCCAACCAACTAGGTATTCATAGACCCAAGCAGAATAATAATCACCACAGACAAAGACAAATCCTGTTGTAAAAACCACTTCTACCTAAGTGGCACTTTTATTCGCAGGGATTTTTACACTTGCCCATTTAAGCCAGAGGTCACATTTTTAGCACATATGCTAAATTTCATAGCTTGAAAGAAAAAGTTGTTCTAAATTCTAGAGATTACTCCCCACCACTTAGTAATGGCCTGAAGATACTTACTGGTGATGGTGTTCTCTTTCTAGGCCAACGTCTGAGTAAAGAAAAGAAGTTTCATGTTTAGCTAAAGTAGAAAGTCTTAAGCAGCATCTTGTGTGGCAGTAGTCTACATCGATGTCAGCTACTTCTCTTCGTCAATTTGATATAAAGGTGTCCAGGGTCTGCACAGGATCAGATGTCAGGAAAGTCTTCTTCAATTGTGAATATTTTAAATATTTATTTAAATTATTTAAAAGCCCTTAAGTTTAGCTACCATCTGGGTAGTAAGGAGGACCTGGTTTAGTCCCTTCCAAGGAGACTCAGGGCATTTTTTTTTTTAATTGAGGGAGAAGGATAAGGGAAGGGGGGAAGAGGGAGGGGGCAACTGAGAGACAGATTGATTTATTATTCCACTCATTTATGCATTCACTGGTTGACTCTTGTATGTGCCCTGACAGGAATCAAAGGGCCAGTGCCTTAACTATGAATCTCAGTTTGACCAATGACCAAAAGATGAAGAATACCTGGAGAGATTTGTCTGCAACCTTTAGGAGTTTTATTTTAAAAGGTGACTGCCTAATAATAGGCTCATCAGAGTGGAAAAATAGTTCAGAAGGAGAATTACTAAAATGTGAGTACTCAGGTGAAAAAGGATGGGGGAGTAGAGGGAGTCACGTTTATCCTATCATCTTTTGTTTTAGGTACCTCATATCTTTAAATTTCCATTAGCCTTTTCTAATGAGTTTTTTTATAAAGCTATTTTGGAATCCTGAGGCCTTTTGCATGTCAATTAATGCAGGCATCCATTTCTCTTTATTCAACTCTGGATCCTTTGCTCAAGTGCAATTCTTAAATGAGCCATCTTTTTAACTGGAACCAATAATGACCATCTTGATTCTAGATTATTAGTAAAAAAAATTTTTTTGTCTTTCTAGATATATGCAACTCTGGCATTATACAATAGCTCTTAAACATAAAACAAGCAGGTGTGCTAGAAGTTGGCGTGCTCAGCTCTTTGGATATAAAGAAACTAATACCTAAGACCTATCATGGGAGTGTTCTTAAGGTGAAGAGAGCTCTAACAACCTTTACATGCTTAACCTATGCTCACCGTGTTTGCAGCTTTTTTTTTTTAATTTCCCCATTAGCAACTAACCTTATTTAAAATAAATTTTTATTTCCCTGAGGCCTCCCACTGGACTACATCTGATCATGAAACCAGTCCAGTTTACAAGTTGGATTCAATCTAATGCCAGGTGGTAACTGTTAGGGTTGCCGGAGGAGGAATACAGGAGGCCAAAGTGGTAAGGGATTATAAATTAATTAGGTCACCTGTATACCAGATGGGCTGAGCCCCCAAATGGCGCAAGCACCCCAGGACAGGGAGTCAGAGATTTTAAAGGACTGTAGGATTTTTTTTCCTGGGCGGAGCATTCTTTGGGCAGGTGTGAATCCCAGGGGAAAGATGATGATCTTAGCAAGTGGAACGTGGTCTAAGGAAAGGGAATGTCAGTTGTGAAGTGACCAAAAGGTCAGTTCCCAAGAGAGGAGGTGTCGATTCAATTATCTGATCAAACCTAACTAATTACCAACAATTCTCAACATGGAAGATGCTGTACTAGCCTTTAATCTACACACAACAAAACAGATAAATGTGAACTTAAAAAAAAATCGTATATTTTAATGATTTTTTTTTTTTTACAAAGAGGAAGGGAGAGGGATAGAGAATTAGAAACATCGGTGAGAAACATCAATCAGCTGTCTCCTGCACACCCCCTACTGGGGATGTGCCGGCAACCAAGGTACATGACCTTGACTGGAACCAAGCCCAGGACCCTTCAGTCTGCAGGCTGATGCTCTATATCCACTGAGCCAAACTGGTCAGGGCCAAACATGAACTTTAACAAACCAACAGTTATCAAAGGACTGACCAATAGGAGGCTGTGCACACTATCAGCAATTCCCAGTGTGGATTACACCAGCAGACCTCTGAGAATAGGGACCGCAGACTGGAACTGGGGAAAGGACTAAACCAGCAACCTCCAGTGAATGGGGGCTTCAGACTGGAACTGGGAGAAAGGAATTTCAAGTAACTGGGGAACTAAACTGTCTGAGAGCTCAAACTGACCTCCTAATCTGTGGATTGGGCAGCCAATTAGATCGAGAGTTCAGCAGGAATTCAGAATACCAATGGCCCTCAGAAACAGCAAGACAAGAGAATTCAAAAAAGTTCTTGGGAACCACACCTATTTTTTGCTGCCCCCAAATGCTATCAGAACTTCCCTTTAAATCCCCAAATTGTTGTCACCAAATCTGTTGAAGAACAAAAATTCAAACAAGCAAATTTAAAGATTTATTTGGGTTGAAAAAGGTAGGTGTCTTTAGGGAGTAGATTTCCTCACTAATGTAGGTAAACCAGACTGGCTTAAGGTTACATTCCTGGGGGCGGGGCTGAAAACAATTAACTTTATGTTTGTTATCCCGTGGGGGTGGGACAAGTGATACCACCTAGTTTCTTTTATAACAATTGGGAAAAGAGAGAACATCTGGTTAGAAGATGCAGCTTTCTCACAGTTCTATTGATGCTGACTCTCCCACCTCCTTTTCCTTGATGGCTGTGTTTTAAACCAAATAATTTGTTTCTCTAGGCTAACCGATGACCCTACCCTAGGGAAATAATTCATAGGATGGATAATAACTTGTGGATAATAAGGACTACGACTTATCTTCTGGCCTCTAATCACCTGCAGATATTTCCCACTGCCTGAACCCATGGAGATACAAAGGAGGGTCAGAGATCTATTACTACAATCGAACGGGTCAGCCTTCCCTGACACAAAAGCAGGAAAATGGTGGAGAGTAGGTATGAAGGGGCAAATAGAAGACTGGTGAGGTTGTTTCCAAGGGGCAGCTGCGTGGAAGCAGTCAATAATACGTGTTTAAAAGACAGACAAGTAGCCAAATTCCTTTACTGACATTATACGCATTGCCCTATGATCCCAAACACCTATTGCTGAGCTCTTTATAGATAGACCCCTTGAGAACATATTTACCCTCCAGTTCGTCTCCCTCTTCAAGCACAACCTATTTCCAAGAAAGTCCTCCCATATTTCTTCAATAAAGTACCTTTATTATTTTTCACTTCAATAATAAAAAGAGAAGAAAACAGCTGTTAGTGAAAAAACCAGTCTCAAAATGGTGTCACTTGTGCTAAAATCCCATGATACCAAGCCTAGGTTAAATATCTGCCCCACGTGTGTGGCTCAGTGGTTAAGAATCAAGCATTGACCTACAGACCAGGAGGTCATGGTTCGATTCTTGGTCAGGGTATATGCCCGGGTTGTGGGCTCAATCCCCTTGTGGGGCATGCAGGAGGCAGCCGATCAATGGTCTCTCATTTATTTTTCTATTTCTCTCTCTTCCCTTCCTCTCTGAAATCAACAAAAACATATTTTTTAAAAAATTTGATCTACTTGCAGTTTCAACCTGTCTGGAATTTTCTGGTCAATTCCTATGAGGTAATCTCCATAGAAGGAAGAGACAATCTGCATGATAAAACCCTCCTTTCAAAAACATGGCCAGGCCCATTTCTTTTGTTAATTCATCCTCTGCCTCACCTTTTGAGGCTCAACCACTGAGCCAAGCCCCTCAGGCCCACATAAAGTTGTTATGAACTGAATCCACCTTAAACCCATATATACAGCCATGCACCTCATAACAAGGTTTCTGTGAATGACTGACCACATATGTGAAGGTAGCCGGTTAAGATGATAATGGAACTGAAACATTCCTATCACCCAGTGGTATCGTAGCCATCATAATGCCATAATGTAACACATTACCTGTCTGTCATCACGCTGGTGTAAACAAACCTACTTGCACTGCCAGTAGCAGGTACAATTATGTATACAATACATAATACTTGCTAATAAATGACTATATTACTGGTTTATGTATTTACTATATTGTACTTTATTTAGAGTGTATTCTTAACAATATACACTATACCATACAGCTTAGGTGTGGAAGTACACTCGATGATGTTCACAAAATGAAGAAATTGCTAATGACACGTTTCTCATAATACATCTCCATCGTTGAGCAGCTATAGTTAAATAGCTACGGTAAAATAGGATTGTGTTCTGAGTCTCATCAAGTATGAATGTGTTGGTAGGCTTTTGGAAAAGAGGCATTAACTAGCAGGATTCCTAAAGGCTGATTAGAAGGAAGAGCAGCTGGTTTCAAGTTAAAAAACAAAAAAGCTTCACCAATAAAGGGGCTAGTAAAGAGGGCCTCCCTCTGGGACTGTGGGTGGAAATAAAATCCCTATTGAACTAGAAATGGATTTAGGAGATTGCTTAAATTAGATAAATCGGGCACTAGTTATACATAAAACAGTTAAGGCTTTACTTACAGCTGTTGTACTATTTGCATAGCTGATTAGCTTTAGGAAAGTGAGACACCCGAGAGGGGAGTGTACAAATCCTGTCTAGTTTGACAGCCCTAACGCGGAACCCATTTCCAGCAACCTCGCACCCCGACCATGAACGTTCTTAACTCAGAAATGCGCTTCACCTGAAACCAATGTCGTCGCTCGTTGATTTAAGTGGCAATTAGGAAGGTCTTACCGGATTTTAAAAATCAAAACGTGTCCTGGGAAAAACATTTGGGACATCGTTAGTTTGTAAGCAAGTAGTTTTAAAAAGAGAAATACTTTGTTTTCACTCTAGAGCCCTTTCCATTTTGTGGGTTGGACTTGGGGCGGGGAGGCGCACTAAACTAACTGCCCGGGCAAAGGTTTCCTAATACCCACAGACTGGACTGTTTTCATGTTGGTCGCGGTTTAAGATCACAGGTGGCCTCGGTGCCCCAAAGCGCCGGGGGTGGGGGGACGTTTTCTCACGTGGCGAGGCGACTGGCATCGGGCAGGGCGGCCGGGTCGGGGGCTCCAGCCCACTCGGGAGCAGCCCAGGTTGAGAGCCCGAGCCCACCGGGCCTCGCCTCGGGACTACTCCGCCTCAGCGCCGGGGGCGAAGCGACGCCGGGTCCCACGTGCGCAGCACGCCCCGCCCCACCACGCCCCCCTCACGCCGGCGGCTGGCGAGCGAGTCCGCCCCGAGTCACAGAGGCCCGGTGCGCGTCCCGCCCAGGCGCCCGCAGCCCGGGCGGCCCCAGCCCGGGAGCCGGGAATCGCCCAGTTCCCCCTCCCTCCCCCTCGGCGGGCCGCTGGGGCGGGACCGGCCCTCGGGGCGGGCACGTCCGTCAGCCTCCGCGGGCGGCGGCCGGGCGAGGGCCGAGGCCGGTGAGTAGCCACGTCACGCTCCTCCCAGAGGCCCCGCCCCCGCCGTCCCCCTCGGACCGCCCCCTCACGCCCCGCCCCTCACGCCCCGCGAGCAGTTACCGGCTGTTAGGGCGCGTGCCGCGAGCACTCCGCTAGAGGTCCTGCGGCCGGCCGACTGCTGCTGCTCGCTAGCTGCCTGCGCCAGGTGACGGCTGTCGGCTGACGGCTGGCGGCCGGCGGCCGGCGGCTCGCGGCTGCGGCGCCCGGCGCGGGTTGGCTGGCTCGGGCGTGCGTCGCTGAGGCGGACGGAGCCAACGGGCGGTTAGCGCTCCGTTCGACGAGGGGAGGGGCGGCACCCCGGGCGCTGCACGGCCTCGGCCGACGCGGGCGGCGGTGGCGGCGGCGACGGCGGCCGGGTTCTCGGGCTCTGTGCCCCAGGCCGGAGCCAGTGGGTGCCCCGGCGGAGAGACGGGCAGCCGGACTCCCTGGCCCCGGCCTCCCTGGCCCCGGGCCTCCCGCGGCTGGGGCGGCTGGGGCAAGGGGACCATGTCTGCTCGCGCTCCGGTGCCTGCCGCTCACTCTCTGGAAGAATCGCCCGCGGCGGCTGCTGAGAAGGAGTCGCTGTCGCCCGGGGTGAGCCGGCAGGCCGAGCAGCTGCCCCTGCCCGAACAGGAGGGCAAGCAGGCGGCGAAGGAGGAGAGGGCCGCCACCGCCACCAGCGCGGGGGCGCGGGGAGAGCCGTCGCCGGCGCCGGTGCTGGGTCACAGCGTGCCCCAGGCGGCCGTGCCCGTGAGGCCGCTGGCGCTGCACCTGGCTCACAGGGCGCGCGTGCCAGGGGGCCCCTTCGGCGGAGAGCCGCTGCCACCGCCGCCACTGCCGCGGGACCCGCCGGCCGAGGACGCCCGGGAGGAGGAGGCGGCGACGGCTGGCCCCGAAGAAAAGCCGCTGCCGCCGCCGCCGCCGCCGCCGCTGCCTAAGGAGAACCCTTGGACCAAAAAGCCGCCTCAGCACCTGTCCCCCACCGGGTCGGAGCCGCCGCCGCCCCCACTGGAATCCCTGGAAGCAGGTCGGTGGCTGCTGTGGTGGGCACCGGGGGGTGTGTTTGGGGTTGCTCGCGTAGCGACCGAGGCCGGCGCGGGCGGGGGAGGGGCAGGCCTCCTTTCGCTGTCAGTCCGAGGTGTTCTGTTCCAAGGTGTCATTCACTCTGCCTATTTACATAAATGGACATGGGGACGCGAGCGGCTGGAAGAGGTGGGACCGCGGCTCTGTGGCGGATGGCAGAGCCCGGAGCCGCTGGGCGGGCGGGCGGGCGGGCGCGGCCTCGCTGGTTTTGCCCCCACGTGTGCAGGGTGGGAACGCTAAGTTTAGGTAGCTACTGCAGTTCTCCCCATAGGGACGTTTTCGTGGGCGTTTTAAAACAGGGTGAAGCAAGGGGATTTGTATGTGGAAGCGCGGCTGTGTTTTGTTTTTATTATGGAAATTTCAATATTTTCAAAACACTACGTAGTCGGATGCGAAAATGAGGCTCTAGCCGTTTCTAAAATGTTTTGAGTTACGATTGGGCGGAAAAGAACTGAAGTAGGGTAGTTGACACGAGAGTGGATCGCACAGTAGGGAAATGGTAGTCTTCTAACATTCATGTCCCTCCTTAGAGGGAATTAGGTTATGTCACTGCCTTTGAATGCTGACCAGTGGCCTGGGGTCCTGTGTTTTGATTGTGGCAACAGCATTTTTGTTTAAAAGTTTAAATGGAAGTAGTAAAAACCAAGACAAACTTTTTGAATTAAGTTGTACATCAACTGAACTTTTATTTATTCAATTGAACTTTTAAAAAAATTTATTGATTAAAGTATTACATATGTGTCCTCATCCTTCCATTATCAGTTGAACTTTTGACATAGACATTACAGATCACTTTTTCTTAAAATTAAAGGATAGCAGTAGGATAGGGAAGTATGGGTCATGTTAATAGATCTGTGGAGATCAGTTGAAATAAAGGGTAATGGTGTAAATGTAAGATAATTATTGTAGACATGCATTATAGTATTGTAGATAATAAAGCATTTCTCCAGGGGAACTACAACAGTTACTGATTTCTTTAGCTTTTGGAAAGTAATGTTCATCATCATTATTAGTAATTTGTGACTTGGAGAAAAACTACTTAAAACTGTTTTAAATTTAATATTGCCATCGTTCTCTACAGTTGCAAAGATCTATTTGTTTACTATTATTACTAACTGAAGAGAGCAAAAATCTTAAAGCAAAATGCCCGTAAAATTAGCTAAGAGAAAAAAGCCATAGTGAATCTTAATGGTTATTTCATCTCCCTACTTACCAGACTTAGTTACACATTATATTCAGTGAACTATCAAAAAAAACCAAATTCGCCCTAACGGGTTTGGCTCAGTGGATAGAGCGTCGGCCTGTGGACTGAAGGGTCCTGGGTTCGATTCCTGTCAAGGGCATGTACCTCAAATGCTGGCACATGCACAGTGGGGAGTGTTCAGGGGAGTGTACAGGAGGCGGCTGATCAGTGTTTTTCTCTCATTGAAGTTTCTGACCCTTTATCCCTCTCCCTTCCTCTCTAGAAAATCAATAAAATAGATAAAAACAAAACAAAACTCCAAATTCTTTGTTGGCTATGAAATCAGTTTGACAGGGTCTTTTTTAACCATGAAGGTAAGACTCAGGAGTTTAATTGATAATAGCCATGTGAAAAATATTTAACACTTTAGTATAAGTAATTAACCTACAGGTGCTTTCATTGGGAATCTCAATCTTTGTTGGGGATCAAGAACAAGCTGATGCTTGTTGTGTGGTGTGGTTCATGGAAATTTCAATTTTGCTGATGTCTCTGTAGGCAACTCTTTTATTTTCTTGGAATCCATTCTGTTCCTATAGAAATTCTACTCTGCAAACTTGGAGTAGCTTCGTAACTTCTCTCTAATCCTGTTTCTACACTGTTCTACCACAATTTTTATTTGTAGTTGAAGAATACTTAGGAAATTTAAATAAGAGAATGGTGTAGAAATGCATTGTATGAAAGACAGGGTTTTAGTCCAGATGTCGTTACTACCTAGCTAGACTTTTGGCAAGATTTCTGGGCCTTAAAAATAAATTGAGTGGATGTATTAATCTCTTCTAGTTTCTAAACTAGAGTGCCAACTATATATAACTTCATAGTCTCGGCCTCCTATTTTCCTAAGCAGATTTGCAACTTCAAGAATAAAAAAATAAAAACATAAAAAAATAAAAAAATTAAAAAAAGAATAATAAAATAGCTGCAGGGGACCTTTAGTGTCCAGAGTAGGTGAAAACTAAGGAGTGTTAAATTAACACAACAATCTATTAATATGCCTGTAGGATATTAATTATGCTGGGATAACAAACTTAAACCATGTTTGTCATGGCCAAACTTGGATTTACAATCACTCTCTTAATGAGGTACAGGTATTCCATCCCAACATATTGCAAGAAATTTTATTACCAGAGATAGAAACATAGCAAATGTAGGGGAGTATTTCAGGATTGTTAATCATGAATTTTCTCTGACAGGAACTGCCGGTGAGGCATTATTGTTCCTTCAGTTCTCCTAAGACACTCCTATTTTGGGGATTGTTCTGGTCTGTATATTGCTGTTTCTGGTAATCTAGATAAATACCTCTTTTCAACCAAAGTCTGGGCCACCCAGAAGTCCTAAAATAGTGCCAATGCAGTTTTGAATTCATTCAGGAAACCAAAAAGAATTATTTCTCAATCTCTCCTAACCTTGTTTAAAGTAGGGTTTTTTTTTGTAGTTTTATTTATTTTAGGGACTTCATTAAAATCACAGTATGGGGTTTATCACTTACTTGTAGCCATGGTTATATTTTACATATTAAAATATCAGCTTTCTAGTCCTGGTCAGTGTGGCTTAGTTGATTGTCATCCCATGCACCATGAGGTCACTGGTTCGATTCCCAGTCAAGGCACATGCCCAGAGTTCCTGGCTTGATTCCCAGTGAGAAGGGTATGCAGAAGGTAGGCATTTAGTGATTCTCCCTGCTCCTGTCTCCACCCCTATAGGTCCGCAACACTCTATTGCCTGTGTCCATGGGCTACACATATAAGTTCTTTGATTTATCTATTCTCATCCCCCCAACCACACATTGTACAAATTTATCTTATTTCTAATAACATTTTACATTTTATGCAGATGTATCATAATATAACTTTTCCATATTAATGAAATGTAGAGATTACTTATATAGTTTTTTTTTACTGTATAAGTTGCAGTGACCATCTTATACAGCATCTTTATATCTTATCTTAATCTCAAATTAATTTCCCAGAAATAAAATTGCTTTATTAAAAGGTATATTTTCTTCTCTCTATATATAAAAGGTAATATGCCAAGTGTCTCCTCAGGAGGTCAACCAGGAGACATTTTTAAAATATATTTTTATTGATTTCAGAGAGGAAGGGAAAGGGAGAGAGACAAACATCAATGATGAGAATCATTGATTGGCTGCCTCCTGCATGACTAGGGGTAGAGCCTATAATTCCAGTACGTGGCCTGACTGGGAATTGAACCGTGACCTTCTGCATGCATAGGTCAATGCTCAACCACTGAGCCAGGCTGGCTGGGGAAAAGGTATAGACTATATTTTAAGTGACAGATTATCGTTAAAAGATTATACTACTATACACTCTTGCCAACAGCTTGAGAGAAATGTCCATTTCTGTACAGGCTGACCAACACTTGGCGTTATTTTTATTTACTTTAGAGAGGAAGGGAGATAGAAATATCAGTGATGATAGAGAATCATTGATGGGCTGCCTCCTGAACACCCCCTACTGTGTCCTTGGCCAGAATAAAACCTGGGACCCTTCAGTCCGCAGGCCCATGATCTATCCACTGTGCAAAACCAACCAGGGCTTTTTTTTTTTTTTTTTTTCCTAATATACTTTAATGGTTTTTTAGAGAGGAAGGGAGAAGGATAGAGAGCTAGAAATATATATAGAGAGAAATATCAATCAGCTGCCTCCTGCATACCCCCCACTGGGATGAGCCTGCAACCAATGCACATGCACGGGAAGGAACCCAGGATCCTTCATTCCACAGGCCAACACTATCCACTGAACCAAACCGGCTTGGGCAACACTTGGCATTATTTTTTTTTTCTTTCTTTTTTTGGTCAGTATGATAGGTGAAAAAAATGTTTTTTGTTGTTTTAGTGCATTTATTTATTATGCAATTGAGTACCATTTCGTGTTTGACCATTTGTATTTCTTTTTGGATCACTCAGATTGTTTTTGCTGTTGTTGTTAATTCTCATCTGAGGATATTTTCTCATTGATCTTTAGGTAGAGTGGAAGAGAAAGGGAAAGACTTAGAAACATTGATGTGAGAGAAACACATATATTGGTTGTGGAGGATCCTGCAACCAAGGTTCATGGCCTTGACCGGAATTGAAACCGGGATCCATTGGTCTGCAGACCAATGCTCTATCCATTGTGAGCTAAACTGGGTAGGGCTTTTAAGCTAATGATCATCCTTTCAACCATTAAAAGATTGGGTTGATGAGGTGGTCTAAGTAAGCAACTCAAAAGAACTTCCTGATGTTGAACTTGAAATTAGAGGCAATTGTGTGTAGAGGCAATGGTGTTCACACAGTTGGCATTTCATAAGTGCACTTCTCTCCCCTCCACACTCCTCCCTTTTCTATTAGCCCCTGTAAAGTTGACAGCATGAGGAAGCAGTTGTGGATAGCTTGCAGCTAGCTTGCTTGCTTGCTTGCTTGCTTGCTTGCTTTCTCTCTCTCTCTCTCTCTCTCTCTCTCTCTCTCTCTTTCTTTTCTTTTCTTTTCTTTTCTTTTCTTTTCTTTTCTTTTCTTTTCTTTTCTTTTCTTTTCTTTTAAACAATGTTTCCAGTTTATTTGCCAGGATAACTAGCTTTTAAAGGGAAAAAGTGCTGGCTTTGAAAGTTCAATTCTTTTTCTAAACTTAATCAGGAAACTTGTTTCCAAGAGAGAAATTGGGACTTTATAACAGGAATATTTTAGGAAAGTCTTCCTCTTGGAAAAGTAAGCTAACTCAAAGGACCATTTAGTGACCAGTATTAAGAAATCACTATCCTAGAATATCTGACCACATTGTCCAACACAGTTTATCACATCCCCAGTGATGAGATTAAATTATGGTAAGGAAAAATGCATATGAACATCCCAGTTACAATGTATACATAAAGATACTCCATTAATAAACTGTTAACATTATAGATACCACTGTTAAATGTAAAAATTTCCCTATTATAGAGGAATTAAAGTTTAAATAAAAACACCAAATTTTTGAATCCAAAAAAATTAACTGAAATAAAAATCTTTTTATTTTTAAAAGTATGAAGAAACAAAGTTCAAGATTCTTCCTCCCCAACTTCTTTACTTTTAGTTAGAGGTTATAATCAGTGTCGGGGTAGAGTGTGTGATAATACTGAATTTTAAATCAATAGAAAAATAAACCATCACATGCAAATATTTTTTTCTCCTGTTTCTTTTTCTTTTTCATATATTTTTATTGATTTCAGAGAGGAAGGAAGAGAGAAAAACATCAATGATAAGAGAGACTCATTGATTGGCTGCCTCCTGTACATCCCCTACTGGGGATCAAGTCCACAACCAGGACATGTGCACTTGACGACCAGGATGGAAGATGGAACCCTTCAGCCCACAGGCCAATGCTCTATCCACTGACCCAAACTGGCTAGGGCTCTCCAGTTTCTTAATAACTTCATTGTGTAATTCAATATTGAAATTTAAAAGTTTACTTTTGTTTGCATGTGGCCAGAATAATTTTATCTTTAATTTCTGATCTTAACTTTGTGATTAATGTCTAATTTCTTTGTAATAAAGCCATAAAAACTTGCTTGTGTGGCCTATTCCTTCTTACTTTTCATTATGTCAAATAGTTTGTATAAAGGTGTATTTTGTAACTATCAGGTTAATTTACTTGACTTAGCACTATTTTGGGACATGTTTTTAATTTTACTGTGGAAAATGTTCCCCAAATGTTCTATACCATGTAACTTCATAAAACACAGTATTTATAAAATATGTTTTGGTGAAGTTCTAGATAATATTCAAGCAAATATAATTTTTTATGTTTTCCCACTTCTATTTTTTTGTCCTACTTGCCCATAGTCTTTGACTACTGTATCTAACTTTTTTATTCTTAAGCATATTTACACATGTCTACACATATATGTATTTCTAAATAATAAAGAATAAAACCAATGTTTGTCTATTCACTATTCTGTTGGAACCTGGGACCCCTCAGTCCGCAGGCAAATGTTCTATCCACTGAGCCAAACCAGCTAGGATACACTATTCTGCTTTAGAAATAGAATTATTACAGTATTCAAGATCTCTGAAAGCCCATTCCTGGTGACGTCTTTAACTTTTGTCCTTCATCCCTCTTCGATAGTAGAGATGCTCTTTTTAAAAAATATATTTTAATTGATTTTTTTTTTTTTTTTTTACAGAGGAAGGGAGAGGGATAGAAAGTCAAACATCGATGAGAGAGAACATCGATCAGCTGCCTCCAGCACACCCCCTACTGGGAATGTGCCTGCAGCGAAGGTACATGCCCTTGACCGGAATCAAAACTGGGACCTTTCAGTCCACAGGCCCATGCTCCATCCACTGAGCCAAACTGGTTTTGGCCAGATGGTCTTTGATTTGTGTTGATTGACTTATATACTGATACCAATTGTAAGTTGAAAATACATTTAGTATGCTTTAAAGTATCAGTTGTTAATATTCGTGATTGTGTGGCTGCAGTTCCCTGTGCAGTATCACTAGAGTATTATATAGCATATTGCTAACTTGGAAAAACATCAAATTCAAAATTGGAAATATAATTCTGCCTAATGTTTATTGCTTTTGCACCAAACTAGTATAAGTCAGGGACCATCTGTATCTTATTTAAATTTGTTGCTGGCTTTTAATTAAAATAGTTTTATTTTATGACTTGGTCATTGCCATAATTTATGGGATTCAGGTTTTGCTGAATTATTATGTTTATTGTAGATGCAGATCCCAAGTTTAATCTTTTTAATGTTTACTATTTTGTGGGTCATGCTTAGGTAGATGACATTGCTTTTTGGTTATCTTGCTAGGCAGGGAAGCCAACTAAAAGACAATGTAAAACTTCATTTGGAGACAGTATAATGTATATTATTGTCTACTTCTGTGCTCTTATTTAAGGTAGGGACAAGTGGTGCATATTCTTGTGCAAACTTTTACTATGGCTTAATTTATAATAGTTGCCAAATTTCACACAAAGACAATAGTTTGAAGACTTCTGACTTATTTTCTGGATGTTCCTTTATGAGCATGTTTTACTTTTATAGAAGAAAATGTATCTCATTGGGAATTGAGTTACTAAATTTACTGTATTGAAATACACATTTCTAATTCTTAAAATGTTTTGTTAGAGAAAAGATTAGTCTATCAGCTTAAGTAAACTTTATATTTCCCATCTCTTGCTTTGAACACTGAAGACCAATTTGAACATACATTGCTGAAATGTAGTTAATTTCTTGTTAGGAATTTGAGTTTCAGAACTTTGGATTTTATTGGGAATGATGATGACTTACTTAAATTGGTATTATAATAGTTACTTCGTTTTTTGTTTTTTTTTTCTCCTTCAAAGCACTTTTGAGCATTTTATGAACTTTCCTCCAAAGGTTATGAAGTTACCAGGAAAGAGGCCCCCACCTAACACCCTTCCTAAATCTTCTCAGCACTTCTGCTGAAGAATTTGGCCTTCACAGTGACTGACTGCTTTGGAAGCTTTTCCTTCCCCAGAACTTTGTAGTAGCCCAATCGTACCACATCAGTGATAGGAGCAGCTTCAATCTTGTTTTTGGCAGCATTTACCCATGTCTGCTCCACTAACCAATGTACACAGTTTATCAAGGTTGGTGGGCAGAAGCTCTGGTTCATCTTTAAGTGGTAATGCTTCATGCCAACTTTCCCAAAGTAACCTGGGTGATATTTGTCAAAGTTGATCCTGTGAAGATGCAAGCCACCAGCATTACCCTGGGGCTTGCTGTGTCAGTGCAGCTATAGTTGTGGCTCACATGGCCTGGAGTTTCTTGGGCTTCCTCAGTCTGGATAGCATGTTGGTGTCCCAAGATATAAGAAGGTTACTTTATCAACACTAATAAAAGAATAAGATGCAAATTGACTGTACCTTCATGATACCAGCCAGTCAAGAGTCAGTATGCAAATTAACCCAACACATATGGTGGGTTAATTTGCATGCACAGGCACTGAGCAGCTGGAGGGCTGGGGGACACATGGTGACGATGCAGGTGTTTTGCACCCCCCAGCTGCTCCGGGCATCTGGGCAGTGTGGGAAGGCAGAAAGACCACTCCCACCGAGGTAAAGGTGGTGCTAGCAGCCAGGGTAAGGAAGGCCCATTCTTATACGAATCTTCGTGCATTGGGCCTCTAGTTAAATATATTGAATGAAGTGACTGTAGAAACAATTCTATGTGTGTGTTTTTTTGTTTTGTTTTTCAGAGCTCAGTTCCCCCAAAATTATAAAAGCAGGAAAACTCAAAACAAAGAAATCCAACAAGGTAGGTCTTTACATAAACAAGTTCAGTACTCTATATTAATTTTGAAAATTGTTATTAGATTATTGTGAATTTTTCTTCTAGTTGTGTTATTGATGGTAATTTGAAGTTAATATACTACAGAATTGTAGCTTTTACATAAACTCCCATATGCTTCTGTTAATCCTGTTTATATTAATTTAGTCAGTGACATTAAATAGTGCTAGAGATCATAGGCCAAGGCCTTATTGTTTCAGTATTCTGATGTTTGGAGAAACTTGGATTAATTTGGCAGATGCCTGCATATAAATTGAATGTAGGTGATTTAAAAATTTTTTTCACCTTTAGAAAATATTTTTTCTACTTAAAATTTCTAATTTGCAGACATAACACCTATTTATTACTTCTTAGGCTAGTGATTTCAGCGATATGGCGAATTGGCCAACACCAAGTGAATTAGTGAACACTGGAGTGAGTATTGTTTAAGGCTTTCTTTGTATATAGGGAAAAGATTCTCATTTCAACATGCAGAACTTATTTTACTTCAAATTTAAAGAATTACATTAATAAAGAGGTGCTGAAAACTCAGTAGCTACCCTTTTCATAGTTTTGCCCATTTTCATATAATGTATCTAAAGCCCATTCATTTTATGTTTCAGAATTTTGGGGGTTTGTTTTATCTGAGTTATAATATTTCCAATTTGTTGCAGTAATAACTATATATATATATATATGTACATATATGATATATGTATGTCATTCATCAAAAATAAGTGTTCAATGAATGGAATTTTTAAAAATATATATTTATTGATTTCAGAGAGGAATAGAGAGGGAGATAGAAACATCAGTGAGAGAATCATTGATCGGCTGCCTCCCGCACACCCCACACTGGGGATCGAGCCCACACGTACCCTGACTGGGAATTGAATCGTGACCTTCTGGTTAATAGGTCTATACTCAGCCACTGCACGGTTGGGCTAGAATTTTAATTTTAACGGTGAGAGCTCCAAAAGATGTTTCTAAGATATTGTATCAAGTGGGGTTTTGTAGGATTATCATGTGTGGTTATACATATTTTCATTTGACACTGTGCACTTTGCTGTTTGTAATTTGTGTGGTGTATAATTGTAGGTAGTATATATTAGTTTAAACAGCTTAATTGGTACATGAATGACATATAATAAACTGCAAATATGTGTGTGGTATTTGTACCTGTAGTTCATTCTTACTGATGAGTAGTAGTAGTATTGTATGGATATAATGCTGTTTGTCCATTAACCTATTAATGGACATTTGTGTTGATTGTACTTATTTTTTGGCTGTTAGAACTAAAGCTGTTATTAACATTTGTGTGTCAAATTTTGCATGGGTATATGCATTCATTTCTAGGAGTAGAATGGATAGATTATATGGAAGCTATTTGTTGAGCTTTTTCAGAAACTAGTAAACATTTTATTCCCACTGTGAATGTAATGAGAATTGTAGTTATTCCACATACCACTAATACTCATTGTTCATTTTTTAAAAGAATAATAAATTTACTAGGTCATTTGGAAAACCAGGTGGGGTGAGTCCCAAAGTGGCACCAGCTGCTCATTCTTAATTTTAGTCATTATAATAGGTATGTAGTGTATTAAATTGTAGTTTCAATTTACATTTCTCTAAAGATGTCAAGCACCTTTTCACTACATTTACCATTCAGTGTATCTTTTAAAAGAAGTATCTGTTCAACTCTAGCTCGTTTTTTCAAAAATTGAGTTGTTTTCTCATTATTGCATTTTGAGAGCTCATTATATAGGGCTGGGCAAAGGCAGGATTATAGTTGTGAGTACACAGAACAGTTAATTATTGTATTTATTAAATATTTTTCCAAATAAACTACTGTAAATCTACTTTTTCTAAACCCTGTATATTTCAAGTTCTTTATCAGATACTTAGGAAATATTTTCTCCCAATCTATGGCTTGACTTTCTCTTAACAGTGTCTTTCGAAAAGTAGTTTATTTTATATTTTAAAAATTGGCATTTGTTTTGTTATATTTAGGCTAGGCATATTACCACAGATTTTTGGATATGCTAGTAAAAATATGTTCATGAAAATTATTTCATTCTGAAATACTTCTTGCAGTTTCAGAGTGTCATCAACCAAGGAAATAAGAAACTACAAAATAAAAAAGAAAAGGAAGATAAAGTTGAAAAGAGAAATAACAGTGAGAGCAAAGAAACCCGGGAAACAAAACTAGATGGTCCTGGTGAAAATATCAGTGAGGATGAAGCGCAGTCAAATAATCAACGAAGAAAAGGTTTGTTCATCTATAACTTCCATTTTATTGAAATACGATTGTATTAGTTTAAGTTATTTGCTGCATGTATGTAATGCAAAATGACTACCACAATATTTAACATCCATCAATTCATAGTCCCAGTATTTTTTCTTTTTTTTAATCTGTTTGGTTCTTTAAAAAAATTTTTTTTAATCTTAGAAAGGAGAGGGACAGAGATTAGAAACATCGATGAGAGAAACATAGATCGGTTGTCTCCTGCAGGCTCCCTATTGGTAATTAAGACCACATCCTGGGCATGTGCTCTGACCAGGAATCAAACCAGTGACCTCTTGGTTCGTGGGTTGACATTCGGCCACTGAGCAGGCACAACTTTTTTTCTTTTCTTTTTTATAAATTTATTAGGTCATCTGGATACCAGATGGGCTGAGCCACCAAATGGCACAAACACTCAAGGACAGGGGGTCAGATTTTATTTTAAAAAAATATATTTTATTGATTTTTTTTTTACAGAGAGGAAGGGAGAAGGATAGAAAGTCAGAAACATTGATGAGAGAGAATAATCAGCTGCCTCTTGCACACCCTGTACTGGGGATGTCCCCTAGCCAGGTACATGCTCTTGACCGGAATCAAACCCAGGACCCTTCAGTCCGCAGGCTGACGCTCTATCCACTGAGCCAAACCGGTTTCAGCACAACTTTTTTCCTTTGGTAGAAAAAAAATCTGTAAACTGTCAGAAGGTTATAAATGAGGCAAGGTGAACTTTGGAGCGTGGCAGATGATATTGGAGAGGTAGGCATAGTCAACATTATGCAGGATTAAAACTTGGAATTAACATTTTGAGTTCCATGGGAAGATGTTGAAGCATTTTAATTCATGGAGGGTAGTCACCAGCAAGCTTCTTTAATAATGGAAGTAGCAATCTATCATGTATTAAGTACTTTACTTGATTTTTATTTTAACCATTATCTAGTCCTTAGCTGCAGGGTAAGCATTACACTCACTTGGTACAATGAACCAAGGCTAATTGCTCAGACGTGGTGCTAATAGGACAACCATGTGGTTATTAGAAAAAATTTCCCTAGTTCTTAAACACTTTTTCATGCTTTTTAGATACATAGGTAGTTTTTTCTTTTTAACTATAGTCTATAGGCCAATACACAAAACTCGTGCACGGTGGGAGGGAGGGCGGTGGGGGGGCGGTGGTGGTGGTGGTGGTGTTCCTCAGCCCTGATTGTACCATCACAGTTGGGATCCATCAGTCAGACATCCTTAGCGCTGCCACCAGGTGACAGAGGCTGTGAGCCCAGCTCAGGGTTTTTGGCTGAGCGGCTCCTGCGTTGAGCTTCTTCCTCCTGGCAGTCATTATGTGTCATAGCGACCAGTTCCACCATTTGATAATTTGCATATTAGCCTTTTATTATATAGGAATTATATAGGATGGCAGACCTGTCATTCTGCTCTAAGATTTGTTTTCTTTGTAATTGCTTCATTTAAAATTATCAGCCAACACTAAAATCTGGGTGTTTATAGTTAGTGATTCATAATAGTAGGTCCTCAGGCTACACTGGAGATCTGTTCCTATGGCGCGATGAAATGCGATTTTCACCATAAGTCGGCACCCACCTACATAAGCACCTACATCACTCATGGAGTATATAACAGCAGGTGAAACAGTAAAAAAAAATTTTAAAGATAACAATTCTTGACCTTTACTTGTGGCAAATAACTAATAAAAAACATAAAGCATATATGTACATACGTCGAAATGACAAAACTTTTAAAAAATAAATGGGAGAAAGCGATGTAACCACTAAACAAGGTATGTCAAGTCCGACATAACTTGAGGACTGCCTGTACTCAAGCCATGAATTGACTTTCCAAAGAGCACACATTTTTAAAAAAATGTTTTATTGACTTTAGAGAGATGGATAGCAACATAAATGATGAGAGAATCATTGATCAGTTGCCTCCTGCACAGCCCCTACTAGGAATGGAGCCCACAACTGGGACATGTGCCCTTAGGGGGAATCCAACAGTGGTTCATAGATTGACCGTCATCCAAGGAGCCACACCAGCCAGGCACACATTTTTATCTTCAAACAAAAGTCTTGTTTATGCTTAAGAATCTCTTGATGGAATTTAGCCTTTAAAGAGTTTTTGGATTATTTCCTATTCTCTTTCACTCATGTCTCCATATGTTGTAGGAAACCAGTACTGTAGTTGCACAATAAAATTCCTTTTTCTTTAATTACCTTAATAGTGTTTCCATTGCTCATGAGTCTTTTTTGTTTGGCCAAAAAAAAATATTGGACAGAAGGGTGAACATTTTGAAATCTTAACTGTGGAATCCATGAAGAGGACATATTGAGAATTACATTATGACATATATAAACATTATCTTCTCATCAACAAGAAAAGTTAAATTCCTTAATTCTCTAAAGAAGTAAGGAAGATGGCCCTACCTGGTTTTGCTCATGGAAATAGTGTCAACCTAGGAACTGAAGGGTCCCGGGTTCGATTCTGGTCAAGGGAACATGCCTGGGTTGCCGTCTTGATCCCCAGTGGGGTACGCAGGAGGCAGCTAATCGATGATTCTCTCTCATCATTCATGTTTCTATCTCTGCCTTCCTCTCTGAAATCAGTAAAAATACATGTTAAAAAAAATAAGGAAAATGTGAGTAGTAGCTTTAATAAGATTTCTCAAATCCAATTAGATACATGTTAAACTTAATTTTGAAAAACCTCTTTCATGAGTATTAATGCTGAATAAATCAATATTTTATCCATATTTTAGATAGTGACTTAAAACTAAAAGTTCTTTTGAATCACTATCCAAGCTTTCCAATCTGTACATTATAATGTCCTATCAGGTATACCCCATTCTCAAGCCTAAGAATCAAGTATTAGATAGGAGTAGTGTGTACATGTACTATTTTTTAACACTTTATCCATTAGAATTTTTAAAAAAGTGAGCATTTTCCTTAAAAGCAAAAGAATTCCAATGATACTTCATCACTGAATTTTCAATAGATTTTTAGAAATATTGCTTACAGAAAATACTTTAAAGAGCTGTGAGAAGAAAATTATTTTGGTATTGTAGAGATAATCCCTTTAAGAAAAAATTAAGTTTCATTTAATTAAAATACAGTCTTTTAATATTTTTAATTCTGTTTTTGTTTTCAGAGGAAGGGAGAGAAACATCAATGATGAGAATCATTGATTGGCTGCCTCCTTCATGCCCCCTGTGAATTCGCTTTGTTCAAACCTTCCACCACCACCCCACCCTCGATTCTGCACCCACCCACCAAGGCTATCTCTATTTTGCTTGTTAGTTTGGATTGTTCATTAAATTCCACATGAGTGAAATCATATGCCACTTGTCTTTCTCTGACTGGCTTATTTCACTAACCTAGCATAATGTTCTACAGGTCCATCATACAAAGGGTAAAATTTCCTTTCCTTTTTACTGTAGAATAGTATTCCATTGTGTAAATGTAACACTGGCTTTTTTATCCACTCATTTACTGATGGACAATTGGGCTGCTTCCAAATCTTGGTTAGCCTATGTAATGAAAGGCTAATATGCAAATAGACCTAACAGTTGAATGACAGGTTGCTATGACACGCACTTACCACTAGGGGGTAGGCGCTCAACACTCAATGCAGGAGCTGCCCCCTGGTGGTCAGTGTGCTCTCATTGGGAGCACTGATCAGCTAGAAGCTCTGAGCCAGGCTCACTGATGGTAAGCACAGAGGTGGTGGCTCATGGCTTGTAAGTGCAGTGCTGAGGATATCTGACTGCCAGCTTAGGCCCGCCCCCCATAGGGGGGGCGCTAAGCTAACAGTTAGACATACCCCAAAGGCTCCTGGACTATGAGAGGGGGCAGGCCAGGCTAAGAGGCACATCCCTACCGCAAGTGCATGTATTTCGTGCACCAGGCCTCTAGTTGTAAATAATGATGCAATGAACACGGGGATAGATATATTCTTTTGAATAGTGTTTTGGGTTTCTTTGGATATATTCCCAGAAGAGGCATCTCTGGGTCATACGACAGTTCTGGTTTAATTATGTGAGGTAACTCCATACTCCTTTCCACAGTAGCTGCACCAGTCTGCATTCCCTTCAATAGTTCCCTAGGTTCCCTTTCTACAAATCCTTGTTGACTTATTGATGATGGCCGTTCTGACAGGTATGGGATGATATTTCAAGAGACCTTTCAAAATTACAGTTTTATTAAAAATTGTGTTGTCATTAAATTATTTTGTTTTCTTCAAGCTAATAAGCACAAGTGGGTACCACTCCACTTAGATGATGTAAGACCAGATAGTCAAGAAAGACCAGGATCCCGGAACAGCTCAAGGTGTCAACCTGAAACAAATAAGTCATCACATAACAATAGGAGAAATGATACACGAAGTAAGTTACACTCTTAAGAGAAAAATGACTGAGGAACTATGTCTTGCTGCTTATTATTAGTTTTTTTGCTTATTATTTTAATTGCCATGAATAGTATAAACTATTTGAGAGTAAGTTGCAGGTATTGTTCCTCTTTTTTTCTTTTTAATATTCACCCAAGGATATTTTTTTCCATTGAATTTTCAGAGAGAGGAAGGGAGGGAAGGAGGAATAGAGAAAGAAAGAGAGCGAGCAGTTGGGAGGAAAGGAAGGGGAGAAGGAGGAAGAGAGAAACATTAATGTGAGAGAGACACTGATTGGTTGCTTCCTGCATATTGGGACATGGGATGAAACTGCAACCTAGGTAAGTGTCCTTGTCTGGAAATTGAACCTGAGACCCTTAAATCTGAGGGTCACCACTCTAACCACTGAGCAAAATCAGCCACGGCCAGGCATTGTTTCTTTTTAACCCAAAATACCTTCAGGATAATATGTTGTAAAAACAGTAATAACAGTGTGAATATCCAGAGGCAGTTTTCCTCCTCTTTTCTAGGATCTAATCTATATTTAACTGTCTTTTGTCATTTAAAAAGATATTTTACTGATTTTTACAAAGAGGAAGAGGGAGGGATAGAAAGTCAGAAACAACGATGAGAGAAACATTGATCAGCTGCCTCCTGCACACCCCCCTCTGGGGATGTGCCTGCAACCAAGGTACATGCCCTTGACCGGAATCAAACCTGGGACCCTTCGGTCCGCAGGCTGATGCTCTAACCACTGAGCCAAACTGGTTTTGGTGATTTTTTTTTCCCCTGAAGATTGCAGGACAGATATAACTCACTTTCCATCTTCTGGTGTTTCTTTAGGATGAGATTGGCTTTTGAATTTTGGGCAGAGAGAGAAGGAAGCTATGACTCTGAGAATTAAACATTGATTGGTTGCCTCCGACACATGCCCTGGGTACCAGGAATCAGGAATACACCAACTGAGTCACACAGGCCAGGGCTTTACTCAATTTTCCTACACTTATACTTATTGGTTGTATTGTTGTGATTCACTCTTTTTTTTTATTCCCACCTGCTAAAGGGTGTTTCATTATTTGATAAATTCTGTTTTGTTGGTGTACATTTTGAATTGTTACCCATTTTTTGATATTAAATGCTATCATGAACATTTTTATGCAGGTTTTCCAGTAAATTTACATATATAGGAATTTCTCTAGGGTAATTTCTTTAGACTGCAATCCATAAGATGCATTATTAAATTGATGCATTGGGTCATGATCAAATATATAAAAAAATTGACAGACTAGGGGTCATTACATTGTAAATTTATTATGGTAATTGTGTTTAAATTACAAAAATGTTTCACTTGTATGCTATGGTATATCATAAAATAGGCTTGCTATGGCTCTTGCCAGGTTGCTCAGTTGCTTGGAGCATCATTCCATACACCAAAAAAGTTGCGGGGTTGTTTCCCAGTTATGTATGGCATATGAATTGCACATTCATTTTCCAGTCAGGGCACACATGGGAGGCAACCAGTGGATGTTGCTTTTTCTCTAGCCCCTCCCTCCTTTCTCTCTATACATCCTCTCTCTCAAATAATATCCTTAGGAGAGGATGAAAAAAAAAATAGGCCTACTATGATTTAGACAGAAATATTTGGATAATTTTATTGGTAGAATTGGCAGAGCCTAGGCCAGTGATTCTCAATGGGAGTGATTTTTATTTTCCTCCCAAGGAGACATTTGACATTGTCTGAAGATAACAGTGGTTTTCATAGCTGGAGGTGGGGCGTGTTGGGAGGTGAGTGTGTGTTAATGGCATGTAGGTGGAGGCTATGGATGGTGCTAAACATCGTACCCATACTGCAGGACAGCTCTGCACACTACACAGTTATTGGTTCAAAAAGTCTATATTGCTCCGAAATCCGTTTGGCTTAGTTCCTCTCTGTAAAAAAATCAATAAAAAAAATATTTTAAAAAATGTCTATATTGCTAAGGTTGATAACACTGATCTATAGTATAGATCTACTTTATTAATTCTAATATTTTACAGTGGATCTATTTTTTTTCTCAGTAGTAGTATACAGATATTCTGTCTTTACTATTTTGGTTCACAATTAATATTGGCAGGACCTTGAAATGTTTGTCTGAGTGGAGCAGATGAAATGTTCTTTCATTGTCTTCATTGCATCTCTCACAGCCAATGAGGCTGAGAACCATTTTCTTTATTATTCATTTCTAGTTTGCCCTACCTGTCTTTTAGCCATTTTCCTGTGAGTGCACATTGTGTATAAGAGCTTTGTATGACTTCTGTATATAACTTGTGTATTGTATTGCAGATATCTTCTCCCAGTATATTTTGTGGTCTTATTTTTTCTTTAAAAGAAATGCCTTTTGGGGAGTGGGAGTGGCCAGGGAGAGGTCAGTGGGGGGAAAAGAAGACGTGTGTAATACTTTATTTTTTTTTAATTTTATTTACAATATAACTTATATTTAATATTAGTACATATGTTTTCCTTCCCCTCCCCAAAATCCTCCCCCCAGCACATGTCCCCACCTGCCCCCTTCCCCGCCCCAGTGTCTTTCATTTATTGGTTATGCTCATATGTATGCATACAAGTCCTTTGATTGGTCTCCCCCAGCGTCTGCCTCCCCTCCACTCCAGCCTTCCCCCTGTAGCTTGACAGCCTGTTCAAGGCCACCCTGCCTCTATATCAATCACTTACCCCTGCTTCTTTTCTTCAAAAATATCTTGCCTCTGCATACTGAAAACAAACGTATAAGAGCAAAAAAATGTTTGAGTGTCAGTTTCAATGTCCAACTGTTCTGAGTCCCAGTTTCAATGTCAAATAGTTCTTCATGTGTACATGTCAGCAATGGTATCCAGATGGTGGACACATCGTGGCAATGCAAGATCCATTCTCTCTGGTATGGTCCTGGGCCGCCTGCAGCAACGCACAGCTGCCGACTGCTAGCATGGCAAGGTGTTGTCAGCATCCGCCATCTCTGGACCATCCTTGTGGCTGGAACAGACCCGTCAGTTCCTCACTATTGCAGGAACCCACATGGTCTTGGAGTTGTTCTCTGCAAACACACAAACACATTCTCGACCAAAGGTTAACAAAGGGATCCTCTCTGCAAAATAGACTTGGGATTCTTTTTATTTTTGCCTAAATGATTTTCCTTTGGCTTATTTTGACACCATGTGTTTTTTTTCATGGGTGTCCTGCAGTTGGTTTTACAAATGGAATTTACTTTTCTGGAGTAAGAATTTTCTAGATGTATTTTACTTATAGGATATTTTTCCTTACATGATATTACCCCACTGTCTCCCCCCCCCCCCCTTTCTTTTGGTTAATGGGGGCTTTTGGAAATTTTATCTTGCAGTCTTGGTAACTCTAAATTTTAATTTTTGCACACACATATTACTGCTTTAGGTTCTTTGGATGTTAGGCAATTTTGCAGTGAGATGAACTACTAATAGATATCCTAGTTAATGTTTTAGGAAAAGCTTTTTGTCCAGTACACTTAGGTTTTCTTGAGTATTCACCTATTTCACTTGGGCAATTTAAATTAATCTGAAAACTTGATTACTATTTTACTGTCAATTTTAATACTCAAGCAGAAATCTTAGTTTACCCAGTAAATACTTGTGGAAAGGAATATTTTCATTTTTGAGTAGGTCCTCAGCTTTCCTGGTAATAAACTAAATTTAGATATAGGGCAGCTATTGCTGGCCGAGTCTCTGTCTGCCACCTGGGTCCCGGTGTGAGTTGTGCGTGAGAGGCGTAGCAGCCGTGGGGGTAGGATACCTCCCTCAGGAGGGGTGAGAATTCAAGCCCCTGCAAGGTTTGTGGATGAGGGTCTGTGCCCCACCTCTGTTGATCTTTTAGTTCTCTCCTGTTGGCCCCTCTGCGACTGTGCCTGTCTTAGGTTGTTCCTTCCCTGAGGAATCTTACCCGTCTCTGGCTAACCAGCCATCCTTCGGGGCCAAACAGGGTGATGTGAGGTTCAGTCCTGTCTCCTTTTGTAATACTTTAAACAATAAAGAATTTAAATTTTAAAAAGTGAATAGAAGAAACATCTTTTACTTAAGTAGAAACACCCTTTTCTTAAACATTTTGTGAATATAAGAATTTTTTTAATATGTTGTTTTTACTTACTAGAATTTCTTTTTTATATGTCAGTACTTTTATGGGCTCCCTCTATGCTAGAGACATTTTGACAAATTTCTGTGGGATCTCTTAAGTTTGTATCTAACTGAAGATTGCCTGGTTACTAAATAACTCGATACAAAGTGAAGAGAAGTAGTCACCAGATTTTCATAAAGATAATCATGTTATTCATAGCTGTAAATTGGAATGTATAAAAATACTTTTATTTCAAAAAGGTTGGAGACGTGATAGAGAAAAGAGAGATGATCAAGATGAAGTTTCCAGTGTGAGAAGTGAAGGTGGTAATATCCGAGGTTCCTCAAGAGGCCGAGGAAGAGGCCGAGGACGGGGAAGAGGACGAGGCAGAGGAAATTCTCGATGTATGACATGATTTTGTGTGTGTGTGTTTTAATTAGATAAACTTTGAAAAAGGGGTGTAAGCTTTCAGCCTTAGTTTTCCTTACTCTCTCATATGTAACTATTTACTTATCTGATAATACAAATGATTTTATTTTTTATCCCTTGAAATACTGTGAATTTTTCATTATAACTACTTTTTCTGTTTTTTAAAAAAAGTTTATGACCACGTTTCTTCTTTCTTCACATCAAGTGAACTTTGAATATTCATATGCTTATCGAGAACATGGTGAAAGGACGGATCAACCATTTCAAACAGAACTTAATACCAGTATGATGTATTACTATGATGATGGTACAGGTGTACAGGTATATCCTGTGGAAGAAGCATTGCTTAAAGAGTATATTAAGCGCCAAATGTAAGTTGATAAGCTATAAGCAGAAGTAATGATAAAGTTTGTTGCAATATCAAAATTTAACATCAGTGATATCATTTTGTATTGTGTTGTTTCTTTAAAATACGTTATTGATTTTAGGGAAGGGGGAGAAAAACATTGATATGAAAAACATCCATTGGCTGCCTCTTTTACACCCTTGTACTGGGGATTGAATAGGCAACTGGGTATGTGCCCTGACTAGGAATTAAACTGGCAAACTTTTGGTACATGGGACAATACCAACCTACTGAGCTATACCAGTCAGGGCTATATTGTCTTTTCTTTTTTAGGATATGTTGCTAAAATAAGTATTTTTAAAAATACATATTTGGTTCGTGTTATTTATGACTATTGCTTTGTCTACTGTTTAGATATTTGCTTAAAGGATATTACTTACATGTTATGGCATAATTAAATATAATAGAAATTAAATATAATAACTATATTCTAAATGAGCAAGAAATTTGGATTATTTGCAAATACTGCAAATGAGTAATAATGGCAAAATAGTGATTTTTATATTTTTAAAATTTTATTTTGTAATTACATTTTACATTCATTGTTATTTTATTAGTTTGGTTATACAGCACCATGGTTAGGCAACCATATACTTTACAAAAGATAGATTGTTGCCGAAACCGGTTTGGCTTAGCAGATAGAGCATTGGCCTGCGGACTAAAAGGTCCCAGGTTCGATTCTGGTCAAGGGCATGTGCCTTGGTTGCGGGCACATCCCCGATAGGGGGTGTACAGGAGGCAGCTAATTAATGTTTCTCTTTCATCGATGCTTCTTACTTTCTATCCCTCTCCCTTCTTCTCTGTAAAAAATCAATAATATATATATATATTTTAAAAAGGTAGTCTTGAAACTTTCTTAGCAATTGATTTCATAATTCTAAGTTTCTGCTTTAATTTTTTTAAATGTTTTTTGTGACACATTGAGGAGTGCCTTATTTTTATTTTTTATTTAAAAATATATATTGATTTTTTTACAGAGAGGAAGAGAGAGAGAGAGAGAGAGTTAGAAACATTGATGAGAGCCGAGACCGGTTTGGCCCAGTGGATAGAGCGTTGGACTGTGGACTGAAGGGTCCCGGGTTCGATTCCGGTCACGGGCATGTACCTTGGCTGCGGGCACATCTCCAGTAGGGGGCATGCAAGAGGCAGCTGATCGATGTTTCTGACTTTCTATCCCTCCCTTCCGCTGTGTAAAAAATCAATAAAATATATTAAAAAAAAAAATCGATGAGAGAAACATCAATTCAGCTGCTCCTGTACACTCCCTCCTGAGGATGTGCCCACAACCAAGGTACATGCCCTTGACCAGAATCAAACCGGGACCCTTTAGTCTACAGGTTGACACTCTACCCACTGAACCAAACCGGTTTCGGCAGGACTACCTTATTTTTAGTTGAGATTCCTTACTCTATCTAGGTCTCATAATAGTTGCTTTCTGAATACTAAAATTGGTTAGGAGAACATTAGTTCTGTTGTCTTTAAAAGAAAAAGTAGCTCCCCTTTATATTAGTGTAGTATAGGATGTTTTTTTAAATGTATTATTATAGTGTTAATATAGTGGTGAAAAAAAAATGTCCCCAAGTGATATGCTTAACCAATCTATATTTAAGAAAGAAAATGGACCCTACTCTGTCACTAGAAAATAATTTTTTTATCAGCAACATCGTCTAGATATTTCCCTATGGATTTGGTTGGCTTACAGTACGAAGCAGCTTGTTTATTTTGGTATTGCTTCTTTTGTTACAGTTAATGCAAACACTTTTTATGGACAGAAAGTGCTTGGCATGTGGCTATCTACTTTAAACTACTGTTCCTATCTTGTTGTAATTCTTGTTCCCAGATCCCTTCTGTGTCTTTGAGGTTTCTCATATATAGTAGGCTCATTGATTGGAGTTTACATTTTTCTCTTTAAGAAGTACTGAAAAACTACTTGTGGAAAATTATGCTAGATGAATTTTAAAGTGAGAGGCTGAGCTGATTATGGAGTTTTAAAAATCATTTTAACTGAAGATGTATATTTTTTGTTTTTGATGTCAAAATATTTAAAATTCAAGATTTTTGTTATTTCTAGCTGGGACAGTCCTTGGCATTCAGATATAGATATGAGTATGTTTATAAGAAGTTTAAAAAAATATGTTATAGATACTAGGGTGATTTATGACTTTCACAAAATACTAGATTAAAAGGTGTCTTAATGATTTAGAAATGTTTTCACTAAAGAACAGTTTTAACTTCTGAGTAAATAAAATGCCTTAAATGATGGAAAATTTAGAATTTAAGAATATGTATTTGTGCTCATCACATGCCAGGCACTGTGAATGGGCCTTTGAAGTATAACAAAAATCAGAATGTTAATCTTTTTAAAGACTTAGATTATTTATCAGTGTTAAAGAGTACAGGATTAACTAAAGTTGTTGAAATGTCAGTAGTATTTCACTGACACAAGGAAGCTTTGCACTGTGATAATTGGATAAATAGCCTATCTAATAAAGAGGTAATATGCAAATTAACCATTTTTCCAACACACAAAATGCTCGCCTCCATGTGGACACAAGATGGCCACCACAAGATGGCCAGCAGGAGAGGGTAGTTGGGAGGCACCAGGCCTCAAAGGGAGGGCAGTTGCGGATGATCAGGCTTGTAGGGGGAGGACAGTTGGGGGGAAGCCAAGCCTGCAGGGGAGGGCAGTTGGGTGTAACCAGGCATGCAGGGGAGGGCAGTTGGGGGTGACTGGGCCAGCAAGGGTGGGCAATTAGGGGCGACCAGGCTGGCAAGAGAGGGCAGTTAGGGTTGACCAGGCCAGTAGAGGAGGGCAGTTGAAGGGGTGCCAAGCCTGCAAGGGAGGGAAGTTAGGGGCAAACAGGACAGTAGGGGAGCAGTTAGGCGTCAGGCTGGCAGGGGAGTGGTTAGGGGGTGATCAGGCTGGCAGGCAGAAGCAGTTAAGGGCAATCAGGCAGGCAGGCGAGCGGTTGGGAGCCAGCAGTCCTGGATTGAGAGAGGGCAGTCGGACATCCCTGGAGGGGTCCCAGATTGGAGAGGGTGCAGGCTTAGTGAGGGACACACACACATCCTGTGCATGAATTTTGTACACTGGGCTGCTAGTCTTCTTTCTTATCTAATAAAAGAGTAACATGCAAATGTGACAGTACCTTGGCCCCTGGTTGGCTATGCTACCAGCCAATCAGGAGCAGGGGGCGAGGCCAAGTGGCGAGAGGGCTAGGCCCCGGGGGTAGAGACAAAGCAGTAGCGGTGGCAAGCACCACAGTGCCCTGGCTGCCCAAGCTTGGAGGTGGTCGGGGCGCTGGGCAGGGCAGGTACAGGAACGCTGCTCTCCCCCCCCCCCCCCCCCCCCGAGCTCGGAGGCAGCCATGGGGCTGGGGCGCAGCAAGCGCGGGAGGTGGCCAGGGGGCGGGGCAAGCGGCCAGGGGGCGGGAGCAGAGGTGAGGGCCCAGCCCCTGGGTCTGGGTGGTCACAGGCAGCTAGAACTGAGCTGAGCAGGGAGATGGCTGAGTGCCTAAGGCCTAAAGCTTCACCAGAGGCTTTAGGTCTTAGGCAGGCTGGGGGTGAGCCATCAGTTGGATATCCCCTAAGGGCTTCCAGTATGTGAGAGAGGGCAGGTTGGGCTGAGGGACCACCCACCCCTCTCCCACCGTGCACGAAGTTCATGCACCTGGCCACTAGTAAGAGTATAAAGAAACAACTTGTATAGTTACATTTCTAAAATAAGATATTTTTTCCTCCAGTGAAAAGTAGGTCAAAGCCAGTTTTTATAGGTGATTTTTTAATTCAGAGTTAGAATTTGACTTAAATACTTAAAGGGTATCTTAGTCACCCAACCTTACACCCAAATGTATGAGGGCCCAAATTTGCAAACTTTCTTCTACTTTGGGAACAGGATAAAACCATTAAGCTGCCAACCATATTATTATTGATGTCATGTATTTCTTTTGAGTTCTACATTTTCCTCCATTTATTTTCTTGATCTGTCTCTTTACAATCCTATTCTTATTTTTCTATATGGAGACAGTAATTTAAACATGTGTTTCTCAAGTGCCATGTTAAATGTATTTATATTTGTATCCTGGAACTTGTAGTTATTGATTATGCAGATTGTTCACTCACATTTCTCTCTATAGTTTCCTAGAAAAGATGGTGTTTAAGCTTCTTTTTGTATGCCACCCCGCCCCCAATGTATCTCCTGATGTCATAGGAATTCTTTGTATATTTATTTGCTATTAAAGCTTAATGTCATTTATTGTATTTATATCCCCATCAAAGAGAGGGGGAGATCTTGTATTGTTTAAATATATAATTGTGTGTGTGCCTGTGCCCATGTATGTACTAACTTTTTCACTAATCAGTGCACTTGATTTCTAGGGTTCAGAGGTATTAAAACAATGTCAACACATTTGTCAGTTTAGAAAATAGAACAAACCGTAATGTGCTCTGTAAAGTTGATAAAGAATACTTTCCATATACTATTCTTGTTAGTGATGGGAAAAAGTTGGAAGACAGTCTGTTGACATGTGTTTAGCTTTTGTTATTTGGTGCTTAAACAAAGCAAATAAAAATAGATTTGTAATGAAAAATTTCACCTAAGTGACTCATTTTAAAAATCAGTATTGAACTTATAAAGTAAAATGCTGGTAAATTCTTTATACCTTAGGTAAAGGTGATCTAAGTGTAAAGAATTAGTTTTAGTTTACTGTTAATTTTAGAATTACTGTTTTATGGAAGATAACTAGTATTCTAAATTTTTTTCTCATTATTTACTCAGTAGGATTTTGGTGGGTTTTCTTTTTTTCCCCTCCAATTACATGCAATATTAGTTTCAGGTGTGCATTATAGAGGTTAAACAGTCATATACTTTACCTAGTGTATTCCCCTTACACGTCCCATACCCAACTGACACCATACTCAGTTATTATAATATTATTCACTGTATACCCTATGCTGTACTTTTATATCCCCATGACTTCCAGTTTTGTGACTACCAATTTGTACTACTCAATCATTTCACCTCATTTCCCTAAACCGCCTTCCCCTCTGGCAACTACCAGTTTATTCTTTGTACCTATAAGTCTGTTCCTGTTTTGTTTATGTCGTTCTTTAGATTCCATATATAAATAACTATTTCATATATTTGCTCTGTTGTATTAAATCTGTATAATGCTATTAATTAAAATAGGTTTTTAGAAGCTGATTTCTAAGCAATAGATATTTTTATTTGCTATTGAACAAATGGATGAAATTAATATTTATTTTCTTTTTTTCTTTTAGTGAATATTATTTCAGTATAGAAAATTTGGAACGTGACTTCTTTCTTAGGAGAAAAATGGATGAGCAAGGTTTCTTGCCTATTTCCCTGATTGCTGGTTTCCACCGTGTTCAAGCTCTCACTACAAACCTTAATCTCATTTTAGAGGTAATTATACATTTGTAGCATACATAGAAGAGTCTGCACTTTTTGTTTATGTTGCAAACTTAACCATGTTCTAAAGGATAAATTCTATATAATTTTTAAGAGAATAAACCCCCAAAACAATCTGTAGTTGCCTAAGGCTTTGAATGAGTCTCATGGCTTTTTTCCAGTTTTATCAAGCTTAAATAAATTTCTAACCTTGGAAACCACTGAAAGAATTACTAATGATATTTCCTCCTATATTTTTAAACTGATCGTTCAAACTTGAACATTATTGGCTTTTTTTTTTTGGCCTAAGTCATGTTCCAGTTTTAGTGTGTATTCCAATTTATTAAATTTTTGGTAATGTTACATATGGAATAGAAAGGCCTATTTAAAAAAGAAATCTCTTGTCTGTCCCATTCTAGAAATGCTTTCAACATTTTTGGTTTTTTATTGCACAATTCTATGAGCTTTCAGAGACTTAACACCCTGTGTCCCTGTGTAGCCAGTCTCTTTTCTTATACTTAGAGCTGGGAACTACTAATTTGATTGTCAATCTACTCTTGCCTTTTTCCAGAATATCATATAAGTAAGTTTATATATCTTGTAGGTTTTTGCTTATTTCGTTTAGCTTAGTGCTGTTGAGGTAGATTCATCTTGCATCTATCAGTATCTGTTTTTAATATTGACTACTGATTCTATAGACATTTAACATGTTTCCAGTTTTTAGATAATATAAGCAAAGCATAAAAGTCTTTGTGTGGACATATGTTTCCCTTTCTAGTGAATAAATATTGAGTATTGTGATTGCTTGATTCTATTCTCATTCCACTTTTGCTGTTCCCGAGTGTTCACCTTACAGTCCCGATTCTGCCTATATGAGCCTGGGTTCCTCAGATCTAGCCCAGAACTGGGGTTCAGTGCAGTCAAAACTGAGGTTCAGTGCAGTCTGGAGCTTTTGTCTCCTTCCTGCTAGAGCACACCAGCTAGGCACTCAGCCACCCCGTTCTCTCCGGCCTGTCCTCTCCGTGTGCGCATGTCTCCGTACCTCAGGTTTTGCAGCTCCTCTGATTCTCCATGCGCATTTCTCTTTTCTTCTAGTTGTAGAATTCCAGTCAGCCAGCTTTCCTGTGGTTCTGGATGATGTTCGTTTTGTCTTTTAGTTGTATTTTTAAAATTTTTATGTGAGTCAGCAGTTTAGGTGTTTACCTTTGCTTCCATCTTGGTTTCTCTGTTGATAGACATTTGAGTTCTTTTCAGTTTGAGTCTGTGATACACTTTTGTGAATATCAGTGCACATATTTTTTAGATGGACACCTGTACTTATTTTCCTGTGAAACTGATGGGTAACAGGAAATAATTGCTGAGCTTTTGAAGATAGTGGTGAACATTTTCCCATTACATATGTGCTGCTCTCTAACATCTAACATGTATAGTGTTAAACCAGTTAAAACTACCAGTGTTGAGAGTTTGTCTTGTTGCATGTTCTAGTTAACACTATTGGCACTCTTTTTCCAAAACATTATTGTGTAAAACTTACTCATAAATTTTGAGTAGGGTTCTGCTGCTTTTTATTATCTCAGAGCAGAAGGAAGAGACAGAGAGAGAAAGAGAGAGAGAAAAGGAACATCAATGATAAGAGAGAATCAATGATTGGCTGCCTCCTGCACATCCTCTACTGGAGCTCAGGCCTGCATACAACCCAGGCATAAGCCCTTGACGGGAATCAAACTCGGGATCCTTCAGTCTGAAGGCTGATGCTCTATATACAGAGCCAAACCAGATAGCGCTAGATTTTGTTTTGTTTTGTTTTTATTCAGGTATAAATAGGCTGTAAAATGCAGTGATCTTGGGTTTTCAGTTTGGGTTTTGGCAATTGCATAAGCCCTGTCCAAATAAGATATGATCTGGTATCTAGTACTCTAACAACTTCCTTAGTGACCCTTTCTAGTCACTCTCCCCCACCTCACCTATCCCAAACCAAACTAGTTTTTTATTCTATTAACATTGATTGATTCTGCCTGTTGTTGTGTAAATGGAGTTCTGTCTCCTTCCTCTTTTATTTGTATTTTTTTATAGATATTTTTATTTATTTCGGCGAGGAAGGGAGAAGGAAAGAGAAATAGAAACATCAATAATGAGAGAGAATCATTGATTGCCTGTCTCTTGCACACCCATACTGGGGATCGAGCCCACAACCCAAGCATGTTCCCTTTACCGGAATCGAACCTGGGGCCCTTCAGTCCACAGGCTGACATTTTATACACGAGCCAAACCAGCTAGGGCTATTTGTAGTTTTGCAAATTCATCCATGTATACATCCAAGATCTGTATACTGGGTATACTGATTTGCTACTGGGAAGTCATTGCTTATAGAGTGTTCAGTGTACAAAACTAGGAAAATTTATGTCAGAAAAAGATAATCAATTCAAAACCTTTACTATAATATTCTTAATTACTTTCATATTTGAGATTCCTCTTTCGGTGAATATTCTTATTCCCATCAAAAGTTTGTTTTTAAACAATTTTTAATACTAATTTTAAAGTAATGTTTAGTTATTAAAAATAGAACTTGAAATACTATACAATTATTAAGGGCATCCTATACAATAAAGGGCTAGTATACAAATGGTCATCATGCTCTCTTGCTGGGGCTGGGGCATCTGAGGCTGCGTCCCTCACCCTGCAGGGCTTGATGGGGATGGGACTGGCCAGATCTGAGTTTCCCACGATTTTTGAGCCATGCATGGGTTGGCGGGGACTTGACTCTGGGTCCCACCACAAACTCCAGACTTTGACAGGGAGATTTCATATACAGTTTACTAATTTTCTTTTATCTCTGACACATCTATTATAGAGAAAGGGCAAATAGCAATATTAAAATATTTCCTCTAATTCCCTTTTAATTGTGCACAAATTTCGTGCACCATGGAACTAGTACACATTAAGATTCTTAAAGTGATACATATGTTTTCTTCAGCTAAAATATATCTAAAAATTTAAAGTTAATATGTATGTTGAATTTTTATATCATATTTGTTTTTGTTTTGTTTTGTAAGTAGTTTGTCACAACCACCTTTTGTGGTAGGTATTACTTTTTAAAAAAACCTTTATTGTTCAATTTATTAATTGTATTGTTTCCCTTTTTGCCCCCCCTTATAGCTCCCTTCCACTCAGTACCCATCCCACCCTCCATCCTCATCTCCTGCATCCTCATCTCCTCCACACTGTCCTCTCCCATAGATGCATAATTTTTGTCCAGTCACTTTCTGCACCACCCACACCCCTTTTCTCCCCAAGAATTGTCAGTCCATTCCCTCTCTATGTCCATGATTCTGTTATATTCACCAGTTTATCCTGTTCATCAGATTATTAATTCACTTGATTTTTATGTTCATTTGTTGATAGATGTGTATTTGTTGTTCATAATTTATATTTTTACCTTTTTCTTCTTCCTCTTCTTATAGAATATCTTTCAGCAATTCATATAATATTGGTTTGGTGGTGATGAACTCCTTTAGCTTTTCTTATCTGCGAAGCACTTTATCTGACCTTCACTTCTGAATGATAGCTTTGCTGGATAGAGTAATCTTGGTTGTAGATTTATCACTTTGAATATTTCTTGCCACTCCCGTCTGGCCTGCATCATTTCTGTTGAGGAATCCGCTGACAATCGTATGGGTGCTCCCTTGTAGGTAACTGTTTTTCTCTTGCTGCATTTAATATTCTCTCTTTTTTCTTTTGCCCTTGGCATTTTAATTATGATGTGCCTTGGTGTGGTCCACTTTAGATTCCTATATTTTGGGGTTCTGTGCACTTCTTGGGCTCTTAAGTCAATTTCTTCCTCATCAAGTGGGGGAAGTTTTTGGTCACTCTTCAAGTAGGTTTTCATTATCTTGCTCTCTCTCTCTTTCTGGCGCCCCTATAATTGGGATGTTGGTATGCTTGAGGTTGTCCCAGAGGCCTCTTACACTGTCTACAATTTTTTGGATTCTTTTGGTTTCTTGCTTTTCCAGCTGACCGGATTTTACCTCTTTGTATTTCAAATCTTTAACTTGGTTCTTGTGGTCCTTTAGTACTTTTAGGTCTTTGTATAATTTTTATTTCAGTCAGTGTATGCTTAATTTCTAGTTGGTCCTTTTTCATATCCTTGAAGGTCTCGTTCATTTCCTCATAGGTCTTGTTCATTTCCTTATAGGTCTCGGGCCTTTTCTCGGAGCCTCTTGAAAAGCCTTATAACTGTGGTTTTGAACTCTATGTCCAGTCATTTTTTTCCCTCCCATTTCTTTCACATCTGATTTTTTTTCCATTTCTCTGCATTGTGGCTGCTTTCCTGAGTTGGTCCATTAGCTTTATGTGGTAGATGTCCTCTAAGGGACAGTGGCTCAGCCTCCCCAGTTACCTGAGGTGGATACTCTTACTGCAATCCTTTATGGGTTGTACAGTATTGTTGAAGTTAAGCCCAGCTTATTGTTGTCAGCACTAGGAGGGTTTGACCTCCAAGCCAATTGGCTATGAGGTTCAGCTGTGTTTAGGTTGGATGGGCGGAGTCTCCCGGCTGAGCAGGCAGCATCAGCTCCACCCTATGCGGCACATGGGTCTCTGTGCTGGGTGGTAACGGCTGCACGCACCTCCAAGAGAAAGCCGCCACCGGTCTCCACCCGCTGCCAGACAACTCTGCCTCTCCCCAAATGAGTCTGCACACCCAAAGTCTCGTCCGGGGTTGTAAAACAAAGCAGTCCAGTGGTCTCCCAAACGAGGGAGCAAGTCACGAGTCCTCTCCACGCGGTCAAGCACTTCTGTTCCTAAGTTTACACGCAAACTGCTGTTCCAAGTTTACAGGCACTTTCCACAAGCTCGCAGACCTCTGCCACCACGGGCTTCAGCGTGCTTTCCCAGTTCTACCCCGTATGAGTGTGGGCTCTCCGGACCTTGTCCAGAACTGGGGAATCAGTACAGTGGGACGCCTCCGCCCTCCCCATTAAAAAAAACCAGCCGGGTTTGCAGCCACCAGCCCTCTCCACTGGCGCTCGCAGGACTCCAAACTTCTCTCCGCGCGTATCTTTAATGCTGCGCTCTGCCACTCCTCTGAATCACAGTGTCCTATCTTTACTTTTATTTGTGGAATTTTCGCGCAGCCAGCTTTCCAGTGATTTCTGGATAATGTTTGTTCTGTCATTAAGTTGTAGTTTTGGAACTATTGTGTGGGGCAGCAAGATAGGTGTTTACCTATGCCTCTATCTTGGTTCTTCCTCTTTATATCATATTTGTATTTTTCTTTATTTCTAAAAGCTGAATACCTTTGATTTTAGTTAAAATTCTGATCAATAATGCTTTAATTATTTTGAAGTTTTGGTCTAGTTTTTTAAAATAGATTAAAAAAAAATTTTTTTTATTAAGGTATTATATAAGTGTTCTTATCCCCCCGCATTACGCCCCTCCCCAATGCATGCCTTTACCCCCTGTTTCTCTGTCCTTTGATTAGGATTATATGCATGCATATAAGTCCTTTGGTTGATCTCTCCCTTTACCCCCACCGTCCCCTACCTTCCCTGAGGTTTGAGATTCTGATCAATGTTTCTCTGTCTCTGCATCTGTTTTTGTTCATTAGTTTATGTTGTTCATTATGTTCCATAAAAGAGTGAAATCATGTGATATTTATCTTTCTCCGCCTGGCTTATTTCACTTAGCATAATGCTCTCCAGCTCCATCCATGTTGTTGCAAGTGGTAAGAACTCCTTTTTTACCGCAGCATGGTATTCCATTGTGTAGATGTACCACAGTTTTTAATCCATTCATCTGCTACTGGGCATTTACGCTGTTTCCAAATCTTAGCTTTGGTGAATTGTGCTGCTATGAACATAGGAGTGCATATATCCTTTCTGATTCGTATTTCTAATTTCTTTTAAAACATTTTTTTTTTATTGATTTTTCACAGAGAGGACAGAAGAGAGATAGAAAGTCAGAAACATCGATGAGAGAGAAAAACATCAATCAGCTGCCTCTTGCACACCCCCTACTGGGGATATACCTGCAACCAAGGTACATGCCCTTGACCGGAATCGAACCCAGGACCCTTCAGTCCATAGGCCAATGCTCTATCCACTGAGCTAAACCGGTCTTGGCTCGTATTTCTAATTTCTTGGGATATGTTCCTAGAAGTGGGATCACTGGGTCAAATGGGAGTTCCGTTTTTAGTTTTTTGAGGAAACTCCATACTGTTCTCCTAGTGGCTGCACTAGTCTGCATTCTCACCAGCAGTGTATGAGGATTCCTTTTTCTCTGCACCCCCGCCAGCACTTGTCATTTGTTGATGATAGCCATTCTGACAGGTGTGAGATGGTACCGCATTGTCATTTTGATTTGCATCTCTCGGATGATTAGTGACTTTGAGCAGGTTTTCATATGCCTTTTGACCTTCCTTCTGCCTTCTTTTGAAAAATATCTATTTAGATCAGTAGCCCATTTTTTGATTGGGCTGTTTATCTTTCTTTTGTTAAGTTCTATGAGTTCCTTGTAAATGTTAGAGATTAAACGTTTATCATTATGTTCTAGTTTTATTTTATCCTTAATTTATAGCACATTTATTTTTGAGAAGCCCCATAGCCTCGTGGCTAAGACTTTTACAGATGAACAGATAAATTATTTGAGTCCTGTTATTAACTCATAATAAATCTGAGCCCTTTTTGCCCAATCCTGTTTGGCTCAGTAGATCGTGTCGGCCTGTGGACTGAAGGGTCCCATGTTCGATTCCAGTCAAGGGCATATGCCTGGATTGTGGGCTTGATCCCCAGGAGGAGGCATGCAGGAGGCAGGCAATCAATGATTCTCATCATTAATGTCTCTTTCTCTCTCCCTCCCTCTCTGAAATCAATAAAAAAAAGTATTTAAAAAAAATCTGTGCACTTTATCAAGTTACTGTAGTCTCTCCTTTTATCTGGGGATATGATCCAAGACCCTCAGTGGATTCCTAAAACTGCAGATAGTATAGAATCATATGTATTGTAAGTGCTAATTTTTTTCATATCCATTATACCTTTTCACTGAAAGGTAGCACTTTATATGGTTTTTCTTTGGTATATTTGAATTGCCAGCATCACTACTCTTATGCTTTGGGGCAATTATTAAGGAAAATAAAGATGACATGCCATCAGCACTGTGATACTGTGACAGTTTCTAGTAGCAGATAGCTACTAAGTAATAAGAGTGCTTATGCTGGACAAAGGGACAATTCTCTTCTAGTATGAGATTTCATCATGCTACTCAGAGTATGTAATTTAAAGTTAATGTAATGTTTATTTCTGGAATTTTTAATTTACTGTCTTGGACCAGAGGTAATTAAAACTGTGGAAAGTGAAATTGCAGACAGGGTGGGACTACTGTATTTTATTTCTTTGAGCTTTAGTGTCCTTACCTATGAAATAGTAATTAAAAAAATTTTAGGTTATTGGAAGTAAGGATGTACAATTAAAATTTTTGAATAAAAGTTCTTTAATAGATCAGAATTTCTATTTATAGGCACTGAAAGATAGCACAGAAGTGGAAATTGTGGATGAGAAAATGAGAAAAAAGATAGAACCAGAAAAATGGCCAATTCCCGGCCCTCCTCCACGTAGAGTGCCAGAAACAGACTTCTCTCAACTGATTGACTGCCCAGAGTTTGTACCAGGCCAAGCCTTTTATTCACATGCAGGTAACAGCTTTTCTTCTACAGTGAATAGCATAACACTGGGCTTTTTGATGCAATTTGCCTATCTTTTTAAAGCTTATTTAGCTTCAGTAGGAAAATTAAAGATAACTAAATGACTCTGATGCCCCAAATTCTACTCATAATTGTCTCCCAACAGAGCTATGAATTAAATAGGGTTTTAAGAATTATGAGTGAAGCTCTGCTCTATCTTAAATTATTTGTGTATTTTGTTATGTGGAGTTTGTACTTCTCTTAATTTTGCTAAATAATTATAGATATATTGTGCCAGTTTTCCCTTTGTAAAATTTGGAGTAGTCCAGTAGGATTCCAGTATCTCCCGTCTCATACCCAAGAGTGGGGAAGACTTTTATTTAATTTTCTTACTAATGTACTTCACCCTTGTCTTGAAAAGATGAGATGACCTACCTGTATTCTAATGCATAATTGGGGTTCTCTTATGAAGTTGTTATAACTATTGATTAAAGAATTGGTGGTATTTAGAATTTCCAAAAACTGCTTTAATGTTAAGATTTTTTTTTTTTTTCCTGGATCATTTTTAAGACATTCCCTCTTGGGAAAAAATATGTGTGCTTAAACTTTTTTCAGTCAGGGTGATGATCTACTGATGCTCTTGGATGTCATTTGATCGGAATATGCAGAGGAATAGGTGACTCACTGAAATATCATTATAAATATTGGAACAAATCGTGCTGCAGAAATGAAAGCGACCAGAGTTACTTCTTTGCAAGAATGTCTACTCCCAACTCCTTGTGGAGGACGTTGGGTCAACACTACAGTGGAGATAAACACCTATGTGATGATGATGATGAGAGACAGACCAGAGGACTGCTGTTGTTTTTATACAAGCTGCCCATTTGTGTATAAATAACCTGGGCTGTATGTGCTACTTTTTATTCACGGTGGGAAAGTTAATTTTCATTCTGGAAATATTACAAGATTCTGTCTTTTCCTTTTAGACTTATGTACTTGTGTCCAGATCAATAAAGTAGAAATAGGCTTCCGTGGCAGTCCCCAGATTGTTAGGTCCTTTGCTATTTAATTTGCCCCTCTTTTATAGTGTACTTTATCTCACATGTTGTCATATTTCACATGGACTTTAAGATGTATTAATGTGGATACTAAGGAATAAGAAATTTAAGAAATGAAAGTATTTTTTTCACTCTTTAAAATTTATTTTTTTATACACTAATGTGAGGCATCTGCCATCGAAAAAGCACTGATGGACAGTCTCACAGATAATTTTATTTATTGTTTCATTGTCAGCCCTCTGTGCCTCTAAACCTAGAAAGCAACTTGGGCAAGTGTTTTAAAAATTTGAAGAAACATTTTTAAGGTTTTTAAAATAAAGATATGCTATCTGTATAAGTTAGATTAATATATTGTGTAAATGTGGGGTCCAAGATGACATTTTTAACCTGCTCATGAACAGGCATTAGTTGAGTTAGATAAAATAGAAAACACTTCTTCCACAGAGTAGCTAAGATAGGTTAGTCAAGTTGGTGATGCCTGTCCATGAGCGATTTATGCATTATTAATAAAATTACAGGAATAAAATCATAATGTCTGATAAATTTTTGTGTTTTTTTTTTTAAATATACTCATTCACATGCACACATACGCTGCCTGAAACCAGTCAGGGTACATTTAAAATGTTAAAAATTTAGGTTCTTAACATTATTTATATATATATATACACATCAGAAACCAGATGGATAATGAAGGCATTATAAAAAGATGGAATGGGTTTTGAGTTATGCTGATTCACTTTAAATCATAGGAATAATCATGTAAATTCAGTCTTTTCCTGTGACTGCCCAATTTTCTGACCTTAACAGTTTTCTTCTGATAAGAAAGTCTTAGTTTCCTAAATTTATTTTGGCAGTACTTCCACCAAAAATTTGAAATAGGAATAAGGGATAGGACATTTAGATTGTGTTTACCTGTACCCATGCTTAGAGAAAAATAGTGAAACTTTTACCTATATCCTTTTCACTTAAGTGAAATTTCAAAAACAACCCGTGATAATGTTTTCTAAGGTATTTTGTGTGGTAAAATATTTAAAATTTTTGGTCCTTTTCACTAAAAAATTAAAATTTTTATTTTTTCCTCCATGGAGCTTGAACTGTTTAACATGGATTGACTTTTATGCTGAACAGAGGACCTTAATGCACCAGAAAAGGTTGATTATGGGAATGGTAAGGTGTTCTGAAATTTAGGTTTTGCAGTTCTATGGATTGCACTTTCAATAGTAAAAGAATTTCATTCACCAAAATTTAGAGGTCAGGTATCTGACAGTCTTGTTTGTTTGTTTCTATTTGGCTTTAAAAAATATAAGATTTTCCCTAATGATTGCTAAGCTGTGGGGTTTTTTTTTTGAAAAGTTGATCTGTAGAAGTGTTCTTGAATGTGCCACACATAAAACATAATTTTTAAAGCAATCTACGTAATTAGTGCTGTGATTCAGGGTGGATAAAAATAGTCATGACAGCCTGGCCATTGTGCTCAGAGGGTGAGTGTCAACCTATTAGCCAGGAGGTCAAGTTTTTATTCCCTATCAGGGCACATGCCCGGACTATAGGCTTGATCCCCAGCAGGAGGTGTGCAGGAGGCAACCGATCAATGATTTTCATGATCTATCCCTCTTTCTGAAATCAAATATATTTTTAAAAAGTCATGATAGATAAATGTGATGGAATATATACAGCAGGGTAAGAGTAGGTTTATAGTTCATATGGAAAATAATAAAAGTAATGTAATATATATAAACTCAACTATAAACCTGCTTTTGCCACACCCTGTATATGATGATTTATCTTAAGTCACATGGACAATTTTCAGTTACTGAAAACTGCAACAATACTGTTGAGTTCTTACAAGCTAGAAACCATAAATGTCAAAAAGTATGCATCTATTTTTTGTCTAGTTTCAAGTAATCCAAGCCATATTCAAATTCATTTGGTCTTAGAAGATTAGTGCTTTACTATAAACCCTTAAAATTTTCACACATATAGTTTGAAATCTTTTCATTGTAAAAATCACAAAAAGCATATTTATAGCTTAATTATACAAGGTAAACACCCTTTAAAAGCTAAATTTTTTCTTGTCCTACCCAATTTCTTTGGCATTTTAATGTCATTTAATTTATAAGCACATGTGCTGTGAACACAGTAAAACACTTCATGGTAGAAACATTAAAGCTTAAAGAACATTTAGAGATGATTATGTAAAAGCATAAGTAGTTGTTTAAACATCTATGTTAGAAATAGTTGCAACTGATTTTCCGAATAGGTGCATATGATAAGTTACTTAATTCTCGCACACATTGTAGGATGGTGGTTCTGTGTCTTTTAAAGCTTTATTCACTCTGTGAACATAGATGATTCATAATATTAGAAACAGGGTTCTCTATAACTTGAATAGTACGAAAAGCCCGAAACTAGTATTTTCCTCATACTACTATTGTGGATCATGTGATCACGTATATACCATTAATTAAGGAAGTTGGCATCAATATTCATTAGAAATATACTTGCCATCCCTAGCCAGATTGGCTCATGGATGAGTGACAGCCTGCAGACTGAAGGGTCCTGAATTCGATTAATGTATCCATGTCCCCAAAGCGCCTTTTCTCTGACTATAGTGACGCAAAGCAGACCAGTCTAGGCTCATATCCTTAGCCATTTCTTGTTTCACGTCTTACAGCAGGGTAAGAGTAGGTTTATAGTTCATATGGAAAATAATAAAAGTAATGTAATATATATAAACTCAACTATAAACCTGCTTTTGCCACACCCTGTATATGATGATTTATCTTAAGTCACATGGACAATTTTCAGTTACTGAAAACTGTATTTAATAAATATCCTCTAAAATGAAAAAAAAAACCCCAGCTAAATAAAGCATATTAACATAAAAATTACATATCTTTGAAATTTGGTACATGTTTTATACTTATCCTGAGCACATTTTAAGATTAGTCATCTTTCAAGTGCTCAATAGCTTCATATGGCTAGTGGCTGCTATTGGACAGTGCAGTTTAGAGCATTTTTAAAATATAAAAGTATATTTTAATAGAGTGATCTATTGGTTCCTGGAACTAGCTATTTGTCCATCAAAAAGATAAACTTACCTGTTTGTAGTATATAGTAGATGAAATCAAAATCTTGAAAAATATTCTATTCAAATTCGGATCCCTGGAATGTGCTTTTGCATTTTAATTTAACAAAATGAAAATTGCTCATACCAGTTTTCTCAATGTAATATATTCAACTTTGCAGAATTTCTAAGGAATTGGCTTTTGAGGAATAAATTCTACAGTATAAATTTGTTTTTAAAACACTTTTTGTTCAAAGCAAGTTTACATTATAACTTCAGTAGTCTTTGACCTTTAGAAAAGGAATTTATGAAGACCTCAGTCTGGATTTTTCTTATGAGTGTACTTTGATTTAAAAAAATAAAAGATAGTGTGGAGAAAGGCATTTTTAATTCCAACAGAGTTATAAAATGTTTTAAATGTTATTGCCAGGGCAGTGCACTATAATATGACATTCTACTCTTTAGTCAGTACTAGTAGCCCTATGCACAAATCTGTGCGCTGGTAGCTCTGCCACCCTCCTTAGCTCCCCCCCCCTCCCCAGTAGTCTGCTGCCCTGCCCCCTCCTTTAGCACTCCACGCCCAGTTGCAGTTAACTGCCCCACCCTCCTGCAGATCCATGATCCAGTAGTTACACCTCTGGGCATAACATAATTAGCATATTTCTCATTATATAGGTAAACCTTGTCAAGCAAAGGAAATATGCAGTGTTTCAGTAATGGCTGTCTTAGTATAAAACCTAGCAGAACAATGTAGGACTGGGTTCTGCCCACATAAGTAGTTTAACTGACTTAATAGCTTTCAGATTTCATTATGATTAATAGATTTTAATATAAGGTTTTATAGAAAATTATTTCCCAAATAGATGTACTGTCATAATGGTGATTTTCATTGATATTCTTGAGAAGTTTTAATGAATTTGGACTTCGTAAGGTTTAGTGACATTGCACTTATTACTCATTGGTTTCACTTGAATGCATCTTACAAACTCTTCAGGTTTGAAAATCATTGAAAAGATTATAATTGAGATTGACTTATGCTGTGTGAAAAAAAGTCAAGCCCAAGGAAAAAAATGAATTTTTATAAGTAATAAAACTATTATTTTAACTACTCAAATAACTTAAAATTTTAGAGTCTGCCCCCAATTCTCCAAGAATTGGAAGTCCACTGAACACAAAGAAAAGTATTGAAACAAATAATCTCCAAGCAATGACTAGAGTTTTGTCTACCAGTTTGCCTGACTTGGATTCAGAACCTTGGATAGAAGAAAAAAAGAGACATCGTTCATCCCCAGTGAAATTGAATGTAAGTTGTTATAAACCAAGTGAACTGTGATAAATTTTACATCAGATATATAATTAGGAAACATTTTTAGAAACTGTAAAAATTGGAACCATTGGTCTTTAGTAAAAACTTGTGAGTTATAAACTGAAAAATTATGTGGCATCAGCTTTTAAAGTACGTATACAAATAACTGCTTGTAAAGGGTAAATATCAGAATTTTTTAATGTTTTGGTGATATACAATAGGAAAGGGAAAGATAGTTGATTTCATAGTGGAAATGATGGTAGAACTATTTTTTGTGGCTGGATGTACAAACTCTCCAAGGTGATAAAAATTGCTCTGATCTAAACCACAAACACAAATGTTCAAGTAACACTGGGGGAAATAAGATTGATAGGTTATGTCAGTGTTTACCTTGTTTCTGATATTGTACTATGGTTTTGCAAGATTGGGGGGAACTGGATAAAGAATAATTGATCTGTTATAACTGAATTTATAGTTATCTTGAAGTAAAAAAATTACTAAATAAACTTGTAAACAGTGCCACTCAAATGATTTGAATAGTGAAAATAAGCTCTATAAGGTAAAGCTCACTAAAAATAATTGGGCACAGATATAAAAAAGATAAGAAATCTATCATATTGAAGGTTATGAATAGCGCTCTTTATCCCTAAGACCAAAGCATGAAGAAAGGAAACATGCAGGATTTAAAAATGGTTCTCTGAAGGACCTGGAGGTATTGATAATTTTGCCTCACCAGAGGGCATTTGGCAGTTGTCTGGAGACATTTAAATCTTATTGAATTTTTACAGAAATTAAAGGGAGAGGGATACAAAGTCAGAAACATCATTCAGCTGCCTCTTGCACACCCCCTACTGGGGATGTGCCCACAATCAAGGTACCCTTCAGTCCACAGGCCGACGCCCTATCCACTGAGCCAAACCGGTTTCAGCTGGGGACAATTTTGGTGGTTACAGCTGGGGGAGTGCTGCTGTATTTTGTGAGTGGAGGCCAGGGAAGCTGCTAAACATCCTGGAGTGCACAAGATACCTTTACACACACACACACACACACACACACACACACACACACGCACGCACGCACAATTATCAAGCCCAACATGTCAGTAGTGCTAAATTTGAGAAATCCTGACCTTAGATAATGTCTTAATTTGCAATAAAAGTTAAATGTAGCACACTTAAGTGTTAAAAGAGTGTTATTTTTCCTTAGGGGCATTTGAGAAACCTAACAAAGCTTTACCAAACACGATTTTCTAAAGATCCTGATTAATTTTTATATTTGTCATGGCAAACCTGGGTCATTAGAGAGGGAGAGTAGTGTCCTGGACTTGTTGACAAAAGTTTACCATATTTATACTAAGAGCCACATTTCCCTTCCATTTTTAAAATCTCTACATTTAAACATTTATTTTAAAAGTAATGGTTTATTTTTCAATTTGTTTATGTGATTTGTTAAAAATGATAGAAAAGTTTTTATAAAAAATGCCAATTTCTTCTTTTAGGAATCAGCATTTCTACCTGAAGAGGCATCAAATCAACTGTATCCTCCAGATGAACAGGAACAAGAAGAACTTGATTTTTTATTTGATGAAGAGATGAAACAAGTAGAAGAACAAAAAACCACATTTGTTGATTGGTCTGATAATGATTCAGATTATGAAATAGATGACCAGGATTTAAACAAGATTTTGATTGTAACTCAGACACCACCTTACATGAGAAAGCATCCTGGAGGAGATCGAACAAGCAACCACATGTCCCAGGCAAAAATTACATCTGAACTTGCTAAAGTTATCAACGATGGCTTATATTATTATGAACAGGATCTGTGGATGGAAGAAAATGAAAACACACACACAGCCATAAAGGTAATTGTTTCTGGCCAACATCTTTCTGCTGATATTATGGCTTGACAGTGTGGTGTTGCTTATATTTTCCTAAACTTTAGATTTTATTTTATGGGTCTTTATTTTAAAAAAATTTAAATATAAATAAGTTATATTTAATTTGAAAATTTCCAAGAAGTATATCTGATAATGACAAACTGAGAAATAATCTTACTAAAATTACAGTGAAATAGTTAAATTATAAAGAAAGTATTAGTACTCTGAAATATGTCAGTCAGAGAAAGACAATCATATGATCTCGCTCATATGTGGAATCTAAGTAACAAAATAAACTGATGAATGGAGTGGATCCAGAGACATGGAAGCATGGAACAGAGTGTGGAATCTTGGAGGGAAGGTGGGAGACAGTAAGTGGATGGAAGGTAATCAAAGACCTTGTATACATATATGCATAACCCATGGACACAGACAGTAGGGTGGTGAAGATGGGAGGCAGGGACGGGCTAGAGGAGGTTAAAGGGGGGAAAAGAGACATATGTAATAATTTCAACAATAAAGAATAATTCAAACAAAAAATAGAGCTTGGGGCTCAATATGATGATTGAAAAAAATTAGTGAAATAAATACTTAAATTACAAAGAAAATATTAGCACTCTGACTAAAATCCTTGCTTTTTTTAGGTGAAAATAATAAGGCCCTTTCTCATAAGGAACAAAACCTGACGTTTTGAACAGGCTTAGTTTATATGCTCATTCCTCACCAGGTGTTGGTCACCGCAGCTATATGAGTGGGGCTTCTGAGCTGGGTTACTTTTGTTGCCTCCTTCCACCTTAGTCTTAGATACATTCTCTATAATAGTAGAACTGTGTGGACAAATGTAGGAGAATAAACTGGATGATTGTTTTCTATTCTCCATTCGTTACTATGGTGCTATGGGTGCTATTTGAAACCTTGCTCCTTTTATTTTCATTTCATTTGTTATCTTTTTTATATCATTCTGATACCTATCCCAATTATTAAGGTAATATATTAGATTGCCAGTGGGTCAACTGGTCATCTGCATTTATATATGAATTTTAATGGGATAGGTAGCTATTAAAAGGAATCTTTTCTGCCTTTCAATTGGTCAGAACCCCCCCCCCCCCAAAAGTTAAGTATTTATTTTGAGTTTAGAACAATGAGGAAAAGGTTTTAGAATTATAATATAGGAAATAGGAAAGAGAAAAGTCAGCCACCTAGTGATTGAATAGGGGGGACTGGCCGAGACCGGTTTGGCTCAGTGGATAAAGCATCGGACTGCGGACTGAAGGGTCCCGGGTTCGATTCCGGCAAGAGCATGTACCTTGGCTGCGGGCACATCCCCAGTGGGGGGCGTGCAAGAGGCAGCTGATCGATGTCTCTCTCTCATCGATGTTTCTGACTTTCTATCCCTCTCCCTTCCGCTCTGTAAAAAATCAATAAAATATTAAAAAAAAAAGAATAGGGGGGACTGGCTGTCCATGAAGTTTCATATCACCAATAAGAAGTGTGCTTTCCTTGTCTTCATTTCTTTTCTTCTTGAAATTTCCATCAGTGTTTTCACTCCTGCCTCAGGGTATGGTAGCTTGTCAGTGACTTAGAGCCTGAGCAGTTTTCTCTGTCCTGCAGTGAGAAAGGAAGTTTGTTTTTATAATTTTTTTTTCATTGAAAGTCTTCCCTTGTATAATCATTGTTACTTTGGCTTGTGATACTTAGGTTTTATAAGTAATACCTAACTTAAATCCTTTTTGGACAGAAAAAGCTAGAAATAAATTGAACTAATAATAGGTTAAAATTACACTCCATTCATCCTTATCCCTCTACCCTGCTTTGTTCTTCAGCATCTACCATTCTGTACATTGCACTTCTTTTCTGTTTTGATCACATGGATATAAATCTATCAGGATAGTAATTTTGGTCTTATTTTGTACATTACTGTATCTCCAGTGCTAGAACAGTTCCTGGCGCAAAGTAGTGCTCAATTCATATTTATTGAAAAGGAATTTAGCCACTATATAACTTGGTCCTGTGGGAAAATATTTTCTGAGTTCTAAATAATGAACTTTTATGCCACCTTGAGAAGCGTGGGCTATTTGTAGGTGATTATTTGCTTTAAAGTGTAGATAATAATTAAAAGCCATGTAAAGAGTTAATTCAAAACTTAGAGCTATATGACTCTAAACATTGTATGTCTATTTGTGTGTTATTTTAGCCTGAGCCCTACAAACATTCCTATCATCTAACTTATTCTTTTTATTTATAATTCCTGTGGTTCTCCTTAAAGAGAGAGAAATAGATAATTTAATATGTTTATTAATCTTCTACATGCCAGATACTGCTGCTAGGTCGTGGAACTGGGATGGGAAGATGATAATGGTGTGTCTGCGTGCCTGGTTCTTTTTTTTTTTAAATATATTTTATTGATTTTTACAGAGAGGAAGGGAGAGGGATAGAGAGTCAGAAACATTCATGAGAGAGAAACATCGATCAGCTGCTTCCTGCACACCCCTCACTGGGGATGTGCTCACAACCAAGGTATATGCCCTTGACTGGGACCTTTCAGTCTGCAGGCCGATGCTCCATCCACTAAGCCAAACCGGTTTCAGCTGCGTGCCTGGTTCTTACAAATAATTGGTAGGGCAGACATTGAAACAAACCTACATTAAATATTTAAACACAGATTATGATAAATATTCTGAAGGAAAAGAACAGGCCCTAGCCAGTTTGATTCAGTGGTTAGAGTGTTAGCCTATGGACTGAAGGGTTCCAGGTTTGATTCCAGTCAAGGGCGAGTTACCTCATTTGCAGGCTCAGTCCTCGGCTTTGGTCAGGGGAAATATCTTTAGGTAAGGATTACTGGTAATAACAACAAAACAAACAGGATGCTTTTGGATTGGGTTGTTAAGCAGTGCCTATGAGAAAGTCAAAATTATAGTAAGTTCTGAAGTATAAGTAAGAATTAACCATGCAAAGAGGAGGTAAATTATATTATAGGAAGAGGGAAGCAAGTCAGTGATTTTTTTGTTTTTTTATATATTTTTATTGATTTCAGAGAGGAAGGAGAGAGAAAGAAACATCAATGATGTGAGAGAAGCATTGATTGGCTGCCTCCTGCACACTCCACACTGGGGATTGATCCCCCAACCCAGGCATATGCCCTGACCAGGATTCGAACCATGACCTCCTAGTTCATAGGCTAACGCTCAACCAATGAGCCACGCCAGCCTGGTAAGAGGACAGTTATGGATATATAGGTAGGAATCTGATCATACAAGGCTTTGTTGGCCATGTTAGTTTTTTAATTTTACCTTAATTTTAAAACCAGTACTTTAAATGGTTTTACAGAGAGAACAGGACATAATTAGTTTTATTTTTAAAAGATCACTCTGGTTAGTATAGTAGAGAATTAGTTAGATGGGGACAAGAGTGGCAGAAATCCAATTGAGAGGCTATTAAAGAAATGGATGTTGGTAATTTAAGGTAAATTGGTGGCAGAGGAAAAATAGCAATGAGAAGACCTGGATCTGAACCCTGATGAATGATCATTTAGACGTGGTATGGGAAAGTGTTATATAAGCAAAAAAAATGGCTTCAAGATCAGAGAATAATCAGATATGTCAGAAAATAGAGTTAGATGTAAAAGAAAAGAATGCCAAATTGATAGGATAGTTTGATGATCAATCACCTGACTTTGCAAAAAAACCCACAAAAACTCCAGAAACAAAACAAAACAAAAAATAACCATCTTTTGCTGAATCCAGAAGCAATATTGAACTTCACCAAAGAGTGAGTATAGGCTTTCTCTTTCTGGCTTGTCCTTATTGCTGAAGACCAAAAACAAAACAAAAACAAAAACCTGCTAATAGGTAAAAATACATCTTAAAAATCATTGATGATCTTTAAGGTAGGTTATTATTAAAGTCTTAGAGAACTGAAATATTAAAACTAGTTTTGCCGAAACTGGTTTGGCTCAGTGGATAGAGCCTTGGCCTGTGGACTGAAAGGTTCCAGGTTCGATTCTGGTCAAGGGCATGTACCTTGGTTGTGGGCACATCCCCAATAAGGGGGTATGCCAGAGGCAGCTGATCGATGTTTTTCTCTCATTCATGTTTCTGACTTTCCCTTTCCTTTCCTCTCTGTAAAAAATCAATAAAATATATTTTAAAATAATGTCAAATTTCGTGCCAAAAAGAGCATTTGTGGGAAGTTATAATTCATTATTTTGAAGAAAGTTATATATTTCAGGAAGCTTATGGTGAACATGCTCCATATCAAGATACTTCTGAATGCTGGTTTAAATGCTTTAAAAGTGATGATTTTGATGTGAAAGACAAAGGACGTCTTTATCTCTGATAGAGTCTAGATGCACTGCAGAGTTAAAAGCCTACATTATAATTCTAGAGGGATTATCAATTTCTACAAAGTTTTTTGTGTATTCAATCAAACAAGTTTGAAGACAAACAATTACAAGCATTATTGGATAAAGATGTGTGTCAAACTCAAAAACAACTTGCAGAAGATTAAATGTTGCTCAGCAATTGATGTGTCTCTTACATTGATGTTTCTCTCCCCTTCCTCTCTTACACTGTTTCTGGAAATCGAAAAAAATATCTTCCTGGGTGGGAAGGATCTACCTAATAAAAGAGTAACACACTAATTTATACCTTCATGACACCCACCAGCCAGTCAGGAGTGAGTATGCAAATCAGTACTCACTAATTTGCAGGTGCCAAGCAGCTGGTATTGTGGCAGGATGCTTGTGTCGTCAGCATGGCTACGATGCAGGAGTTCTGCACCACTGCAGCCACTCCTGGCCTCTGGGAAGGTAGAAAGGTGGAAGGCGGCTCTAGGCAGAGCAAAGGAGAAGAAAGGCCCATTCTTGCACGAATCTTAGTACATTGGGCCTCTAGTTTAAAATAAAATAGAATTGAGAAATAACCTTCAAACTAGGATAAAGGGAAAATGGAACAAGACAAAATATGAAAAGGGGGCAGGCCTCCAGCGCAAATATAATGTGTTAGAATTAATCCTAAATATTTAACTAAGAGCCCTGACTAATTTGGCTCAGTGGATAGAGTGTTGGGCCGTGGATTGGAATGTCCTGAGTTTGATTTCAGTCAAGGACATGTACCTTGGTTCCAGGCTCAATTCCAGTAGAGGACATGCAGGAGGCAGCTGATCAATGTTTGTAATTCTTCCTCTCCCTTCTTCTCTGTAGAAAATCAATAAAAATATAGTTTAAAAAAACAAGAAAATAAATATTGTCAAATTGTAAATACAGCTAAGTTATGTTATTTACATACATCACATTTTTTAAATAAGAAAAAGTTGAAAAGTTTAGAAAAATACATATAAAACAGTAAACCAACCAAAATCAATCTACAGGTTCAATGTAACCTGTCTATATCATAACTGGCAACTTTGCAGAAATTGACAAACTGACCTGATAGTCATTTGGAAAATCAAGAAGGGACCCAAAATATTAAAAACTATCTTGAAAAAGAACAAAGTTGAGGTATTTATACACAGTTCTTACTTGTATAAGGATAGACATGCAAATCAATGGAAGAGAGTTGAATCTACAAATAAACCTCTGTGATGAATTGACTTTCAGCAAAAATGCTTAACCATTCAGTAAAGGAAAAAGAGTCTTTGGACATGTACATATCTACGTTCAAAAGAATAAGTTAGATGATGTGGTTATTTACCGTGTGCAGAAATTAAATCAATGAAATATAAGAACAAAAACTCTTTGCAAGAAAGCTTGGAAGAACATTTTTTAAATTGACTTTTGACAGAGAGGAAGTGAGAGAGAGTTAGAAACATCGATAAGAAACATTGATCAGCTGCCTCCTGCACACCTACTGGGGATGTGGCTGCAATCAAGGTACATGGCCTTGACTAGAATTGAACCTGGGACCCTTCAGTTCACAGGCTGATGCTCTATCCACTGAGCCAAACTGGTTAGGGCTGGAAGAATGTCTTTATGAATTCATTTTGACAATGGTTTGTTGTATGACAATAATAGCATAAGCAACAAAAGAAAACATCAAAACTTAAATTTTGTGTTTTAAAGGACGCCACAAAGACGGTGAAAGGACAATAAAAACATAATACCATTTAGTTTACTACCCCCAAAATTAATACTGAGGTGTAAATCTTAAGAAAATATGTACAAGTTTCATGTGAGGAATATAACTGACTAGAGGCCCAGTGCATGAAATTCGTGCATGAGGGTGTGTGTCCCTCAGCCCAGCCTGCACCCTCTTCAATCTGGGACCCCTCCAGGGATGTCCGACTGCCCATTTTGGCCTGATCCTACTGGGATTGGGCATAAACGGGCAGTTGGACATCCCTCCTCACAACCCAGGACTGCTGGCTCCCAGCTGGTCACCTGCCTGCCTTCCTGGTTGTGGGTTTAATCCCCAGTCCAGCACCTATAGGAGGCAGCCAATCGATGTTTCTCTCTCCCTCTTTGCCTCTCTCTCCTTCTGTCTCTCCCTTTCCCTCCCTCTCCCTTCTTTATCTAAAATCCTATCTAATAAAAGGAATATGCAAATGTGACTGTATCTTCGCCATACCCACAAGCCACACCCACCAGCCAATCAGGAGCAAATTATGCAAATAAACCCCAACTAAGATGGCTGCCACCACTGAGAGCAGGAGGAAGGCCTCCCTAGGCTTCCACTCAACGTTACAATTATAAAAGATACAGAAATGGCAGCAGCCACTGAGCTGGAGAGAACAGAGGCTTGGGTTTCCCTGGCAACAGAGGAAGCCAAACTTTCAGTTTGCGGTTGCTGGCCTAGGCCTCCACTCTAGGCTACTATGTTTCAAACAGAAATGGCTGCCATCCCTGAGCGAGCAGAAGGCTTGGCTCTGCTCCAGGCTACAAAGTTTCAATTATAGACATAGATTAATCCCAGACCTCAGGACCTCTGCTTGGGTCGCTGGGGGGGCGTGGCCAAACCTCCACAGGCCCCTCGCCCAAGCTACCCCTCACTCCAAAGGAACCCCCACCCATGCACCAGGCCTCTATCCTATCTAATGAAAGAGTAATTTGCAGATTGACCATCACTCCAACACACAAGAGGGCTGCCCCCATGTGGTCAAAGATCCTGCCCCCATGTGGACACAAGACGGCCACCACAAGATGGCCAGCAGGGGAAGCCATTGAAGGTTCCAGGCCCTACAAGGGAGGGCAGTTGTGGGCGATCAGGCCAGCAAGGGAGGGCAGTAGGGAGGGAACAGGACTGCAAGGAAGGGCAGTTGGGGGTGATCAAGCCTACAGGGGAGGGCACTTAGGGATGACCAGGCCTACAGAGGAGGTAAGTTGGAGGCAAATAGGCTGGCAGGGGAGCAGTTAAACGTCAATTAGGATGGCAGGGTAGTGGTTAGTGGGTGATCAGGCTGGTAGGCAGAAGCAGTTAGGGGCAATCAGGGAGGCAGGCAGGTGAGCAGTTTGGAGCCAGCAGTCCTGGATTGTGAGAAGGATGTCTGTCTGCCCATTTAGGCCTGATTCTGATCGGGCCTAAATGGGCAGTCAGACATCCCTCAAGGGGTCCCAGATTGGAGAGGGTGCAGACTGAGCTAAGGGACATTCGTGCACCGTGCCTCTAGTATAAAATAAAGGGCCAAAGATCTGAAAAAGACAAAGATGACTTACGCAAAGATACTCCATATGTCACCAAAGAAATGCAAATTAAAACAACATACTGCTACGGACAGAATGGCCAACATCGAACACTAACAACACAAAATACTGTGGAGGATGTGGAGCAACAGAAACTTTCATTCATTGGTAGTGGAAATGCAAAATGGTAGTGCCCCCTTGGAAGACAGTTTGGCAGTTTCTTACTAAGCATATTCCTTGTCATACAATCTAGCAGTCACCTACCTTGATACCCAAAAGAACTGAAAGTTATATCCACAAGATGATGATAGTGGGGAGACCATGTGTGTGAGAGGGTATAGCAACTTTGTACTTTTTGTAAAACTAAAATTACTTTAAAAAGCATCTATTTTAAAAAAATAGAACATATTCACAAATCATATTTATTAAAGGAGTCTTACAACTCAAAAAGACAACCCAATTAAAAAGCAAAATCACTCCAAGAGATACCATTTCATACCTTCTACGATAAGTATATAGTTGTCTCTAGGAATTAGGGGCACTAATCCTTACACAGTAGAAAATCTATGTGTAAATTACAGTCCCTCAGTATTCGCAGGGGATTTGTTCTAAGCTACAAAATTTATGATATTCAAATCCCTAATATAAAATAGCATAGGCCCACATGCCAAAGTTTCGGCCTCCATCCCCAGTGTGTGTCATCATGCAGGAGTTAGCCGATTAATGATTCTCACATCTATCTTCTTTTCTGAAATCAATAAAAATATATTAAAATAAAATAAAATGGCATAGGAAAGTGCCTACAATGGTCCCCCTCATCCACAGATTCCAAAATGGATTGAAAATACTGTTTTTGATCTGCAGATGGATGAATTCACAGATGTCAAATCTGGATATACAAAGGGTTGACTGCATATTATTTTAATCTTTATTTTTCAGATTATTACAGATGGTCCTCTTTTTTCCCATCATACTCCCCTTCACCCAGTTCCCACCCCACCCCAGGCCTTCACCCCACCACTGTCCCCATCCATAAGTGTAAGCTCTTTGTCCAATCTATTCCCGTACCCCCCGACAACCCCTTTCCCCAAGAATTGTCAGTCTGCTCCCTTTCCTGCCCCTGATTCTATTATATTCACCAGTTTGTTCTGTTCATCAGATTTTTATTCATTTGATTTTTAGATTCACTTGTTGATATGTATTTGTTGTAACTTTGTTTATAATTTTTTATCTTTACCTTTTTCTTTCTCTTCTTAAAGAATATCCTTCAGCATTTCATATAATTCTGGTTTAGTGATAATGAACTCCTTTAGCTTCAATTCTATATGATAGCTTTGCTGGGTATAGGAGTCTTGGTTGTAGGTCCTTGCTACTTTGAATATTTATTGCCACTCCTGTCTGGCCTGCATAGTTTCTGTTGAGAAATCATCTGACAATCGTATGGGTGCTCCCTCATAGATAACTGGTTTTCTCTTGCTGCTTTTAAGATTCTTTGTCTTTTGATCTTGGCATTTTAATTATGATGTGTCTTGGTGTGTTCCTTTTTGGATTCCTTTTATTCTGTGTGCTTCCTGGACTTGTATTTCTTTCACCAGGTGGGGGAAGTTTTCTGTCATTATTTCTTCAAATAGGTTTTCAATATTTTGCTCTCTTTCTTCTTCTGGCATCCCCATAATTCAGATGTTGGTACACTTGAAGTTGTCCCAGAGGCTCCTTACACTATCTTAATATTTTTGGATTCTTTTTTCTTTTTGGTTTTCCAGTTGGGTGTTTTTTGCTTCTTAGTATTTCAAATCTTTGACTTGATTCTTTTGATCCTTAGTCTGCTGTTGGGTCTCTGTATAATATTTTTTATTTCAGTCAGTGTATGTTTAATTTCTAGTTGGTCCTTTTTCATATCCTTGAGGGTCTCGCTGAATTAATCAGCTTTTTCTAGGAACCTACCTCTTGAAAAACCCTATACCTGTGGTTTTGAATCTCTATATCCAGTCATTTGTTTTTCTCCATTTCTTTCATTTGTGATCTGGTTCTTTGCTCTGCATTTTCACTGCTTGCCTGAGTTGGTAGGGTACCTTTGTGTGTTAGGTGTCTCAGGCTCCCCTGTTGCCTGAGGTAGACACTCTTGGTACACTCCTTTGTGGACTGTGTCTAGCCTTGTTGTAGTTAAGTCTTTTTTTTTTCTACATTGATGGATTTTTATTTTTATTTTTTATCCCCCTATAGCTCTCCTCCGCCCTGTACCCATCCCACCCTCCACCCTCCCCTCCCCCTCCCCACTGTGCTCTCCCATTGTTGCAAGATTTTTGTCCAGTCTCTTGCTGCACTTCCTACATCCCTTTTCTCCCTAAGGATTGTCAGTCCATTCCCTATGTCCATGATTCTGTTATATTCACCAGTTTATCCTGTTCATCAGATTATTAATTCACTTGATTTTTATGTTCATTTGTTGATAGATATGTATTTGTTGTTCATAATTTATATTTTTACCTTTTTCTTCTTCCTCTTCTTAAAGAATATCTTTCAGAACTTCATATAATATTGGTTTGGTGGTGATGAACTCCTTTAGCTTTTTCTTATCTGCGAAGCACTTTATCTGACCTTCAATTCTGAATGATAGCTTTGCTGGATAGAGTAATCTTGGTTGTAGATTTATCACTTTGAATATTTCTTGCCACTCCCGTCTGGCCTGCATCGTTTCTGTTGATAAATCTGTGGACAATCGTATGAGTGCTCCCTTATAGATAACTGTTTTTTTCTTGCTGCTTTTTAAATATATATATATATTTTATTGATCTTTCACAGAGAGGAAGAGAGAGGGACGTAAAGTCAGAAACATCGATGAGAGAGAAACATTGATCAGCTGCCTCTTGAAGACCCCCTGCTGGGGATGTGTCCGCAGCCACGGTACATGCCCTTGACTGGAATCGAATCCAGGACCTTTCAGTCCGCAGTCCGACGCTCTATCCACTGAGCCAAACCGGCTTCGGCTCTCTTGCTGCTTTTAATATTCTCTCTCTATCTTTTGCTCTTGGCATTTTAATTATGATGTGTCTTGGCGTGGTCCTCTTTAGATTCCTATATTTTGGGGTTATGTGTACTTCTTGGGCTTTTAAGTCAGTTTCTTTCACCAGGTGGGGGAAGTTTTCAGTCACTATTTCTTCAAGTAGGTTTTCATTCCCTTGTTCTCTCTCTTTTTCTGGCACCCCCATAATTCGAATGTTGGCATGCTTGAGGTTGTCCCAGAGGCCCCTTACACTATCTTCAATTATTTGGATTCTTTTTGTTTCTTGCTTTTCCAGCCAAGTGGATTTTGCTTTTTTGTATTTCAAATCCTTGACTTGGTTCTTGCGGCACTCTGGACTGCTTTTAGGACTGTGTAATATTTTTTATTTCAGTCAGTGTATGCTTGATTTCTAGTTGGTCCTTTTTCATATCCTTGAGGGTCTTGTTCATATCCTCGTAGGTCTTGTTCATTTCCTTGTAGGTCTCATTCATTTCCTTGTAGGTCTCATACATTTCCTCGTAGGTCTTGTTCATTTCCTCATTGGTCTTGTTCATTTCCTCATAGGTCTTGTTCATTTCCTCATAGTTCTCATTAAGTTCATTGGCCTTTTCTAGGAGCCTCTTGAAAAGCCTTATAACCGTTGTTTCGAACTCTGTCTAGTTGTCTTTTTTCCTCCATTTCTTTCACACCTGATTTCTTTCCATGTCTCTGCATGGTGGCTGCTTTATGTGGTAGATGTCCTCTAAGGGACAGTGGCTCAGCCTCCCCAGTTACCTGAGGTGGGTACTCTTATTGCAGTCTTTTATGTGTTTTACAGTATTTTTGAATTTAAGCCCAGCTTGTTGTTAGCCCTAGGAGGGTTTGACCTCCAGGCCAATTGGCTGTGCAGGGAAACTGTGTTCAGGTTGGATGGGCGGAGTCTCTGAGCTGAGCAGGCAGCATCAGCTACGTCCTATGCGGCGCGCGGGTCTCTGTGTTGGGTGGTAATGGCTTTAGGCACCTCCAAGAGAAAGCTGCTGCTGGTCTCTTCCCCTTGCCAGACAACTCTGCCTCTCCCCAAATGAGTCTGCACACCCAAAGTCTCGTCCAGGGTTGTAAAATAAAGCAGTCCGGTGGTCTCCTGAACCAGGGGCAAGTCGCCAGGGAGCAAGTCGAGCGTCTGTGCTGTCGAGCACTTTACGCGTGCAAACTGCTGTTCGAAGCTATGTGGATTCTCCTCAGAGTAGGAGACCTCTGCCGCACCCGGCTTTTAGGGTGCATACCCCAGACCTAGGACCTCACCTGGCACTGGGGAATCTGTGCAGTGGGACGTCTCCTCCCTCCCCGTTGGAGAAATCCAGCCGGGATTGCTGCTGCCAGCCCAATAGCCTGCGTGCGCCGCACGGCTCCAGACCTCTGGCTCCGCGCATATCTTCAAGGCTGTGCTCCGTTGCTCTTCTGAGTCTTAGTGTCCCACCTTTACTTTTATTTGTGGAATTTTCACTCAGCCAGCTTTCCGGTGATTCTGGATAATGTTTGTCTTGTTGTTATGGTGTAGTTTTGGAATTGTTTCACGGGCCAGCACAGTAGGTGTTTACCTATGCTGCCATCTTGTTTCCTCTCTCATTTTGTAGTTAAGTCTTGATTGTTATTGGTATCACTGGGAGGAATTGACCTCCATGCCAATTGGCTCTAGAGATCAGCTGTGTATCCTCGATGAGAGCCTATGAGACAAGACTTGCAAAATTGCAAAAGCCTCTGTGGTCAGCTTGGATGGGGCAGAGTTTCAAAGTGGAGCTGATAGCCTTGGCTTCCAGTCAGCCCTGCTCCACGAGGTTCCTGGGTCTGGTGTCCCCAGGCAATCGTTCTAAGCACCTCTGAGAGAAAGCTACCCTTGAGTTTCGCCAGCTCTGAAATAGTCCAGTCCCTCCCCCAATTAATCTGGACTCCCAGATTCTCACCCAGTGCTAGGGTTCAGTGCAGTCGGAACTGGGGTTCAGTCCGCCCGGAGCTTTTGTCTTCTTCCCACTAGAGGGAGCCAGAAGCCCACTCAATAGTCCTTCCTCTCTACATGCATTTTCGTGTGCTTGCAGACCTCTGCCTTTCACCATTCCCCTGAGTTTCTACCTTACATTCCAGATCCCCGCCCCCCCCCCATATGGGTCTGGATCCCCAGGGTCTTGCCCAAGACTGGGATTCAGTGCAGTCGGAACTGAGGTTCAGTGCAGTCTGGAACTTTTGTCTGCTTCCTGCTAGAGCACACCAGCCAGGCACTCAGTTGCCCCATCCTCTCTGGCCCCATCCTCTGAGCATGCATGTTTCCGTACCTCAGGCTTTGCAGCTCCTCTGATTTCTCCATGCTTTTCTCTTTCCTTCTAGTTGTAGAATTTCCAGTCAGCCAGCCTTCCTGTGGTTCTGGATGATGTTCGTTTTGTTTTTTAGTTGTAGTTTTGAAATTGTTGTGCGAGGCAGCAGTTTAGGTGTTTACCTATGCGCCCCTCTTGGTTTCTCCCTATTTTAACACATACTTAAATATGGTAACTATATACTACACTAACTCTGTGGAAACTCCTTTCACGTCCCGCGTGGTTCAGGGTTCCAGATCAGAGTTCGGATTCTGGAGAAGGCTGCACACAAATGAAAAGAGACTAGAAAAGTATTAGTTTGGGAAAATGGGGACCAGGTGTTAGCCCAACTCTAGTGGGAGGACTACACCTTGCTTTTTCCTTGCTATTCCTTTTATTCAGGTTTGGGTTACACTGATTGCCCTTAGGCAGGTAATAAGTGTATTATCAGTAAGGATTTACATGATTATTTGGTGGGGAAGTTGCTTCAGCCACCATTTTCTCAATTAAATAGGGAGTGGTTGGCTCTGACCTTTCAGAACTTCAAGGTTGACCAGCCTTCCTGGTTCCTTGTCCATGCCTTTCTAATTAGTGATACAATGATCGGTTTCCGGCATAACTCCTTGCCAGGGATTCATTTAATAATATGCTGAGTGCTTACTGTGTGTCAGACAATACTGGGAGCTGGGAATGTGGTAGTGGATATGATTGACTGTTGAAAATGCAACTTCCAAGTAATTCATAATGGTGATGGTGGTAGTGAGGTCGATGGATAGAGATAATTAAACCAGAAAATCTAGGCAATAGATAACTATCATTATTGACCATGGAATTTAGTTATGAACCTCTTCTAAAACAGGAAAGAAGAAACCTATTTTATGGCCCAGGCTCTGATGTATTATAGTGAAAGATTTTATTTACACTTGGAAATAATTTCTAATTTGCAGTTACTGGTGTAATGTTCTGCAGATGTCAGTCCAGATTGTTTGATGGGGTTGTTCAAATGTTATAGGCTTTTTGTCTGAATTACTGAAAGAGAATGTTAAAATCTTCAATTGTGGTTGAAATTTATTTGTTCTTTTAGAGCTGTCAGTTTTGCTTCATGAAATTTGTAGTACTTATATGTATATTAGATGCAATTTGTCTCTGTTATGAGATGCAATATTTATACATACATATATATACTTATATAGTTATGTATTCTTGATGATTTTACTCTTCTTCAGGAAATGTGCCTCTTTATATTTTGTAAAGCTGTCTTAAAGTCAATTTGCCAGTTTTCTTTCATCTCCTTAGTTTCGGTCTGTTATTGCCTTTATTTTAAAGGAGAGTTACAGACATTATACAATTGGGTCTTAATTAAATTTTAATGTTTTTTTCTTTCTTTTTTAAAAATATGTTTTATTGATTTTCCACAGAGAGGAAGGGAGAGGGACAGAAAGTTAGAAACATTGATGAGACACTTCCTACTTGGGATGTGTCCACAGCCAAGGTACATGCCCTTGACCAGAATTGAACCCGGGACCCTTCAGTCCGCAGGCAAACGCTCTATCCACTGAGCCAAACCAGTTTCAGCAAGTTTTAATGTGTTGTGTTTTTTTTTTTTGGTGACTTACGGTTGTTCAAGCATTTTATAGTCATTTTATTTCTTCCTTTGACTTCTTATTTATGCCTTTTAAACATTTTAAAAGTGTATTTACTCTATAGCTAATAGTATGCCTCCTTAACTTTTCAAAATCTATTTAGAGCCATTATTGTATTACTACTTTTTAAAAAAATTTATTTTACTGATTTTTTACAGAGAGGAAGGGAGAGAGAGTTAGAAACATCGATGAGAGAGAGAAATGTTGATCAGCTGCCTCCTGCACAGTCACTAATGGGTATGTGCCTGCAACCAAGGTACATGCCCTTGACCAGAATCGAACCTGGGACCCTTAATTCCGAGGGCCAACGCTCTATCCACTGAGCCAAACCAGTTAGGGCTGTACTACTTCTTTTTTTTTTTTTTAAATATATTTTATTGATTTTTTACAGAGAGGAAGGGAGAGTGATAGTTAGAAACATCAATGAGAGAGAAACATCGATCAGCTGCCTCCTGCACACCCCCTGCTGGGGATATGCCCGCAGCCAGGATAGTTGCCCTTGACCAGAATCGAACCTGGGACCCTTCAGTCCGCAGGCCAACGCTGTATCCACTGAAGCAAACCAGTTTCTGCCAGTTTCGGCTGTACTACTTCTTTTTACATCTCACTTGACATTTAATACTTTTGGCTTACAAATATTTAATTTATAGTTACAGAAATATAATCCCATAACCTTTGTGCTATTGTTCATATTCTTTTATATATATTATAAATTGTATCTTAAAAACATTATTTTGCTTTAAACTAACAGTTTCTTTTTTAAGGAAAATGTAAAAAAATCAGCCTTTTATATTTACCTTTTTTCATTCATTTCTATAATTTGTTTCTATCTGATATAATTTCCCTTTTAGCCTGAATAGCATTGTTTAGCATTTCTTATACTGTAGGTCTATTGACAAGAAGTCATCTCAGTTTTGATCTACCTGATAATGTGTTTATTTTCTTCTGATTTTTGAATGATGTCTTCACTAGATAGAGACTCTAGATTGATACTTTTTCCTTTTGCCATTTTAAAGCTGATATTCTATTGTCTTCTGGAATTTACTGTTTCTAACGAGAAGTCAACAATTATTTATGTGGTTGTTCTCTTGTATGTAATGCTTATAGCGCCCAGGGGCTGGGTGCTCCCTGCCACCGCCACCACTGCTGCTGCTGCTGCCATTTCCCCTCACAATGCCCGGGGTCTGGGCACTGGCTGCCACTGCTATTTCATCTCCACCCCCAGGGCCCGGCACTCAACCCATTTGGCCCCGCCCCCACTCCTGATTGGCTGGTAGCATAGCCAATCAGGAGCAAAGGTTCGGTTAAATTGGCATGTTTCTCTTTTATTATTTAGGATATATAACAATTTTAGCCCTGGTCGATATGGCTCAGTTGGTTGAATGTTGTCCTCTGCACTGAAAGATTACCAGTTTGATTCCCAGTTAGCATACATGCCCAGGTTGTGAGCTCAGTACCTGGTAGGGGGCATGTAGGATGCAGTCATTTGCTGTTTCTCACATTGATGTTTCTTCCCCTCTCCCTCCCTATCTCTCTTAAAAAGTCAATTTAAAAAACATATTAAAAATGTTTTTAAGTCTTAGTCTTAAAATCCAACATTTGAAACATCTGAAAAATAGTTGCTATTGACTCCCTTTTTTCTTGACAATGAGATATGTTTTTCAGTTTCTTTTCACAACGAAACTGGACATTGTAGCTATTATACTATAGAGATTATAGCTTGTCTCAGCTTCCTCTGAGGAATGTTTTAAAATGCCAGGCACACGGGTTGAAAATTGCTGCTCTACATATGTATAGGTTAGGGCAGGGAACATCATAGTTAGAAAGGGGAAGTTTCAGGAGCCCCAAAGGAGGGATTCTTCTTTTGAGGTAACAACTCAGACCTACTGACTTTTTTTGCTGCTAACTTTATAAAAAGGGTTCAGACTGAAACTTTAGGTCCATCTAGATTTATCCTTCTTCACATGTTTTCCATTGGTAGAGAATAAAGTGAAAACTTCTCGACTTGGTAGTAAAGATCTAACAGCTTTTTCCAACTTGTCAGGCCTTTTTTGCCACTGGTTTCTACACACCATTTTCTCATTCACTGGATTGCTTTCTAATAAACAATTGCTTATTTTAAGCTTCTGATCTTTTCTCACATTACCTAATTTAGAATGCTTTGCTCTTTCTCTAAATTCTCATTTAAAAAATATTTTTTATTGACTTTTTACAGTGAAGAAGGGAGAGGGAGAGTTAGAAACATCGATGAGAGAGAAACATTAATCAGCTGCTTCCTGCACACCCCTACTGGGGTTGTGCCGGCAACCCTGGTACATGTCCTTGACTGGAATCGAACCTGGAACCTTGAGTCCGAAGGCCAATGCTCTATCCACTGAGCCAAACTAGTTAGGGTTTTAAATTCTCATTCTTAAAGAGCTGCTTTTTCCCTAGCCTGCTTGGCTCAGCATATAGAACACTGGCCTGCGGACGTAAGAGTCCTGAGTTCGGGAGAAATGAAGATGGTGGCATAGGAAAACACCTCAACTTCTGCCTTGCACAACAGTATAAAAACTACAACTAAAAGACAAAACAGACACCATCCAGAACCACAGGAAAGCTGGCTGAGTGGAAATTCTACAACTAGAAGTAAAGAGGAAACCACATTGAGACTTAGAGGAGCTACAAAAGGCTGAGGAACCAAGACACGTGTGCGGTGAGAATGGGCGGCTGAGTGCACGGACAGCTGAGTGCATGGCTGGCTTTCTAATGCAGGAGGGAGACAGAAGCTCCCAACAGCACTGAACTCCAGTCCTGGGCGAGACTCTGGGAAATCAGATTCATTCGGGGGGAATCTGGACTGTCAAGAAAAGAGAAAGCACACTGAAATTTGGGAGCTGCAGAAGGCAGAGGTGTGGAGCAAACGCGCGCAGAGAGGACTGATTGCTGAGTGCACGGGCTGCTGAGTGCCCAGCTGGCTTTCTAAAGCAGGAGGGAGACAAAAGCTCCTGAATGCACTGACCTTCAGTTCTCCCCTCATTTGGGGAGAAACTGGATTGTCTGGCAGCAGGCGAAAATTGAGGGTGGCTTTTGCTCAGAGGTGCTTGCAGTGATTACTGAGGAACACTGAGAACCAGAACCCTCATAGGGTAGGACTGATGGAAAACCAAGACTGTCTACTCCACACTGAAACTCCACCCCATCCAAGCTGAGCACAGAGGTTTTTGCAATTTTACAAATCTTGTCTCATAAGAGTGTCTCCAGTACAGAAGTTCTCCCAAGGTAGACACTGCTGATCCTCACAGCCAACTGGCCTGGAGGTCAATTCCTCCCAGTGATACCAACAATAATCAAGGCTTAACTACCACAAGACAGTGCACACAGCCCACAAAAGGGTGCACCAAGAGTGTCTACCTCAGGTAACTGGGGAGGCTGAGCCACTGGGCCCTATAGGACAAATACCACACAAAGCTAATCAACTCAAGGAAGCAGCAAAAATGCATAGACAAAGGAACAGATCACAAATGAAAGAAATGGAGGAAAGCAAATGACTGGATACAGAGTTCAAAACCATAGTTATAAGTTTTTTCAAGAATTTCCTAGAAAAGGTTGATAAATTTATTTTAAAATATATTTTTATTGATTTTTTACAGGGAAAAAGGAGAGGGATAGAAAGAAACATCGATGAGAGAGAAACATCGACCAACTGCCTCTTGCACACCCCCTACTGGGGATATGCCTGCAACCAAGGTACATGCCCTTGACCGGAATCGAACCTGGGACCTTTCAGTCTGCAGGCCGATGCTCTGTCCACTGAGCCAAACTGGTTTTGGCAAGGCCAATAAATTTAGTGAACACCCTCAAGGATATGAAAATGGATCAACCAGAAATTAAACATACAGTGACTGAAATAAAAATATACAAGGACCTAACAGCAGACTAGGGGACCACAGAATTAAGTCAAAGATTTGAAATACAAAAAAGCAAAAAACACTCAGCCAGAAAAGCAAATAGATAAAAGAATCCAAGAATTTGAAGATAGTGTAAGGAGCCTCTGGGACAACCTCAAGCGTACCAACATCAGAATTATGGGGATCCCAGAAAAAGAGAGAGAGCAAGATACTGAAAAATCTATTTGAAGAAATAATGACAGAAAACTTCCCTCACCTGGTGAAAGAAATACAAGTCCAGGAAGCACACAGAACCCCAAATAAAAGGAATCCAAAAAGGACCACACCAAGACACATAATTAAAATGCCAAGAGCAAAAGACAAAGAATCTGCCAAAACCAGTTTGGCTCAGTGGATAGAGCGTTGGACTGAGGACTGAAAGGTCCAGAGTTCGATTCCAGTCAAGGGCATGTACCCTGGCTGTGGGCACATCCCCAGTAGGGGGTGTGCAAGAAGCAGCTGATCGATGTTTCTCTCTCATCGATGTTTCTGACTTTCTATCCCTCTCCCTTCCTCTCTGTAAAAAATCAATAAAATATATTAAAAAAAAAAAAAGACAAAGAATCTTAAAAGCAGCAAGAGAAAACTGGTTAATTAGCTATAAGGGAGCACCCATACGATTGTCGTCAGCTGATTTCTCAACAGAAACTATGCAGGCCAGATGGGAGTGACAAGAAATATTCAAAGTGATGAATAGCAAGAACCTACATACAAGATTACCCAGCAAAACTATCATTCAGAATTGAAGGACATGATAAGGGAAGAGGGTAGGGTCGGAACCAGGTGGAGGGGGAGCTATGGGAGGAAAAAATAGGAATAATTGTAATAATCTGAACAATAAAGATTTATTCAATTTAAATGAAATAAGACCAAAAAAAAATTTTTTTTAAAAAGAGTCTTAAGTTCAATTCCTGTCAAGGGCATGTACCTCATTGCAGGCTCTGGCATTAGGCAGACGATCATATCTCTCTTTTATATGGATGTTTCCTTCTCTCTGTTTCTCCCTCCCCCTTCCTTCCACACTTTCTAAAAATTAGTGGAAAAGTATCCTCAAGTGAGGATTAACAACAAATTAATTATAGCTGCTTTTGTCCCATTTCTTACTTTTTATGTACTTCCTAATATTAGTTTTTATGGGTACATTTCCTTATTTTTATCTAACTTGTAAATTTCTTAAGGGTAGGAAATGTATATTACAGTAGTGTCCTCGTGCACAGATTTGTGCACATTGCAAGGACATTAATTAGAAATATTTTTATATTGCTATTTGTCCTTTATAATAGAAATGTCAACAAAAATCATAATCAATAATGACAGATCGAAACACGCATGTGATTGGTGCCAGTGAGAGCTTTATATGTATTGCACGTGCATGAGTCAACTTAGCCATATATATATATATAAAATAAACTTGCTTAATTAGATCTGCTTTCGGATTTAGCTAAACTTTTTCCAGCCCAATGAAGCACTCCAACTTCTCTTTCAGGTAATTGTTAGCAACACAGCAGTAAATATCAACATGAAGCAGATTATTATTATAGATCACGCAGGGAGAACAAAGGGTAAAATATTTAACTGTAGCAGTGTTTGACTATATTCTGCACAGTGAGAAACCCTGAAGTCATTTTCAAGGTCCACCATTTCTTTTCAGTCAGGTCAAGTTTCTAAACTTTCTAAATCTCCATTTTCCAGCTAATAAAAAAAAAAAAAAAAGGATTCTACCGAGTCTCCTATCTACCTACTCCAGGACTTCTGTGAGGATCAAATGAGATGAGGCACATGAAAACACTTCACAAATATTTGGTTAAATTGTAAAACATTTGCACCTGGTATAAAGCAAGTTGTGTTTCTTCCTGGGCTGAAAAAACTCCAAGGAGGCTAGTCACTAGAGAGAGGAAGCCTGGTATTGCTACCTGACATTACCCGGTGCCCATAGTGACTGTTACTGGGCTAGGCTGGGTTGTTGTGAGCCGCATTTTGTGCCATGGGGTCTCGGCAGCATTGGCTGCTATTTGGTGGGGTGTTGCTCCGGGGAGGTGGTGGGGCCTGTGTCCCACTTTGGAGAAGTCAAGTATGGTTTGTCGGCGCCAAGTCCAAGGTGCCATTTATAATTAAATGGCTAGTGTGTCTCATGACAGCTCCTGCATTGAGCATCTGCCCTGGTAGTCAGTGTGCATCATAGTTACTACTTGGATGGATGGACACTTAGCCTTTTATATTTGTAGATTATTTAGTAACCTCCATAATAGCCTAGTAATCTTGTGTGTAAATGCTCAGCAAATTTAATTAGAATGCATGCTCTATTTTAATTATAAAATATTTATAATATTTGAGGGTTCTCTATGTCTCTTTAGACTCTGAATATTAATTATAATTAAGTAGAACATCAAATTCTTTATTGGAACATCTTTTTTATTCTGTTGCAATTAATCTATTTTAAAAACTCATTATTTGAGGTTGGTATCAATTATTGTGTTATGCTATTAGCCAGTTTAGTAATTAGATTCCTCCATTCTACTTCAGCAAGAAGTTGAGAACTTTAAGAAGCTAAATCTCATTAGTAAAGAGCAGTTTGAAAACCTAACATCTGAACTTCCTTTTGAGCCAAACCAAGAAGTTCCTGTAGCACCTTCGCAGTCCAGGCAAGGTATGTAAATCTGCTTTTGTCTAAGTGTCTGAATGCTATTAAAGCAGTTCTAAATTATTTTTAAAGGTTTCTCCTTTATTTATGGAAACATTTAGATACCTGGTAAAAGGCTAGAATTTTAAAACTCAACTTTTTATTTATCTTTTGGTGAACTTCAAAACATTTTAGAGTCCTAAAAATTTAGATTTTAAGATTGGTAAGATAGTCTTGTAGTAAATGGGCAGAGTTTGAATCCCATTTTACTCTTGAATAGGCAGGTAATTACAAAGGTGACCTAGAGTCATCTAACACCAGATTGTCTCAAACCTGGTTGCTTATTTTCTTTTTTAAGTAGGCAGAATCAATTGGTCCTCTATGTGTCTTTTTTTTTTTAAATATATTTTATTGATTTTTTACAGAGCGGAAGGGAGAGGGATAGAAAGTCAGAAACATCGATGAGAGAGAGACATCGATCAGCTGCCTCTTGCACACCCCCTACTGGGGATGTGCCCGCAGCCAAGGCACATGCCCTTGACCGGAATCCAACCTGGGACCTTTCAGTTCACAGACCGACGCTCTATCCACTGAGCCAAACCGGTTTCGGCTATGTGTCTTTTTTGATTTTGAGATTGTGGGAATGTTTTCCTTTCAAAACTTAGAAAAATTTTCACTGACTTGCTGACTTTAAAAAATACCCCACTAGCTCATTTTGTTTTAATATCTTAGCTTTGTATAGAAATCTAAATACATTCGGAATAATCATAAAATTAATCTGAATTTTTCAGGCAAGTATTTTTGTTATAGTCTTTTCTTGAAGTCAGGTTAAAGAAAACCTTTTAGTTTGGAAAACTTAAAACATATACAAAAATAAAGCAAATTGTATAATGAAGCCCCCATGTTAGACCATTGCCAATTTTGTTTCATCTCAACTCCACCTGACACTTGACTTTTTAAAAGCAAAATCCCAATTGTATTCATATTTTTTCATTTCTAAACATTTCTGTATGTGTCTTTAAAATATGTAAGGAATAGCCCTGACCGGTTTGACTCAATGGATAGTCAGCCTGTGGACTGAAGGGTCCCAGGTTCGATTCTGGTCAAGGGCATGTACCTTGGTTGTGGGCACATCCCCAGTAGGGAGTGTTCAGGAGGCAGCTGAATCGATGTTTCTCATTGATGTTTCTAACTCTCTGTCCCTCTCCCTTCCTGTCTGTAAAAAATCAATAAAATGTATTTTAAAAACATATATGTAAAGAATATCTTTTATTTATTTATTTTTTAAAAAAATATATATTTTAAAGAATATCTTCTAAAAAAATATATATATATAATTGATTTTTTACACAGAGGAAGAGAAAGTCAGAAACATCGATGAGAGAGAAACATCAATCAGCTGCCTCTTACGCACCCCCTGCTGGGGATGTGCCCACAAACAAGGTACATGCCCTGGACCGGAATCCAACCTGGGACCTTTCAGTCCGAAGGCCAATGCTCTACCACTGAGCCAAACCGGTTTCGGCTAAAGAATATCTTTTTTAACATAAGCAACACTATTATCCCATCTAAAATTGACAGTAATTTCTTTTTTATATATATTTTTATGGATTTCAGAGAGGAAGGAAGAGGGAAGGAGAGATAGAAACATCAATGATGAGAGAGAATCATTAATTGGCTTTCTCCTGCACACCCTCTACTGGGGATGGAGCCCGTAACCTGTGCATGTGCCCTTGACCCGAATCGAACCCAAGACTACAGGCTGACGCTCTGTCCACTGAGCCAAACTGGCTAGGCTAAAATTAACAGTGATTTCTTAATATAGAATACTTAGTTTTCAAATTTCCTCATTCATCATGTTTTAAAAAAATCAGTATCCATATAAGTTCCAAACAATGCAATAGGTTGATACAGCTCTTTTAGTCTATAGGTTCCTATTATTGTTTTTCCTTGCAATTTATTGTTGAAAAAATGGGATTGTTTATATTGTAGAAATTTTTTTCATATTCTGGATTTTACAAATTGCATCCTAATGGGTTCATTTAACCTGCTTTCTGAATTTTCTATCAATATTATTTTGTTACAAAGGGTTGATCATATTGAGACTTAAATTTTTGCATTTGATATAGTTAAAGGAATCTTTTATTTTCATTGATTTATACTTTATTTTTCCTAGTCATATTATTTTCAGGTCTAATCTTTAATATTTCTTTCTGCTTGGTTTGGGTTTATTTTGCTACTCCTTTTCTAGTTTCTTAAAGCAGAAGCTTAGGTAATTGATTTGAGAACTTCTTTCCTATTATAAGCAATTAATACTATACATTTTAAGCATTGTTTAGGTGTATTACACCAATTTTGAAGAAGAAAATTTATATTATTGATATGAGACTTTCTATTTAGTTATTTAACCATACATATTTTTCTTTTCTTTTTTTTTTTAAATATATTTTATTGATTTTTCACAGAGAGGAAGGGAGAGGGATAGAAAGTCAGAAACATCGATGGGAGAGAAACATCGATCAGCTGCCTCTTGCACACCTCCAACTGGGGATGTGCCCGCAGCCAAGGTACATGCCCTTGACCGGAATCGAACCTGGGACCTTTCAGTCCACAGGCCGACGCTCTATCCACTGAGCCAAACCGGTTTGGCATAATCATACATATTTTTCTTTAAGCACTGTTCTAACTGCATTTTACAAACTTGATATGTTTTAATTTTCCTTTTCTTCAAAATATTCTCATTTCTCTTGAAACTTCCTCTTTGATCCATGGATTATTTACAAATGTATTATTTAATTTTTAAGTAATTGGAAATTTTCCTTACTTTCTGTTGTCAATCTTATTGATACATAGTTATTTTTCTCCAGTTGCTTTCAATAATTTATCTTAAGTTTTCAGGATTTAGAGTCTGATAAGTTTTCAGGGCTATTATATCTTCAAAAAATATTTTATCTCTGCACTCTTTCTCTTAGACTTTATGACTGGAAAAGCAAAACTTTGCTGAGTTCTGCCTCAGTGGCATTTTATTTATTAAAAAAAATAAAGTGGCAATTGTCATGTGGCATTTTTTTTCTTTTTCTTCTTTAGAGAGAGAGGAAGGGAGAGAGAGAAAAAAAATCTGTGAGAGTGAAACACCAACTGGCTTCCTGCACACCCCCTACTAGGGATGGAGACTGCAACCCCAGCATGTGGCCTGATCAGGAATTGAACCAGAGACTTTTTATTTTTTTATTTTTTATTTTTTTAAAAACATATTTTATTGATTTTTTACAGAGCGAAGGGAGAAGGATAGAAAGTCAGAAACATCGATGGGAGAGAAACGTCGATCAGCTGCCTCTTGCACGCCCCCTACTGGGGATGTGCCCACAGCCAAAGTACATGCCCTTGACCAGAATCGAACCCGGGACCCTTCAGTCCACAGTCCGACGCTCTATCCACTGAGCCAAACCGGTCTCGGTGAACCAGAGACTTTTTAAAAAATATATACTTTTATTGATTTCAGAGAGGAAGAGGGAGATAGAAACATCAGTGATGAGAGAGAATCACCTATTGGCTGCCTCCCGCACGCCCCCTACCGGGCAGATGGAGCCCGCAACCTAACCCGGGACAACTTCAGTCCGAACGCCGGCTCTCTATCCACTGAGCCAAACCAGCCAGGGCAAACCAGAGACTTCTTGGTACATGGGATGATGCTTAATCAGTGGAGCCACCTTGGCCAGGGCATGTAGCATTTCAATTTTCAGCCTTCGGTGAACATAAACAGCATAAAACAATGTTCTCTTTTTATAAAAGCAATTCCTGTCCATAACGACAATGAGTATCATTGGTAAGCTTCATATGGCCCAGGTATGCAGTTGTGCACTGATTTGATTTTGTAACAATAAATTTTGGAAAATCTTATGTAGTAGAATAGCTAGCACGCCCCTTAGTGCACTAGTTCCTAAACTTTAGCAAGTGTCAGAGTCACTGGTAAAGCTTGTTAAAAAAAAAAGGGCTCTGTACCCAGTGTTTCTGGTTTGGTAAGTGTCAGAGTCACTGGTAAAGCTTGTTAAAAAAAAAAGGGGCTCTGTACCCAGTGTTTCTGGTTTGGTAAGTGTCAGAGTCACTGGTAAAGCTTGTTAAAAAAAAAAGGGCTCTGTACCCAGTGTTTCTGGTTTAGTAAGTGTCAGAGTCACTGGTAAAGCTTGTTAAAAAAAAAGTGCTCTGTACCCAGTGTTTCTGGTTTGGTAAGTGTCAGAGTCACTGGTAAAGCTTGTTTAAAAAAAAAGGGCTGTACCCAGTGTTTCTGGTTTGGTAAGTGTCAGAGTCACTGGTAAAGCTTGTTAAAAAAAAAGGGCTCTGTACCCAGTGTTTCTGGTTTAGTAAGTGTCAGAGTCACTGGTAAAGCTTGTTAAAAAAAAAAAAAAAGGGGGCTCTGTACCCAGTGTTTCTGGTTTAGTAAGTGTCAGAGTCACTGGTAAAGCTTGTTAAAAAAAAAAAAAAAAGGGGCTCTGTACCCAGTGTTTCTGGTTTAGTAAGTGTCAGAGTCACTGGTAAAGCTTGTTAAAAAAAAAGGGCTCTGTACCCAGTGTTTCTGGTTTAGTAAGTGTCAGAGTCACTGGTAAAAAAGCTTGTTAAAAAAAAAAAGGGCTCTGTACCCAGTGTTTCTGGTTTGGTAAGTGTCAGAGTCACTGGTAAAGCTTGTTAAAAAAAAAAAAAAAAAAAAAAAGGGCTCTGTACCCAGTGTTTCTGGTTTAGTAAGTGTCAGAGTCACTGGTAAAGCTTGTTAAAAAAAAAGGGCTCTGTACCCAGTGTTTCTGGTTTAGTAAGTGTCAGAGTCACTGGTAAAGCTTGTTAAAAAAAAAAAGGGCTCTGTACCCAGTGTTTCTGGTTTAGTAAGTGTCAGAGTCACTGGTAAAGCTTGTTAAAAAAAAAGGGCTCTGTACCCAGTGTTTCTGGTTTGGTAAGTGTCAGAGTCACTGGTAAAGCTTGTTAAAAAAAAAAGGGCTCTGTACCCAGTGTTTCTGGTTTAGTAAGTGTCAGAGTCACTGGTAAAGCTTGTTAAAAAAAAAAAGGGCTCTGTACCCAGTGTTTCTGGTTTGGTAAGTGTCAGAGTCACTGGTAAAGCTTGTTAAAAAAAAAGGGCTCTGTACCCAGTGTTTCTGGTTTGGTAAGTGTCAGAGTCACTGGTAAAGCTTGTTTAAAAAAAAAAGGGCTCTGTACCCAGTGTTTCTGGTTTGGTAAGTTGAGGTGGAACCAAAGAGTGTGCGTTTCTAGCGGGTGCCCAGGCCATCCTGACGCCACTCGTTGGGAACGCACTTTGAAAATCAGTGCTTCAGCCTAGTCCTCTGAAATACAGTCTTCTCTGATAAACTTTGGGTAGAAACTGTGTGGTAAACAATCACAATTGAGGTTCCTTTGAAGAGCAGGTGGCCTAATCTTTTGTTTTTCTACAGCTTTTGTTTTTTTAATTTTAAAAAAATATTTTATTGATTTTTTTTTTTTACAGAGAGGAAAGGAGAGGGAGAGAGAGATAGAAACATCAGTGAGAGAGAAACATCAATCAGCTGCCTCCTGCACACCCCCTACTGGGGATGTGCCCACAACCAACTTACACGCCTTTGACCAGAATCGAACCTGGGACCTTTCAGTACACAGGCCAACGCTCTATCCACTGAGCCAAACCGGTTTCGGCTCTGTAGCTTTTTTAAGGCATCATTTACATACCATAAAATTAACCCACATTAAAATGGTATATAGTTTGATGCTTTCCAGTAAATTTGTATAGTTGTACACCAGCACCACTATTTAGTCTTAGTTCAAGTCCATCATGCTAAAAAGTTCCCTGTGATCATTTGCAGTTAACCTCAACACACAGCTTCAGTCTGAAGTAACCAGTGATCCATTTTCTGTCTATATGTTTTTGTACTTTCTAGAAAGTTTATTTAACTTGAATCATTCATTTATATTTTTGAGGTTAATTCATGTTGTAACATCTATCAGTACTTTGCTCCTTTTTTATTGCTAAGGAGTATTCTGTAGTATGGACAGATACATTTTGCTTATCCATTTGATGAATATTTGGATGTTTTCCAGAAAGTTTTGGCTGTTATGTAAAATACTATTTGGACATTTATGTGCAAGAGATGGCACATGATTTTGATTAAAAAAAAGTTCTCATATCTAGATCAGCAAACCACTCTGTTGACTACTGAGTTTGCCAACCACTAATCTAGATGATATGTCATTGAGGCTTAGAGATGATTAAATTTTAAAAATATATTCTTGTTTCTTAATCACATTTACAGCAATAAAATGTTTACCTACTATATATATTTTTTGTACCTGTTACTGTATTAACTACACTTTAAAATATATATATTTTTATCGATTTTAGAGAGGAAGGGAGAGTGAGAGGGAGAGAAACATCAATGACTAGAGAGAATCATTGATCAGCTGCCTCCTGCATGTCCCCTACTGGTGATTGAGCCAGCAACCCAGGCATGTGCCCTTGACTGGAACCAAACCTGGGACTCGTCAGTCAGCAGGCCAGGGCTCTATTCTCTGAGCCAAACCAGCTAGGGCTTAACTACTTTTTGATCATATGTCAAAATATTATAAATTGGTATATGATATGCTGTAAAAATTCTGTAAAAGATTTCTTTTGAGATAACAAAAAGTACTCCATAGATGGATAAAATTCACATAGAATTAAATGTGATATAAAATAAATGTAAAACTGAAAGAAATGTTATCTTTTTAATAGGAGAATGTTGAAATATAAATTAAAGCAGGGAGAACTGTGTAATGAACCCCTGAAGATTTATCTCACCTAATTTCAACAAATGTTAATAGTTTGATATTATTTCTTCATCTGTACCTTGTTCCCCATCTAATTTTATATTAAATCTCAAGCATCATATTATTCCTTCTACAAATAATCATTTTATATTGCAAACTGTTATATGTAAATTTTCATGATACCATTATTTCACATAAATTAGCATTAAGTTCTTAATATTATATACTCCCCAGTTTATGTTTGGTTGTCCTTGATTATATGAAATATATCTTTTTCTTTTTTAATATATTTTCACTAGATGCCTGGCACACGAAATTTGTGCATGAGTAGGGTGCCTAGGCCTACCCTGTGATAAGGGCCAATCTTCCCTGCCTGCTGGTAGCTGGCCCCACCCCCTGCCTCCGATGTCAGTTGCCCTCTGTGTGTGGGGTGATGGGTGGGGCAATCGGGGCCCCACTCGCTTGCACCCGCCTTAGCCTGGCACTGCCCATGTCTGCCGCCACCCACCCCTAGATTTCCATTCTCCATTGGGCGATCAGAGCCTGCAGTTGGGGGCAGCTCTTGTGTTGAGCATCTGCTCCCTGGTGGTCAGTATGCATCATAGCGACTGGTCATTCCACCATTCAGTTGATTTGTATATAACACTTTTATATATATACTAGAGGCCCGGTGCATGAAATTTGTGCAGCGGAGGGCAGTGTGTGCCCCTCAGCCCAACCTGTACCCTCTCCAATCTGGGAGCCCTCTCACAATCCAGGACTGCTGGCTCCCAACTGCTCGCCTGCCTTCCTTCCTTATTAGCCTTAACTGTTTCTTCCTGCCAGCCTGATCACCCCCTAACTACTCCCCTGCCAGCTTATTTGCCCCTAACTGCCCTCCCCTGCAGCCCTGGTCTCCCACAACTGCTCTCCCATGCAGGCCTAGATCCCCCACAACTGCCCTTCCCTGCAGGCTTGGTTGCCCCCAACTTCCCTCCTCTGCCAGCCTGGTCACCCCTAAGTGCCCTCCCCTGCTGCCATGATCGCCCACAACTGCTCTCATTTGCAGGCCTGGTCCCTCCCAACTTCCCTCCCCTGCTGGCCATCTTGTGGTGGCCATCTTGTGTCCACATGGGGGCAGCCATCTTGTGTATTGGAGTGATGTCAATTTGCATATTACTCTTTTATTAGATAGGACTAGAGGTCCAGTGCATGAAATTCATGCGGGGAGGGATCCCCTCAGCCCAGCCTGCACCCTCTCCAATCCAGGACCCTTTGGGGAATGTCCAACTGCCAGGTTAGCCCTCTCACAAACCAGTCAGGACCATGGCTTATGTCTTTGGTGTTGAATTTCCCTTCAGTGTTTTACCAACTGGTTTTATACAGTCATTGATGAATATTCCCTAGATTTTTTTCTTTCATTAAAGTTGCAATATATAGCAGTTCTTTGAATAATGTAATTTCATTGAACATCATTTTATTAAAAATGTTAATAAGATACCATAGGAACTTAACTCTTTGTCTATATAAATGAGCCTGTGGTAAAGTAGTTTTTGTTATATGTTGTTTCGATTAAAGTCACAGAAGCTATCGATGTTAAAAGTGACTAACAATAGTCTTTTTTTAAAAATCATTTCTCCTGTATTTCTTACCTTCAGTTCTTTAAAGAATACTATTATCAATTTTTTGGTTACCCTGATACTCAATTCTTATAGGAAAGGAAGGAAAATACTTGTTTCTTTTCAATTTATCAATTTTCTGAATGAGTTGGTGTCCCAGTTGATGAACAAAAGATTTTTTTGTGAATCTGAAGAATTTAAGTGTGAAGAAAAATCATATAGAAATTGATATTTAGAGAGTGGAAGGGGAAGCAAGAGACAAAAAAAAGAGATGTGAGAGAAAAATATCAATCAGTTGCCTCCTGCACATACTCAGGCCAGGAATCAATTCTGCAACCTGGTATGTGCCCTGACCAGCAGTCAAACACAGCACCTGTTGCTGTAATGATCAATGCTCTAATCAATTGAGCATCTCTGGCAAAGGCTGGAGCTGATACTTAAAAAAAAACATACATGTATTTTATTGAGAGAAAGAGAGATCAATTATGAGAGAGTCATTGATTGGTTTCCTCCTACATGCCCCACATTGGGGATCGAGCCTGCAACCCAGATATGTTCTCTGACCAGGAATCGAACTGTGACCTATTCATGGGTTGACATTCAGCCACTGAACCATACCAGCCAGGCTGGAGCTTACACTTTTTTAAAAAATATATATATTTTATTGATTTTTTACAAAGCAGAAGAGAGAGGGATAGAAAGTCAGAAACATCAATGAGAGAGAGACATCGATCAGCTGCCTCTTGCACGCCCCCTACTGGGGATGTGCCCGCAGCCAAGGTACATGCCCTTGCCGGAATCGAACCCGGGACCCTTCAGTCCGCAGTCTGATGCTCTATCCACTGAGCCAAACCGGTCTCGGCTGAAGCTTACACTTTTGACATTACTACTTAACTCATATGCTTGCTTGCTTAATACTTTACCATAGGATTTTTCAAAAACTAATTAGTTAAACAAACCAATATAAAAAAAAGTCAAAGGATATGAATGGAAAATTCACCAAAGGGGAACTCTTAGTGATAACTGTGCATATGAAAGTATGCTCAACTTCACTAGTAACCAAGGAAATACAAATACCATTTAAATCTCATGAGATGCAAAAATACTTAGAAATCTGAACAAAACCCAGTCTTGACCAGGGTGTGAAATTGCTGGGACTTTTACATTCTGGTGAGATTATAAAATTGATGAAGCCACTATACAAAGCAGCTTGCAATCAGTATTTAAGTAATAGATGCATATGCCATTTGACTCAGCATTTCAATTTTAGATATGAACACTAGAAATATGCTCATACCTGCACTAGAAGACGTGTTCTTTAATCTTCAGTGCAGAAGTGTTGATTATACAAAAAAACAAAACAAAAACACAACAACTAGAAATAACATAAATGTTGGTTTTCAGGAGAATGAGTACATTTTGATATGTTTGTATAACAGCGTAACATTTGACAGTCATATGAATAAAGCAAAGCTATGCAAATATGACCACTCAAGTCACAAACAAAATATTTGGGAAAGCTTTCAAAATGATACATATAGTATGATGTTATTTATATAGAGTTAATTATGGAAAATAATATTACATGTATAATAATTGATAAAAATCTTCAACTTAAGATTCTAGTTATGTCTCAGGAGGAAAAGTAAAATGTGATTAGGGAAGGTTAGACAGTGGACTCTCGGCTGTTTTTCTTTAATAAGAAAAAGAAAAAGAGCAAAATTAAAATTTAGAAAAGTTAGATAATTTGTAGACAAGTGATTTTTTTTCATTTTTATTCTTTTACATATTTGAAATGTTTCCAATGAAGAAATCCTTTGAGAATAGAGAATTTCAGATTTATCTTTTTCTCAAAGTAAAATATTTTTCTAGCATCCAAATACTATTAATAGCTTTTTATTTTGCTGATTTGACTGAATTAGCTCAGAAACGGTTTGTTATTTCAGAAATACCTTCAACAACAACAGTTGGTTCACTGCCAGCAGCAGTTCCAGAATCCTCTCAAATTTATCCTGCAAGGACACCCAAAACACCCCGAACACCCAGGTTACAAGATCCAAACAAAACACCAAGATTTTATCCTGTGGTTAAAGAATCAAAAGCCCTTGATATAAAGGTACTCAAAACAACCAGGAATATAAAACCTGTATTTTGTATTCTTTAACATTACAAAATGAGACTTTCTAGTTTATATCACCTTTAAAAATGTATATTTGAGTTTGTAAGAATTTGTTAAAAATGATATTTTACTATAGTAACGTTTTTTTTCTTTTTTAAAATATATTTTATTGATTTTAGAGAGGAAGGGAGAGGGAGAGAGAGATAGAAATATCAATGAGAGAGAATCATTGATTGGCTGCCTCTTGCATGCCCCCTACTGGGGATCAAGCCGCAACCCAGGCATGTGCTCTTGGCTGGAATCTAACCTGGGACCTTCCACAGATTGATGCTCTATCCATTGAGCCAAACCAGCTAGGGCTATAGTGACTGTTTTCTTAGGTCAAGGAATAGAATAACTACTGTACAGTTGGGTTGTATAATAAAAGATGATCAGAAGGTATAATGAAGAATTATGCTAAGTTGTATTTCCTTTCATCCTTAGTTTGAAGTCTGGCCCAGGGCCTTGTTTGTTAAGTTTTGTAACTTGTTTGTGATAGTTTGAGTTTTGTGACTTCATATGATTTCATAATGTGTCATCCACAGTATGAAAATGTTTGAGTTGGTTTACAGTCAGAGGGGTTTAATTTACTTGAGAAGTTCATACTAGTGAAAGTTACTGCAATGTTTAACTTTTCTTTAGAGTCCAAGAAAGAGAAAAACAAGACATAGTACAAATCCCCCTCTGGAGTGTCATGTTGGTTGGGTAATGGATTCCAGAGATCACGGGCCAAGAACACCCTCTGTCAGGTACTGTATTTGCCAAACATCGTTTTCTTCTTAATTTTATGTTTGTTGAAAACAGTTATTAGATATTTATAAATAACTTACAAATTAATATTATCAAATTGTAGGACAATGAAAATACTAAAGAGAAACCAAAGAAGGAGAAGTAAATGCTCTTGGATGATCTCATCTTTTTTCTAAACTTTTTCTGGAAATTCTGATTGATTTATATCCACGCTTACTAATTCTTTCCTCAGCTGTGTCATCTATAGTTTTTTCACCAATCTTTAATTGACTTCCTCACAAGATGGGGGCTCCTGGGCCTACCTGTACCCAGGGACTTTGCTTGCTGTTATACCACAGGGCTTCTTTATCTCTGCTTTCCCTTGTCTCTCACTGCTCCTCCTCTTGAAAGTTCTTTCTTTTTGGCTCTTTGTGATATCTATCATCTATGGTATAATCATTGTAGTGAAATTATTCAGTGCTGGCTAATGCTTACTACATTCTTTCAGCAGTGCCTCAGGCACTGTGCTCAATGTATGAAAATGTTTGAGTTGGTTTACAGTCAGAGGGGTTTAATTTACTTGAGAAGTTAAATTTTTATATTTGTCTTCTTTAGATAGTAAATTCATGGATGACAGAACCTCAGTGTCTGGCATATGCAGTACTCAATAAATGACCAGGCAAATGAAACTACCTCTCTCACTTTAAAGCAGAAATTGACCTTGTGTGAACAAATGGTGTTGAATATAGAACTCCTTTGTATAGCTTAACTCTAATTTTTCCATGGTTTATTTGGTTTGCCTGGAGGGTGTCTTGAGAAACTTGCTGGGCATGGTCTTGATGGATAAGATTTTAACAGGCCAAGGTGGGAAATAGGTAGAGGATTTAGAAGGAAGTAACAAAGTTACTAGAAATATAAAAATATATCATGGTATAGCATGAGGAACATCACTTATATGCACCTGGAGCCTAAGATATGAGACTCTAATGGGATTTTATGGGAAATTATTCTTGTAAAAATTATGTCAAGGCTTTATCAGGCCTTTTGAATATCCTGTGGAAAAAAAATGGACTTACTCTGTAGGTAATGGGTTTTGAGCAGCAAAAGTGGTATGATTTAGTTAAGTACTTTTGAAACTTTTTGGTTTACGGACCTTTTTAGAATTTAAAAAATGATTGAGGACCTCTAAGAGCTTTTGTTTTGGAAGTTATATAATTTACTGAATTAAAAAGGGAAAATTAAAAAAATAAATACTTATTTTAAAATAACAATAATAAACCCATTATATGTTAATATAATTTAATTTTTTTTTATATATTTTATTGATTTTTTACAGAGTGGAAGGGAGAGGGATGGAAAGTCAGAAACATCGATGAGAGAGCGACATCGATCAGCTGCCTCTTGCACGCCCCCTACTGGGGATGTGCCCGCAACCAAGGTACATGCCCTTGCCGGAATCGAACCCGGGACCCTTCAGTCCGTAGTCCGACGCTCTATCCACTGAGCCAAACCGGTCTCGGCGATATATAATTTAATTTTAATTTGTTTATTTTGTTGAAGTAGAGGAATAAAATTCAGGAAAGGGAGGAATATTTATTAGCCTTTTCAGATAATTTGAAGATATTCTCGTTTGATATTATAACAAAGCTGAATGTGTAGTAGTTTTTAAAAAAAATTTACTTGCACCGAGACCGGTTTGGCTCAGTGGATAGAGCGTCGGACTGGAGACTGAAGGATCCCGGTTCGATTCCGGCAAGGGCATGTACCTTGGCTGTGGGCACATCCCCAGTAGCGGGTGTGCAAGAGGCAGCTGATTGATGTCTCTCTCTCATTGATGTTTCTGACTTTCTATCCCTCTCCCTTCTGCTTTGTAAAAAATCAATAAAATATATTTAAAAATAAAAAATTTACTTGCAGTGTGGAATATGAAACCATATCAATTACCTTTTCATACCAGTGAATTTTAAAAATATATGTTTTTATTGCTTTCAAGAATAGGAAGGATGAGGGAGAAAGGAATAGAGACATTAATGAGAGAGAATCATTGATCGGCTGCCTCTTGCATGCCCCGTACTGGGGTTCAAGCCTGCAACTTAGGCATCTGTCCTTGATCAGAATCGAACCTGGACCCTTCAGTCTGTAGACCGACATTCTGTCCACTGAGCCAAACTGACTAGGGCATCTGTTTTAACATTTAAAGCTTCCAAGGGAAAGCTTATCTGGTAAATTGTGGTTAATGTTGGTCAGTGTCTGCCTTTGATGTGGTAGCAGATACCCATCTCCCATCTCCCAGCTCTGTGACAGATTAGAAGATGGCTACCCACTATGGTGTGGCTTGCTGGGATTCTGTGTTCTGACAGCTAACTGCCTCTGATCAACAAGGCAGCCGCAGAGTCTGGTGTCCATTGTTTCATTTCCGAATGTCCAATTTTGGGGGCATTCAAAAACAACTGCGCATAGAGGGAAATGGAGAAAACTACCACACATGCCCAAGGAACGATGCAGGCTCAGAAAAGCCCTGAGAAGCCAGGGGGAGGTCAATGGGGGGAAAGGATACATATGTACTTCTATTTTGTAATACTTTAAACAATAATTTTAAAAAAGACCTCAGAAGACTAAGCTTTCATCCCAGGTTTATCTCCAGCATAGAATCACCCTGTAATAATAAAACAAACAAGAACAAAACCGGCAAACCCTTGGAAAGAAGGAGAATCTGATTGCTAGAATTACTGCATTATAAGAGTCATGCATATTTTACCACTCACAGAGACTTGTACACACAGATTCCTAAAAAAGTCACCACTAATTTCATTAGAAAAGTCTTTAGGTATTAGTGGAAACTGTCAAACTCACGGGGACAAATACAAGGTTTCCAAAATTTTAATTTTTGCATGAAAGCTCAAATTTTTCCTTGATATTACAGACTAATTTTGTTCATTTTCAAGGAAATGTCTTACACAAAACAAAATCTGAATAACCATATTTTATTGGTTATTCTTCTAATTAAAAGTGGTATTCTATGAAAAAGTCACTTAGTTCAGCTTACAACTTTAGTACACGCATGCTTTGACTTAAGACATTTATCATCGTTTGAGTGTTGTAACTAGTATGCTATAGATTAGGAAGCTTAAGCTGCAAACCTTCATTTCTTTTAGTTACAAGGTCAAGGTGTCAATAGATCCAGTGTCTGGTGAGAGACCATTTGCAGTTTTCAGATGACCATCTTGTTGTATCTTTACATGATGGAGAGCAGAGAGGGAGAAGGAGAGGAAGTAGTCTCTCTCATGTCTCTTCTTAGAAGAAGGGCACTAATCCCATTTTTAAGAGCTGTATCCTAATGACTTAATTACTTCCTAATACCATCACATTGGGGGCTAGGAATGAAATAGACATTTAGTTCATTGACTTGTCACAAAAGTGCTTTTTGCTTCCTTCCATCCCATATTTTTCTAATTGTGATAAAAAAACACATAACATAAAATTTGTTTTAACTATTTTAAGTGTACTGTTCTATAGTGTTAAGTATAGTCACATTGTTGTAAAAAATCTCCACAACTTTATCATTTTGCAAAAGTAAGGTTTCTGGCCCATTTTGTCACACACAATCAGATATATACTCAGGGGTTGAGGTTTCTTTTTTATTGATTTTTTTTTTTTTTTTTTTTTTTACAGAGAGGAAGGAAGAGGGATAGAAAACATTGATGAGAGAGAAACATTGATCAGCTGCCTCCCGCACACTTCCCACTGGGGATATGCCCACAGTCAAGGTACATGCTCTTAACCGGAATCGGACCTGGGTACCTTCAGTCCGCAGGCTCTATTTCTATTCACTGAGCCAAATCAGCTAGGGCAGGGGTTGAGATTTCATGAAAAAAATTTGTTTTGCTTCATCAAGCACATCAGAAATTGCCAGTGCATAGCAATAAATAATACAAACACTAGTAAGTGAAATTTGGTGCCACTGTCTCAGTTTGCATCAATGATTATATACACCATTGCTTTAGTATTATCAGTACAAATGTTAACACGGTAAATAGAGCAAATACTATTTTAGTTTTGACCTTACGTGGAATTGATTTACAAAATTGCAGGTATGTGAAATTATTGCCTTTGTGCCAGATTTTATTCATTATTTTCACTTTACTCAATTTACATCATTAGCCTAATTACTCAAGAAAATTGAAAAGTTTTCTACTACCATAAAAATCATCTAAACTAAATAATGGATATTGAAGAAGAATAAACTAGCTATTCAGTTATCCGCTTCTTGTTATTATTTTAGGTTCAGAATTTGACTTTTTAAATCAAGTTCTGAATTTACCTGTGTGTTGAGCATAAATAGCAATTCATATGTAGATCTATATATCATTTGTTTAGGGGTGTTTTGGGGACTAACGTCTTTTCCATTGCTCATATTCTCAGTAGTGAACCAATTGTGCAAATTGTTTTAAACACTTGGTTCTTGATATTTTAGTTTGAAGATTTCCCCCCCCTCTTCAAACAGCAGTTCAAATGCTTCACCTTCAGAAGGTGCCCAACTCATAGGAAGTTATGGATGTACTCCTCACTCATTCCCGAAGTTTCAGCATCCTTCTCATGAACTTTTGAAGGAAAATGGCTTTACCCAACAGGTGTATCACAAGTATCATCGAAGATGCCTAAGTGGTAAGATGCTTGTCTTTTACATAGCTATATTTAAAATTAAAATTTATTCTAAAAATTTCACATTGTGACATTTAATATTAGGTTACGATATTCTTTTATTTGTTACCAGAGGCCCGGTGCACAAAGTTCGTGCACGGGGGGGGGGGGGGGGATGTCCCTTAGCCCAGCCTGTACCCTCTCCAATCTGGGACCTCTCGAGGGATGTCCAACTGCCTGTCTAGGTCAAATCCTACTTAAACGGGCAATCGGACATCCTTCTTACAATCCAGGACTGCTGGCTCCAAACTGCTCACCTGCCTACCTCCTTGATTACCCCTAATGACTTTGGCCTGATCACCTGCTAATCACTACCCTGCCAGCCTAATTGATGTCTAACTGCTCCCCTGCCAGCCTATTTGCCCCCAACTTCCCTCTTCTGCTGGCCTGGTCACTCTTAACTGCCCTCCCCGATAATAGCTTGATTGCCCCCAACTGCCCTCCCTTGCAGGCCTGCTCCCTCCCAACTGCCCTCCCCTGCTGGCCTGATCGTCCACAACTGCCCTCCCTTGCAGGGCCTGGAACCTCCAACAGCCCTTCCCTGCTGGCCATCTTGTGGTGGCCATCTTGTGTCTACATGGGGGCAGGATCTTTGACCACATGGAGACAGCCCTCTTGTGTATTGGAGTGATGGTCAATCTACAAATTACTCTTTTATTAGATAGGATAGAGGCTTGATGCATGGGTAGGGGCCAGCTGGTTTGCCCTGAAAAGTGTCCCAGATCAGGGTGAAGGTTCCCTTGCGGTGAGGGGCAGCCTGGGTGAGGGGTCTGTGGAGGTTTGCAGGCCGGCCACGCCTCCCAGCGACCCAAGCAGAGGCCCTGGTATCTGGGATAAATCTATGTCTACAATTGAAACTTTGTAACCTAGAGTGGAGCCAAGCCTTTTGCTTGCTCAGGGGTGGCAGCCATTTCTGTTTGAAACATTGTAGCCTAGAGTGGAGGCCTAGGCCAGCAACGGCAAACTGAAAGCTTGGCTTCCTCCGTTGCCAGGGAAACCCAAGCCTCTGTTCTCTCCAGCTCAGTGGCTGCTGCCATTTCTGTATTTTTTGTAATTGAAACTTTGTAACATTGAGTGGAGGCCTAGGCAGGCGGAAAGCTTGGCTTCCTCTGTTTCCGGGGAAACCCAAGCCTTCCTCCTGCTCTCAGTGGCAGCAGCCATCTTGGTTGGGGTTTATTTGTATAATTTGCTCCTGATTGGCTGGTGGGCGTGGCTTGTGGGCATGGTCAAATTTGCATATTACTCTTTTATTAGATAGGGTACTTATAGTTAATTAAACATGTTTATATATATTCTTATGTATTTTGTAGCTTAGACACATACCCTATATAATAAAAGCCTAATATGCTAAGTGTCCAGTTGGCTGTTCAACCAATCAAACTGTAATATGCTAATGATATGCTAACTCCACTCAACCACTTCTTATGACATGCACTGACCACCAGGGGGCAGATACTCTAACTAGTAGGTTAGCTTGCTGCTGGGGTCTGGCCTATTGGGACTGGGTGAGATGGGATGGACACACCCTGGAGCCCTCCTGGGGTCCCTCCCTTTATGGCCAAATTTCTACGCCTCTCCCCGGCCCCTATCATGCACCAGTGGGTTCCCTCAGCCTGGCCTGCACCCTCTCACAATCTGGAACCCCTCAGGGGATGTCAGAGCTGGTTTTGGCCTGATCCCACAGTTCAGGCCAAGGGACCTCACTGGTGCACAAACTCGTGCACCAGGCCTCTAGTTAAGAAATAAAGTTTACCATATTCTTGGTACTTTTGGCAAATGTTTAAATTTATTTGGAAGAAACCCAAATACATTTTGAGGATATGTTTCAGCTTTCTTTAAGTTATGTAAAACATCTGTTGTTTTGCCTTTATTAAGTTTCTTTATTTTAAAAAATTTTTTATTCTTTTAACTTTTTCCAGACAGAAAGCGCTTGGGAGTTGGCCAGTCTCAAGAAATGAATACTCTCTTTCGTTTCTGGTCCTTTTTCCTCAGAGACCACTTCAATAAAAAAATGTATGAGGAATTTAAACAACTTGCTTGGGAAGATGCAAAAGAAAATTACAGGTCCAATATTTTTCTGTGTTTTTACACTTGGAGAGATTTTTAAAAAAAATAAAAACTAGGACTAAAAAGTAGCCCAGTTTTGAACTGTGAAAGTACCTTGCTTAACCAGAGAGAAGCTGTTCTAGTGTCTGTTGATTTATAGCAAAGTATCCCCAAGCTCAGAAACAGCAAACATTTAATAGTCCACAGTTTCTATGGGTCAGGACTCCAGGAACAGCTTACCTGGGTCATTCTTGTTCAGTTCTCTAATGAAATTGCAGTTGAAGTGTTGGATAGGGCAACAGACTTGACTGGCTGGAGGATCCTCTTCAAGCTCACTCACATGGCTGTGGGCAGGAGGCTTTTGTTCTTGGCCATACAGCCTCTGCTTAGGTCATCTTATGACATGACTCAGAGCTGGTGAACTACAAAAGAGGGAGAACTTCTAAGAGGGAAGCCTCAGTGCCATGTATAAGCTATACTTGAAAGTGACATACTATCACTTCTGCCATATGGTGTCATTCGTAGACCCACCCTGATATAGTGTGGGAGAGTATTGTGCAAGGTTGTGAATATCAGGAAGTAGGATCATTTGGGACCATTTTAAGGATGGCATAAAGGCCAAATGAAATTTGAAAGATTTCTCTCTCTCTCTTGTCCATCATTACTGACTTCCCTTGCATGTGCATATATGTTCCCAAATTAATACATGCTTGAGCTAAGAAAAACTGAGACCTCTCATTATATGACCTGATTTACCTATCCAATCTCATTTTTCCTGCAGTTCTCTAGGTAGCAGTGGTACTGAACTACGTGTTCTCTGAGTGAACCAAGCTCTCTAGCATCCAGATTATCTTTAGATATTCTTAGGGGTTTGTTCTTTTCTTCCTCCCTCTACTTTACTAACTCATTGTTTTTATCCAGTTAAACCTTGCTTTTTTTTTTTTTTTTTTTGAGAGATGTTCAGGGATTATTTTGATGTGCTTATAGGGCTGAATTGAGACCAGACCAGGAGAGTGAGAAAGAACACAAAGTGGACTACTACAAGCTACTTATTCCTGGGTAAAGGGAGAAAGAAATAGTGATGGAAAGAAGAAAAAAAGATAATTTTCCTCTTAATATTTTCTATATTTACCCATCTTCAAGGTCTAAAAATGGGTTCCTTTTGTAAATCTCAAATAAAAATATATTGTTAGCCCTAGCTGGTTTTGCTCAGTGGTTAGAGCGTTGGCCTGTGGACCAGAGAGTCCTAGGTTTGATTCTGGTCAAGGGCACAGTCCAGGGTTGCAGGTTCAATCCCCAGTAGAGGGTGTGCAGGAGGCAGCCAATCAGTGATTCCCTCTCATTGTTGATGTTTCTATCTCTCTCTCCCACTCCCTTCTCTGAAATCAATTTAAAAAAGAAATTGTGATCTTTAAGAGGGAAAAATTTGCTGCAAGAAAATTTTTTAGAAAACATTACATTTGCACTGATGTAAAAATAAAGCCCATTTAATTTAATTTGCATCTAGAATCCTTATGTTATAAAGGAATGACAGGCACATGGCATGTGTACCTAACTCTATTTTCCTCTCCTCTGTCCATTGTTGACATCTCTAATCAATCCAGCAGTTTTAATATTGCTCTTGAATTAAGTAGTCTTTATCATAATTTTAATAGCTATTGCTAGCTAGTTTACCAGATTTGACACAAAAGGCAAACTTGGCCATTTCTGATCTCGATGTTCTCATTCACAGTGTGGTTTATAACCCATTGAAGAATTGAGAAATCAATTTAATGATTAATCTGACTTGCTTTAAAATATACAGTAGAAAATACAGTATGACTGCACTGAACATAGATTAAATTGTTTCACAGTTCATGCATATGTAGAAATTTAAGAGTAGTTTGAAAAACTTATATGTGTTTTTATGTACACACAGTGTATATGAGTGTTGTATTGACTTGTTCACAAGTTAAAATATTTTTCTTACTGTTAAACTCAGAAAAGTTTGAAAGCCATTGTTATAATTAATTTCAGCATATTTTGCTATTTAATAACCAAACAACTTTTCTGCAGGACTTTCTAATACTTTTCTGATCCCATTCCTACCCAAGTCTAGGTTGTGAGTTCTTCCTCTGTGTACATTTCTAAAAGCTTTTTAACATCTTTTATAATTTTGGGTCTGTTTCTTCATTGTTCATGACTAGACTAGATTAGCTATTTCTTAGGAAGTATAGCATAGTGGTTCAGCAGTGGGAGGCTTTGAAATGAGACCTAGTTTTGAGTTCTAGCCCATTAATTTATTGTGGCCATGTCAAATTTTAATCCCCCAAGCTTTAAGTTAGTTATAAAGTTGGGAAAATTATGGTATATACCCTTGTAAGGTTATTGTGAAGATTAAACAAAACAACATGTAAAGGGCTGATACATAGCAAGTGCTCAATGAGTGGTTATTATTATTAGGAAGAGGACTTTTACTAAATATATCCATTGACAAGAAGTAACATTAAGATGGTTTCAAGAAGGAGAGAAATAACATTTATTACATATCTTCAGTGTGCCAGCTGTGGTTTAGGTGCTTTACAATTAGTATCTCATCTATTCTTAAAAAGTATTTTAATCCCTATTTACAGGGATATAGTTATAAGCCTAGAATTTAAATATAGTTCTTTCTGGTTCTTAGTCTTTGAGCGTCTCACAGTGAGGGGTACGTGAATAAATGACAACTAGGATGCTGGTCACTTGCCCTGCTCTTCATCTAGCAGTTATGCTGCGTATTTGGGTTGTGTTATTAATGTTATTCTTTTAGTCTTTGGAATTGATTTGCTAAGATATAAGAGTAAAACTCAAATGTTGTAGTTGTCTATTATCTAAAAATTCTAACATTCCTCTGAAATATTAATTTGATAAAAACTAAAAGTTCTAAATTCTGCTTTTCAGAGAGAAAAGAAGAAAGGGCCTTAGGCTTCACCCCCAAAGATGCTGATTTAAATGGTTTGCATGGAGCCTGTGCATCAGTATTTTTTAAAAGCTCCCAGATGATTCTTATATGTAGCCAAGGTTGAGAACCACTGATATCAATGTAATATCCCTTAAGAAGAGAGTCAAGGCAGATTTGTTATTCTGAGCTGGTGTTCCTTTTATCTTTAGTTCCCTTAACCTTCAGTCAAACAAGCTCAAAGAGTAGCTTCACTTATGGCTGGCTATCAGAGCACAGGGCTCCAGTTCATCTGTGGGTGTGTAGTTGGTAGTCCTACATTTCTCTTGGCATGTTGATATTCCTCTGGACTATTACTCTTTATTTTGTAAATAAACTAGTTAAAACACACACACACACAAACACACACACACACACACACACACACCTTCTTCTCTAATACACTGAGGCATCCAGAATGGCAAGGATTTTAATAATGAGGAATCTTTTATGGCATATTTTAGTTGAGTGAGCTAGACATGGCCCTTACACTGCTGTCCTGTTGATTTTGTCTGCTTTCAAGGGTTCTACTCATCTCTGTTAGTTGGAGGTTGAGCCGATGTAGCTTGCTGATCCATTATCCACAACTTGTCTCAGGCTCTCTAGGTAGTTTTTATGGCTTTTTTTTTCTTCTAATCTTCATCTGAGCATATTTTTCCATTCATTTTTAGAGAGAGTGGAAGGGAAGGGGAGAGAAAAAGAGAAACATTGATGTGAGAGAGACCCATTGATGGGTTGCCTCCTGCACGTGCCCCGACCAGGGCTGGTACAATCCAGGTACCTGCCCTTGACCAGAATCAAACCCAGAACCCTTTAGTCTATAGGCCAATATTCCACTAAGTCAAATGGCTAGGACTCCAATTCTCTAGGTACTTAAATGCAGAAAAAACAAGAACATTTGTTTTCTGATTTATTTAGTGATTACAATTCTTTTAGCAAAATGTCTTTTATGAAATGTAATTTATTGAATGGGTCAACAATGCCTAAGGTTTTGAGCATAAGAGTATGGTCTTTACCTCTCTAGAGTAAAGATTATGTTCAAGAATATTTAATAACATGCACAAACACACCATTATAAACCTTGGTTTGGGAAAAACCTAAAACATTCCCAATTTATCATTAAATTTTTTTGGCTCATTCCTCAGCAATTCCAGGGAGAGATCTTTTGTCAGTCCAAAGAAGTTACATTCTCCTTGTTCAAGGGTTCCTTTCATTCTCCATGTTCCCAGTGTACCTCCAGGAAGTGCTAGAGATGAGTCAACAAAAACAGCAAAGCCAACTTATGGATTACTAGTTACTGCTTCAATTAAACATCTGCATATTAAACATTTTTTTTGTTTGGGGTTATTTGTGCCATATTTGCTTGTATCAATGCTGTTAAATATGAGATATTGATATTGTCATGGCAAAAGAAATTGTATTTTATTTCTTTTTCACAGGTATGGATTAGAATGTCTTTTCAGGTTTTATAGTTACGGACTGGAAAAAAAATTCAGACAAGAAATTTTTAAGGATTTCCAAGAAGAAACCAAAAAAGACTATGAATCTGGTAACAAAATAAAAAATAACTTATTCTATTTATTCATTGTAAACCTGAGTGTCAATGAGTAGGGAATTCATAACTTTTTCCTCAAGGCAGACCACTTAAGATCTTCAGGCCACTATTGTGGTGCTTGATGAAGGATGGGGCCCCATAAGGAGTAAGACCTTTCCTATGAGGAGTTGTATTGGTCATTATTCACTTAATAAATGTGACTACTCACTGATACTCTCTTACACAAAAATTCTGTGGAGCATCAGTGCATGTGCCTGGAATGGTGGGGCAGCACAGTGGGGAAGAGCGCAGGCTCTGGGCGAGGCCCGAGTCCCATTTCCACTGCTTAGTAGCTATGTGATCTTGGGCAAGTTACTTAGCTTTGTTAGTTTCAGCTTATTCATCAGTAATATATACAAAAGCAACTATATTCCAGGGTTGAATATGCTTCAGATTAGCTTACTATGTAATAAACCACGGTATATAGCAAATGTTCAATGTGAGCTGCCTTATTCATTAAAATGTCTTATTTTCAAGACCTAGGTAATGTGTGTATTGGAAGGTAAAATGGTTTATTGCTGGTAGGATTATGTTCAATATAAATAATTTAAAAATTTTCTATATAACTTATGTATATTCTTTTCTGTTATTAGGACAGTTGTATGGATTAGAAAAGTTTTGGGCTTATCTAAAATATTCTCAATCTAAGACACAGTCTGTTGACCCAAAACTTCAGGAATACCTCTGCAGTTTTAAGAGGTTGGAAGACTTCCGCATTGATGTAAGTTTTAAGTGCTTTCCTCTGTTTTGCTAATTTTATTTTTTAAATTTTATTTTGAAAATTTAACATTCCAGTTTTGAAATCAAATTTTAAAGCATGTACAAAAACAGTACAGAGAATTCCCATATACTCCTTTACCTAGAATTTCCAAATGTTAACATCTTACATAGCTACAGTGCAATTGTCAGTTCACTTCAATTTTGCTATGTTTCCTATAGTTAAATTATAGATTTAGTAACTTTTATGTGGATATGTTGCAAATGTCTCACTTAGTAGCTTGAAATTTTTTCACTTTATATGTACTTTTATAGTTTTAGTAACATATGCTGATGTAACATGAATCTAGGGTTCCCTGCATAATAAAATTAGGACGGGAATGTTAGGTTCTTCTGTAGAGATAATAGAGTAGACTTTAAACAATGTGATTTTTAAAGGAAAAGGAAAACATTAGAAAAAGAATGGAATGAACATAAAAAGGTAAAGAAAAAGGATGAAGAAGAGGACAGAGAAATCAGGAAAGATAAAGAAGCATCAAGAAGTAGAAAACAGAGGTGAAAGGAAGGCTAGGTTCATCGCTACTTAGTGCTGTAATCTGTCTTGAAATTTTGTGACTAAATGGATTAGATCAGTGGTCGCCAACCTTTCGGACCTCACGGACCACCGGTTGGTGACTGCTGAATTACATGGCCCAGGAACGGAGTTAATGGAATGAAGTGCTGTGTTTCTAGAGAGGCCTAACCATTTCTGTCACAGAGATATCCCTGCTATCTTTATAACAGTGATGTTTGTCCTTTCTGAATTGAATCTGAGAATTCAGGCCTCCACTTTCCAATACAATAGAATATTGGTGAAGGAGGTATGGTCTTAACCTGTCTTCAAATGAAAATATTTGGTTGTGTGTCATTTTGAGCTCTAAAATCTTGGTCACTATAAAGGCTTAAAAGACTGATTTTTAAAAAATGCAGGACACCTTTCTGCTGCCTGCCTCTCTGTGTTTAGAGTCTGAAGAGGTCGGATATTTATGTTTGAAAGTGTTTAAATTTAGTACTGTCAATAATGCTTTCCAGTTCTTATCCTAGAAATTCGAGATAAACCTTCAAACTTGCTAAAGGTGTTTGACTTGGTACACCACCCCCCCACCCCACCCCCCCACCCCCCGTTGCTTCCATTTATCTGTTTGTTAAACATTACCATTTAAGCAAGCCTAGGATAGGAGGATAGGGCTGAGGACGGGACTAGAGTTATAAATGCTTAACATTTGACAGAAGTTGAATAAAGATGGAAAATAACCCCTGTGAAACATTTTCTTGAAACAAGGAACCCAGCTTACACTCATGCCCTGCTGTGTAGTTCAAGCCCTAAAACGTAAGAGAAGCTTGATAAACTTGTGTTAAGTGAAAGAATGCTAGCAAGATGATTTAGTTGGGAGGACATTCAAGTTAATACCTTAAATTGCTGTTAAGTTTTTTGTATACTAATAAAATCTGCTAAAGCATAGTTTCCTCTTTGTTGGAAAAGTCTGGCCTTAGATTTTAGATGGAGGAAAAATAGTATAACTATTACTGTGTTGTCTTTCATAACTTGCAGCCCCCTATTAGTGAGGAATTTGGAAGAAAAAGACATTCATCTACTGGTTCAGAGAGTGATCATCACAGACTTCCATCTCATTCCTCCACAAAGTTACCAAATGCTGCTAAGCCTGCATCTGCCAGTCACCTTCAGATTCCAATAAATTCTCCCAGAAGGAATATGTCACAAGAGTCCAGTGACAGTTCACACCAGAACAGTGCTGCCTCAGTCTCCACAAATGGTGAAATGTCTGAGAAGTAGATGCTTATGAAAGTTGCTTGCCCTTGAAATCAACATTTACATCGATATTTGGGAAAACCTTCTGATGTTTAACTGTGATGATCAGAAAAAAGAAAAAGGAAGAAAAGTGGTACCATTTTTTTCCATAGCAAGATAAATTCTAAAAATGTTTTCCCTGACTTCATGAACAGGATAGTTTTGGTGATCTATTATAGAGATCCTCTAGTAATGAATAGGTCTCAGTATTTCTTTTTCAAGGCCATTGTTTACAAGAACAGCATTCCTTAAATATATTCAAAAACAACACAAGGAATGCCTAACATTTCAGGTCATACTTCTTAAAGAAGATATAGTATGTTGTATTCATCTATAGAGATTTCTTAAAGAATCTAATTACCCCATTATCAATTCATATTTGAAATTAAAAACAAAGATTACGAAAATATTTTTTAATTCAGAAAAAGAATATGAAATGATACATTTGCTTTTAGATATGTAGTTTAAAGAAAACCTTTTTTTTTCTTTTGTTTTAACAAAGGTAGAACTATATTGCAGTTATATTAAAGCATACGCACTTTGGATGCGAGATTTTACTTTTTCCCCTGTGAGTTTAACCTCATGATTTCTATAGTTATTGTTATGTTGGTATGGAGTATTGTGAATTGGCATTAGCTGGTTTCATATTAGGAGTGATTTACTTTTTGTGATTCTACATAAACCTGCAAAAGCAATTGAAAAGTACTGAAAACTGGGTTGGAATATTGTCCTAAATTAATTAAATCTTTCACTGTTTTGAATGCATCAGCTCTTTGTACATCTGCAGGTGGGTATATCACAAACAGATTACCTTCAATTTAAAAGGAGCACTTAGATTTCCTTGTTGTTTCTTTTAGGTTTTTATGCTCGTGTTTTCAAGAGTTATAGTACATTGATTTCTAATTTTTATTGCTATTGCAACTGATGTAAATGATAGTTTCAGTTTTTGTGGGAATTAAAAAATAAAGCACTTATTCTAAGTTATTTGAATTGATTTTTAATTAATTTTGTTTAGCTATAATATTCAAATATTGCTATTAGAAGACCATTATATTTTGTGAATAAAGTTTCAGTTATAAACATATCCATTTTCATTTAGCACATATTTTCTTGGCAGTAGCAGCTGGTTTAATACACTGAATTAATTTATTATTTTCTTTTTGGTATCTCGATCCTATAGAATGGCAACATTGAAATATATATAATCTTGTTTGAATAAATGGGCTATTTGATAAGAGATGTTCATTATATATTTCCCATGCATAAATAATAATTTTCAGTTTTACAATATTTAATATTTGGGGGGTCATTTTGATGTTTTAATTTTAAGAAACAGTCAAATTTGAATCTTTAGAAAATAAAATAAATTTTACTTAGAGTTTTGGGTAGACAATGCAAAACTAATGGATTCGGATAATAAATGTTTAAATGTTTTCTTAAGTGAATATGTAGCTTTAGCTTTTCAGTAAGAAATTTCCAAACCATGCCTATTCCCTTTAAGTCGTCTCATGAAATGATCTAAAATTTTCCTCTCAATATGCCTTTTGTGTTGAACACATACATCTGAAATCTGTATTTAATATAAGACTTTGTATTACCTAAATTTGATTGGAAAATTGTATATTTTATATAAAAATAGAGTAATCAAGAATTTTGTGATGTGTAATAAATTAATTTATCACATTATTGTTATTATAAAATAATGTCAGTACATTGCAAAACTTAGAAAAGCACAAAAAAATAAAATACCTTTTTAAAACAGAAAAAACAAAATTGGTATCATGCTATACATATAGCATAATAACCTGTTTTCTCACATGGAGGTGAGCCTTATACTATTTTTTGATGCCATTAATATTTCTAGCTTGTTGGAAGGTTTGGGCCCTTATAATTGGCAATTTAATAACATCTGTATAGATAAATCTTTTCAAATTTTTAATAAATCTTTATTGTTCAGACTGTTACAGTTGTTCCTCTTCACACCCTCCATAGCTCCCCATCTACCCAGTTTTCACCCCAGCCTTTGCCCTTACCCCCCTCCACCATCCTCATCCATAGGTATACGATTTTTGTCCAGTCTTTTCCCACATCCCCCACACCTCTTTCCCCCAGAGAATTGTCAGTCCATTCCCTTTTTATGCCCCTGATTCTATTATATTCAGTATATTCTGTTCATCAGATTTTTTATTCACTTGATTTTTAGGTTCACTTGTTGATAGATATGTATTTGTTGTTCATAATTTTTATCTTTACCTTTTTCTTCTTCCTCTTCTTAAAGAATACTTTTCAGCATTTCATATAATACTGGTTTGGTAGTGATGTACTCCTTTAGCTTTTCCTTATTTGTGAAGCTCTTTATTTGCCCTTCAATTATGAATAATAGCTTTGCTAGGTAAATTAATCTTGGTTGTAGTTTCTTGCTATTCATCACTTTGAATATTTCTTGCCACTCTCATCTGGCCTGCATAGTTTCTGTTGAGAAGTCAGCTGACAATCATATGGGTGCTCCCTTATAGGTAACTGTTTTTCTCTTGCTGCTTTGAAGACTCTTAATCTTTTGCTCTTGGCATTTTAATTATGATGTGTCTTGGTGTGGTCCTCTTTGGATTCCTTTTATTTGGGGTTCTGTGCGCTTCCTGGACTTGTAAGTTTATTTCTTTCACCAGGTGGGGGAAGTTTTCTGTCATTATTTCTTCAAATAGGTTTTCAGTATCTTGCTCTCTCTCTTCTTCTGGCACCCCCATAATTCTGATATTCGTATGCTTAAAGTTGTCCCAGAGGCTCCTTACACTATATTTTTGGATTCTTTTTTCTTTTCTGGTTGGGTATTTTTTGCTTTTTCATATTTCAAATCTTTGACCTGATTCTTGTGATCCTCTAGTCTGCTCTTGTATCTCTGTATGTTAATTTTTATTCCAGTCAGTGTATGCTTAATTTCTAGTTGGTCCTTTTTCATTTCCTTGAGGGTCTCACTAAATTTATTGGGGGTTTCTAGAAAAACCTTATAGCTATGGTTTTGAACTCTATACCCAGTAGTTTGCTTTCCTCCATTTCTATCATTTGTGACCTATTTCTTTGTCTCTGCATTTTGGCTGCTTCCCTGAGCTGATAGAGTGCCTTTGTGTGCTAGGTGTTCTATAGGGACCAGTGGCTCAGCCTCCCCAGTTACCTGAGGTAGACACTCTTGGTGCACCCCTTTGTGGGCTGTGTTCACTGTTTTGTTGTAGTTAAGCCTTGATTTATTATTGGTATCACTGGAAGGAATTGAACTCCAAGCCACTTGGCTGTGAGAATTAGCTATGTCTATGATGGGAGGACTTCTGTGCTGGAGACACCATTATGGGGCGAGACTTGCTTCAGTGGGGCTTTGGTGTTCCCTGAGTCTGCCCTCTGATTTGTCCCTTATGGATCCGAGGAATTGTAATCTGGATGGTCCTACTCTGACTACTGGGTACACTGGCTCTTGGATCTCTAAGGAGGTGCTAATTTAGCCTCTGCCTGAAGCCACCCAGCAGGACCTATGGGGATATCTGCAGATTCCTCTTCTCTGGGTTTGGAATTGCCCAGATGAGGCCCAGCTGTGAAGCAATGCAAGCTGCTGTGGGGCCTTGGCCTTCCTTTTGAATGTTCTGGGTCTTTCTGACCCAGCTACAGTTTGTTAGATAATTTTAGATAGTAAAGGGCCAGTCCATTCATATGCAAAAGCCTCTGTGCACAGCCTGGGTGGGGAAAACAGCTATGGCCAATCCTCAGCCCTGCCCAAAAGAGGCACCTCTGAGAGAGCCTCCCTTGCGTTCCGTCCAATGCCAGACAGTCCATTTTCTCCCAGTATGAGTCTAGGTCCCCAGAGTCTTGCCCGGAACTAGAGTTCAGAGTAGTCGGGGAGCTTGTGTCTCCCTCCAATTGAAAAAGACAACTATGGACTCATTTGCCAGCCTTTTCGGCGCTCATGCCTCCATACCTCTGCACTTTACTTCCCTACCTCCTCTGAATCTCAGTGTGCTTTTCTCTTTCCTTCGCGTTGTAGAATTTCCACTCAGCCAGCATTCCTGTGGTTCTGGATGATGTCCGTTTTGACTTTTAGTTGTAGTTTTGAAGTGGTTGTGTGAGGCAGCAATTTCAGGTGTTTACCTATGTCGCCATCTTGCTTTCCTAGGTAAATCTTTATGTATAAACTTGGAGTTATTACCTAGCATAAATACCTGAAGTTGAAATTATAAGTAAAAATATATTCTCATTTAACATACTACTGTAAGATGGTTGAACAGTTTATACTTTCTCTACCATGTTTTCCTACATCCTCACCAACACTGCTTATTATCAATCTTTCTCTGGAAGATTTAGTAGCTGAAAAATAGTATTCTAATGTCATTATTTTTTAAAAATATATTTTTATTGATTTCATAAAGGAAGGGAGAAGGAGGGAGAAAGAAAGAAACATCAATGATGAGAGAATCATTGATCAGCTGCTTCCTGCATACCACTCCCTCCTACTGGAGATGGAGCCTGTCACCTGGGCATGTGCCCTGATTGGGAATTGAACCAGAGATCTCTTGGTTTATGTGTTAACGCTCACCCATTGAGCCATACCATCTGGGTTAATGTCATCGTTAATGTCATTTTCATCAAGACGCTACTGAGTGATAATATTTATTATTCATTAACTATATTATTTTTTTATTTACTTCTTTCTAATTTTGTTAGTATATGTTTGACATGGTATGTACATTTTGGGGTAAAACTTTTAAAAAAGTATACTCCTCGCTGAAACCGGTTTGGCTCAGTGTATAGAGTGTCAGCCTGTGGACTGAAAGGTCCCAGGTTTGATTCCGGTCAAGGGCATATATCTTGGCTGCGGCTACATCCCCAGTATGGGGTGTGCGAGAGGCAGCTGATTGATATTTCTCTCTCATTGATGTTTCTGACTTTCTATCCCTCTCCCTTCCTCTCTGTAAAAAAATCAATAAAATATATATTTTAAAAAAAGAATACTCCTTAAGAAAACTCCAACAATAAAACTGAAGCAAATGAAAGCATTGCTATTCAATAAAAAGGAAACATTATTGGCTATGAATCTAAAGAGCCCTACCCAAAATTTACCCTACTGACCTTCCTTCCTTATGATTTTGCAGGGTTTTCTAATTTTTATTTATTTATTTTTTTTAAAAAATATATATTTTTTACAGAGAGGAAGGGGGAGGGATAGAGAGTTAGACCATCGATCAGCTGCCTCCTGCACACCTCCTACTGGGTATGTGCCTGCAACCAAGATACATGCCCTTGACCGGAATTGAACTTGGGACCTTTCAGTCCCCAGACTGGCGCTCTATTCACTGAGCCAAACTGGTTAGGGCTGCAGTTTTTTTTTTTTTTTAATTTTATTTCATACAAAAGTCAGTGTTGTGCAAACTCGATCACTAACTCTGCATGAAGTTGCAGAAGTGAAGGGAACCAGGTTTGCTAAAGTAATTGTGGTGATGGAAATGTATTAGGCTCAGATGCTACTGAGGTGGTTCATTCTATCCTAGTACAGTGTAACTACCAATTATTGCTAATAATGATTCTAAATATTGTACTAATGTGTTTATTTGATTTTTGGCACTGTGTGGTAATAGGACAATATTACAAAAGTTGGGAGTTGGAAAAATTAGCCTAAAATGGTAAGTGCATGTATTGGAAATATTTTTTTTCTTTTTTTTCAATTTAATAAATCTTTATTGTTTAGGTTATTACAATTTTTCCTCTTTTTTCCCCCATAGCTCCTCTCAACCCGGTTCCCACCCCACCCACTGCCCTTATCTTCCCCCCACTGTCCTCATCCATAGGTGTACGATTTTTGTGCAGTCTCTTCCTGCGTCCCCCACACCTCTTTCCCCCCGAGAATTGTCAGTCCACTCCCTTTTTATGCCCCTAATTCTGTTATATTCACCAGTTTATTCTGTTCATCAGATTTTTTATTCACTTGATTTTAGATTCACTTGTTGATATGTATTTGTTGTTCATAATTTTTATCTTTTACTTTTTCTTCTTCCTCTTCTTAAAGAATACTTTTCAGCATTTCATACAATACTGGTTTGGTGGTGATGAACTCTTTTAGCTTTTTCTTATCTGTGAAGTTCTTTGTCTTCCCTTCAATTCTGAATGATAGCTTTGCTGGATAGAGTAATCTTGGTTGTAGGTTCTTGCTATTCATCACTTTGAATATTTCTTGCCACTCTCATCTGGCCTGCATCGTTTCTGTTGAGAAATCAGCTGACAATCATATGGGTACTCCCTTGTAGCTAATTAATTGGTTTTCTCTTGCTGCTTTTAAGACTCTCTGTCTTTTGCTCTTGGCATTTTGATTATGATGTGTCTTGGTGTGGTCCTCTTTTGATTCCTTTTGTTTGGGGTTCTCTGCACTTCCTGGACTTGTATTTTTTTTCACCAGGTGGGGGAAGTTTTCTGTCATTATTTCTTCAAATAGGTTTTCAGTATCTTGGTCTCTCTCTTCTTCTGGCACCCCCATAATTCTGATGTTGGTACACTTGAAGTTATCCCAGAGGCTCCTTATACTATCTTCATATTTTTGTATCCTTTTTTTCTTTTCTGGTTGAGTGTTTTTTGCTTCTTTGTAATTCAAATATTTGACTTGATTCTTGCAATCCTCTATTCTGCTTTTAGGTGTCTGTATAATATTTTTTTATTTCAGTCAGTGCATGCTTAATTTCGAGTTGGTACTTTTTCATATCCTTGAGGGTATCACTAAATTTATCGGCCTTTTCTAGGAAATTCTTGAAAAACCTTATAACCATGGTTTTGAAACTCTATGTCCAGTCATTTGCTTTCCTCCATTTCTTTCATTTGTGATCTGTTTCTTCGTATCCGCATTTTGGCTACTTCCCTGAATTGATAGAGTAACTTTGTGTGCCAGGTGTCCTATAAGGCCCAGTGGCTCAGTCTCACCATTTACCTGAGGTGGACACTCTTGGTGCACCCCTTTGTGGGCTGTGTGCACAGTCTTGATGTAGTTAAGCCTTGATTGTTGTTGTATCACTGGGAGGAGTTGACCTTCAGGCCAATTGGCTGTGAGGATCAGCTGTGTCTATACTGGGAAAACTTCTTTGTTGGTGGAGACACCCTTATGAGACAAGACTTGCAAAAGCCTCTGTGCTCAGCTTGGATGGCACGGAGTCTCAGGGAGGAACAGACAGCATTGGTTTCCTGTCACTCCTGCCCTAATAGGCACCTATGTCTCAGTGTCCCATGGTAATCACTGCAAGCACCTCTCAAAGAATGCTGCCTTCGAGTTCTGCCTACGGCCAGCCAGTTCAGTTTCTCCCCGAATGAGTCTGGGTCCCCAGAGTCTCACCCGGACCTGGAGTTCAGTGCAGTTGGGAGCTTTTGTTTCCCTCTTGCTTGAGAAAGCTAGCCATGTACTTAGTTGCCAGTCCTCTCCGCACCAGCGTCTCAGTACCTCTGCCTCCTGCAGCTCCTCTGAGTCTCTATGTGCTTTTCTCTTACCTTTTAGTTGTAGAATATTTCTACTCAACCAGCCTTCCTGTGGTTCTGGATGATATCTATTTTGTCTTTTAGTTGTAGTTTTGAAATTGTTGTGCGAGGCAGCAGTTTAGGTGTTTACCTATGCCTCCATCTTGGTTTCTCTCTGGAAATCTTATTACAAATAAAACACAGCTCTGTCCTCTTTAGCTGTATTTTTAAGAATAACACTTCTGTCTCTGTTTTATAGAAAAATAAAAGGCACTGTTAAAAAGTTTAAATAAGAAATTACTTTCCTACTAAAAGGGAATAAGGAAGTAAGTTATGTTTAAAATTGATTTTTCTTTTTCTTGCAGAGTTCAGCTTTTTATTGAATGTGATACAAAAGCAGTTTCATCAGAAAGACCAAAGCCCATGTCATCCTCAGATTCCTCCAATTTCTTTCTTTGTTTTCACTTCTGCTCAGCTGGGGCAGCAGTGGTGGAGGGGCAGGACCTCTTGCTGGTACAGCACAGCTGCTGGGGCAGTTTCACCAGCCCCTACCCTGCAGATGATGCTCCCCTTGTTGATATTGGCCATAGCCTTTGCAAACAGGCCTGGTCAGAAAGCTTCAACATTGACCTAGCTGGTCTGACACAGTTGATAGAGTGTCCGCCTGAGAGACCAAAGGGTCTCAGGTTCGATTCCAGTGAAGGGTATGTACCTTGGTTGCAGGCTCCTCCCTAGCCCAGCCCTGGTTGGGGCGCGAGCAAGAGGCAACCAATCCATGTTTCTCTCTGTCTTTCCCTCACTCTTTTACTCTCCCTAAAAATAAACGGAAAAATATCCTCAGGTGAGGATTAAATAAAAACACAAAGAAAGGTTCACATTTGCACTGGCTTCTTTAATGAGGGCAGTGATCTTATCCTCAGGGTTAGGGCCCAGTAGATGCAGGTGAGCTCAGAGACAAAGGCCATAGTGTGGACGAGTGCAGGGTCTGTGTGTGGGGGGCACGGTGCTAGTCATCTGATGAACTAAGGGCCTCACCCCAATATGGCCCTAGCTTGTTTGGAAGGCCAAACACCTTACTGATAGGGAAAGAGGTTTTTATTTTTTTTAATTTTATTTATTTGCCAGTTTGGTGCTCCAATCTGACAGTCTCTAATGCTTCTTGCCATTATACTAAATGATTATTACTACTTTCCTTTCTGTACTTAATCTTGCCTTTCAATTAATTTCTTAGCTCTGGTGAACTGCTTGTTTTTATTTTCCTCTTGCATAGGAAGACTGATTCAATATAGCTGTGATTTTTCTACTTGTGTGCCACAAGAATTTTTAATTTTTAAAATTCATTTTGAGAGAGAGAAATTTGTTGTTGCATTTACTTTTACCTTCATTGGTTGCTTCTTGTACATGCCCTGACCTGCAACCTTGATGAATAAGAACAACATTCTAACCCCGGGGTCGGCAAACTGTGGCTCACGAGCCACATGCGGCTCTTTGGCCCTTTGAGTGTGACTCTTCCACAAAATACCACGTGTGATTGAAACTTTATGGCCCATGCACAGAAGTTGGTTTTCGGTTCTCAAAAGAAATTTCAATTGTTGTACTATTGATATTTGGACCACTGCTCTAACCAATTGATACCCAGCCAGGGCATACTTTTAAAATATAATTCTTAATTGATTTTTAGAGACAGACAGACACACACAGAAAGAGGAAAGAATTCTTAAAGCATGCAATATCTAACTAGTCAGGGGCACTGAACTCTTTTCCCTTGGATTATCAAATAAAAAAAGGCAACAGTCAACACAGTAATTGCCGCCTCGTGTGAATGAATCAAAATTACACCTATTTTTTTTTGTCTGAATGGCAAGATTATAATTTTTTGGTGTGCTACAGAATTTTAGTGATTAGTATGTGCCATGAAATGAAAAAGGTTGAAAATTGCTGCGATAGAGTAATGCCTACTTTTATTGCCACTAGATGGCAGGATGAAATAAGTCTGATTTGTAGTCTTTTGACAGAATGATTGTGTGTGTGTGTGTGTGTGTGTGTGTGTGTGTGTGTGTGTGTTTGGAGAACTCTGACTCCATCTTGTGGTGATATAAAATTATATCAATTACTCTTGGATTCCTAACAAGTCCTGATTACCTTGTTACGGCAATGTCAAGTGGTGCTTAGTTATTAGTAAATACAGCAACAATAACATGATTTGTGTACGGTTAAAGATAAAAATACAATTGCTTTGTTGTCTTGTCCTTTCACTTAGAATTTGAAGTGGTTTGGCACAGTGAATAGAGTGTAGACCTGTGGACTGAAGTGTCCCAGGTTTGATTCTGGGCAAGGGTACATGCCTGGGTTGCAGGCTCAATCCCAAGTAGGGGGCTTGCAGGAGGCAGCTGGTCAGTGATTCTCATTATTGATGATTCTTCCCCTCCCTTTCTCTGAAATCAATAAAAAAATATGTATTTTTAAAAGTGCTAAAAAAAGAGTTTGAAGTGCTTCATTAGCCTTACTAGTGATGAACTCTCAGGTTGTAACCACACGGAAATTGTAAACTACATCTGTTTAAATGTCTGGTTAACTTAAGCTGTGTAGCTAAATCACACAGCAAGCTGGCGGATGGGTCCTGCCCGAAACTGAGAAACAATACTAGATGTTACTCTTACAAATGTTTTCGCACAAATATGTAAGGTAAAATACAAACTAGACAAACCATTTTATTTATAATTTGCTTAGAAACTAGTATTATTGTAGGGTTATTGCCAACAGAAAATACTATAGTATTATTCAGAAATAATGATATTCTAGTCTTTAAAAAGTTTGAAGGGAATATGCCATGTGGTTAATTAACAGGAAGAGCCTCTGGCTTCATACTCTTTATAATGAGTCTGTTTTTAACTAGGTCTGTTAAGACATGATTTGGTTAATAGAATGGTTTCTGCCAATATATTATACATATTTGCTTTGTTAAAAATGCAGATGTACTGTGTTTTGATTTTATTTTTAATATTCCAAGTCTACAAAATTGAGTACCTTTTTCAGGGTTCATTAAGATACTTTAGATCTTCATTACAATATGAATATAATCATATTGTAATATGATGTTAATGTTAAACTTTTCTGGTTTCCATTTGAATGCTCTTGAGTATATTCTAAGGTAAGGTTTACTTTTAACAGCTTTGAGAAGGGAAGCTCTATGAAACTCTAAAATTTAGTTTGTAGAATTTTGTATATTTATGGGTTCTTTGGGGGGAGATAATCCTTACTTATATCAGACTAGGGGCCTGGTGCACAACATTTGTGCACTGGGTGTGGGTGGTCCCTAAGCCCAATCTGCCCCCTCTCACATACTGGGAGCCCTCAGGGGATATCCTACTGATGGTTCACCCCCAGTCTGCCCAAGGCCAAAAGCTTCTGGCCAAGGCTTTCCGTTCTTGGGCAGGGAACCTCAACCAGGGGACCCCAGCAAAGCAATCGCCCTGCAATCCAGGCTGATCGCTGACTGGCTCCACCCCCAGCCCAGCCTGGCCCAGCCTGCCCAAGACCAGAAAAAAACCTCTTGGTGAGAGGCTTTTTCTGGCCTTGGGCACCCAACGAAGCAATCACCTTACAATCAGAGCCCATTCCTAGCTGACTCTGCCCCCACCCCAGCCTGGCCCAGCTTTGGGCACCCAGTGAAGCAATCGCTCTGCAATCGGGGCTCATCGCTGGCTGGCTCCGCCCCAGCTCTGGCCTGCCATGGACAGCAGCCATCTTGGTTGGGTGTTAATTTGCATATCGCTCCTGATTGGCCTGTGGGCGTGGCTTATTGGGTGTAGTGAAAGTATGGTCAATTTGCATATTACTCTTTTATTAGGATTACTACTAGGATTTATTATTCCAAAGGTAACTTGTTAGAAACATGAATTGAATCCTGGCTCCCCTCACTAAGTTACAATCCTTCATCTACAAAATGTGCTTACCTAATAGTGTTTTAAATATTATATGTAAAGCATTTAACATATCTGTGTGCAGTAAGCACTCACCAGGTCATGAATCTGAACTATGGCAATGTCTCACTTGTAGTTCTTTTCTGTTGTTTATTCAGTTAACAATTTTACTCACGTTTACCCAGTATCATGACAATCGATTACATTTGCCACATCATAAATATCCAGTCCCTATGCAGGATATGAGGATCTGCCTTTCCATGATCTATTCCTCTAGAAGAATCAGGGGCATTACAGTGACCTTCTCACTTCCACTTACTTTCTTTTGCATAAAATAGAATGTTCAGTCTGAGGACCAAGGGAAGCAACAAAATACCTCACAAGTTTGTCAAAAACACACTTTTGAAAACTCTTTTGGGAAGTCGAGGCATTGTGTTACAATGTAGTAGTCCTCAAATCGGAGGTTTGCCAGGAGTACATAAATACTTTCACAGGAGTTTACCAAGGCTTGGGCATTTTAAAAGGGTCAATTTCCAGAGTATTAACTTCCATAAGCATTTTCCCCCTAAAGTTGATTGATCTTATAATATGCTCAAGTTCCGAAAAGTCTTTTTCCCACTTTGTAAAAGGCATTGCCTTTATCCATCCATATATATAAAAGCCTAAGTGACTATTATGGCAGAATGAACAGTCATCATGATGCACACTGACCACCAGAGGGCAGATGCTCAATGCAGGAGCTGTCCCTGGTGGTCAGTGTGATCCACAAGGGAGTGCACTGCTCAGCCAGAAGCTGGGCTCATGGCTGGTGAGAAGAGCTGTGGAGGTGGGAGCCCTCTCAACCTGGCAGCTCTACTGAGCGGTGGCAGCAGGCACAGTGGGCCGGGATGAGTGAGCATCGTGGCGCCTGGTCCCGGTTCTGGTTCATCCCTAGCCTCCTACCACTTGGCGCACTGCTGCATCCATCAGGGGATATCTGATGGCCAGTTTAGGCCCGATCCCCACAGGCCAGGTTGGAGATCAGGCCTAAACTGGCAGTTGGACATCCCTCTCGCAATCCAGGACCCCTCAGGAACCTAAACCAGCAATCTGACATCCCCCGAGTAGCCCCAAGTTGTGAGAGGGTGCATGCTGGGCTGAAGGACACCCTCCTCCCCCAGTGCATGAATTTTGTGCACTGGGCCTCTAGTCTCAAATATACACAAAGGTAAAACCTTTAATGATTCATTGACCTCCCATAACTTTATAAGACTTGCTGAATTTCTCTTCTTTATAAATATTTCTGTTAAAAGTAAGGCATTGGGTATTTTTGTTTGGTGTTCAATGTGTTGTTATTCATGAGAAATTTAGAGCATGTTTTTCTTAAATTATACAAAATATGTATTACAGTAATTGAGTCTAACATCACCTGAAAAAATATTTAAAATTTTCTATTTCCTATTTATAAGGTCTTATTTTTAAAATTTGTTTTAGAGAGAGCCTGTAACCCAGGCATGTGCCCTGGCCCAAATTGAATCATGTTCTCCTGATTTATAGGTCAACACCACTGGGCAACACTGGCTGGGGTAGATAATTTTTATTATTTTTTAATTTTTTAAAATATATTTTTATTGATTTAAGAGAGGAAAGGAGAAACATCAATGATGAGACTTATTGATCGGATGCCTCCTACACACCCCCCCTAGGGGATCGAGCCCACAATCTGGGCACGTGCCCTTGACTGGAATTTGAACCCAGGACCCTTCAGTCAGCAGGCCAGTCTATCCACTGAGTGAGACCAGTGAGGGCTATATCAGACAGCCATTTGTAGCAGACTAAAATGTTTCTTTTACTAGACTTATTTTAAAAGTTGGGTCATGATTCTTCTCAATAGTGTTATCTCCAATAAACTTGTGGCAGAAATCCTCAAGCTGTTCATTCAATCCCTATCTCCTTCCCTGGTGCACACGACTGGACAGCATGCCCATCCTCCTGCTGCTTTAGGTGTGCTGGGAGAGCTGGTTCTGGGTTTTAGAAGGCAGAGGAAGTAAGGGGCACCACTTCCAGACCTGCCCATGTGCCGCATCCTTGCTCACCGTCTCTGTTTCTGGCTGTGTGGGAGCCACATGCTGAAGAGAGGTGAGCCCCAAGATGGGAGAACCCTGTGCCCCTGAATCACCACCAAGTCCCTTTGGGACTCTAAATAATTATCAAAATATGCATACATATTGTCTTGATCAATTATATGTTAATTATAATTCTATGTAGAGGAAAAATTTTTATTAGAACTACTTATGGTCAGAGAAAAGTAAAATTTAAATTATATACTTATTTTTGTTGCAGATACATATCTATATCTGGTGGTCAATAAGACTTTCAAACATTAAAATGTATTAGAATAAAACCTGGAGAAAATGGAAGCATGTTTTAAAATGCTCAGACATTTTAAAACATGTATTTAAAAGTTATATCTGGGTTTTACTGGATTCAAAAAGTGATGTTTATAATTTTATTTATGGATGTCAGTGTTTATTGTATGCTAGAATTATAACCTTCACAACTATTAAGATTAAAAAATTTAAATGTCAACTTAAAACATGAAGCATACAAAGTGTATAAAAATTATTTTAGGGGGTTTTCGAGCAAAGAGAATAATGGGAGGGATGAAACTGCAGACTTGGAGTTAAGTAGCTCTGCATCCAAATTCTGATTCTGAGCTAATGTGCCCTAAGTAGGCAAACCAGGTTAATCTAGGGGGTCTTATTCTATTCTAATACTTTTATTTTTTTCTACTCCAATATATAAATGAAAATACATGTAAATTAATATTTGACACTAATCTGTTTTGCTATTAAAAATCTTAAGAACATCCCTGGCTGGGAGACTCGGTTGGAGCATTGTTCCATACACCAAAAGATCACGGGTTCTATTTCCACTCAAGACCCAAACCTAGGTTGTTGGTTCGATCCCCGGTCAGGGTGAATATAAGAGGCTACCAATCAATGTTTCCCACATCAACGTTTTTCTCTCCCTTCCTTTCTCTAACATCAGTAAGAACATATCCTCAGGTGAGGATTAAAAGGAAAAGAAAAATCTTAAGTACATTTAAGGGGGAAAAATAGCTCCTCAGCTGAAAAGTAATTAATGAAAAACTAGATAAAAGAAGAATGAACTGCCATAACTGGTTTGGCCCATTAGGTAGAGCTTAGCCTGTGGACTGAAGGGTCCCAGATTTTATTCCAGTCAAGGGCACATGCCCAATTTGTGGCCTCTGTCCCCAGTGGGGGCATGCAGGAGGCAGAATTGATCAATGATTCTCTCTCATCACTGATGTTTCTATCTCCCTTCCTTTCTGAAATCAATAAAAACATAAAAATAAAGAACTTTTATTTGGGGAGAAGGGATAATTTTAGAACCATGAGGCATGAACCAAAGTAAGAAGCTCTGTTACATGGTGGAATGGTTTGGGAAAGGACTTGATTTGGGAGAACACTGAATGATGGCAATGCCAATAGGTAAAGGAGAAACCAGAAGGAAGCCATGGATATGCTTTAACTTATATTGATTCTAGTTGACGATGTAATTAAAATAGCTCTCAGATTTCAAAGTTACTAAAAAAGTTGCTTTTATGTTGGGGTAACGATTTTAGATGCACCATAAATAGCATGGACTTTATGAATGTCCTTCGTGTTCCACGGGACTTTTAAGTAGCTCCAAAGTGATACCAGAGAGTTAACTAGGTCAGCTGCCACCTGTGTTTGTTTGCCTTATAATTCTTTCAATGCTCTAAGAGAATTCAAGACATTGAGTACGGCAATTTCTTTACTTCATAATATTTCTGTTTATAGTGTGGACTTACTGAGCCAGCAGATGAATGGTAGTGGCCATGCCTGCAGCAGAAGCTGGGGAGGGCTGTGGGATTGCAAAAGTCATGCCTGGTAAATAGGGCACATACACTTAAAACAGTACCTGGTGTCTCCTGACCTTTTTATTACTTTACTAGAGACCTGATGCAAAAAGATTCATGCAAGACTAGGCCTTCCTTCCCCTGGCTGTCAACACCACCTTCGCTCCAGCCAGAGCCATCTTTCCACCTTCACTCTGGCCCACAGCCACCTTCCACCTTTCACCTTGTCATGTCAATTTGCATATTCTGTCTTAATTGGATAGGATTAACTACCTTAAAATTCAGATTTACTACTAGAGTCCTTGCATTTAGGAAGGGATCAGAGAGTCACAAGAGAACAATACTTTGAAAAGTGTTAGCCATTGTTCTTGGGAGTATAAATTAGTACAAAAGTTATATGATTGAAAATTTAGAAATAGCTTTCAAAACTTAAAGTGCACTTATCTTTCAACCTAATAACTCCATTTCCAGGAATTAACCATACCAATGTAGTCTGTACATGTGTGCAAAGATGTACATACTAGCATAGTCATGAAAGCATTTTTTAATAACCTGTGATTAGGAACAACTTGACTATCCATAAGAGACTGTTAAGAGACTGCCCATAGCCGAAACCGGTTTGGCTCAGTGGACAGAGCGTTGGCCTGGGTACCGAAATGTCCCGGGTTCGGTTCCAGTCAAGAGCATGTACCTTGGTTGCGGGTACATCCTCAGTCGGGGGTGTGCAGGAGGCAGCTGATTGATGCCTTTCTCTTTCATCAATGTTTCTGGCTTTCTATCCCTCTCCCTTCTTCTCTGTAAAAAAAAATCAATAAAACATTTTTTAAAAATATATTTTATTGATTTTTCACAGAGAGGAAGAGAGAGGGGTAGAAAGTCAGAAACATCGATGAGAGAGAAACATCAATCAGCTGCCTCTTGCACACCCCCTACTGGAGATGTGCCCGCAGCCAAGGTACATGCCCTTGACCGGAATCGAACCCGGGACCTTTCAGTCCAAAGGCCGACGCTCTACCACTGAGCCAAACCGGTTTCGGCAAAACATATATATATATTTTTTTTAAAAAAAGAATGACCATAAAATGGGATTCTATGAAATGTGGCAACTTAACAGTTGATATGGAATAATGGGATATTCTTTAAGGAATAATCTCCAAGCTATGTTAAAGGAAAAATGCAAGGTACACAGCATCATGTCTAGGATTCTACCTTTTGGTTAAAAAATACACATATCTGCTTATATATGAATAAAATAACCCTAGAAAGATAAAGAAAATGATCATGTTGCCCATGTGGAGTACTGGTTAACTAACTGGAGGGTTAGGTGCGAGAAAGACTTTTTGCCCTAGTCCTTTTGAATTTTGTGCTATAGTATATTTTTAAAAAGACATTTTAAAAAAGTTCCTAAGCTTCTTCACAAGACTGAGAAACTAAGATGTATTCCTGTTGATTCATCTTAACATCCCTTTGGTTTTGCTGTAAAGACAAATCAAGCTTAGTGTTTGGTTTTTAAGCAGATGAGAAGCTCCTTTCTTTCCCTTCAGTGCTCCAGACCAGCTCACATCTGCCCAGGAATCAGAAGGGGCAAAATGTGTGTTAGTGTCAGTAGCGCTGGATCTGACTACTGGCTGTAACATTCACCATTTGCTCAGAAAATTAAACTTGCCCATCCAGAGATAGCTGGACAAATGTAGGCCTCTCGTTAGATACAAATGGCTCACCGTTTGGAAGAGGAAGATATGAAGAGGCAAGAACAGGTCTACAGAGAGGCCAGCCTGGTAAGAGGGAAGGAGAGCTGGCGAGGGCCAGTAACTGGCACAGGAGGGGTGGACCGAGCAAAGAGGAGGGAGGAAACTACCTTCCTAGCATAGTACAAACTCCTGGAGGGTTTTTCGTTTCTGTTCTTTGGTCTCTGGCAGGAATGCTGGGAGGAGGAAAGACTGGTTTCTCCTGTAAGGTGTCCGCATGGCAGCTGTCCAGGCCGTGCTGACTGGTCTCCGAATTTCTTGCCGTCATCTGGTCATACTGGCCGGATCCCCATCCCTTGCTTGCCTCGCACAGCTTGCTGCTGCCTTTTGCTTGTGGTTTTCCTGGTCCTCCTCTTTGTTGCTATTTGCCTTTCAGGTCTAGCTCAAGCTCTGCCTCCGGCAATCCTTATTCCTGGGAGGCCTTTCAGAACTTGTTGCCCACCCCCTTCTTTTGTCCCCAGCATGTGTTACCTGTCTTGTTACATTTCTCTTTATAGCTGGAGGCTTTGTTCCCTTTGCTTTCAGCCCTAACATGATCAATTAAGGAAAGCTTAACCTAAAAAATGAGAGACTCTATGAGTTGCAGTTACACAGTTTGTGCGGGAAACCAAGATAACTTTTGACTCCGTTTTTAGAAAATGTTATTTATTTTAGAGGGAGAGATAGAAACGTCAATGATGGCAATCACTGATTGGCTGCCTCCTGCACTGATCCTGACCAGGAATCGAACTGTGACCTCCTGGTTCATAGGCGAATCCTCAGTCATTGAGCCACCCTGGCCAGGCTGACTCATTTTAACATCCCAAATACAATACAGAAGACGGTGTGTGGCAGAGATGGGAGATGTTCCTTTCCAGGCTGCGGAACTGAGTGTGCAGTGAGGAAATTTAATCTCTCTCCGCTCCCATCTCGTTTCCCAGGATACTATGGCAATTGTTTGTTCATAGATGCCCCATAAGCTCTTAGAGGCAGCTGAGAATTAAGTTGCTTATTAATTCATTTAGTCTTGACCTACATATGGTTGAATAATCACAGAGCCATCTGTCCTCCATAATTAACATGCAAAGATGAGATTTCTCTCTTCTGTGGATTGCGTGTAAATCTTATCAGGAGGGCCCCAAACAACTTGCTGAGTCCTGGCAATGGCTTCTAAAGTGAAACCCACAGCTAATGGGGAGGGCTTTTGCTGTTTCTGTTTTTTAAGGATCCCTATTGTGACTGGCCCTTGCTGTTTCACCAGCCAAAGGCAATCTCGTAAATGAATAAGTGATAATGTATTTTCTTTCAGGTTCAGGAGATATTTTTCCCAGATGTCTTGCCCATTTCGGACAGGGCCCTCACACTAACCTGTATGAAATGGACAGACGAAGCAGTCACTGCAGAGTCTAACTTCCTCTTGGCATTGACATGAAATGTCATAGGTTAAAAAGCTGTCAACTAAGACTAGACAACCTTTACTGTTGACGTTGGGAGTATCTTTGAACTTTTATTGACCGGAAAACCCTACTTAACAGTTAGTTATCCATAGTTATCCAGGGCTTGACCAGATGATAAGGTCACATGGGTGATAACTGTTTCAATGTTAGAGTTCTTCACTGCACCCCAAGGACTGCCACACACTTTATGCCATTTGAGTCACAGTATATCCCTGGGAAGTTTGCAGGGCAGGGGTATAAGTCTTCATTTTATAAATCAATGAACATAGCTGAGTCCTCGAGAGGTTAAGATCCTTATTAAGAATCACTGCAGAGTTGGAACTAGAACCCAGATTATGGTCTCCTTATGAAGTGCTATTGCCAATATACAGTATCCTAACAGAGTTTCCTTCCATCCTTTATTACACAACCATACACGGTGACCATCTTTCACTTGCTTGTAGTTTCTGTGGATTGACAGTGGGCTGGAGTGGCTCTTCAGGGTTTGGGTTGGGGTCGCACATGCAGCTGCAGCTATCTGGGGATTGCCTGGGGTGGACCATCCAAGAAGGCCCTGCTCACATGCCTGGTGCCTTAGATGGGGTGACTGGGCCTCTCTCCACAAGCCTTTTCCCATCCCAGTCTTCACACAATGTGGATGCTTTCCAAGAGTATTAAGAACAAAAGTTGTGAGGCCTTTTGGGGCTGGGCTCAGTATATTCTGTCGGTCAAAGCAAGTCACAGGGTCCATATTCAAGAGGTGGAAAATAGATTTCACCTGTTGATCGGAAGAGCTACAAAGAACTTAAGGCCATTTTAACATCCATAGCAAAGGGAAATGCAAGTTCAAAATAGAGATCAAGTTGGGTTACAAGGAAAGGGAAAAGCCATGTATACAATCTTGAGTATGTTTGAATATGTACCTGTTTTGTACACGAATAAAGTTTTCATGTCCAGCCTTGTGAAGGATGTTACAGATGGGCTGAGAGCTTCCAGAGAGAGTATCTGCCTGACTCTTTCCAGTTTACTGTTTCCTGGCTGCTTCCAAATCCCGGTGAAGGACCAGGTAAGAAACTCATTTTTAGAGCCCCACCATTTAGGCCCTGCTTTGTATAAGGAGACATATACAGAGTCTTTATGTAAGTCCTAAATGGGTTAAGACTTTTGTAAAATTATCCCTTTATACGAAGTTCAAGGTACATGATTTGTTTTAGCAAGATAGGGCATCTGCTAAACTTAACTGGAAGGGAAGACCTGCTGACTGCAAAGTCCATGTTCAGAAAGGAAGCCAGTTGGAGGGGCATTTTGAATGCCCTGTTTTAAATGCCACATGCAGACTGAAATGGGGCAAGGTAGAGTTATAGTTTGTAACCTTCCCTGAAGGTTTAATGCCTGAGTTTGGAGTTAGTACACTTTGTTTTTGTGATATCACCAGGAAAGTAGGTCTCTGTATGCTCTCAGGAATGAAGGCAGGAAAATAATTTATTTTTCAAAATGCTCTCCTAGCCCCTCCTTTTTATTGGAGTTGCATTGTTTTGCCCTAACAGATCATTCCTGTCTTCCCCAGGATTCTCTGGGAACTCAGATCTAGTGGATGGGATGGATTTGGGTCCCATAATCTACTGCTGACTTCTTTTCTGCCAACTGAGTTAATTGTGAGCACTGCAAGAAATCTGAAAGAGAGGAAGCAATCATTTGATAGTAACATGTTTTACTTCTGTCCCTACTTAGCCGATGCATTTACAGTATCCTTAGTAGAACTGAAAAGTTCAGTATCCTTGCTGGGCCTGCTGTAAAACTCCATCCTATCCCTTTACTATCTGCATTTGGATGAAGAAATCCAACATTCATCCCATTTAGTCTTGGGATCTCTATGAAAACCAGTACTCAGGGTTTCTCCTCCTTTCTTGTAAGGCATGGTGTGTTTGTGGTTCCTGACCAGTGTGCTGATGGTGGTTATTCTCTGAGTGCAAACGTGTTTTCTGCTTGACCAGGGTTCATGCTCTGTCTCCCACTGGGGCCTGGTCAGGCAAACTCTGTGTACACTTCTTGAGAAGGCGGATTGTTGTGAAAACCCTTCCCACATAAATAGAAATAAGGCATTGGCTCTTTCAGATATGATTGCCATCAACTTTTTCTCTTATAACCTCTGGAACACAATTGCATCAGCTCCAAGACCATCTGGTTAAGAATAAGTATTTCCTAGCTTAGTGGATGGAAAAATGCCCAAATGCCCCAGGCACATCTGCCTTGTCTTCATTCCTGTAAGATTTGTAAGCAGACTAGTAGTATTGACTCGGCCTCAAAAGGGTGGTTTTGTCCTGGAGGAATCTGAGATCATATGTCTTCAGAGAACCCTCGGGGGCTTGTGTTTCAAGTTAACCTAAGAAGTGTTGGTTTAGGACAGACATAATTTAGATATATTCATTATTCATTCATATTTATGACCAAATACTGTCTAGAGCTATCTACATAAAGATTCAATTCCTATTCCTAAGAACTCATGCAACAGGGTGAGGATCCAAGAAAGGGAGAGAACAGAGACCTAGAAATTGATAGTGATAACACAGAAACCCTTCCCCCACGTTTTAAAAAGTAAAAGTTTTTCCCCCCATGAGAAGTGTAAAGGTTTTACTTATTTAATCAGAAAACATTTGCTGAATGCCTGCTTCTTGTCAGGGCCCATACCAGGAGCAGCCTGAGGCAATACCAGTAAGATCAGAGAAGCACATTGTCCTTTCACCTTGTCTTCTGGGCAGCAATCCTAATCCTTTCGGCTTTACAAGAGAACATGCACTGGAAAGGGAACTTCAAAAGGAAGCAGGTCTGCGGTGTAAACATCATCTTCAATTGGACCAATCATTAGTCTCCTTTGTCACTCAATGTAGTGAAGCAGTAACTCATTGATATCCAAAGACATCTGTGCAAATACATACCTGCTTTTTTGTTTATCAAGCACTCCGTCCCCTTTCCCCATTATACTTCAGTGGTTCTCAACCTTTCTAATGCCACGACCCTTTAATACAGTTCCTCATGTTGTGATCCCCAACCATAAAATTATTTTCATTGCTACTTAACTGTAATTTTGCTACTGTTATGAATCATAATGTAAATATCTGTTTTCCTATGGTCTTAGGCTCTACAGCAGTGGTTCTCAACCTGTGGATCGTGACCTACCGGTTGAGAACCGCTAGCAGGGTCGCCTAAGACCAGCGGAAAACACAGATATTTACCAATCATTTGTCTCCTTTGTCACTCAAGGCAATGAAGCAGTAACTCACTGATTTCCAAAGACATCTGTGAGGGTCATGGCATTAGAACCATTGCTTTAGTTCAATGACTCATATAAAAAAGGGATACACTATTTCGGGAAAATGTAAATATTCTAAGTAGTAAGGAATTGCTTGAAATCATTGTAGGGAAAATGAGATGAAGTAGTTTTAAAAATATATATTTATTTATTTTTTACAGAGAGGAATAGGAATCAGAAACATCGATGAGAAAGAAACATCGATCAGCTGCCTTTTGCACACCCTCCCTTGGGGATGTGCCCGCAGCCAAGGTACATGCCCTTGACTGGAATCAAACCCGGGACCCTTCAGTCCGCAGGCTGACCCTTTATCCACTGAGCCAAACCGGTTTCGGCAAGATGTAGTAGTTTTTAAAAGGTAGATTTTATGATAATAACTAATCTTTTATAGGGTTTATGACTTGCCAGACACTATTTTAAGTGCTTTGCAGAAATGAACCCATTTGATCCTCAAAAAAAACCCCAATGGATGGGTACTATTATAATCTCTTAAAAAATTTGAGAACTGGGGCATGGAGAAGTGAGTCTCTTACCTAAAGTCACACAAGATTTAAACCTAGGAAGTCTGTCTACAGACTCTGGAACCCAAACTTTGCACTGTTTCCACAGATATATATATATAGTCTGTCAGGAGGATGCACTAAACAAAACCATGGTTGTCGTTGGGCAGCATTAATTCAACAATACATTAGCTGCAATATTTTAAGCCAGTAAAGGGAGAGTGATTTTGTTACTTCTGTTTTTATAATTTAAAAATTTTGAAGACCCATGTTGGGGTCAATTGAAGTGTTTTGAATAAAACTACTAAATTATGCTCTCCTAATTTTTATACTGACCTTAGCATCATTAAGAGCAGACTGTGTTCATCTTTCCACTTGGGCAGTCTCATGACCTCTGATGAAATCTTATTTCAGAGAGTAGATGAAAAGTTATCTCAGATTTTTATCTGAAACAATGGGAGGCATATTGGTAGAAGTATTACACTTCACTGCTGAAATGCCTTTCAAAGTTTAGAAACTGAAGCCCAGATGGCCATATGGGATGAAGTATTAAATACTGAATAAAAAAAGATTTGTCATTTAATTATGAAAATGAACTAAAACTTTAAAAATATCTATGTGCCAACAATTACAAAATAGTACTAATATTAGGGTTCACACAGACCAATAGAGCAATAGATAATGAGAAAATATTTTAAGGAATTGCTCACACAATTGTGGGGGCTGGTAAGTCGGACATTTATAGCCAATCCAGCTGGAAATCCAAGTAAGAGTTGATGTGCAGCCTTGAGTCCAAAATCTACAGGGCAGGTCAGCAGGCTGAAAACTCAAGCAGTTCACTGTTGCAGTCTTGAGGCAGAATTGCTTTTTTTGGGAAACCTCACTCTTTGCTCCTAACTTTTTTAACTGATTGGATGAAACCTACCACATTATGAAGGATAGTTTACTGATTATAAATGTTAATTACATATATATAGACTAGTGTTTAACCAAACAACTGGGCATCATGGAGTAGCCAAGTTGACATGCTGTTAATCGAAAGTAAATTCCAATTTGAATTAAGTTCTATGTTAGATATGTAAGATTTTTACATTTAGAATGATTGAAGTTTTGTTTTAAGAGACCCAGTCATGTGAGGAAAATTTTTGAATAGTACATTTGCAATATATTTAGATATTCTAATAATTAGTTGGGATTTTTGTTTATTTTGTAAGAGAACATTTATTTGGTAATCACAAAGGTAAAAGTAATTCCTAGAAGAAATGGGCTTAGGAAACAAGTTATAGAGGTAATGGAAGGGCCCTTGGGAGCTTGGGAATGAGGAAGCCAATGTTAATATGCCTGGGTTAGGGAGGGAGAAGGGAGAGGAAAAGGCACAAGCCTGGGTGTACTCCCACTGCCAGGAGAGTGAGCACCCAAATCATTACTTTTCCTTAATACAAGTTGGGTTATGAGATGATTCTGAATTATTTTATGGCAGTTGAAATAAGTTTAACTAAAACAATGTAGACAAATCTAAAAATGGCACTGAATTCTTTGATGTAACGTAGCATTTTCAATTTTGCTCCTAGAGTTAACGTATGCACAATGCGTTTATTATTCTGAAATGAAGGTGCTCAGTAATGAGGTGTTTTCAATTTAATAAAGTCATACCATTCCATCTTTCACATCTCATCCAGCGATTAAATTATGCAAATGATTTCAGGATAACCTCCACCTGAAGGGAGTCCAGATTCTAAATAAGAGTTTGGCATGTGAGAATATTAATAAATGTGATCTATGACTCCTGACATTATAGCTGAACTTTAATATTGCATTGATGCTATCCCTAAATAAATCAATACTTTGTTCCTGATCAACTGTGGGAAATATTTTTTGGATTTAGGACTATCAATTTAACAAAAGGTTATCCAATTGTTACTTTAAATTAGAAAATTATATGCCACCTGAAAAGATAATTAAATGTCTTTCTACCTGCCAAGTAGATGAAGGAAATATGTAGTATATGTCATGCAGTTGATAGCCTTTATCTTGTTCTCACCTGTGGTGCAGACACTGTTAGTCCCTTTTAACAAGTGAGGAAAAGGAGGCTCAGAAACTTGCTCGAGGTCACCAAAAAAACAGCACACCTCCTTCGAAGCTTAAACTCTTTCCATTACAGACACGCTGAAACACAGAAGGAATTAACAGTTTATTGTTCTATTTCTCACATAAAAGGCTATGTATTCCTCTTATCTCGCTTTTCTCTTTTAGCACAGTTGTGAGGGCAAAGATACTCCACCACAAATAAGGCATTTCTTCTCAGGCAAATGTAGTAGGCCGGACTGTCTTCATTATACTTTGATCACACTGCAGTTTGTCTTTGGCAAGATCAAACTTAAACTTGCTTCTCACTTCAACTTGTCTTTTTCTACATGATAACAAAGCGACTAGGAGCTGCAGTGTGCTCTGATGCAGTGGTGGGAGGACACTGTGGAGGAGAGCAAAGGACCCCCTGGTAGGATTTCAAAGGCTTTGATGAGTGTTTTTAGTTATGAAGAAAATAATTGGGAGTCCTTTCCTTTTCTCCAGTTTTGTTTTTCATTACCCCAGAGAGCCCGTAAGCTGTAGTTGCTGCAAAACACTTTTGAAACCGGTTTGGCTCAGTGGCTAGTGTGTCAGACTGCTGACTGAAAGGTCCCAGGTTTGATTCTGGTCAGGGGCATGTACCTTGGTTGCAGGTACATCCCCAATAGGGGGTGTACAGGAGGCAACTGATCAATGTTTCAAACTTTCTATCCCTCTCCCTTCCTCTCTGTAAAAAATCAATTATATATATACATATATATATTAGTATATTATAATATATTATAATTATATATATATACATATTATATATTATTGATTTTTTACAGAGAGGAAGGGAGAGGGATAGAAAGTCAGAAATATCCATGAGAAACATCAATCAGCTGCCTCCTGCACACCCCCCACTGGGGATGTGCCCACAGCCAAGGTACATGCTCTTAACCGGAATCAAACCCAGGACCCTTCAGCCCGCAGGCTGAAGCTCCATCCACTGAGTCAAACTGGTTTTGGCTATATAAACACTTTTGACTAGTCACTCAGGTCTGGGTTGCACTCTAACCAGATGTGAGATAGACAAATCTGTGTTTTGCAGTCATACAGCATAGCTAGATATTTATAAGATGGCACAGTTCTAACCTTGAATTATATTCATAAACTGACAGGGTACTAGAGATCATTTAGTTCACTGGTTTTCCAACTTTATTCTTTAAAAAACGTATTTTTATTGATTTCAGAGACAAAAGGAGAGGGAGAAACACCAATGATGAGAGAATCATTGATTGGTTGCCTCCTGCATGTTCCACACTGGGGATCGAGCCCACAACCCAGGCATGTGCCTTTGACTGGATTTGAACCCAGGACCCTTTGGTCCGCAGGCCTATGGTATATTCACCGAGCCAAACTGGCTAAGGCTCCAAATTTTTATAGCACAAAAAATGTTCAAATTCCTTGACATGATTTAATTTAAAAAAGACATGAGTTCTTTCACAGCATAAAATGTGGGCTAAAATTTTAGGTTGCTGAAAAATTCTTTACCCAAGGAACAATTATCCTCCTATATAATAAAAGCCTAATATGCAAATTGTCCCCTTGACTGGGAGTGACTGCTTGCTATGACATGCGCTGAACATCGGGGGGCAGTGGAGGCACTGCTGGCTCTGATGGGTCCCAATAAGAGCAGGACTGTGGTGGGATGCTGGAGCAGGTGAGCGGGCAGCACCAGGCAAGGCAGTGCAAGTGGGGTCCGATCGCCCTGCGGATGGTGACCAGTGGCGGCGGCAGGGAGCAGGGCGGCTGCCTGGCTCCCAGGCACTGAGGGAGTCGGGTAGGGGGTCTGGCCAGAACGATGGCCCTGCAGGCAGGGTGGTGGAGCAGGTGAGGGGGTGGCAACAGGCCAAAGCAGGGTGCCAGGTGGGGGCTGCAAGGCTGGGGGCACAAACTGGGGCCCGATCCCAGCAGGCCACCCTGAGGGATGCCACCTGTGCATGAATTCATGCATCAGACCTCTAGTTCAATATAAAATGTTAATTATATATATATTTAAAACCTTGAAATTCTTACTTGCAAATCCAACAAAAACAAGAGCTGCTCTGTGCTGCTCCTAGGCTCTCTTCTCAGTCCTTAATGTCTGGAGCTCTCATTTAAAAACTACCGACATTAGCTTACCCTCTCATTTTACAAAGTTATTTAACAAAAATATTGTGTGCAAATATAGGTATCTGGCACTATATGAAGCTTAGGGAAAACACTAGGCCTAAAATATGAGTATGCTCTGGTCCATGGCTTATTGAGGAGACAGATGATTACAAAACAACATAGTAAAATTTAATTTAGCAACAAGACCTGTGATGTTACTGAGTCTCTGAAACTGAGCAAAAGAGCTCGGAGGGCAGTTCACTTGGGAAAAGTATAATCCAGACTAAAGACTGGAGTTTACCCAGGGTAAGTAGCTAGGGGTACATTCTAGAAGGTACAAGTTGCTTTATACAGCAAATACAACAAGAAGTGAGAAAAAGGCCTCTACCACATTTTGATTCTTCAGGAAATAGGGAGTCTTGGAAGGCCTGTAAGTAGGGAAATGAAATCATATTTATGCTTTAAACTGCCAACAGGGACTATGAATTTGTTGAGACAAGAAGGGAGATAGAAAGGCCTACCTGTAGCTCTTGGACAGAATATCAAGAGCAGGAGCATGATTGGATGGATAGCTCAAATGTGAAGTCTTGGCGAACAGAGTATGATCCTGTACACATAAAAAAGGATGGAGAGAGATGTAGGAAAAGGTTAACTTTGCTTAAACTCTTTGATTTTGGGTTAATTCTTATTAATCCTTTTCTGTACACCGAACATAGTTTTATAACTAGGCAAAAGCAGTTAATTTTTAAACTTTGCTTTCCCTCAATTTTCTTTAAGCTAAATTGACACCATACCCTATATGGAATTCCCTACATTTTCATTCAAAATTGTATTTTGGAACGATACTAGGTACTAGTAGCCATTAAAATCATGCCTTCAAAAGAAATATGCATTTATCAGTCTTCTTACATTGAACTTCATGATTTGGTATAATTGGGTCCTATGCAGACACAGCAAGATAGAAAAATCTCTTGGGATTAAACCAGCATTCATGGCACTTCAAGTACTCTCTTGAATGGAGTAATCACAGGCAACCCAATGTGCTCCGTCAAGGGTGATGGTAGAACAAATGCAAAGCACAGGGTCTCATTATCTGACACAGGAGTGTGATTAGGAGACACTAACTTTTGTGACACTGCCTAAGGATGAGCCGTCTCTGAAAACAGTACAGAAAGATTGGGGGGGGGGGGGCGCTCTGTAATTGAACTCACAACAAATATAATCTGTGTGATTAATATCACCTACCAAATTGATAATTGACCTTTATGTAACATATACAAAAGCTATCGATGAGCTTTTGCTTTTAATTCACTAGAGAAAAAAGACCCATCACTGTAGTACTGATTTATTTCCACTATGCTCAAAGTAACTTAAAAGCATCTAGAATTACTGTGAGGAAAATGTAACCTTAATTCCATACAAGGTTTTAAAAATTTGCCTGTATCTGAATGGGTTTATTTCCTTGTAGAGAGAAACTGACTAGTACACAGTATAGATTTCACTTGAGAAACATAGGTGGACTTGGAGATGCTTTCAAAATATAAAAACCTGAGCAAAAATTAATTTTCAATTACATAGGTTTCTATGTGAAACTGATTTTTAACTCAGTTAAGTTTTGGGAGTGATACAAAGTGAAATACAGGGAATCAAACCCAAATTATCCAAGAAAAAGTTCCATTTCTCTTTTAAGTGGCTGTCAAAGATGGACAGTGAAATTTGAAAACATCAGTGTGGTATTTCTGAAACATGCCTGATTATAAGAATTGCCCTTAATACTTTAAAATAATAGAGTCTGAGACCTGTTCTCTTTCTATTCTAGCCCAGTGGGTGTAGGTTTGGATTGGAATCCAAGGTTTTGTATTTTTTAGGATCCCAAGTTGTTCTAATAATCAGGCAAGTTAGGGAAATAGTAGCTAAGGGAAAAACAACAGCAACAATACCATCACAGCTCCTGTCCCTTTACTCAACACTTGCCCAACACACTGCCTGAAAATGAGAAACACTCAACTGAAAATGAGGAATTGTCTGTAGAACATGGTTTATTTTGAGTCCAAAACACAAAATTACTCATTTTTCTTAACATACTATATAATTTTCACTGCATGAATATTTAGGGTTTCTGTATTCACAAGTGTATATTTATTTCTGAACTTCAGGCTCAAATGATTCACATATATATGAATATGTGTATTCATATATATATTCATATTATATATTAATACATAAGACAAATACTTTAACAAATCTGTCTAGAAAATATTTTACATAAAAACACACAAAGCATTTACTAGCATTCTTCATCTTTACATCCAGTCTTCAGCTAAGATTTGGCTGAAGTCCATCATTTTCTACAAAACATTCCAAGACTGAATATGATAGAATGTAGTACAATAAATCCTCACTTAACATCATTAATAGGTTCTGAAACTTTAAATGACATATAATGAAACCAGTTTTACTGTAGACTAACTGATATGAACACTTATTTCTACAGCATCTCCTCAACCTTATAATGAAAACAATGTTATTCGAGGAGCTGCTGTATTTTATATACGTTAGCTTATTATTTCAATTAAAGTTCCCCTTTCTTTGATGGCTTCTGCATTTATCATACTCATAATGCAATAGAAGACTTTTCTTTAACTCAAGACTTATAAAATTTGTCTTTTTTTGGTGTAATTTATCCCCAATCAAGAACCGAATAGTCATGAAATCACAAATCTGACATGTAAGAGCTTTTTCAAACAAGAGAAGCATTTAATACCTACTGTTATCATACCCTCATTGTTTTGTATCCAATAACCACCTGGACTGCTGTTACTTCTAGTATTAGTTGGCATCAAAATATTAAAAATATGTACACTTTTTATATATCAATTCTTACCTGAATAATCTGATTTCTTGAGTGTTTCACAAAGTGGAATTTCTTCCTAAAGTTTCAGTGAATGTGAATATATACAACTTGGTTAACCAGTCTTTGCTTTTTCATTTCCAAGACTTCTCCTCATCTTGAATCAAACACACAATCTTGACTACCACATAATGCACTGGCTTACAGTTAGTATATAAAGTCCAACTCAAGCTTATTTTGGTTTATTTTACATGCTTTATTAAAACAGTACTGGTATTTACATATCTGCAGAGTCCCTCCCAAGACGCTCTCACACATTAAGACACACCCATACAACATCCATACTACGGCTCCATGGACCCACACTAGTGAGCTGTGAGGGTCAGAGTCCTAAAATTAGGGAGCTGTTGGGGGACAGAGTTGTAGATTTGGTTTTCATTTTTTTGAAAAAAGCATGGGGGAATGCATTTGGCCATTAAAATGCTAATTAAGTTTGTGTATATTAACATATATGGCAGTAACACTGAATATTCCTTTTACATTCTATATACACAGAATGACAAGGTTTTGCAGTCAACAGAAGATTCCAACTTCGGTCTCAATGCTGCTTGTAGTGACTTCTGAATTCACATAGGGGCTTTCCCTAAAAATAATTCAAGTCTATGTAAGTGAAATAAGGCACAAGTAATATTGATTTGATCTAGGTGAAGGGAAGGGATGAAAACTAGTTTCAAATGATCTTACTGTTGGGGTTCTTTAACTTAAAATCCACTTGAAATCTTGTATCCTAATTTGCAAAGATTTCTCAGTAATGAAGTTGTTGTGTTTTTCCCTTTTCCCTGACAAAGCCCCAAAATAAAGTTTGGGAATTCAAATTTGCATGTTTCAGGAGCCTAAACCAGTGGTTGCCAACTGGTGGTCTGCAAGATCTGAAAGGTTGGAGACCGCTGATCTAAACTACTCAAATTGATATGCACCCTGCCTTCTCCTGCCCAGGTCTCCTCCCTCCCTCAATACCAAAACAAAAGCACAGCAAAGGAAATAGGAATCCCTTGTTGTTTTTGAGATTTGTATACTTAAGTAGCAAATACATATCTGGTTGTCTTTGATTTTTTTTAAAAATAAGAAAAGCAACCTTATAACTTTCTTGCTCTATAAAAAATAATTCCTGTCTCCTTTTCAGGATGATGAAGCCCCAACCAGACATTACAAACAACTGTAACAAATGAGTTTGGCAGCATAAATAATATCTAGTTTTCAAAACTTGATAGTGAGATTCATTTAGCTTGTACACAATCTGTTGAACGTTTTTTTGCAGCAGGTGAACCAAACCCAAAGACGCTGGACATTCTGTGAAAGAGGGAGTAAGAATCGCAGTTCTGAAGGCCCCTGACTAGTTGTTTACAAAGTTCAATCCTGTTTATTGTGATCCTTGGTATCTTCTTCATCTGTATATTCTGACGGTTCTTCTCCTGGTTTTAGTAGTCTGCCTACATAATCATATTTTTCTGAAAGACATCAAAAGAAAATCAGTAGCAATAAAATGTTTCACTATTCCATTGTATAGCACCGAAGGCACTTGCCTCTTCTGGAATGATATAGAATAAGCTACATTTTTCCTACTGCTCAGCTTGACTGGTCTTTGTACTCATGTAAAGCTTTCATAAAAGAAAACAGGATTAGGGAATTTATGAAGCTTGGGAATTGTGCTTTGCAGGAGAGTGCTCCATACTACCACTACGTAATCAAAGACACTGTATCAGAATCACTTAAGATAGTTTAAAAAATATATATGTAAGTCCAGAACCCATCTTGGAGCTACTTATCCCTGGCTCTTGGGTTAGGTAGGCCTGGAGAGAGATATGTAGTCTTAATCTGGTCTAACTCTACTGTGTACTGTGGGGCTTAGAATAGTTCTTTAAATCTTAATAGCCTAAAATATAAAGAAACAAGTTGGCAATGTAGGGAATTTCCAAGTTACTTAAAATCTATAAGTATATTAGGGTTTATATAGAACTGAGATGAAATAAAAATATACTATTCTTTTTTCTATTAAATTCTCCTCTTAGATCTGTTACATTACTTGTTTTTTAAACTCTCACCCAAAGATATTTTTCCATTGATTTTAGAGAGAGTGGAAGAGAGGGAAAGACAAAAACACTGATGTGAGGGAAACACATCAATTGGCTGCCTCTTGCACTCGCCCTGACCTGGGCCAGACCCGGTGGGAGCCTGCAACCAATGTACATGTCCCTGACTGGAATTAAACCTGGGACCCTTCGGTCCACAGGCTGATTCTCTGTCCACCGAGCCAAACTGGCTAGGGCTACATTACTTGTTTTTTTGTCACCAGGTGTTTCATGTAGAACATTGCTGTGTCCAAGTTGATACACAGTAATTTCTTGCTTAGGAATTTGAACCTATGTTAACTGAATTAACTCACAAACCAAGAGGATAAGATAGGACTGCTTTATGCAGTAGAACCAGTACAAGTGCCAAGAAGCTAGAAGAACTGTTCCAAGGGATCCAAAGGTCACCTAGGTCCAAAGTGTCACAGAGGTGGTAATAATTGATGTCGTGAAGGTATAACAAGGAGAAATGAGATTTTTTCCCTTATAATTCGATGGTAAGATTAAAAAAAATCATTTAGAATAACATTAGTAATCAGTTCAGTTTTAAGTATAAGCCTATATGTATATATATATATTTAAAACTATGCCCTAATAAACAAGCCTATACTCCTCAAGGTATTACAATTTTTGTTAGGCTTATAGTTTGTAACAAGTCAATGTTTAAATATAGACTTTATAAATCTCATGTAGCAATCATATTACTCTATCAAATAATGACAGTGATGAAAACATAAGGGATCCTTGGGCTTCTAAACAATGTGAAATAGCATTTACTTTGTTTGGCCAAAGACTATTTCCAAAGAACCCCAAAAAATGAAGGTACCTTTAAACTGCATTTCCCATTCTCGGACACTTTCCATTTGTACAGCATTCAAATCTGACAGATCATCATATTCATCTTTAAGTGCATCTTTCTCTAGGCAAAATGTCGCCAGTCCTCTGGAGGCATCCCTACCAGCAAATATTCCATATGGACCGGCTGCAGGGGGGGAAAAAGAAATTGTATTTAGATAGCCTAACAATATTTTAAAGTGTTTTAAAGGAAAAAGTCAAATCAAAGTAAGTTCATAATGACTCATATTTGGTAACAGCCTTAACTTCAAAACATGCACAGATACTAGATAGGATGAGAGGAAATTTCTTGGAACCTACCTTTTGACCAAAGTAAAGCCTTTCACTGAAAATAGAAACCTTAAATTTCAATTAGTTCATATATCCCCAAATTTGTATTCATTGATGAAGACAGTGTTGTGCTAGGGGGAGAATAGATTATTTCAGCAATTAGGTTTGGAAGCTAGTTGGCTTCCAAATGATGCTTTATTGATTATTATTAATTGTGGCATCTAAAAATAATTGACAATATCCACTGGTAAGTACTATGTAAAGACTCAAGTGATTGTGAATCTAAAACATTTTTTTCCTCCTACCCAATGTAGGCTGAAATTCTATGAGGACAAAGACTAAATCATCTTTGTATCCTTCAGTGCCCAGTCCATGTGTGATGTTCGACAACTCTTTGCTAAATAAATGGCCTGATCAGAAATATGACCCGTTTTCAAATAAATACTACCCAATTACCATAATATACTCATAATTATCTATATAAACTATGAAAAATTATTAAAGTAATGGTTTTCATTTACCATGACTTTTGGAAAACAGTGGCTTTAAAAAGAACAGTTCTTCTGATTGACACAAATTAGCATTTTGTCCAAGGAATTAGGAACCACCCTCTCTAAGGGGGAAAGACATGATTTATATGCTGACGGAGTGAGCCATTCCCAAAGTTTGTCCTTGAGAGCAAAAACTATCTTACTCATCTCTATCCTTAATGCCTAGCACAGTGCCTGGCATGAAGTAGGAACATGATACATTTCTTCCAAATGAATTAGTTGCAATTTCAAATAAGGAGAAACTAGCTTTTGACCCTTTAAACAGATTCTCTTATGGTAAGCAAAGCCTATACCTACTGTAAGTATAGATTTAAAAAAGAGACTTCAGTTATTTAAAATAAATATTAATATAACTGAAGCAACCTAATTTTCTATATAAAGAAATTGGTTAAATAAATATTAGTATGTTAACTTATGTAGGATACACCTACCAAAGAGAATGAGGTAACTATATGTACAGACATAGAAGTCTATGATATATTAACTGAAAAATGCAATTCAGAAGAACATACAGACATATGTAAATATATATATACCAAAGGCCTGATGCATGAAATTTGTGCAAGGAGTTCGGCCCTTGCAGCCCCAGCTGCTTGGCCTTCACAGCTTCATCTGGAAGGTTGTTCTGTTGTTTGAAATAATTAGCATATTAGCCTGTTATTACATAGGACTAGAGGTCAAATGCTTCCCCCATTCTTAATTATTTTTTATTTTGCTACTTAACATTAGGTATATCACAATTATGTTATAGTTATATACTTCCCCCTGAATTTATATAATTATTATATTATATCAAAATGAAAGGGAATTAACAAAAAAGCTATAGACACTAACAACTTTTCTTAGCATTTTGTTATAGTATTTACCTCCCTAGCCTATAAATCAGTCTACTTAGGGCACTTAAAGAGTATAAAACTTAAAATACATCTAAGTGGTAAAAAGGAGAGAAGATAAATATTATAAAAACAGAAATTGGAAAACCCTCCATCTTTGAGTATCTAATCTAATAAAAGAGTAATATGGTAATCAACTGTCACTCTAAGATGCCTACAGCCAAACAGGAGGGAATATGCAAATTAGCGGGACAAAGATGGTGGCAGTCACAGAGCCAGATGGAGCAGGTGGGAGGCTTGGGTCACCCCCGGCGACAGAGGAAGCTTGGGATTGGGCCTAAATCGGCAGTCAGACATCCCCCGTGGGGTCCCAGGGCCTCTGGGTGCAGGCCCTCTGAAAAAATGCAATTCAGAGGGACCCACTGCCCCCATGCACAAATTTCATGCATCAGGCCACTAGTACTAATATGTATCATTGTCTTCTCTAGCAAACTTCTCTGCTAACTTTTCAAAAAAGGACTCAACAATACTATCTAATAAAAGAGCAATATGCAAATTGACCCCACCCCCGCTACACCCACAAAGCCATGCCCACCAGCTAATCAGCAGCGGATATGCAAGTAAACCCCAACTAAGATGGCTGTGGCCACTGAGAGCAGGAGGGAGGCTTGGGTTTCCCTGGCAATGGAGGAAATCAAGCTTTCTGCCTGCCCTTGCCAGCCTAGGCCTCCACTCAGTGCTACAAAGTTTCAATTATAGAAGATACATAAATCCCAACAGAAATGGTGACAGCCACGAAGCTGTAGGAAACAGAGGCTAGGGTTGCCCCCCGTGATGGAAGCCAAGCTTCTGCAGCCCTGGCTGGCCTACGTCTCCACTCTAGGCTACAAAGTTTCAATTATAGAAGGTACATAAATTCCAACAGAAATGGCTGCCGCCACAAGAGCGAGCAAAAGCCTTGGCTCCACTCCAGGCTACAGTTTCAATTTTAGAAGATAAATAAATCCCAGATACCAGGGCCTCCACTTGGGTCACTGGGGGTGTGTGGCTGGCCTGCAAACCACCATAGGCTCCTTGCCCAGGCCGCCCCATGCTCCAAGTGAACCCCCACCCTGATCCGGGACACCCTTCAAGGCAAACCAGCTGGCCCCCACCCATGCATCAGGGCCTCTATCCTATCTAATAAAAGAGTAATATACAGATTGATCATCATTGCAACTCACAAGATAGCTGCCCTCATGTGGTCAAAGATCCTGCCCTCATGTAGACACAAGATGGCCACCACAAGATGGCCAGTAGGGGAGGGTAGTTGGGGGGGACCAGTCCTGCAAGGGAGGGCAGTTGTGGATGATCAGGTCAGCAGTGGAGGACTGAGGCCTGCAAGCGAGGAGCAGTTAGGGCGGGACCAGGCCTATAGGGAAGGGCAATCAGGGGTGACCAGGCCTGCAAGGGAGGGAAGTTGGGGGCAAACAGGCTGGCAGGGGAGCAATTAGACATCAATCAGGCTGGCAGAGGAGTGGTTGGGGTGATCAGGCTGGCAGGCAGAGTGGTTAGGGGCCATCAGGAAGGCAGGCAGGTGAGCAGTTGGGAGCCAGCAGTCCTGGATTATGAGAGGGATGTCCCAGATTGGAGAGGTTGCAGGCTGAGCTGAGGGATCCGCCTCCCCACGTGCATCGGGCCTCTAGTAAATGAGTAAAAACAAAACTTCATAAAATAGGTTCTTTTTGTTTGTTTGTTTTAGATGGCTAACTTAGTAAGAGTGAATGTGAATCCACAGTTAATAATTTAAACCTAACTCTATGCAAGATGTTTTGCTAACTCTTGGACAAGAATGATTCAGTGATTAACTTATTTACCCACTCTCCAAACTATATTAAGCAATCTTCTCCACAGTTTAAAATTTCCCTCAGGAAGCATTTGGCTTCTGGAAGGTATTTTGGTAAGTTCTCTTTACTCTTTCCTGTAAGACCATAAAGAACATAACATTAAGAACTAGAGTTGGCATCAATCAGAAAGAATGTATGCACTCCTATGTTCATAGCAGCACAATTTACAATAGCTAAGATCTGGAGACAGCCCAAGTGCCCATCAGCAGATGAGTGAGTGGATAAAAAAGCTGTGGTACATTTATACCATGGAATACTATGCAGCAGTAAAAAAGAACCTCACCCTTTGAGACAGCATGGAGGGAGCATCATGCTAAGTGAAATGAGAAAGGCAAGTATCACATGATTGCACTCATATGTGGAATTTAAGTAACAAAATAAACTGATGAACTGAGTGGATCCAGAGACATGGACGCATGGATCAGAGTGCAGAATCTCAGAGGGAAGACAGGAGTGGGGGGATGGGATAGAAGATCATCAACCAAAGACCTTGTATGTATATATGTATAACCCATGGATGCAGACAGTGGGGTGGTAAGGGCCTGGGGTGGAGGGTGAGGGTAGGCTGCAGAGGGTTGTTGGGAAAAAAAAAAAGAACATATGTAACACTTTCAACAAAAAAGATTTTAAAAATAAATTAATTTTAAAAAAAGACGAATTGGAATTGTATGTTTTTCAGAGAGAGAGGATGATTTGAGGTCTAATTAGAGTACATTTCTCTGCATCCATTGCACAACCAGAAGCACATTGAGAAGTCAGCAAATCTTCCCATTCCTCTACCCCCTTATATAACAAATTTATATGTTAATGATTCCAGTATTTTGATGACTAGTTTACATAGCCCATGTAGAATGAGAATTCTAAGACGAAAAAAATAATATGGACTTAAATATTACCTATTGAAATTTAGTAAATAGTAAGGGTAGTATCAAGTATTGAAGGAGCCCCGCTGGCATGGCTCAGTAGTTGAGCATCAATCTATGAACCAGGAAGTCATGGTTCGATTTCTGGTCAGAGCATATGGGCTCGATCCCTAACAGTGCGTGTGCAGGAGGCAGCCGATCAATAATTCTCTCTCATCATTGATGTTTCTCTCCCCGCCCCGCCCCCCCCCCTCCGCTTCCTCCCTCTCTGAAATCATAAAAAATATAAGAAAAAAGTGTTGTATTCTATGAATGGCGCTGGGATAACTGAATAGCGTTCTATCAAAAAACAAAAGCCAGGCCTAGCCAGTCAGCAAACTGCGGCTCGTGAGCCATATGGGCTCTTTGGCCCCTTGAGTGTGGCTCTTCCACAAAAGACCACGGCCTGGGTAAGTCTATTTGGAAGAAGTGGCATTAGAAGAAGTTTAAGTTTAAAAAATCTGGCTCTCAAAAGAAATTTCAATCATTGTACTCTTGATATTTGGCTCTGTTGACTAATGAGTTTACCGACCACTGCTCTAGAACAATACTCAGACTGGTTCCTCACTTCTAGGGAGCGGAATATGGTGGGTGGGGTTATGGGAAGGAGACTTATTTTCCACTATATACCTTTTAAATGTTCTGTCTTGAGCATATGTTACCTAATTAAAAATACTGTTTTCCATTAGGCTTTATTTTGAAAAAATAGCTCAAATCACTCTACAGTTAAGATTTTCACAAGTCAGGGCTCACTGAACGTCACAGAAAATATCCCAAGAAACAAAAAGATACTGATTGCTGAAGGAAAATTTGCAATGAAAATTATAAACTACATGAAGAAACATGATATGGAGGAGTAAGAACTGGCATCCAAAGAATAATAGAAGCAATTTAAGAAACAATAGGATGTTTGCTTAACATTATTAAGAAATTAAGAGATAGATTAAAAGGAAAGATTAACTGACATGATGGAAAGAATGAAAAGACAATGTATATCTTAGCTCCAGAGGAAGAACTAAAGAGAATGGAAGAAGCAACAATTGAAAAAAATAATGGGTTCACATTTTTCTAAAACAAATGAAAAGTACACATCTTCAGATTTTTAGTAGAGTCTGAAATAAATAAAATTGCTTCCTGGACAAATCCTAGTGAAAGAGAGCTCTAAAACCAGAAAGGAGGCCTTGCAGCTCAGTAGGTTAGAGCCCGTCCAGTTATGTCCCCCTCTAAAATCAATTTAAAAAATACACAAAGGTGCCGGAACCGGTTTGGCTCAGTGGACAGAGTGTCAGACTGTGGACTGAAAGGTCCTGGGTTCGATTCCGGTCAAGGACATGTACCTTGGTTGCAGGCACATCTCCAGTGGGGGGTGTGCAGGAGGCAGCTGATAGATGTTTCTTTCTGTCCCTCTCCCTTCCTCTCTGTAAAAAATCAATAAGATATATTAAAAAATAATACCCAAAGGGGAAAAAGTCTCAACTATAGCAAGTTCTCACTTACTGTCATCCATAGGTTCTTGGAAACTGTGACTCTAGTGAAATGATGTACTACAAAACCAATTTTATCATAAGTTAACTGACATAAATAAGAGTTAAGTTCCTATGCCATATATCTGGTCAGGAAAATATCACCGAACTTCTAAACAAAGACTCAAACAACTTGTAATATTAAGCACTGAAATAAATGTGAGTTGTATGTAATTTAAGAAAGATGAATAAAACAAGAGAATTCTTTTCAACCCAAGTGTTGGACTTGTCCCCCATTCATCACAGGACCACTCACACCCATACTCAGATCAGCACAACGAAGACACACCAATTCATCTATCGTGCACATCTCTGGGATGTAAGAAGAAACCAGAGTTGCTAGAGAAAACCCATGGGGAGAATACGCAAACTCCACAAACAAGTTTTTTCTCATCAACGTTATAACAAAGTTGAACAAAATAGTTATTTGAGCACCTGCTATTACAACCAAAGGGAAAAGAAATATTAAAGGAATGAAAAACAAACCAAAAGTAGACTTAAAGAGAAGTAGAAGACAATGGCATAATACCACTTAAGATTTTAGATACAATCTCTACAATTATACTATCAATCCAGAATAAGAATAGATTTTTTTTAGCAATGAAATAACTGTAGGACGTACTTCATTAAAATGAAAACTAAACTCTGAAGAAATAAGATGCAACAGACAGTAGTGAATAAAGAAAATAACTACACTGACTATTGATAAAAAAACAACAGAAATTTAATTTGGGGTGAAGTTTAAATAAATATTGAGACATAGTGTTAAAAAAAAGGGACATTATGTTGGTAACACATTCAGTGAAAAAATTCCAGCTATTCGTTACTTGTAAGTGAAAAATAAACATAACACAGACTGAAAATAAAAGGATGGGAAAAGAAATAATGATGAGGTAATACCAATCAAATAAAGGCTGAAGTCAAATATGAGAACTAGTAAGTAGATAGGACTGTAATGCACAGGCAACTTCTTCTGAGTATTTAAAAATGGAGCTGAAATCCTCTCTTTAAAATCTTGAGACACGCCGAGACTGGTTTGGCTCAGTGGATAGAGCGTCGGACTGTGGACTGAAGGGTCCCCGGTTCGATTCCGGCAAGGGCATGTACCGTGGCTGCGGGCACATCCCCAGTAGGGGGTGTGCAAGAGGCAGCTGATCGATGTCTCTCATCGATGTTTCTGACTTTCTATCCCTCTCCCTTCCGCTCTGTAAAAAATCAATAAAATATAAAAAATAATAATAAAAAAAAAATCTTGAGACAGGATGCTGGTTCTAAGAGTACAGCAGTTATTTAGTAATGTCTGTCATGGGTGTGGGGTGGAGGCTAGAGTGGGCTATGTCATGGATTGAAAGAACTACTAAAAGAATCTGAGTGGCTACCTCCAGATGTTACGAAATCAACTCTTCCAGCTCTAATAGCATCTTCTGCCCTCATACATGCTTTAAGCTATCTTTTTATACTTTGCAAGTAGTGGCCCAATGCACAAAAAAAGATTTGTGCAAGAATGGGCCTTCATTCTTCAGGCTGTTGGCACTGCCTTTGCTCTGGTCAGATCAGCCTTTCGGTTATGGTCCAGAGATGCCTTTCTGCCTTCCCACGCTGCCCAGAGGCCTGGAGCCCCTGGGCGGTTGGGGTGGTGTCGAATGCCTGTGTTGTCAACATGGCAACGACACAAGTGCCCTCCCCCCCCACTGCCCTCGCTCAGAGCCTGTACATGCAAATCAACCCACCATCTTTGTTGGGTTAATTTGCATACTCACCCCTGACTGGCTGGTGGGTGTCATGAAGGTATGGTCAATTAGCATGTTATTCTTTTATTAGGTAGACTAGTGGCCTGGTACATGAAATTCATGCATGGGGTGGGGGGGAGGGGATGTCCCTTAGCCCGGCCTGTACCTTCTCCAATCTGGGACCCCTTGAAGGATGTCCTACTGCTGGTTTACAGGGATTGGGCCTAAACCAGACATCCCTCTCACAATCTGGGACTGCTGTCTCCCAACCACTCACCTGCCTGCTTACCTGCTTGATTGCCCCTAACCACTCTGCCTGCTGGCCTGCCCGCCCCCAAATGCTGCTCCCACCAGCCTACTCACCCTCAACTGCCCCCCTGCTGGCCTGCTCACTCCAAATTGCCCTCCACACTGTCCTAATTAACCCCAACTGACCCCAACTTATAGCTTGCTTGCTCCCAACTGGCCCCCCTGCTGGTCTGCTCACCCCTAACTGCCATGCTCCCCTCCCCCTGGCCGGCCTGATCGCCCCCAACTGCCATCCCATCCTAGCCTGATTACCCACAACTGCCCTCCCCTCTTGGCCTCTAACCGCCTCTACCTCAGCCCTGCCACCATGGCTTTGTCCAGAAGAACATCTGGAAGGTCTCCCAGTCTAATTAACATATTACCCTTTTATTAGTATATAGTATTTAACATAAACACAATTCCCTTAAATGTTGAACTCAGGGGTGCCAACCAAGTAGGCACTGTACAAAAAACTAGTATGTATACATTTGAGCAGACTATTAAAATTCATCAGAAAACTAAAGTGATCCTTTTATTTTACAGGCAGATAATGGATGTGAATGGACTGTAAGCCCTAACCACAGACCCAGTTGGCTTCGAAGCAAGAAGCTGGGATAAGAGCGGGGTAGTGTCAATTAACACATCCATGAAGGAGTAGGTCAGGTCCCGGGCCTGGTCTGTATGTTACAACTTTTGCTTCTACTGCAGTTTTGTAAACTATAAGTGAACATGTTGAAGATAAAGCTCAAAAAAACAACACAAAAACCACTTAAAAGGCACATGTGTTCCTTTCTCCAACCTCCCAAATATTAGACATCTGATTGGGTACTTTTTATGTACAACTTTTTTTTTCAGTGTAATTTAAAAATTAAGTTGAAGAAAATACAGTGTTGGTATATATCAAAATACTCTACATAGAATAAGGGAGAAGCAATATACATTTCAGAAATGTGGGATAAACAATTAGAAATGTAAATTGTAAAATCTCTTGCCATACTAAAGAAAACATTGTTTTTAGTAGAGTTTCATTGCAGTAATATTAAATCATTTAAAATTATACTATCTGGCTGAAACCAGTTTGGCTCAGTGGATAGAGCGTCGGCTTGCGGAATGAAGGGTCCCTGGTTCGATTCCGGTCAGGGACATGAGCCGTGGCTGTGGGCAAAATCCCCAGTGTGGGGTGTGCAGGAGGCAGCTGATCGATGTCTCTCTCTCATCAATGTTTCTGACTTTCTATTCCTCTCCCTTCCTCTCTGTAAAAAATCAATAAAATATTTTAAAAAATTATACTATCTGTTTGAATTTTCCTAATCTACTGACTCTGGAAACCTGTGAAATTATGCTGTGATACAATGGGAGAGGATGGCTTGTAAAGCCAGTTTACTGGATTTGATTTCTAGCTCTGCCATTTATTAAATATGTGCGCAAAACTTCTTGGAGTTTATTTCCACATTTGTAAAATGAGAATACCTTCAGAGATGGAAATACCTTATGATTTCACTGTTCAATGATAGCCCTTGTGGATACAGAGCACCTGAAATGTGGCTAGTGAGAGTGAGGAACTCAATTCAAAATTACATTTAATCTAATTAATTTTTAAAAGCAACATGTGGCTTGTGGCTATCATATTGGACAGTACAATGGGAAGCCATGAAAGTATGTTTCTTTCAGGCTTTAAATGCTTTTGGGAACTAGGAGAGGGTATAAAAAAAACAGCAGTAAGATAGATTCTCTACAAGTTTATTCCAAAAAGCAGTATACGTGAAATAGCGGAGATAGCGTTGGTGGTGAAATATATCTGTACTTCAATGCCATGTCTGTGTGAGCCTAGCAAATTCACCCAAAATACTGAAACCTCCGACTCCCAAAGACCAGGAACACCTACTAACCTCTCTGAGGCACTGTGCAGATGACAAATTAATGGATCCAATATAGTAGGTGCTTAACAAATCTGGTTCTTTCTCCTGCCACATTTCATTTTCTCACATGACCACTTTCTTCACATGCTGGCCAAGTGCTTGAACTGTTACTAAATTTAATATTGACAAATGTAGTTAATGCCAACTGTTTGCCAACATGAGCTTATCCACGAAGTTGTCACTATTTATTTTTTTTTAAAGAATCTGAATTTTAAAATGACCAAAAATGTATAGAAACATAGAAAAAAGAAAATATTCTTGAACTCTAAAACCATTATTGTAAAATGGAAGTAAGTATTGCCTAGGTAAGGCATAAAAACTAGGCTTTCTGGCACTTTTAGCTCATACTTTTAAACTATTAAGATTCTCAGATAAGGATTACTGCTTCTGAATTATTCTGCTACAAACTGCTTAATTGATTTGATAAAAATAAAAATTTAAACCAAAACAGAAATTATATATGATACATAGAAATTTGGCTACAAAATTTTTGCAAAGTGCTACATCTTTTAAATATTCCAAGCCCATAAGATGAGCCAGCTACCTTTAAGGTTCTTTTGAATAATAAAATATTCTTAATATCTCTATTAACTTGTTGATAAATAAATACCTAGAATAAAATAATTGTCTATCATTCTTAAGCTGGGAATTGGTAGAAGCTTATCTAAAACTGACTTTCTAGGTTGTTGTCTGAGGAGTCCCCTCACTGCTCAAGCCACACGAAGGCTATCTACATTACACCTATGACTCTTATCTTAATTTTTAATTTTTGTTGCAGAACATTTGCCACCGGAGGCTGCCAAATTGTGTCTATGACTATCCCTCTTAGCTATTTTCAGATAGTGGCAAGGCATATTGTGTGAGAACACATATGCTTATTTGCACTAAAACTTTGGTTGCTTCAGTCAGTTTAGACGAGGGCTACAAAGGCAGATCTTTTAGTTTGGTAAGCTCCATATTAAAAACCTAAACCTGAATACAATTTCTAACTACTGAATACACATTTTAATATAAATGGGGAAAAAACTTTAGGTAAAAATCTTGACTAAAAAAAAATTAAGGACTAATTTGGTCTGTGCATCTAAATACTGTACTTTGGCCCTATTTTCTGGTCTCACATGCTCTTAAGTAAATAACAAAAAGTACTAACCATTTCAGCTGTTTTTCATAGTCACATAAGTAGAAGCAAATGCTTGACAATCTATCTGCGACTTAGTATGGCTGAATGTAGACATGCACACAAAAATACAAACAACTAAGAAATAGTTTGATACACAAAACTTCCAATTTCTTATCTCTATTTTAATTAACAAACAACACACCCAAACACTTCTTTTCCAGCCACAAAGCACTGAAATCATAAATACATATTAGCAGGTGTCAATAAATCTCATGCACCAACAGACTGAATCAAACAGGAAACCAACTAGTCTTTAAGACTTGCCAACCTCCTTGACTTCAAGGCTTGGATGTACCCTTTTTGAACTCACTAGGTCTCTAATTTCATTACTACACTTTTATTGTCACTTTTTATGAAGTTAAGAATTAATTACTACACAGCCGGGATGTACAATGTTGCTCAATTTCATGGTACACCAACAGGATCCAACTGAAGTTTACTGGCATAATCTGAAGTGTAAGCTATAACTACATAGTAAAAGAAGGGTTTACTGCACCAATTATCCTACACACACGGTTCTCTGAAAGCAAAGTTCTAAATATGTTTAACTTGCAGAACTGGTGCATGAGGGATAATGAATTTATAGCTTTTTAACGTTTTTTTCCCCCTCCTCTCTGAAAACACAGTAAATCATTACCAACGTGTATTTGAATACTTGCTTTCCTGCCGCAAAAAAAGAGGGGAGAGGGAGAGGGAGGGAGGGAGGGGGGAGAGCGAGAGCGAGAGAGAAACACATCACACTGACATGCCTGCTGGGTGTATAAACTCCACCCCCAAAACTCTGGGCGAATACCCTTGCTAGTCTTACTTAAGATCTTCATTCTGGTCTGCCCTCATCCCACATACATTGTTGATCTTGGAAAGCATCTCCATACAAAAACTTTTTTTTTTTTTTAAGTCTGAGGTGTTGCTTATATGCCCAGATTTCACAGACTACAGGGTTGGGACTTGGGACTACGTGTACTAAAACGTGGCCTTATGGAGAGTAGTAGTGGGGAAAGGGAGATCAGTGGCAAAAAGAGTAGACAGAGAGAGAGAGAGAAGCTGTGAACTTCAGGGCCTAGAATTTTAGGTCCCTCCTTTAGAAATCTCCCCTGCCTGCTGCCCCCACCCATCCCAGGAGTCAGGTAGCTCCGGAAAGCTTGAGGGGTCAGGCGTGATTGGCGACAACCAAAAGGATTTTGAAAAATTCAGCCCAAGAAAAGGCGGCGAGTAGAAAAGAGATGGGATTACGATGAAGGCTGAGAGCTGCTTCCTGGGGCAACCTTGGGCCCCCGACTTCAGGGGACGAGCTGGAGGTGCCCGCGGCTGGGGGTTTGCGCGGGGCGGGCCGTCCCAGGTGCGGCAGCTAAGGCCAAGCGGAGGTCCAGGCTTCGAGGAGGCTGGGTCAGCTAACCCGGGGCCCAGGGGCCTCCCCATCAAAAGGGGTTAGCGCTTGAGGTCAGGGGGTCCTCCCCTGCCCTTCCAGGTCCTCCTTACCAGGGCCGTAGAACTTGCTGCCTTTGGTCACGTCGAAGACTTTCCCATTGACCGCGAGCAGGATGCGCGGGGTGTGGGACCCGTCGTATTGGCGCAGCTGCTCCAAGCTGAAGTCGCGCTTCTTCATGCGCGGCAAGGCGGCTGCGGGGCTCTCCTCGCCCGACCCGGCTCCGGCGCCCAGACCCCGCCGCCCCCAGCGCACCCATAGCCGGTAGGCCCCCAGCAGCAGCAGCGCCACCAGCGCCACGTTCAGCAGCATCTCCCCGCCCCCCGTCAGAAGCGCCAACGCCGCTGCCGCCCAGCCGCCCCCTTCTGCTGTCGCTCCCGCGCCGCCCGGGCTCCCGCTGCTGCCTTCGCTGCTGCTCTCACTGCCACTCCCCAGGGTGCCTAGCTTCACGTCCCCATCACCCGCCGCCATCACTGCCCGCCAGCGCCCGCCTCCAAGTCCCCGCCCCCCGCCCTCCCCCAGCCCTGGCCCGCCCATCTGGCCTCCCAGCCAATAACGTGAGGCAGGGGGCGGGGTTATGCCGGCTCCCGATTGGTTGTTGACGGGGTAACGTTGTCTAGGATCTCCCTCCCCTCCCCTTTTCTGCTGGCCGCGCTCGCGTGCAACGCCCCACCCACCTCGCCCCACACTTCCCGGCTCTCCGAAGTTGAAAAGGGGGGCTGGACCGAAGAAAATAGGTAGTGCCGGCCTCGCGCGCGCATGGGCGGGGCGAGGCTACGGTGCGTGCGCAGGTGTCGGAGCGCCACGCGCTCCCCATTCCTCCGCACGCTCTTCGGGAGGAACGCTCCGCCCAATTCCCTTGTGCGCGTGCGCCCGGGAAACGCTTCATTTCCCCGCCCCAGCAGGCGTCCGCGAGTGCCCGCCTGTTTGCTGTCGCTCCGCCCGGGAGCTTCACGTGCTCCAAAGCGGCCGCGGAGGTGGGGCCCGGCCGGGGCGCCTTTCTGAGGGCGCGGGCTGGTGGCTTGTGGGAGGTCGCGACAGTTTTAACTGCTGGCACAAACTGGTGACGGACCGCTCTCTGCCCAGGGCGGGAGCCGGGAACCCGGGCACGCAGACAGCTGCCGCCGAGAAGTTTTGGCCACACGCTGGTCTCCCTGGCGCCGAGAGGGCTCGGAGCCCGCACCGGGGTGGTTTGGCGCCCGGAACCTACGGGCGCTCAACACCGGCCCGCGCAGGCTCTCCCTGCTGGTTTGGGTGTAGGGTGCTGTTGTAGAATTTTCCCTCAGGTTTTAGACTAAAGGTGCTGTTATTCCTTAAATGACACATAAGGTAGCAGAGAAGTGGGTAAGATGAAGTGGCCCTTCTAGAGGTTTAGTCTCTCGAGTCCTTAAAGTTCCGGCCTTAAATGTCACCTCCGAAGCCTCATTACCGGCCCCTCGACCCTTGAGCACTCAGTTCGTGGGACGTCTCCCTGGTCCTGGTCAGTTTTCTTTGTGTCGCTGAGTCACCCACGCACACCTCACACCCCACTCCTCACTCCTAAGTGCTGTGCACTCAGGTGCGATGAACGAGTGAAGGAAGGTGTATGGAGGGAGGAGCAACAGTTTTCCTTTAACCTGAGGAACCCACGGGGCGGAGGTCTGACCTGGGCAAGCAGCGGGGACCGAGTTAGAAAAACAGCAGGTGGTTCGTTCTGGTTTTAAGGAGCGAAGAGGAGCAAAGCCTGGGAAACCAGGCTTGGCCTCATACTGCGTTTTGGAGGAGACACTGAAGACAATGAAAGGGCAAGTGACAGGATCAAATCTTCCCTAGAGATCTACCGAGGTGTGAAGGAGTGGAGTTGGGGAAAGAATGGGAACCCAGTTGGTAGACTACTGCATGTGCGGAACAAGTAAGGAAAATCAGAACTCATGGTGGCAGGAGAGCAGGGGTCTGCAAGCGTTTCTATAAAGGGCCAAACATGAATATTGTAGGTGTTAAGTCTACTGTAGTGAGAAAGCAGCCAAAGACTGTATATGTATAAAGGAATCCGCATGGCGGGGGCCAATAAAACTTTTATTTGTGGATACTGAAATTTTAATTTAATATAACGGGGTATTATGAAATATTTTATTGGCTTTTTTCAATCATTTAAAAATGTAACCCCCCCTCTTTTTTTTCTTTCTTGGAAGTATAAAAGTAAGAATAGCCCATAGGCCATAGTTTGCTGATCCCTGTTTTATTTTTTTAAATATATTTTATTGGTTTTTTACAGAGAGGAAAGGAGAGAGAAACAGCGATCAGCTGCCTCTTGCACACCCCCTACTGGGGATGTGCCTGCAACCAAGGTACATGCCCTTGACCAGAATCCAACCTGGGACCTTTCAGTCCTCAGGCCAAGGCTCCATCCACTGAGCCAAACCGGTTTCAGCTGATCCCTGTTTTAGAGTTATTTTCTTGAGGCAGAGTGAACAGCATTTAATTGGGAATAAGTAAGTGACCCTATAATCTAAACTCATCCAATCTGTAACATTTTTGGAAGTGAAAGAGGGCAGTATTAATTAATTACACTGGGAGAACGAAAGTAAAATCACATTGTTATACCAAGGAATTCTGAATGGTCATTCTAAGATTAAGGTTAAGAGGTCAAAACTGACTCAGAATTTGGTAAAAGGAAGTGGAGAGGCCAATGATGGGAAAAGGGAGATTGGGAAGAAACTGCTTTTGGGGAGGAGGTGGCTATAGTAGTCCTAAGTGTCATGCAGTAGGACAGTATCAACCGGCAGAAAGAAACCACTGTTTATAGCAGGCTACTCCTTATATCTTACAAGAACTGAGTCGCTATCTGTTCCCGAAGCAGTAACTGACAAAGCATGGGACTGCCATGATTGGTTAGCGTTTACCTGGCTTTTGGCAGTTCTTACGCAGGACTGTGGCTTGCATTGCCGGACCTTTAGCATCATCGGTTTCTTCCACTAAATGCCAGTAATGTACCAGAGGTATTGTGACACCAAAAAACAACCTTACTTCCCCTTCACCTCCTACACACTCCCCATAGGGATGGTATTGGTTAAGAACCACTGGCTTAGACCAAACAGGATTTACTTTGGAGCTGAATTATGAGTTTTTAGGTTTTTTCTTTTTCTTGATTGGTTTGGAGGGAAGAGAGGAATTAAGCACTATTGTCCTGTTCTCAAGGAAGTAAGTAGGGTGGGGGATGTTGAGCAGGTAACAAATATCTGCCATGGGAGGTAAAAAATTAAATGTTTGTATCCTGACTGGTATCTTCAGTGGTTAGAGCACCAAAGGGCCTTGGGTTTGATTCCTCATCAAGGGCAACATACTTGGGTTTCTGGCTCTATCTCCTGTTCAGATGGGGGTGTGTGTGGGGAGGCAACCAAATAATAAGATGAGTCTCACATCCCCCCACCCCCTCTCCTGGCTCCCCTCTTCCTGTCACCCCCCCCCTCCTCTCCATTCTCTCTTTCCTCCTCCTCCCTCCCCCTCAGAAAATCAATGGGGAAAATATTCACAGGTGAAGATTTTTTTAAAAAAATTAGATGTTTTCTTCTATACCCTTGATAACTGTCTCAGCTTCTCCACACTTGAAGCCCTTCCTCTTTTATTTTTTCAGTTCTCTGAATAACTTATTCTAAGCCTCCTGATCTAGTCTGGGAGAGACTTTTTCCTTTTTCTCCCCTAGATAATGATCTCTCCCAATTGGATATTCCTGCTTTGAATGCTGAATAATTGTCCAACCAGTGGCTTACTCTGTCTTCTCCTCCTTAATTCTCACATCAAAGAACTAGTCTTGTATGTTGATTTCCTTTACTCAAGCACCTATCTTCAGTGATGCTCAACTATTTAAAGGAAAGAGCTCAGAAATCTCAGTTGGCACTCATGGGCCTCCATTAAAACCACAAACAGCTTCTCTGCCCTCACCTTCCACAGTAAACCTAATCCACCTTTTCTCTTATGCCTGACACACTCTTTATTGCAGGGATATATTTTCCTTTACAATTCCTAATCTTATGCCCTCCCCTCCCCCATTGCTAAATTCATTCCCCATCCCAAGAATTTCCTCATGCTATTTCCTCTTTGAGAGTACCCTTCTCTCTCCAACCATCCAAATTCTGCTATCTTCTAGTTCCTTCTCTAATACTACCTCTGTCCATGTCTGACTATACCAGCCCACACTGATCTCTTTACATTTCTACAAATACCTTGCCCATACCAATTTTGGCCTTTTATGCTCTTCTTGAATATTCTGTTCTTGAAACTCTCCTTTTGGTCCTAAAATCTCTCCTTTTGCCTCATTATTTTCTGACTCTTCCACTCTCCTTTTCCTCCTTATGTGCTTGTCTGCCTGGACTTGCACTTTCCTACTCCGTTGAACTCAGCATGGCCAATAAAATAGAAGTGATCTTTGTCACTTCCAAGCAAAAACTTTAAGAACCTGTGTACAATTTCTCACAAGGCCTCTTTTCTTTGACACAGTGACGTAATATTTTAGTTACCTATTGCTGTATAACAAACCCCAAATTTAATAACTTAAAACAATAAGTTATGTCCTAGCTGGTTTGGCTCAGTGGAAAGAGTGTTGGCCTGCGGACTGAAGAGTCTCAGGTTTGATTCTGGTCACAGGCATATACTCGATTACAGGCTCAGTCCCTGGTCCAGGTTGGGGCAGGCAACCAATTGATGTATATCTCTCACATCAATGTTTCCTTTGCTATGTCTCTCCCTCTCTTCCACTCTGAAAATCGATGGGGAAAATATCCTCAGTGAGGATTAATAAAAAAAACACACACACACAAAAACCCACCAGTAACTATTTTATTATCTCTAATGGTATACAAAAACCAAGTTAAATGGGTTCATGGACAGTTGCCTAATTTTGCTTGGGGTCGACCTCTCGTGGTTCCAGCCAGGTATTGTCTGGGGCTGGAGAACAGGTATGCTAGAATGGCCACGTGTTATTCCAGGGCCTCACTTCACATTGGCTTCTCCAGCAGAGTAGCCTGGTTTCTTACACGGTGGCTTAGGATTCTCAAAAATGCAAGAGCAAAAACTTCCCAGTTTTTGTAGGTCTTGGGCAGGGAAATAACACATTCTATTGGTTAAAGCAGCTCAGTTTCAGGAGAAAGGGATATAAACTCCACCTTTTGATGAAAATTGGGGAGAAAACTGACAGAATCCGTGGCCCTGTTTAATCTACAGCAACAACAATGTCTCAAGTAGTGGCTGTTTACATCAGATAGGGTCATACAGTCAGGACAAAGCAGAAAAGAGCTTTTGGCTAACATATATGAATGAGAAATACATCTATGCTATTCTAAGTCACTGAAGTGTTTGGTAGCAAATGAAGGCTAATCTATACCATTACAAAAGTGGTACCAGAAGTAAAGCACTGTTATAACAAAAAAAACACCCCCCCCAAAAAAAAAACCACCCAAAAACTAAAATATGTCACATTCACATATATGGATATGTTATAAATGTTAGTGGTTGGTTGTTAGGCAGCATCCAGCTCTGAATCTCCCAGCAAATCTAGCTCAGAAATTTGAGCTCAATAAATATTTCTCAAATAAGAGAGACTGTTTCTTGTAATTCTGTTACATTTCCCAATTTTTGGGGAAAACACTTCTTTCCCACATCATATGTTTCTTGAAGTATGGAGGAGGTGCCACTCACATAACACTGATACTTTATTCCAGTGCTACTAGCAAGTTTCCTGATGTGTAAGTTTGGCACATGCAATCCACTTTCTTCTTATACCCTTTTTCAAGGGAGCCAGCACCACACACAGAAAGTGTGCTTTGGCTCTGCTGCTTCATACCACAAGTTTCACAGGGGCCTGCCCATGCCAAGGGAGGCCTGGACTAAGCTTAAAAGATAGATCTTCTGGGGGAAGGGAAGCTTCAGTTTTAGGAGCTAAGTTCACTGCCAGGGATTGACAAAAGCTCTTATTTGAACTTGAATTCACAAGAGCAAGAGAGTTCAATGTTGGACATTATAATTGTGGACTTTAACACAAAAGTTGGTACTGATTAGTTTGGGCTCTAATTTAGAACAAGATAATTTAATCTCTGAACTTTTCATTTCTCTCTGGCTAATTCATGTTGGGAGTGATTCATAATCAAATTGAGGCAATCTTTTTGGCTTTTAATTTTTAGAGTCTTTTTATGTTATCATTTGATCTTCTTTTAGAACTTCTGATTATATTGAATATGTGTAGTGGGACATAATTTGAGATGGCATTAGGACAGGTTGTGAATTATATATTGCCTTGGGTTTCAAATAGCATTAGAGCTGAGTTAATTGGTGTACTATTCTGACCCATTCAGGGCATTCTGGGAACAAAACCTATTTTATCAGGGGCCCCAGGAGATCCCTCAAAAGATGAAATCAGTATTAGAGAAGTGTTTCTTATGAAGATGGGAGGAAGAATATCCCAATTGACTGCTGAATTCTTACCCATGGGTGATAACCATATCTCAGTGGGTAAGCTGAAAGGGTTAAGGCAATGGTCTTTATGCATTTTTGCTGACATACCTTTCTAAAATAATTTCTAAGTCGGCATGTAAAATTTTTTTTGTCCTAAGTTTAGTTGCAAAAGATATAACTTCTGTTGTAATATAAATATGAATATTTTAAAATAAAAAGGGTTTTGCCACTTAAAAATGTATTTCATGAAATTAAATCTCAGAGAAATGAAAACTTACCATCATCCATTTTTACAGAAATTTTATATCATTATTTTTTCTCTTTAAATTTGTATTTTCATTCTACTTCTTCACAGACATTTTAAAAACATATTTTGTTTCCCCTGGAGCTTAATCACAAGAACAACAATAGCCTGTAATTAGTGGAATCGAGAGTCTAGGTCAGTGGTCGGCAAACTCAGTAGTCAACAGAGCGGCACGTGAGTCGCATGTGGCTCGAGAGCCTCAGTTTGCCCTAATGCCCTTATCCACCCCACTTCCAAAAAAAATTATTGGATTATTCTTAAAAAAGTAACGCATGTTCTTTGCAGTAAGCCTAAGAACACAGAGATGTACAAAGAAAACGTTAAAACTTCCTCCTTTCCACTCATCACCACACACATTGTGCTTTAAAATATATATACTTTTAACTAAAATAGATGTCTGCTGCACAATGTGTACAGTTCTCCCCTTTCTTACCTCCACCCCCCAAAAACAATATCATGGACATCATTCCAGGATCTGCTAGATGTCAGGCACCATGCTTTATCTCATTTACTCCACAGCTTCCATATGAGGGTACTTTTAGCCCCATCGGGTAGACAAGGAACTGAGATGTGATTAACTTTCCAAGGGTCACACAGCTAATGATTGTGAAGCAGCAGTTTGAACTTGGGCATTGTGACTCTCAAGTCCACAGTGCTAGCCACTGCCTTTTAATATCTCCCAAATAATGTTATTTTTGTTCTTTTAAATAACTGCACAATATTTATTTAATCCTTCTATTGATAAATATTGAGGGTTTGTTGTTGTTGTTTTTTGTTTTTCCCACTACTTAAAATGCCTCAATATGAAATTCTCCAAAGTGGGATTGAAGATCAGAGGACATGCTTATTTTATGTACATGGCCAGATTATGTTCCAAGGAGTATGTAACATTCTTACAAACAAAGAAATGTGGGATGGTATCTGTTTCTCTATACCCTCATTAGTCCCCATGATACTGATATTTTTAGGTATTTGTTTGTTTTCCACTGTGGTCGGTAAAAACAGTGCAATTTTGATTTGATTTGCATGTTTCCTGACTACAGGTGAAGTTAAAATTTTTTCTATGTTTTTGAGATATCTGCATTTCCTTTTCCATGATTTGTTTATTTTTTTTCCTCTGCTGTTTATTTTTTTCTGTTGGGTTTTGTCTTTGATAATTTTGGGGGAGGAATGTTTATAGTAGTAGTAATGTTAACCCTTTGTCTGATATGTGTATTCATTCACCTTTCGTTTTTTTTTTTTAAAGACATCCTTTTCTTTATAGAAGTGTTTAATTTTTTGTGGTAAATCTGTTGGTCTTTCCCTTCAAGGCTTTTGGCTTCCTGAAATAGGTAGGTTTAGTCAGCTCTCTTCATTAAGGTTTGGACAGCTAGCCACCACTTGGCTTGAAAGGTGCTTGATGGGCTTTGATAACTTTTGCCTAAAGCTCTTTTACATTTGCTGCTTCTCCCCACTCTCCTGAGGATTGCTCTTTCTTGGGATTTGCTATTACATTCAAGAAAAGCCATTCTGGCCTGGGTGTCATTTGTCACTTATAGAAGGGGTTGCATGTCTTTGCTTTATTCGCAGTGTGCTAATTTTCAGTTTCTCCTGGTTTTAAGAAGCAATCATCAGTTTGGGGTCATCTTCAGCGTCTGGGTTCTTATGATTTTTTAGAGGCAGTTTAGAGGGAAGAGATGCACTTGGTACAAGAACTGTGGATGGTGAAGATAAATTGGTAATGGGGAGGTTGTGGGTTTGAAAATTGATTTGACTTTGTCTTTGATGGTGTATAATCCAGGTAAGGTTGTTCTAAACCTCAGGGCTCTCTTACATAAAATGGAAGTGATAATAATACTGCTCTGAGGCCACTTTTTGACAAAACAGGTTGGTCTCTTAACAGTTAATTTAAAAGTCTTTTCCTTTTTGGTCACCTTTCAAGAATATGTAACTTAATGAAGTCAAGCCTTCACAAATTACCTTGGTCCTCCTTTTGGCAAAACAAACTCCTTTGATTTGCTGTCAGCCCATCAAAGAAGAATAAACTTTTTTGGCTTTAAAGACTAGAATCCTTTACAGAGTCTCTGGAATGAACTGCCCATGTTTCATTATTCAGAAGAGAAACACTTCAACTCTCAGTGGAAATTAAATTTGAGTTTATTTTACACAAACCATTGCTCGGGTCCAAGGCTCTAAGACAGAGCATGCGTGGGTGGGGGTGGACCCTAGGGAAAAGCGTTTGGCCTGCATTTGGGTGGATTTCAAAATGTGTACAGAATTTGTACCAAGCCTTCATGAATAGGCTCATCGAAAAGAAAGTTAGCAGGAACCTAGAATTAACCAGGCCTGTGCCCTGCCCTCAAACTGGTGATCACAAAACCAGTTAGTGAAGGTAGTTTGTTGATTGTTCATTTGTTAGTATTCCTAGATGGTAAGTACTGGGGATGAGAAGCTAAATAGAAGTGGGTCATAGGGGAATTTATGCCTGACCCTGTATAAATGATCTGCCTTCTTCTTTGCCTCCCACTTGAAATTTAAGGCAGCATAGACCTTCTCTTATTCTGGATCCAAGGAGAAAGAGGATTAAACCAGCAGTTCCTAGCTTCAAAGTCTTGCTGTCCTTCAAGCTCAGCCCTTGTAGGGTTCAGACTTTATGCAGGAATTCAAGTCAGCTAACAAATTTGGATGCTAAGTATAAGATACTGTGTGGGATGGTAAGTGTTTATATACAAGAGAGATGGAGAGAGAGAGAGAGAGAGAGGTGGAGGAGAGAGAGAAGGGGATAAAGAAGAAAGGCAGAGTTCTTGCCCTCAAGTAGCAGAGGTGACTAACTCAGATGTCTAGGAGACCAGGCATATTTAATGGCTTTGCATGTATAAGAAAAACAATAGAATAACTATGATAAAGGACAAGAGAGACTGTATCACTGACAGTAGGAGGTAGAGGTCAGGGGAGAGCATGACAAATGATAGCGTGCATCCCTATTTAACAGGAGCATGGACCAGCAGCACCAGAATCACCTAAAGATGTGTTAGAAATGCAGATTTTTCAGCCCACCCCAGACTAACTGAATCAGAAACTCTGGGGAATAGGGTTCTGCAGCCTGTTTTAATAGTCTCTCCCTGTGATTCTGATGCTTCCTGTAGTGATTGTTGCCTTGCATTAATTTGGACCCATTGTTGTTAGATCTTTGAATTTTTTAAGAGAAGCTAGAAAACTAAATTTTTATGCACATTTCCTGAATTTTAAGTGTCAAAAAATGAAAAGGATATATGTAATTTGAGAGGGGTGTGCTGTGTAGGCCATACTGTAGGCTAAAGAGAACTTATCTGTGGGCCATGTGGTCTCTGGACCTCCAGTTTCAACTTAACAATACAATGGAATAATTGAAAATACTGTCAGACTAGAGGCATGATGCTCGGTGTGTTTGTGCGTGTGGGTGAGGCAGCAGGGTATTAGAATCTGGCAGGAGGGGGCTTTTAAAAGCTGCATAGATTCTGACAGTTTCTGAGCCCAGTGCTTCTCCATCTCCCTCCATAGTGAAAGAGCTTCCCTTAAGGCAGTGATCAGCAAACTGTGGCTTGGGAGCCACATGCGGTTCTTTGGCCCCTTGAGTGTGACTCTTCCACAAAATACCACATGCGGGGGTGCTCACGTACAGAGCGATTGAAACTTTGTGGCCCATGTGCAGAAGTTGGTTTTCAGCTCTCAAAAGGAATTTCAATCATTGTACTGTTGATATTTGGCTCTGTTGACTAATGAGTTTGCTCACCACTGCCTTAGGGGTACAACAGAGGAGAAGTCTGTGTCACAGTTCTAGAGCACTTAGTCAAGTCTTCATGAACTGCTTTCACACATGTCCTTTTATCAGATTCTTACAGTCTTGTGCAACAGGTATGACAGGTATTGTCTTCATTTAGAGCTGCTGAAATACACTGAGTGATTTGCCTAAGGTCACACAGCTTATAAGGGGGCAAACGTGAAACTAGATATCTAATCTCATCATTTCTAAATTAGTTTTTATCCCATAAATAATTTTAAGTATGTATGTGTATTTATTCATTCCACAAATTCTTGAAAAAATGTAATATGACTCACTTCACTAACAGGTGATTGGTCTTCCCATGTCCTGTGACCAAGCCCCAGCTGTTCTCGTTCCAGGTCTTCCTTTTGCCTCTTGTGAATCCCCAAACCAGTTGCTTGTTTTGAAACCCTTCTCCATCACCACCTTTGCTTCTCACCTCTGTCTATTCACAGGTGTGAGGTCTCTCTGTTCTGGCTTGTTGTCCCACACATTAAGCCTCATGGGGATACTCTGAGCCCAGAGGTGTCCCCAATACAGGTGATCTGTGACCTGGTCATCAGTTGTCGGGAACTGGATTGAGCACCCTGACTCATTTTATATAGATTGCTGAATATCTGGCAAAGCAGTGCCTTTCAGACACATTATAAAATTAGGTGATAGACAATATACATCATTGGGAAAGCTAGAATTTAGGATTCTTTAAGTATCCTCCCGAGTTTAGCTTAAAATAAAACAGCCATGCAGAGAGACAAAAGGAAAAGAGAGACAGAGAGAAAGACAGAAATGGGAGCTACTTAGTGACCAAGCACTGCGGTGCACAATGCTCAGCACAGCCCTGCTGTGCGTGTTTGAAGGAGGAAATGGAGACGGTACCTTTTGCCAGGCAGGACCTTGCTTTGCCCAGGACTGGCTTTTATGACAATTTTTTTTTTTAAATTGGGGATGGCAGATCACTATTTAGAAGGGTGTGTTTCAGCTTTATCTTGGATGCTTCCTTACTTTACATGACTTAATTCAGAAATTGTTCAACAGTTTAGTATATAGATTGTACCACTTCCTTTGCATGTCATGAAAGTTTTATTTAAAGTCTTAGCCCTAGCTGGTTTGCCTCAGTAGATAGAGCATCAGCCTGTGGACTGAGGGGTCATGGGTTTGATTCTGGTCAGAGGCTCATGCCCGGGTTGCTGTCTTGATCCTTAGTAAGGGATGTGCAGGAGGCAGCCAGCCAATCAATGATTCTCTTTCATTATTGATATTTCTATCTCTCCCCTCTCCCTTCCTCTCTGAAATAAATAAAAATATGTTAAAAAATAAAGTCCTCATAACCATTTTCACTATTTTTCTACAATAGGAATAGTCAAGTGAGAGTTGCAAACAGTTTTTTTGGGCCATTTCTACTTGGCAAAACAGTTCTTCTGAGACAGACAGAAAAGTTTCCATTTAGGATTCCTGCCCTTTCTTGGAAAGTCAAGTAAAAAAAAAAAAAAAAAAAACAATAACAAAATAACCACCTTGGAATGTAATGCAAATTTCAAACATCATATTATTAAACTTTGGGAGAGGTATGTAAGTTCACTTTTTCCTACTGTCCTGGACTCAGTCATCTGTCTTTGTCTTGCACGGTCACAAGTCCATAAACAAATGCTCTGGAGGCAAAGGTCCTTTAGTCAGCTGTGATAGAACAGGAAAGTCCTCATGAGCAGGCCAGACAGGACAGCGTGAGCTCAGCCACACCTGCCTGAGAGCAGCTTTATCAAGGACCCTCAGGCAACAGTGTCTGTTGTCTATCTTGAGCAGCCAGGCTGCAAGTCTTCATGGTTTCTTTTTTGGAGTCTATATATTTTCCTATCTCTGCCATTTATAGTTCTTGATCACGATTCTCCCCATTCTCACAGTGCTGGTCTCTAGCCTCTCACTCTGATACTAGTTGTTCCTACTCATTCACAGGTCCCCCAGACTCTCCTTTCTGGAGCCTGGGATCCCCTTGGCCATAACTCTCCCCATTTATCAAAGTCTGAAAGGATCATGAGGCCTACAAATTTGTGACCAAGAGCCCTGCTCTCCTGGGAGAAGGTGCTTAGAACTAAACAAAATGCACTTTTTGGAGGTCCAGTTATTCAGCCCAGGCAGCAAAGACCCTGGTCACCTGTGCGTAGTGTATTCCTGTGCTGCAGGTCCTGTCCACTCCTCTCTTTCATCCTCACCTCCTCGACTTTAACCTCTCTCTTCCCTCTGCTTCAGAGACTTCTGTTGTATAGTTTATGTTTTTCAGAATTTCCAGTGCTATTTTAATGAACATTTAATTCTGTTTTCGTGCTGTATAAAGTACTTGTTCTGATGCTGGGATATGACTCTTAATGCCTGTATTTCTGTATTTTTCGCTGTATAAGATGACTGGACATATAAGACGACCCCCAAATTTTCCAGTTAAAATATAGAGTTTGGGATATACTCTTCCAATGCACACCAAATAAAAATTAAAAAAACATCAGATTTGATTTCAATATGGTAATTTTGAGAAGATTTTCCTTGGTTAAAAAGTCATCTTATACGCTGGAAAATACAGTATTTCTGTCTGAAAATGAAGTTTATGACAAAGAAATATGTTGATATAAATATGATATCTTTATTAACAAAAATAATTAGTAAACTGACTCAACTGTTATTAAGGGATATTTTAATTTGCTTTTTTGACAAAATAATGATGGGTAAATAGTAAGTAATGCATCAATAATTGTTAATTTCTTATTTATCAAATTCATATTAAAATATGGATTTTAATAAGTTTAGAAAAACTGCACTTATAATTCTACCATTCCAGATAATTGCTATTTTTATCTTCCTGTGTTCTCTTCCGGGTCTAGGCTATTACTTTGGCAGCTACGGATGGGGTTCCTAAGGTACTTCTGTGGTGGAGTAATTACTGTTTTCATTATTTTTTATGCTTATTTTTAAAAAATTTCTTTATTGATTAAGGTATTATATATGTGTCCTTAACCCTCATTACCTCCTCCCATCTCCCCCACTCATGTCCTCACCCCCCTGATGTCTGTGTCCATTGGTCAGGCTTATATGCATGCATGCAGATCCTTTGGTTATCTCTTCCCCTTAACCCCACCCTCCCCTATCTTCCCTCTGAAGTTTGATGGTCTTATTGATGCGTCTCTGTCTCTGGATCTGTTTTTGCTCATCAATTTATGTTGTTCATCATATTCCATAAATGAGTGAGATCATGTGATATTTATCTTTCTCTCACTGGCTTATTTCACTTAGCATAATGCTCTCCAGTTCCATCCATGCTGTTGCAAATGGTAAGAATTCTTCTTTTTTATTGCAGTATAGTATTCCATTGTATAAGATGTACCACAGGTTTTTAATCCACTCATCTGCTTATGGGCACTTAGTCTGTTTCCAAATCTTAGCTATGGTGAATTGCGCAGTTATGGACATAGGGGTTTCTAGTTTCTTGGGATATATTCCTAGAAGTGGGATCACTGGGTCAAATGGGAGTTCCATTTTTAGTTATTTGAGGATACTCCATACTGTTCTCCATAGTGGCACCAGTCTGCATTCCCACCAGCAGTGCACAAGGGTTTCTTTTTCTCTGTATCCTCTCCAGCACTTGTCTCTGTTGATTTGTTGATGATAGCCATCCTGACAGGTGTGAGGTGGTACTGTGTCATTTTGATTTGCATCTCTCGGATGATTAGTGACTTTGAGCCTGTTTTCATATGTCTCTTGGCCTTCCTTCTTTCTTCTTTCTAAAAGTATCTATTTAGGTCTCTTGCCCATTTTTTGATTGGGTTGTTTATCTTCCTTTTGTTAAGTTGTATGAGTTCCCTGCAAATGTTGGAGATTAAACCCTTATCAGTGATAACATTGGCAAATATGTTCTCCCATGCAGTAGGTTTTCTTGTTGTTTTGTTGATGGTTTCTTTTGCTGTGCAAAAGCTTTTTATTTTGATGTGATCCCATTTGTTTATTTTCTCTTTAGTTTCCATTGCCCTGGGAGCAGTATCAGTGAAGAAATTGCTTTGGCATATGTCTGAGATTCTGCTACCTGTGGATTCCTCTAGTATTTTTGTGGTTTCCCATCTTATGTTTAAGTCCTTTATCCATTTTGAGTTTATTTTTGTGTATGTGTAAGTTGGTAGTCTAGTTTCTTTTTTTTGTGATTTGTCCAATTGATGGAGGAATTTGTGTGAAAAGTTGTATTCCACTTGACAATTGTACTTCACATCACTAACTCTTAGTAGCATCCACATTTTAACTTGCTGCAGTAACCAGCTTTAGTCTATTATCTTGGAACTATGCTGTTCATTATAACGTTGAGGTTTGTTTGTGTGTGTGTGTGTGTGGGGGGGGATGTCTATGACTTGACCATAAGCACGTGGGAGAATAGACGTGTAACAGTAGATTTTCTTTGTATGTAGTGAGTCTGTGGGTATTAATAGGCCTTTACATAGAAGAGCTAAATAATTCCCTCCTTATCTTGACTTACTGTGTTCTGTTGACATCACGAAAAGTTCAAGATAGGCAATGGATGGAGCTGAGGTAATAATCTACCTTATCCTCCAAAAAGGATAGCAATGAACATTACAAAACTCAACAGGGAGAAAACAACTCCCTCTGGCCTCTCCCTCTTCCTAGTTTTCTTTCTGAAATTGCAGATTTCTTATCTTGGTATTTATAAAACTTGGTATTACAAAATTATTTAAAGTGCTGGTGAAAAACATAATTTCCTGGTCTTTTCCCAAACCTATTGAATTTGAACTCTGAGGGATAGCTTGGTTTAAAAAGATACCCTGGTAATTTTTACAATCTATGCAAATTTGGCAAACAGTAGTTTATTTGAAGCCAAGTTATAGCTGCTGGGTCACACATTTGTTTAGCCCACTTTCTTAGAGAGTTGGCCAGCAATTCCACCCTTAGGAGACTGACAGCTAAGGGTCCTGTCCTCTCACTCCAAGTGGCTGTGGCCATAGCTCAATGACATATAGCACAGAGCAGGCCAGAGTGGGAGGATCTTCCCCATCCAAAGCCATCATACAGAAGACTGTCACAGCCTTTAATTTGTCTCCATGAAGAGGGAGAAATAAATAGGTGGGGTTATTTTCTCTGTGTCACTTGCAGTTTTGGAATTCTGTTCCAACTGAAATTATAATTATGGATATCAGTGTGTGTGTGTGTGTGTGTGTGTGTGTGTGTGTGTGTGTGAGTATGTGTGTATTTAGAATTTTTCCATATGCTTTTTTTATGTGGTTATTTTAAAAAATATATTTTTATTGATTTCAGAGAGGAAGAAAGAGGGAGAGAGATATAAAAACATCAGTGATTAGAGACAATGATTGATTGGCTGTCTCCTGCATCCCCCACATTGGAGATCGAGCCTGCAACCTGGGAATGTGCCCTGATGAGGAATCGAACTGTGACCTCATGGTTCGTAGGTGGACATGCAACCACTGGGTTATTTTTAATTGTTTATACACTGAAAAATTGCTCCCTCATTAATCCCAGTGGTATTAATTTGAAAGTTAAGCAAAGTTTATGCAACTCTAGGTCATTGCCCATACCTGGAGTAGTATTCCCTGAAGTACCCTGGGTCCCTCTCAGGCTAGGGACCAGGGCCCTTCTGCTGTCCTCCTGCAGCCACACTCTCTACTTTACACTGCCCCCTCCCATGGCAGTGTCCCATGCTCCCTTTTAACTTTTTTCTTGTGTCAAAGATAAAATAGAATAATAACAATAAATCATAACCCAGCAACTCTTATCTTCCAGATTTGGTGGTTTCAGCCAGATGGTAGAAAGAAGGGGACAGATTAAATGAACTCAGGCCATCGTGGCAACTACTGATTGGTCACTTACTTAATTAATAAACTATCACAAGGACTTTATATTTTAAGACAGTGCTTGTTAAGCTAAAGAATACCAGGTAGTTTTAAAGGAGAGTGTGGGGAAATTTGGGGCAAAGGGATCTTTAAATCACACCACAAGGGGCATAGTTCACTCTGATACCCGAGGTCAGCTGTTGCTCTTGGAAATGTGTTGATATGGTGTTCAGCCAGGAAGGCTAGGGAAATATGCTTGAGTCTGATTAAAGGGCAAATCCAGACCTTTCTTCCCACTCCCTTTGTCTCCCTGATCTCTAGAAGGGCATTGCATAAGAGCAATCTCTGCAAGGTGGGTTGTCATGGAAGCAAATGGATCACCTGTGAGTGCAGGGTCAGCCCCAGCAGAGGGAGCATTCATCCCCTGCAGGGCCAGGAACTGCGTAAACCTGGTCGGGGTCCTCATATTTTCATTATTTAAGGCTGATGATTTGTAGACTAAGTGGGTGTCAGTTACAGTCCTTTCATGTAGACAGAATCAAGAACCTTTGGCACAGGCTCTTATCACTGTGTAAAGGTGAAAAATTGATTGGAGGAAAATGTAGTACTTTATTCTGCCTCGTGTCAGTTGAAAGTTTAGTCTGTGTCACCAAAATAATAAACAAATCCAAATCCAACCAGACAGGCTTTTTTTCTTCATTAAAGGATTCTGCATTAGGAAATGAAAATATTTGACAGAGTAAATGCAGAATGAATAACAGAACAAGCATATGGCACCCTCGCACATGAAACCTTAGTCATTCATCAAGCTATGTGGTGTGACATGTCTGCTTCCTGCTGTCCTTGTGGCCTTAGGTACTGTGACTGCTTGGTGATGGGACAGACCTAAGAGATAAGGCTGGACATGTCTCTCTTGAATTTTATTTTGCACCCCTCTCCACACATTTATACTTCCCATATTAAATGAACATCAGAATTGTTGGCAACAGAACTTTGGTGGGCCTGATTTCACTCATCTATGAGGTGTATGGGATGAGATTGAAGAACCCTTTTGGCTCAAGACCAATGATTAAATATTCCAAAAGACATATTTTCTTGAGTGCCTTTGATTTATTGTAGTGTTTTGAGTGACTTTGAGTTAGAATATTTACTTATTTTTCAACTGTATTAGAAGAAGTAGATATTTTATTATTTAATAGTCAATAGTTTATCAGTAATAGCTGAAGCTTCTAGGTGCCACTAGCTGCTCTAAGTGTTTTATGTATATACTAGAGGCCCAGTGCATGAAATTTGTGCATGGCAGTGTAACCCTCAGCCCAGGCTGCACCCTCTCCAATCTGGGACCCCTCAAGGGATCCCGAGATCAGGCCTAAACAGGCAGTTGGACATCTCTCTCACAATCCAGGACTGCTGGCTCTTAACTGCTCGCCTGCCTGTCTTCCTGATTGCCACTACCACTTCTGCCTGCTAGCCTGATCATCCTATAACCACTCCCCTGCCAGCTGATTGCCCCTATCTGCCTTCCCCTGCAGGCCTGGTCACCCCCAACTGCCCTCCCCTGCATGATTGGTCCGTCCCAACTGCTTTTCCCTGCAGGCCTGAGTCCCCCACAACTACCCTTCCCTGCAGGCCTGGTTGCCCCCAACTCCCCTCCTCTGCTAGCCTGGTCACCCCTTAACTGCCCTCCCCTTCAGGCTTGATCGCCCCCACCTGCCTTCCCTTGCAGGCCTGTTCCCTCCCAACTGCCCTCCCCTGCTGGCCATCTTGTGGTGGCCATCCTTTGTCCACATGGGGGCAGCCATCTTTGACCACATGGGGGCAGCCATTTTCTGTGTGGAGTGATGGTTAATTTGCTATTACTCAATAGGACTAGAGGCCCAGTGCACAGATTCATGCACAGATGGGATTCCTCTGCCTGGCCTGCAGGGATCAGGCTGAAAACAGCTCTCTGATATCCCTTGAGGGGTTTCAGATTGCAAGAGGGTGGTTCTTGATGATGCACCCTGGAATCAGGCTCCCTCCTCTCTGTTTCTGGGTGCATGCTCCCAAGAACCGAAGCTGCCAAATCATCACAGCTTGGCAGCTTCTGTTGATCCCCTGGTGGTCATTGTGCATCATAGCTACCAGTTGGACTGTAAAACGGTCACTTAGGCTTTTATATCTATACTAGAGGTCTGGTGCATGAAATTCATGCAAGAGGGGTTGGGTAGGATCCCCCTCATCCCAGCCTGCACCCTCTCCAATCTGGGACCACTGACTCCTAACTGCCCCCCCCCTGCCAGCCTGGTCACTCCTTACTGACCCCCCCCACACTGGCCTAGTTGCCCTCAATTGTCCCCCCCCATTGCTGGCCTGGTTGCCCTTCACTGCCCCCCCCCATTGCCGGCCTGGTTGCCCTTCACTGCTCCCCATCCCGTGGGCCTGGTTGCCCCCAACCACCCCCTTGTGGGCCTGATTGCCCCATGCAGCCTGCTGCTCAGTTGTTTAGTCGCCCCTCACTAATCCCCCTGCCAGCCTAGTTGCCCCACACAGCCTGTTTGGTTGTCTGTTCGGTTGCGATGGTCACTTAGGCTTTTATATATATAGATTGTATCTAGTGTTCATAGCAAGCTCATGAATGGTTGCCATTTTTGTGGCCATTTGAGATGGAGAAACTGAACCACAGGGGTTTGGGTGGCTTCCACAAGGTTCTATACTGGCTAGTGGAACTGCTGGGCTATGGGTCTGGGTGGCATTACTCCACAGTTTACATCCTTAGTTGAAACTATACTGTCTCCCCAGCAAACAGATGCCTAGAACAAACTGCAACTTAGCAGGACAGTTCCTCTCTAATATTATGGGAAGGGGGCCAAAAAGAACCTTTGCCTTATCTATATAATTTGAATATCTATTTCTAATGATAATGTGTTTGTGTATTACTAAATGCAGTTAAAACTGTATAAGTTAAAATTGTCAAAGTCTAAGTCAGGTTATTAATTTCCACTAGTTCACTGCCACTTACATTTTCCCCCCCAAATAGAATCTTAAAGCTGGTGGGTAATTTAGAAATCATTGAACACAATCACCTTATTTTTCAGATGAGGAGACTGTGGCTCAGTGACTTACTCACAGAACAAATTAGTGACAGAGTAGGTCTGCTGATGCCCAATTTTGTATACTTTCTACTGCATATTTTGAGACATACCTTACGTGGAATAAAACATACAGCTCTTAAATGTGCAGTTTGAATTTCAGCAAATGATGGTACACATGAAACCAATTAAGAAGCCAAGATGTAGATCATTCCCATGACCCCTGGACATTTCATTGTGCTAGGCATCTTTTTGAAAACTTTTCCTTGTTCATTAGTGTATATTAGTAAGAATTTAAGTGCTTACATTTCATGTGTGTCCATATATTTTACAGTTCTCAACAGAGACACACCTTAGTGTGTGGATACTTCCTTCAAGACAGAAACAGGATTTTCTCAAAGTCCCATGCTCTTCTACAAACCAGTTTCTAATGCTGAAGTTGCTAATTAGTGTTCCTTGTTTAGAATCAATTACTAAAGTTGGCTTTATCCTGATGTAGTTATTTCATACAAAATTATTTTTCCATCCTTTGATGCCTAAGCTCCCCAGACATAGTTATAGTCAAAGTACATGCCCCCCCCTTTTTTTTTTTAACCAAGCAGTTTACATGTTACTAGAGGCCCAGTGCACTAATTTATGCAGAGGTAGGGTCCAGCTGGCCCAGCCCAAATCGGGGCAGTTTGAGGCTAGGCCTGTCAGGAGGAGGAGATGGTAGGAGGTTGGCTGGCCAGCCAGCTCACCCTGATCAGGGCCTGATAAGGGCCAGGCCAGCTTGGGGGAGGAGCCAAGGCAATTGGCTGGTGGACCCCACCCCCAATTAGGGTGGGTGGCCAATTGGGGGTCAGTGAGTGGGGGTGGGGCCTGGGAGGTTTGCTGGCCAGCCCCACCCCTAATTGGTATGTGTATGGCTGGTTGTTGGTGGGGTTGGCTGGGGAAAGGGGCCACAGGCTGATTGGGGTATTAGGAGCTGATGAGGAGGGCCTAGCTGTGGGCTGGGGCTGTAGATGGTAGGCCAGCCAGTCCTGCCCCTGAATGTAATAGGGGGCTTATCAGGGGCCAGCTGCCTGGGGGAGGGGTCATGGGTGGTTGGCCAGTTGGACCTGCACCTAATCAGAGTTGGGGGAGGACAGTCGGGAGTGGAGCTGACTGGGGGAGAGGCTGTGGGCCAATAGGGTGGTGGGGGTCCATTGGGGGCAGGGTTGGCCAGGGGGAGGGGCCTCAGGCAGTTGGCGGATGGCTCTGCTCCTGATCCAAGTAGGGGGACTGATCTTGGGTGGGAATGGGTGGGGGATGGGGCTGCAGGAGGTTGGCCAACTGGCCCCACCCCCTTTTGGGGTGGGGTGGGCCTATTGGGGGTGGGACTGGCCAAGGGGAGAGGCCACAGGAGGTTGGCCAGCCCAACCCCCTGATGGGCCGGTTTGCTGGCCACATTGGGCGTCATGGCGATGGGTCATTCTGGTTATGGTGTTCCTGTCACTGGCTTTTTATATAGAGAGAGGATTCATCTTTTGGGTTTGTGTGATGTTTCTTAATGATTCAATTCAGATTCCCTCATGATTAGATGTCTGGCTAGAAAATAACAAAGGGAAGGTTGTGTTCTTCTCAGGGTATGGCATCTAGAGCCATAGGATAGCCATCTGCTCGTCATTGGTCATGCTAATAATGATTACTGATTTAAATGTTTGGTTTCTCCACAACACAGTTCCTTTTTTTTTGATTTTTAAAATCTTTATTGTTCAGTTTATTAATTACATTGTTTCCCCTTTTTTATCCCCCTACATCTCCCTTCCACCCTGTACCTATCCCACCCTCCACCCTCACCTCCCCCTCCCCACTGTCCTCTCCCATTGTTGCAAGATTTTTGTCCAGTCTCTTGCTGTACTTCCCACACCCCTTTTCTCCCTAAGAATTGTCAGTCCATTCCCTCTCTATGTCCATGTTTCTGTTATATTCACCAGTTTATCCTGTTCATCAGCCTATCAATTCACTTGATTTTTATGTTCATTTGTTGATAGATGTGTATTTGTTGTTCATAATTTATATTTTTACCTTTTTCTTCTTTCTCTTCTTAAAGAATATCTTTCAGCATTTCATATAATATTGGTTTGGTGGTGATGAACTCCTTTAGCTTTTTCTTATCTGAGAAGCACTTTATCTGATTTTCAATTCTGAATGATAGCTTTGCTGGATAGAGTACTCTTGGTTGTAAGTTCTTGCTCTTCATCACTTTGAATATTTCTTGCCACTCCCGTCTGGCCTGCATCGTTTCTGTTGAGAAATCCGCTGACAATCGTATGGGTGCTCCCCTGTAGGTAACCAACTGTTTTCTCTTGCTGCTTTTAATATTCCCTCTTTATCTTTTGCTCTTGGCATTTTAATTATGATATGTTTTGGTGTGGTCCTCTTTAGATTCCTATATTTTGGGGTTCTGTGTACTTCTTGGGCTTTTAAGTCAGTTTCTTTCACCAGGTGGGGGAAGTTTTCAGTCACTATTTCTTCAAGTAGGTTTTGATTAACTAGTTCTCTCTCTTTTTCTGGCACCCCAATAATTCGGATGTTGGCATGCTTGAGGTTGTCCCAGAGGACCCTTACACTATCTTCAATTATCTGGATTCTTTTTGTTTCTTGCTTTTCCAGCCAAGTGGATTTTGCTTCTTTGTATTTCAAATCTTTGACTTGGTTCTTGTGGCCCTCTGGACTGCTTTTAGGACTTTGTGTGATATTTTTTATTTCAGTCAGTGTATGCTTGATTTCTAGTTGGTCCTTTTTCATATCCGTGAGGGTCTCGTTCATATCCTCAGAGATCTTGTTCATTTCCTTGAGGGTCTCATTCATTTCCTGGTTGGTCTTGTTTATTTCCTCATAGTTCTCATTAAGTTCATCGGCCTTTTCTAGGAGCCTCTTGAAAAGCCTTATAACCGTGGTTTTGAACTCTATATCTAATCAACTTTTTTCCTCCATTTCTTTCACCCCTGATTTCTTTCCATATCTCTGCATGGTGGCTGCTTTATGTGGTAGATGTCCTCTAAGGGTCAGTGGTACAGCCTCCCCAGTTACTTGAGGTGGGTACTCTTACTGCAATCCTTTATGGGTTGTACAGTATTTTTGAATTTAAGCCCAGCTTGTTGTTGTTAGCTGTAGGAGGGTTTGACCTCCAGGCCAATTGGCTGTGAAGGGAGACTGTGTTCAGGTTGGATGGGTGGAGTCTCTGAGTTGAGCAGGCAGCCTCAGTGTCAGCAATGTCCTATGCAGCGCTCGCGAGTGCGGGTCTCTGTTGGATGGGGATGGCTGCAGGCACCTCCAAGAGAAAGCCCGCTAGTCTCTTCCCCTTGCCAGACAACTCTGCCTCTCCCTAAATGAGTCTGCATACCCAAAGTCTTGTCCAGGGTTGTAAAACAGGTGGTTTCTGGGACCAGGAGACAAGTACCCAGGGAGCAAGTCTCGAGTCTGTGCTGTTGCACAGTTTACTTGCGTGCAAACTTCTTTTCCCAGCTACCCGGTTTCTCTGTAGACTAGGGGACCTCTGCCGCACCCGGCTTCCAGGGTGCGTCCCCCGGACCTCGGACCTCGCCTGGCACTGGGGAATCTGTGTAGTCGGACGTCTCCGCCCTCCCCGTTGGAGAAATCCAGCCGGGGTTGCTGCTCCAGCCCTACAGCCCGCGCGTGCGACCAGGACAGCTCCTAACCTGTTTCCGTCTTCAAGGCTGTGCTCCCGCCGCTCCTCTGAGTCTCAGTGTCCCACCTTTACTTTTATTTGTGGAGTTTTCACTCAGCCAGCTTTCTGGTGATTCTGGTGATGTTTGTTTTGTTGTTATGTTGTAGTTTTTGAATTGTTGCACGGGGCAGAACAATAGGTGTTTACCTGTTCTGCCATCTTGGTTCTCAACACAGTTCCTTTTTGCCCCCTAACATACAATAAGCAGTCGGAGGGGTGATGCATTAAGAACACTTAAATATCATGCTTCTGATCCCAGTCTCTCCCCAGACTGAGCTTCTACCTCGGTTCCTTTTTAAGACACATTTCACAAGACTTATTTACATATATCCCAGGTAAACAGGAAAACTGGAGTGATTTTGTTGAGGCTGTGTCTTTGCCTGCATAACATACCCCCATGCAAACCTGTCTAGTTGGTACCACAATTGAAACCTATCTCAAAATGCCATCTTCTCTCCTTTCCCTAATTAGATTCAATGTCTTCCTCTTTAATCTCCAGGAACACTTTGTACTTTTCTTGGGGCACATATTAACTTCTACTTTGTGCTTACCACTTATTCTAGTTACCAGACAGTAAGTGCTTTGAGGGCATGAGCTGTGTCTTTCTTATTCATTTCTGCATCCTCTACTGGGCCCAGAAGAGACAGTCCCTGGGAGACATGTGATCAGTGTTTATTCAAGAAATACATATTTCCTCCTACTACTCACCCCTTCTGATGTGCTAGTTGAATACTCAATTGAATATTTCAAGAACTCAGTTTCCTCTCTTTAGCATCTCTTAACCTCCTATTTAACAACACGTTGCTATTTTGGCCTTGAAGTAAGAATGGAAACCCTTCAATGTCATTTCTGTACTCTTAGCTCAGGTGTTAAGAAAAGTGTTGAGTGAATGAGTTGCTTCCTTACTGTGAGGATGTATGTTTCATGTTTCCATCTAAGACTCTTACTAGAGCACTGAGCCAGCTTCTCATTGTTTTGACAAGAAGGTATGATGAGGTCTGCTCTTCCTCTGGGGCATTCTTCTAACACTTATTAAGAATAACTCCATGTGTATTGATGGAACAGATCCCTACCTAAAGATTACCCTGTGTTCGGGTTTTAAAAACTGAAAGTATAACCTGTCAAAATCACAGGAATTAGGAGCCAAGGTTATTTATTTGTTCAGATAGTATTAATTTGTTTTGCCAAGACATGTAAGAACAATCATTAATTTAGTTTATAAGTTTAATGAATAATTGGAAGAACAAAAATTCTAAGTAGGTCAATCAAATGTTATGGTACAACTAACTTGCAGTTATACTAGAAAAGTGTGTCCAGACAGATGGACACTAGGCTTTTTATTACTTTACTAGAGGCCCGGTGCACGAAATTCGTGCTCAGGGATGGAGGGACGGGGGATGTACCTTAGCCCAGCCTGCACCCTCTCCAATCTGGGACATCCTTCTCACAATCCAGGACTGCTGGCTCCAAACTGCTCACCTGCCTGCCTCCTTGATTGACTCTAACTGCTTCTGCCTGCCAGCCTGATCACTCCATAACCACCACCCTGCCAGCCTAATTGATGTCTAACTGCTCCTCTGCTAGCCTGTTTGCCCCCAACTTCCCTCCTCTGCCGTCCTGGTCACCCCTAACTGCCCTCCCCTGCAGGCTTGATCGCCCCCAACTGCTCTCCCTTGCAGGCCTGGTCCCTCCCAACTGCCCTCCCCTGCAGGCTTGATGACCCCCAACTGTCCTCCCCTGCAGGCCTGCTCCCTCCCAACTGCCCTCCTCTGCTGGCCTGATTTCCCACAACTGCCCTCCCTTGCCGGGCCTGGAACCTCCCAATGGCCTTCCCTTGCTGGCCATCTTGTGGTGGCCATCTTGTGTCCACATGGGGGCAGGATCTTTGACCACATGGGGCCAGCCCTCTTATGTGTTGGAGTGATGGTCAATCTGCAAATTATTCTTTTATTAGGTAGGATAGAGGCCTGGTGCATGGATGGGGGCCAGCTGGTTTGTCCTGAAGAGTGTCCCAGATCAGGGTGGGGGTTCCCTTGGGGTGAGGGGCAGCCTGGGCAAGGGGCCTGTGGAGGTTTGCAGGTCAGCCACACCCCCCCAGTGACCCAAGCGGAAGCCCTGTTATCTGGGATTAATCTATGTCTACAATTGAAACTTTGTAGCCTGGAGCAGAATCAAGCCTTCTGCTCACTCCTTGGTGGCAGCCTTTTTTGTCTGAAACATTGTAGCCTTGAGTGGAGGCCTAGGCTGGCAATGGCAGGCGGAAAGCTTGGCTTCCTCCGTTGCCAGGGAAACCCAAGCCTTCCTCCTGCTCTCAGTGGTGGCAGCCATCTTGGTTGGGGTTTATTTGAATAATCTGCTCCTGATTGGCTGGTGGGCGTGGCTGTGGGCCTGGCTTGTGGGTGTGGTGAAGGTATGGTCAAATTTGCATATTATTCTTTTATTAGATAGGATGTAGAAAATGTATAAAATACATCTTTTCTAAGGTGTGTTTTTAAGTGTTTTTTATAGGATGGAACCACATAATTCTTTATAGCGGGGCTTTCCTTAGAATCTTAACTAGTCTATTATTTTAAGAAGAATTTTACAATTTTACAATAGTTTTAGAATTCCAGAAAAGTTGCAAAGATAGTACAGAAAGCATGCATATACTCTTTACACAGCTTCTTCTATTGTTAACATCCTATAGCATTAGGCACAGTTGTCATGAGTTAGAAATAAACATTAGTATATTATTATTAACTAAATACTTTATTCAGATTTCACCAGTTTTTCTCTACTGTCCTTTTATTTGGTCTGGGATCTCATCTAGGTCATCTTATTACATTTAGTCAGATGTTTCTCTAGCTTCCTCTGGTGTTGTGACAATTTCTCAGACTTTTCTTGTCTTTGTTGACCTTGATAGTTTTTAAAGTGACTAGTCAATATATATATATTTTTTTACAGAATGTCCCTCAGTTTTGATTTCCTCAATGTTTTTCTCATCGTAGACAGAGGTCATATTTCATTACATCATATTAAGGTTACATACTATCAACATGACTCATCATGTTGTTGTTAATCTTGAGCACCTGGTCAGGGTAGTGAGGTTTTCTCCACTGCAAAGCTATTTTTTTTTTCCTTTCACATGTTCTTCTCATTGGAAACCAGTCATTATGTCCAGCCTACTCTAAAGGAGGAAAAAGGATAGAACATTAAGTTCTATTTCTTGGAGGGGAAATTACATAAATTATTTCAAATTTTTCTGAAAGGGAGATTGAGCGCTTTTTATTTATTTAATCATTTATTTGCATCAGTATGGACTCATAGATACTTATTTTATACTTCAGTTTAAAATCCAATATTTTGTTATTTATTTTATTGCTTAAATTGTTCAGCTTTATGAAATAGACTGTGGAATCTCAGAGGGAAGATGCAGGTGGATGGGCGGGAAGAGATCAACCAAAGAACTTGTATGCATATATGCATAACCCATGGACAGGAGTGGACTAGAAGGAATCAACAGGGGAAAAAGAGGACATCAGGAGCTCTTTGGGAGCAGGCCTTTGAGAGCTCTTTTAGTTGGTTACTTCAGTTTTGTCTCTTTGATGTGTCCCATCATTTTGTTTTGTGAGCACTTCCTTATTTATAGATGGGGAAACTGAGGCCAAAAGTGAGGGGTGACATTGACAGTATCTCATAGCCTATCAGTGGTTGACCTGGGATAAGTCCCATTCCTTTTGCTATACCATGTACCTCCTGGGACTTGCACACTACAAGGGTTGAAAATCCATGGTGGGTTTTACTAAGCATTTTGAAGCCTTCACCAATTATCCCTGCCATTGCTCTTTCTGAATTGATACATTTTTCTCTCTCATACACTGAGCTCTTCAGAGAAACACTGTCTTGTCTTTTTAATGAGGAAAGGTTACAATAATTATTCTCTGAGTTGATCATTTCATTCATCAACTCAGCCATCACTATGATTTAAGGGAGAGGCCAAAAAAGGTGGGGGAAGACATTTCGTAGCTATGATAAATATCTGTCTTCTAAGCCTTTCTGTCAATTCCTAAGAGATGTGTCACCAAGAAGCCCTGAAAGCTACAATTTGTCTATGTAGACAAATGATTATAATGAGCAGTTTCAAAAAAACACTAAATTCCAGTGTGTAATTTCTTAAAGATACACACATAAATTTTAGAGATATTATTGATGACCTTTTTATGTACAAAAATGTTGGCTTTCTTTGGGATATGAAAATTAAGAAGAGATAATCCCTGATACCTTTTTTTTAACAAGCTTATTACATGGTAGAGAAGGCAGATATATAAGTCATTAATTACAATAGAATAAAATAAGAGTCATAAAGCTGAAACTATTGATGCTCTAGCATGTGGTCGGCAAACTGCGACTCTCAAGCCACATGTGGCTCTTTGGCCTCTTGAGTGTGGCCCTTCCACAAAATACCACAGCCTGGGCGAGTCTATTTTGAAGAAGTGGCGTTAGAAGAAGTTTAAGTTTAAAAAAAATTTGGCTTTTGAAAGAAATTTCAATTGTTGTACTGTTGATATTTGGCTCTGTTGACTAATGAGTTTGCAGACCACTGCCCTAGCCAGTTCGGCTCAGTGGATAGAGTATTGGCCTGAGGACTGAAGGCCCCAGGTTCGATTCCAGTCAAGGGTGCATCCTGGATTGCAGGCTTGATCCCTAGCCCTGTGGGAAGCAACCAATCAATGTGTCTCTTTCACAATAATATTTCTCTCTGTGTGTCTCCTTACTTCCACTCTCCCTAAAATTTCAATGGAAAAATATTTTTGGGTGATAATTAGCAAAAACAAAACAAACAAAAAACCTGATAAAGCACTAGAAAAAGAACAATCAAGTTCAATTCAGAGGATCAGGGAAGACTTTCCGAAAGATTTGAGCATGACTTTGAATGTTGGTCAGATTTCAATAGTTTTAGTTGGGGATGAAAGCTTTATAGGCCAAAGGAAATGCATGAGAAAATGTGCATGAAAGGTGTTCTGGGAAGAAAAAGAAAAATAGATTAAGAAATATGTAGTAGTTTCTTTTTGGTGGCATCTCAGAGGGTATTGGCTGCTTCAGGATGAAACTCAACACCTCCTTCGCAGCCACTGGCTGCCAGAAACTCATTGAAGTGAACAATGAACAAAAACTTCATAACTTTTATGAGGAGCGTATGGCCATAGAAGTTGCTGCTGATGCTCTGGGAGAAGGATGGAAAAGTTATGTGATCCAAATCAGTGGTGGGAATGACAAGGTTTTCCCTTGAAGCAGGATGTCTTGACCCAGGGCAGAGTCTGCCTGCTGCTGAGTAAGGGGGACTCCTGTTATAGACCAAGGAGAACTGGAGAGAGAAAATGCAGATCTGTTTGGGATTGCATTGTGAATGTAACCTCAGAGTTTTCAACTTGGTCATTGTAAAAAAGAGGAGAAAGCTATTTCTGGTCTCACTGATACCACTGTGCCTCATCACCTTGGGCCCAAAAGAACTAGCAGAATCCACAAACTTCAATCTCTCTAAAGAAGATGATGTTGGCAAATATCTTTTAAGAAAGCCTCTAAACAAAGAAGGTAGGATTAAAGCACCCATGTGTTCCTCCACATGTCTTGCAACACAAACGCAAACATATTGCTCTGAAGAAAGAATGTACTAAGAAAAATAAAGAAGAGGCCGCAGAATATGCTCAATTTCTGGCTAAGAGAATGAAGGAGGCCAAAGAAAAATGCAGGAACAGATTACCAAGAGATGTAGCCTGACCTCTCTGAGAGCTCCTACCTCCAAGTCTGAGTATAGTAAAAAATGAGATTTTTGTAACTAACAAAGGACAGCAAATAAAAAAAGAAAAAAACATATAGTAGTGATTTTGGTCATATATGCAGGGCTGTGATTGGCAAGCTAGGGAGTCTGCTCCATTTAATAAGCTTATGGGGTCTATGACAGACTATTGAACAGGGAAGTGTCATGATCTGGGATGTTTTTAGGAGGATGAAACTTGCAAGGTTAAGTAGGAAGAGACTGATGGTGAATAGACCACTAACAAAGTTATTGTGAAACTTTCAATAAGAGCTGATGCAGGTATGCATAGGATAGCGTTACTACAGAAATAGGGAAGAGAATGAGAGAGGATGGTTTGGGATGGAAGTTTCAAATTGTAGAGATCAAGGGGTTGTAAAGATATGTATGTACATCTGTACATTTGTGTCAGTGCACTTGTATAGGAAATAGAGACTAGGGTAGCTGTTTGTTATATTATCTACCTGTTATTTTCTGTTCTCTAAGGTAAGTTTCTTATATGTTGTAACAATACTGTGAAACTGAGACCTAGAGAGGTTGTTTGGTTTTCTCATGTTCTCACTGTTCATTAATCTCATCACCTATTGAGGACCGACTATGTGCCAGATTCTATTCTAGTAAATGCCAAAACTTGATCAGATCTGTCTTCAAACTTGAAGTTTTACTACATGAGAAAATGAGAGGTAGGTTAGATCTATTTAAAAAAAAAGTGAAAATAAGATGAAGATACCATCTTGGGAAACACTATGCTTTGGAGAGTGAGGGGAAGAAAATAAGGCCCAGAAGAAGATAGGTAAGGTGCAGGTAAAGGGAAGAAGAAAATAAGAATAGCATTATGCCTCAGAAGAGGAGAGAGAGCTAGACCGAGAAGGAAGAAATATTTATACAGCCAACAGTGTCAAATGCTGCAGAACAAGCAAGGAACTGAAAATTGAGCACTATTCTTAATTTGGTTGTGAGTTGGTTAGATGAATCCCCCCCAAATGGGGAGAAAGCAGCCAAATTTCATGGAATTAAGGAAAAAATGGGTAACACAATGGAGGCAATGAGCAGAGATAGTTTGGTAAATAAGAGAAAAGGAGACCGTGATCAACAAAATGGAAAGTGTAGGAGACAAAGGGGCTGAAGATTCTAGGAAGGTAGTGAATTATCTGAACATTGGACCAGGATTGGGAAGCAAATCAAGCAGACATAGATTATGGGATTGTGGGCTGTTACAAAGATCAAAGGGCTGAGGGATGAAAGAATGGAAAAGTTGGGGAGATGGCAGATTATGGTCCTATAGAATGAATTGAATTTCAGATTAGGATTTTAGAAATGGGGCAGTGTCCTATATAATAAAACCCTAATATGCAAATTGACCAAATGGCAGAACAACAAGTTGATGTGATGGGTACTGACCACCAGGGGGCAGATGCTCAATGCAGAAGCTGCCCCCTAGTGGTTAGTGTGTTCCCCCAGGGGGAGCATCTCTCAGCCAGAAGTTGTGCTTGTAGCTGGCAAGTGCAGTGGCAGTGGCAGGAGCCTCTCCCGCCTCTGTAGAAGCACTAAGGAGCAGCGAGCAAAGCAGTAAGGAGCAGTGAGCAGGCAGGTGGTAAGGAGTGAGGGATCCCAATGGTGAGAGGGATGTCTGACTGCCAGCTTAGGCCTGATACCTTCAGGAATTGGGCCTAAACTGGCAGTTGGACATCCCCCGAGGGGCCCCAGACTGCAAGAGGGTGCAGGCCGGGCTGAAGGCATCTCCCCACCACCCCCTGTGCACAAATTTCATGCACTAGGCCTCTAGTATATAATTTAAAAAGCTGAGATTTGACTATATTGAAAGGAGGCTGAGTTGGAATGAAGATATATTTTTCTGGGATTGAAGAGGAAGGAGGCCCATGTCAGGGTCATCAGTAGGTGTGGATCTTCCCAAAGATGATGGAGTGTTTCAAGTGTAGAGGAAGAGCCAAAGATAATGGTGGAGGACTGGGTGTGGAGGAAGATACAGAGCCTGGTTCTGAAGCAACTGGGGAGGATCCTTCAGGTCTGTGAACAGTCATAAGGAGGGATGGGAGATGCTAATCAGGTGGGGAAATCAGATGTTCTTCACCTGAAATGAGGAGAGATTATTAAATAAAGGTTTGGGAATATAAGACAGTGTGAGAGGTGTGTGAAGAAAGCATAAAGAATGCTTATTCACATTAGAAGGGAGATTTAGAAGTCACATTAAAGAAGTTGATGAAGTGAAATAAGATGGTCAACTGCTAGAGCCCATTTGGATAGGGATGAAAATGTTGAGATGGAAGGAGAGGAGGGGTAACAGAAACAGACATTTGAGAGGAGGCTGGAGGGAATGGTGAGTTCTCAAAAAATCTAATTAGACTGCTGGCTGAATTACCTTAAACTGGTTATAAAGCTAACTACCATAAATAATTATAGCTCAAGTGTGTTATACCACATAAATGTTTTGGAATATAGAATGGAGCTGTTGCACAACAATGCCCAAATGCTTACTTTGTATTGGCTAATCAATGATGAAGCTGAAGAGGTCAGGGGAATTCTCTTTCTCTCTTTTTAATGGACCAGATATCACCATACATTAACTTTGTTTTAAAAGTTGTAGTAGCTATATAAATAGTTATGTGCCCTAGAGGAATAATTCTCACACTTTTTTTTGGGTGGAGGGTGTAATTTTACTTTCTTTGAAATGTTAAAGAAGTTTTAAAAAGAAGTTCCCATTTGCTTGGGTAACTGCCATACCATTTTTAAACAGTGCAGATGTTCCCTCAAATAAGCCATATTTTAAAATAAATCATTTCCTTCTAAATTACAGAAGTCTCCTGTAAGTGGACAAGATGGTGTTCACAGAGTCAATACAACACAAGATCTGGCATCAGATGCCCTGCATATAAGACCAGCCTTCCTGTGCATTAAAGGAGTAACTTGGCAAAGCTACTTAACCTTCAGTTTTAGTTTCCTCATTTATAAAATGGGAATGAAAACATCTTCCCCAGAGATTACACATGAGGATGAAATGAAGTAAGGTATTTGAATTCATCAACTCTTGAGGGCTGGGTTCTGGGAGCTCCTCACTGAGGAATTCATATGTACATCAGAGGTTGAGAAATGTGTGTTTAGGCTATGTGTACATTTCATCTGAGTCTGGAATGTCTTATAGTTTCTATAATCAAGAACAAAACCATGGTGCTTATTTATTTTTAAATATATTTTATTGATGTCAGAGAGGAATGGAGAGGGAGAGATAGAAACATCAAGGATGAGAGTGAATCATTGGTCAGCTGCCTCCTGCACGCCTCCGACTGGAGATGGAGCCTGCAACCCAGGCATGTGCCCTTTACTGGGATGAAACCCTGGATCCTTCAGTATGCAGGCTGACACTCTAGTCATTGAGCCAAACCAGCTAGGGCAACCATGGTGCTTATTTAAAGGGAGAATAGGGTAAGTCTTGTGGGCCACTGAGGGAATAAACTCACTCTAGGGACTTTAAGTGAGCACTCTATTGGCTACGGCCCTTGAAACTGCTCCTGATTCCCTTCTTGAACTGAAACAATCCACTTGCTTATTCTTCTTGAGAGACAATGCCAGTTCCTCACCATTATGGAGAGATTAACCTGATTTAAATCTATAATTTTCCTGGCAAGAGCAGGGTTCAGGTTCTATTTATAGCAGGTCTTTGGTTTAGAGTCTGGCTTTGTCTCTGAACTGATTTTTTTTTTTACCCTGGTGACTGTAAAGTCAGTTCTGAATCAGGTTAAGAAGAGAATATCATAGTAACCTTTTAACTCTTCCTTTAGGCCTTTCCTTCTTCAAATGAACATGTCTCAGGGAGCTGTATTTTTCTAGATGTAGAAGTTGGGGAATTAGGAAATTAGTTGATTAAATTTCTAAATAATATTATCCTTTTTATAAGGTTATAAGACTGGATTAGTCCAAAGAATACCTAGACATTTTTTAGCCATCAAAGGGTTACTCAGATCATACTTATCTCTTTTCCCCTTCCCTCTTCTACTCTCTCTTCCCCTCTCCTACGTACCTCTCCTGTTGTGTTCTCATCTCTTCTTTTCTTTTATTCCTCCTCTATCCTCTTCCCTTTCCTCATTTATTTATTACCTATTATCTATCTACCTATTGATCTAGAAGTCTGTCTGTTCTATCTATCTATCTATCTATCTATCTATCTATCTATCTATCTATCTATCTATCTGTTATCTAACTACCTGACACCTGTCTTTGTTCACCTGTTGTTTTGTTTTAACGGGAATGAGAGCAAAGGGTGATGAGGGAGTAGAAGTTATTGAAATATTGGAGTTTGTTGGCAATGTTGCATAATATCAGATCTATTACATATACATATTTGTATCATTTATTAAAATAATTATCAAAGAAGAAGAATTTTCTGGAGTCCAATGAGACATAATTCAGGTAATGGGGAAAAACAGAGCAAAGAAAACTTGTTGGTTAAAGGCTAGAATGCCAGGTTGCAAGAAAACAATTATAACCTTTATCTCCCCAGAAGAATTGAGTCTAGTGGCTCCAACTCCTCATCTGGCCTCATTTTCCTGTTGCCACAAAAATATCTGCCCTAAGCCCTGGCTGGTTTGGTTCAGTGGATAGAGCGTTGGCCTGTGGACTGAAGGGTCCCAGGTTCGATTCTGGTCAAGGGCACCTGCCTGGGTTGCAGGCCCAATCTCCAGTGGTGGGGGGTGTGTAGAAGCCAGCCAATCAATGATTCTTTCTCATTTTTGATGTTTCTATCTCTCTCCCTCTTCCTTCCTCTCTGAAATAAATAAAATATTAAAAAAATATCTTCCCTAAGATGATGGCCTTTTGGTCTACACCTGTTACCTTTGGGAGCAGCCAACAGCCCCACAGGTGCTCAGACTGTGACGGTACTGCAATGAAGGGGGAAATCAGGGTGCTCCCAGTGAGACAGGTCCTCCCCAAGCCAGCACTGCTACTGATGAGCTCTTCTCTTAGAAACCCTCACACATCCCAGATAAATACTCTGGATGACACTGGTTATTCACATTCCTCCAACTTTCCAGGACTACACTCAACACCCCCATGTCCCAGTTACCTCAGTCAGCACTAGAAGCCCAAACCTCACAGACCATCATCAGATGTTGCTTATCTTCACACTGCCTTCTACCTCCCCTAATCTGACTCAATTTACTTTGCTTTCCTGTAATTTCATATTCTTCCACTGCACTCTGGAATTCCTGGTTTGTCCTCATCAAACTCTCCTGGGGTTTACACTCTTCTCCGATTATTTGCTTCTCCTTTTTCCTCTAACTGAATGAAGCCTGGCTGTTCCTCTCAGGTGGGAGATGTCTTCTCTTTCACTCTCCATTTGCCTCAGGACCTGTAGACAGAATAGGTCTTAGTTTCCATATCTCTACAATTTGGTGGATAGTCCTTGACCAGCCTCTCAGATGTTCTCCAGGGAATTAAATGATACACTCTGTAGGGTTTCTTCCACTGTAAGAAATTACTCAGCTACCTTCTGCATGTGTCACAGTCCTGAGCTCTTCCAAGAAGTGATGTCTTTGGTACCCATGCCAGGAGCCCCGTAAACTCACCTCCGTCACTGTCACTTCTTCTCCATTGTCAGATCTATCCCACCTGATGTCTCAACTGCTGTCATTCTTTCTGCTCACCCGCAGGCTATGGATTTGCCTGGTGCTTTAAATGGATGGACCATAAAGGTTTTGTGAAGTTGTCTGTATATCCTTTATGTCTGTACATATATCAGATTGTAAACCCCCAGAGGAGCAGAGCCAAGTTGTTAAACTCATATTCATGGCTCTAAATTCAGTGCCGTGAGCAGATCGGTTTATCTTCATCATCATGATGAAGAGGAGTTGGAAGATTTTCCTCCCATTATATTGAATGCAACTACTGAATTTTACAGACTCCCTCTTAGAATTTTCTGGATGGTCTCCTTTTCATTTGCATACCTTATTATCCCAGAGTGAAATGCAGGATAGAGAGGTAAATGGTCTGAAAACAAACTACTATAATCCATTCACTTTGGCTACCAAAATAAACCAAACCAAACCTAGTTTTTCTTACAGTGTTTAAATCCAGATGGTAGTAAAATTTGACATTTCAATTCTGTTTGTGGAATTCATTTTGTTTTTAAATTGGGTAGAACCATGGAGCTAAAAATTGTCTGAAGTACTAGGAGGGCCTGGTGAAACTCCTTTAGGAGTTTTATTAATAAGAATTTGGAATTCTACAATGAATTTGGAGGCAGTGAGATGGAGCTACAAATAACTGCAATGGGTATGAACCAGGGCACCAATACTCAGAAGTGGTGTGCTTAGTCTAGTCAAGGCTCTAGTCAACCCTCAAGACAGAGGGTTGGCTTGAACAGTGAAAAGAAACAGACATCTGGTAAAAAACAGAGACTCTTTTAGTAGCCAAATTTAGTTAATTTTTTATAGTTTTCATTTTTTTGTTTATAGTTCTCATTCCATAAGGTAGGTTGTTATTCTCAACAATATGTTCTGAAATTATGTAAGGTCTTTTTTATAAATAAACATCACTATTGTAAAGATTCAGTTTAATTAAACTCAAGATTTAGGGGTCCAGAATGTTCAAAACCAGGTAAGAAGGCTCCCTTACCAAATACTTTATTGGAAAATTTTATTTCTGACCTGGTCTGTTCTATATTTGTTCCTGGAAGAAATCACAGAAACAAATCAGCACTTATATGTTATAAACAGTGTATCAGTTAAGTATCTTTGGTTGAAAGTGAAGAAAGCTCAATCCAAATAGATTTACTATAAAAAGGGGATTTACTGCCTTTAAAACTGAGAAGTTCAGTGGGGAGAGTGGCTTAACTGTTGCCTGACACAGGTACTTCAGAAACATCTCCAGGGCCACCAGGTCTCACCTCACTTCTCTCTCTTCCACATACAGGTTTCATTCTTAGACAGAATCTCCCATCATGGCTGACAGAAGGCTGCAGCCTCCCAAGACTTGACACTGCCAGGACTTCAAGTCTGATGGAGAGAAGGAGACCACTCATCCTCAGCATATGAACAAAAGCCCCAGGTCTGGTTATCATTGGCTGAACTGGGTCATGTGCCCATTCTGAAATCAATCACTTTAGGTAAAAGGATGGAATCTGCTGATTAACTTAGTCTAGTCAAGGCTCACACTATATTTAAGTGTGGGAATCAGCCATTAAAACCACATGGCTTGAAATGGCTGGGAGTGTTTCCTTTAAGGAGATTCATGATGAAAAAAAAATATATACGCTATAAGTGATATTTAATTAAAATACTTGATGCTTTAATAGAATATTTACTAATATTGACTGTTTACAGTGTGCTAGGACATTGAGGTAAATATGAAAGGTGTATTCCTTCAGATTTCTTATGGGAAATCACTTGATTCTTAAAGCTGATGCTGCTATGAGAGCTTTATATTTCCTAGCTCTCATGTACTTAATTAAGTGGGTCTGAGTACCTGATTGCTTTGATATATTGTAGAAAGATATATTAATGAGCTATTTTCTCACCTTTCTCCAGGGAAGCACACATTCTCTGGAGATGGAGAGAAGAAATTTCTTCAACTACTTCCTTACTCTGTGGTGCATTGCTAGTGCATACATAAACTGTATATTTGCATGTGTGGTGACAGTTACAGTTTGCTCCACTGGCTCTGGTTTGGTTCTCCCTCCCTCTGATGATTTTGTCTCTGTTTCGTTCCACATCTCTGCCCTCCTCCATAAGTACATAATACATGAATATGTGCATGTGTTTATACACAATAGATATTAAAAATATTTATCAAATGATATGGCATATTCATCTGTCAGTCAGAGTGGATGCCAGCCATGAGCAACCAGAACAATTTTAGTGGGACATAAAGGCTATGAAGAAGCAGAAACCATGTCTTATGTGAGGAAGCAGAGATTCAAATTCACACAGAATAGGTTGAGGGAGCCAATCAAGAGTAAGAGAAGAACAGAACTAGGTCGAGAGTGAGAGTGATCGTGAGAGAGAAGGGAAGAGAGTACTTAGTATCCACATTGTCTCTCTGTTTGATGGCTCCCATTCCTTTGAGGGCTATCTCTATTGTACCGTGGTTCTTCGGAGATACCTGTTTCTTTTATTGCTTTGTTGATTCTTTTAAACCACTCTCTTCCCTTTAAAAGCTACCTTGAGGGACTCTATTAGTATAAACTAAAGCTAACTAAATAATGGGCACACAGCATTTTATAACTTGCTATAATAAACATGTCCGCAGATAGAACTAATCATCACTCTTGAGGAACAAGTCTATATACTGATCCACAAATCCACATACTTTAAAGGCTTTTGGTATACACTGGAGCAAAAACATTTGTCTTTAACAGTTTCATTTACTTGTCCAAAATTTAGCTAACCTGAGGACATAATCCATCTACAAAAAATCCATCTAAATGACTGCCTATGGAAACTGGCTGCCTTCCATAATTGTAAGCCAACACCCTAGTTGTGACTAAGATAGAGTGACTTGCTTCATTCGGTTCAAATCAAACTTACTGAGTTCTTGGTCTTAGCTTTGCCAACCACACTTTGGTTCTTTTTAACACTATGAAGTAAAAGGTGGTCAGACATTAGAAGAGGAACATTTATTTAGTTATTTTATTTAAAAAATATTTTTGTTGATTTCAGAGAGGAGGGCAAAGAGAGAAACAATGATGAGAGAGAATCATTAATTAGCTGCCTCCTGCATATTCCCCACTGGGGACAAAGTCTGCAGCCCAGGCCTGTGCCTTTTACCAGGAATCAAACCATTGACCTCCTGGTTCATAGATCAGTGCTCACCCACGGAGCCACACTGGCTTGTCTTATTTAGTTATTTTAGCATGGTTGTATTAGTGATAATGCTGCTCAAGAAAGTTTTCAAACACACAAAAACTTTTAATTCAGTCTCTAATGCTAAAGCTTTAAGCTTCCCACAACAAAAATTTTCTTGAGAGAGATCACTGAAAGAGTTGCATGTAGTTCTAGGTCTTTCTTTCTCAAAGATGTCAGGATTGACCCAAAATAATGCTTCTAAATTCTGTGTCCTTGGTCAAGGTGTCTCTCACCTTCGACTTCACTGCAGTGAATATAATGTGGAAGTTATCAAATAAGCAAAGAAAATTATATAAGCTTTGATAGCATATCATATGGAATGCATTCTTAAGATTGTATTACCCAGATTGCTTACATGTACACTAAATATCTTTATATTTTACACTACACAGAAAGGTTAACTTATAGTTAATTGATGGTAATTGTAGGTTCCATAAAGGGGTGCTCAACAGATGCTTGGTTATATGTGCAGCTATTTCTATAGAAAAGAAAATTCTAATGACCTATAATAAAAATGTTGAGCATTAGTTTCCTAATCAAGTGTAAAAATATTTATAATAATATTGTTTCTATGAGAAAATTCATGTCTATGTTGCTATAAAAATAACTTTTTTGGGGAATTTTAACTCACCTAAATGAAAGACTTGCTTATCTCACAGATCTCTTCTTTTTTTTGTGTGTATGTAAACTTAAAGGAAATTTGATCAAAAACATTAATATAGTTTAAAATTGCTTTTGAATAGGATTCCTATTGATTAAGTTTAGATAGAAGAGTTGGAGCTAGAAGGAGTCTGGGACATGGCATTTGGGAGTTTGAGATAGGATGTGTGAAGCCAAATGAAACTTTTGAGAATTGAACTACCCAGAAAAAGTCAGGATTTTAAAAATTATAATCTGTACATTTTAGATTAAAAGAAGATTGGAAAAGCAGTTCAAAAACTGGATTAGGCTTGAGATGATGAAGGTCTAGGCCAGTGGTTGGCAAACTGCGGCTCTTTGGCCCCTTGAGTGTTGCTCTTCTACAAAATACCATGGTCTGGGCGAGTCTATTTTAAAGAAGTGGCATTAGAAGAAATTTAAGTCTAAAAAATTTGGCTCTCAGAAGAAATTTCAATGGTTGTACTGTTGATATTTGACTCTGTTGACTAATGACTTTGCCGACCACTGGCCTAGGCTTATGTGCTGGCTCTGGAAGCAAACATAAAAGGTAAAAGAGATAAAAAAGATATTGGAAAGGATATAAGATACTGATAACAGAGGGGCTAGAGAAGAAATAGTAGGAGAATTGTGACTTCATGTTTGAATGACTAAGAGCAATGGCTTTTCCACTACTGTATCTTCAGTGTCTAAATCAGTGCTTGGCACAGAGTAGGTGTTCAGTAAATATTTGCTGAAAGAATGACAAGTATGTAAAGTACCCAAAAGGAAATGAAGTTGCCCATATAATTTTCTCAAATTAATTTCTCACTGGATATTTGTGAATCACCCACCTGAGACTCAGTGCAAATGTTTACCAATTATATACTATGGGTTTTCTCTCCCACCAGCAGACCTGGTTTGGCAAATTTGTTTCGTAGCATGTCTGTCATGTTATCCCTTTACCTTGTCTCCAAAGAGTGCATTCTACAAAGGGTGATGCTCCTATGATTCTTCATCATTGGAGCAACAAATGATTTGCTGGTGGACCTGGCTACCAATTTACTCCCTCCATGAAGTTAAGAAGAGAAGCATGCTACATTAATATTTACTTGCTTTCTGTGGTGTGTGGAAAGTTGAAGGAAAGGGTTGAGTTGCAAGGAGGAAGCCTGAGGGCCAGATTTTACACCCATGAAATCCCTCATTAGGAAAGATTATGGAATTTGGGGATGGTTTAAAGTCCCAGTCTTAAGTTGAAGAATCCAAAATAGTATGGTGGAAAGAGTTTAAACTGGAATAAAAGAAAATTCACATGGATCCCTGGCTGCCTGGAAATGGTTAGAGCATCGTCCCAAGACACCAAGTTTGTGGGTTCAATCCCTAGTCATGGCATATACAAGAATAAAACAGTGGATCCTATCTAATAAAAGAGTAATATGCAAATCGACCATACCTCCACTACACCCACCAGCCATGCCCATCAGCCAATCAGGAGTGATATGCAAATTAACCCCCAACCAGGATGGTTGCTGTCCAAGGCTGGAAAGCCTCGGCAGGCCCGGGCTGGAGCAGAGCCAGCCATCGGCCCGATTGCAGGGCGATCGCTGGTGGTCCTATGACCAAGGTCCCCTGCCCAAGGCCGGAAAGCCTCAGCCAGAGGCTGGGGCTGGGGCAGAGGCAGCGATTGGGGGTGAGCCATCAGTAGGACATTCCCTGAGGGCATCTGAGAGGGGGCAGGTTGGGCTGAGGGACCCACCCCCCCGTGCATGAATTTCATGCACTGGGCCCCTAGTGTATAAATAACATATGTGGAACAACAAATCTCTCTCTCTCTCTTTCTTTCTCTCTCTCTCTCTCTCTCTTTCTCTCTCTCTCTCTCTCTCTTAAAAACCCTACAAAAACAAATCAAGAAAAAAAAAACCTCACATAATAGTGGGCAACTAACAATTTTCATGGGTCTCATTTCTTTATCTGTTAAAAAAGAGAGACTTGGGTTAGGTAATCTCTAAGATCCTTTCCAGGCCTACAGCCCTAAAGTCTGTAATTCCTTTTTAGAGCCAAGGCATTGATGAAAATATAATCTCTTCTTCGTTATGGCTTCCATTCAGTTTCCTTCTGATTACCTACCCTGTGTTCCACTGTTCTCCCAGTACATTTTGACTGTGTTCCATAGCTTATTATCATGGCAGCACTCCTCCTCATTTTGTTAACACTCAATAATTTATTCAAGTCAGATAACTCAGCTGTTGTGTTTGAAACAACTAGTTTGGTGAGGTTGTAACAGGTACCATAAATTTATTAGGAGCGGCCTCAGACACAAATCAGCCTGTCTGCCCTATAGTTAGTGTCCATAACACACATATTTATACTCCCACTGTATTTCCCACTAAGCCCACAGCATTCTAGGGCTCAGTGGCTGTGTTAGCCCTTACAATTCTAGTCCATCTTTCTTACCTAATGTCACATGGACACATAGTCCTATCATAAGCATTAAAGATTAAGCAGATGTCTTGTTAGAAAAAGTCTGAGCTCTCATGTTCCTGATTCAGTAGATTTATTGACAGGTTATTACCTGTTCTCTTTTATTTTTATTTTTAAAATATATTTTTCTTATTTCAGAAAGGAAGGGAAAGAGATACAGAGAGAGAAACATCAATGATGAGAGAAAATCATTGATTGGCTGCCTCCTGCATGTCCCCTACTGGGGGTGGGAGGTATGTGCCCTTGGCCAAAATCAAACCTGGGACCCTTTAGTCCGCAGGCTGATGCTCCATCCGCTGAGCCAAACCAGCTAGGGCTGCCTGTTCTGTTTTAAAAAGGCTACTACATCATATTTGTTTTCTGAGAAAATTCTTAAATAAATACATACAGGCTTGTTGACCTCAGATTTCTATGTATTTATTAAATTTGGATGATGAAGTTTAACAAGGAGGTCATAGCTTTAAGTTGACAATGTAAGTACTGGATATAATTTATAGGTAAAGATTGAACAGAGATTCAGAGCCTGAGTAAAATTTTTAAGCTTTGCTTATAAATGCAATGGTGTTAACTCCCATAAAAAGACACTTTAAAAAATGAAAACAGCACATAAATATTTAGAGGTATCAACTACTCCAAGGGAAATATTACTTCTTCTTTGTTGGTGTTTTAGTTGCTTAAATCACTGTCTAGAATTAGTAACTATCTAATTTGGGCATTTATGGAGTTCCAATGGGGACTCTTGTTAATAAACCCTTCATTTAAAAACAGAGACTAACCAAGACTTCCAAATTCACAGCTTGTTTCTTAGGGGACTCATTTACCTCTTGGTGTACTTCACATAAGTAAGTGGAAACTTGGAGAATGCAGATTTTCACACACATGACATGAGCTTTAAAACAGATAGCTAAAAAAGAGGCTCATTAAGACTGAATTATTTTTAAAAAATATTTTTATTGATTTCAGAGAAGAATAAAACCTGGGACCCTTCAGTCCACAGGCCTATGCTCTATCCACTGAGCCAAACTAGATAGGGCAAGACTGAATTCTTTAAAGAATCCTACTTGGGTAATGCTATAGTCAAATAGAGCCCACCCAACCCAAGTCTCTTTAATTGGGGTATATTTCACTATAGTCCTATTCAAATTCATATGCAAGTTCATATTCAAGTTCATAGTCCTATTCAAGGGCTCCCCTTTTATGCTCTGCTGCTCTTCTGCATGTCTCCTGCTCTTCTGAGTATCATATATTTATGACTATCATAGAATGTCCTCTAGGGACAGTTCATATGGAATTTAGTACTGGTAAGTTTTGGGCCATAAGTGGGTTAGATGCTTCAAGGATAATGTGCAGGTCTTTAAAATGTTTTTTTTTTTATGGATTTCAGAGAGAGAAAGGGAGAGAGAGAGGGATAGAAATATCAGTGATGAGAAAGAATCATCTATCCGCTGCCTCCTGCATGTCCCCCATTGGGAATTAAGTCCATAACCCGGGCTTGTGCCCTGGCCAGGAATTGAACCATGACCTTCTGGTTTATGGATCAATGGTCAACCACTGAGCCACACTGGCCAGGCTGAAGATGCTTTTTATGTTACCTTCATATTTGACTAATTGTTTGCTGAGTATGAAATTCTAGATTGGAAATAATTTTCTTCTGATTTTGAAGCCATTGCATCTTTACCTTCTTGCTTCCAGTATTGTTGTAAGATGTCTAAAGCTGTTCTTATTCCATATTTTTTATATGTGACTTAAAATCTCTTCAGAATTCATTTTCTCAATGTTGTGACATTTCATAATAATGTGCCTGGTGTGGGTCTATTATCATTAATTATGCCAGGTATTTGTTGAGCCTTTTAATCTGGAAATTCATGTTCTTCAGTGTGAGGTGTTCTTGAATTATGAAATCATTTTCCTGTAGCAGCATACTTGAAGGCAGAGCTTCCCAACCAGATGAGTGTGTAACATTATTTGGGAGCATTATTAAGATATACATTCCCAGGTCTCTGCTCCAGAATTTCAGAATGATATATTTGGGGCATGGCTTTCAGTATATGTATCTTGTAAAAGCTCTTGGTGTAATTCTGAGAAGCACTTTCAGACAAGAGATATTATTTTTAGCGACTTTTAAAGTGTAGTCTAAGGAGTATGGTATCATGGAGCAAAATTGTGTGGAAAAACAGTATTTGAAATTAAACTTGGGTCCAGTTACTATATGATCTTCGGCAAGTATTAAAATGGATTGCTGATGATGATAAACTAGCTTGGTTTTTGTGAGGTAAAATATAAAAATGCCTACTAAATATAAGTCCTATATTTCTCTCTCCCCAATTCCTGCATGTGATATGAAGAAAATAGATGAAGATTAGAACTGTTTCTTGGAACATGCAAACCATAGACTGTATTGTATTAGAAGGGCAGTGAGTATCAGGGAAGCAATTCATACTTCACATTCTCACAGCACTTGAAAGCTTGTTTATACTATATTGACTCATGTGTTTACATTTTATGTCATTCTCTAATTGCTCTTTAATAATTCTGATGGACATTTTGTCTACCCAATTAGATAACAAATTACACAAAGGTAGGGATGCTGTCTCTAAACTCTGAGTCATTCATAGTACCAGGTACAGGGTTCTGTGTGTCAAACATTCCTTTTTTAGTGATAACAGCCTATAATGAAACATTTATCCATTCTTCTGATTTATTGAGGAGACAGAATATGAATAAAACAGAGCTTAGGAGTTTAGGAAAATGTGATTACCAACTCAAATATCCAGCATGATGTTTCTTACAGTTGTCTGGATGACATGATTTATTGGTGCTTTGCTTTGAATATCCATTAGGAAGACAAAAGCAATATTATTTATCTGTATTTACTGTTAACTCTTGTTGGCTATCCATCCCTTTATTGTTCCTGGGTGACATTACTGGCATACATGAAATTACAATATGTATAACATGCATGGTTTCCATTTTATTCATAAGATCCTTCAAGATAAGAACCCTGCCTTAACTTTCGTATTTCTGATGTCTAGAATCATACGTGGCATATAATAAGCACTCAGGATAAATTTTATTGATGAATCTTCATATTTATACATAATTCTGAGTAAAGATATAGGCCAGTAATTGTTTGGAATGCTGAAAATTTATTTGTTTTCAAAATAGAACATTAGTTTTTCTCAGACTTTGTGGAGTACAAACTTCTAGGTATTTTACTGTAGATATCTATAATAATTTTTCATTACCAAAGTTCTGAACTTGGGGTTTATATTATTTGACTTTACAGCATTCTGACTTTTCAATTCAATATGACAGATATTCACCAAACCTCTTCTATTTTCAAGATTCTTTGGAGTTCTACTGCAACAGTAAATTTATTTAGAAATGAAACAGTTAAGACTGATATTTGATAATTCAAGCAATCTTGCATTGATAAGTATTCTTTAATTAAAGTATTTTTACTGCAGAATATTTCAGAGTTGCATCATATATTTAACAATTATTTAGTTGATTTTTTTATGGTGGTAAAATTCATATAATATGAAAGTCACCATTTTAACCATTTAAAAGTGTATAGTTCAGTGCCATTTGTGACATTCATAATGTATTGGAACTATTGCCACCACCAACTTCAGATATTTTCATCACCCCAAAAGGAAATAGGACATATTGAATAGTCACTTCCACTCTCTCCACCCCAATGCCCCTAGCAACCGCTACTATCTTTTCTGTATCTATAAATTAGCATCTACTGAATAGTTCATAGTTCTGGCTTATTTTACTTAGCATAATTTTTCCTAGGTTCATCAATATTGTTCCTTTATAAGGCTGAATCATATTCCATTGTGTATATATGCTACATCTTGTTTATCCACTCACCTGACAATGGGCATTTGCATTTTTCCCATTCTGTTATGCATAGTGCTGCTATGAACATTCATGTGTAAGTATCTGTTTTAGTCCTTATGTTTTTTAAGAATATGTTATTAATTTTAGAGAGAAAGTGAAAGGGAGGGAGAGAAACATTAATATAAGGAGGAAACATTGATTAGTTTTCTCCTGTATGCACCCAATCAAGATTGAACCTGCACCCTGGATATGTGCCCTGAGCACATATTGAATCAGCTACCTTTCAATGCACAGCATGATGTTCAACCAACCGAGCCTCACTGGCCAGGGCTGAGTCCTGGTTTTTTATTCTTTTGAGTTTATACATGGTAGTGAAATCTGTTGGGTCATGTGGTAATTCTACCTAACTTATTGAGGAACTGTAAAAAATCACTTTTTTCATTCCCACTAGCAATGTATTGAGAGTTCCAATTTCTCCATATCCTTAACACTTGTTACTTTTTTTAAATTAAATGATTTTAAACTTTATTACAAATTCTTATCCACTCACACAGCATATTTATAGTTTTTCATTGTATATTTCTGGGACAGTTCTGAAATTTGATTCAGTGCTACCTTGAGGACATTTGTGCTTTGAGCAGAGGGAATGTGGTGTTCTGTGTAATTTCCTGGTTAATGCTAGCAGTGCTCTCAGACCGATCAGCAGAGTTGTTTGCATGTCTGGGAGTATCAGACTTGGGGTGTTACCGTTGATTGCTATGGACAGTTCTCATCTTTGTAGGGAAGATTTATAGGTTTATGGCTATAGTGAAGATATTTTTACCACATCCAAATAACTCTAAGCCAACAAATAACAGGCTGAATAATCATTCTTACTGTTTTGATGTCAGAAAGAGTACATTTGTAATAACTCCACTCTTCTGCTGAAAGGAAGAAGTGTCTCTCTGTTAGAAAATTATTTCAGACTGCAGTATTTTGAGTTTAAGAGTTTTGCTATCTGATTTATGACAGCATTTTCTCCTTTGAGAGAAATTTACATAATAAGATACATAAGGAATTGAACAAAGTAGCAGTATTTAAACACATTGTTATGTACAGGCTTGACTTAATGACCTGAATGATTGAATGGGTATACAAAAGAGGTTCTTTTGTAGTTCACCTAGGGGTAGACTAGGGCTACAATATTTATGCCACATTTTCAATTGTTACACATTGCTTTCAGAATCCAGAGGAGGTCTCTGAGTTAAGTATAAAGTTTCAGAGACAAATATAGAGAGACAATGGTCCATTCTTTCCATTAGTTAACAATCTCCCTCAGGATATGAGTTAAGGCCATGCAATTGAAAACACACACACACACACACACACACACACACACACACACACACACACACACACCGCTTATTGATTGATTAGGGATGCGTGGTTTAAGTATTAGGCTGCTATTATCTTTCTCATGCACTTCCCTAAAGAAGCCCATTAGGTAGAAATATAAATATATAGGAATCATTTTAACACTGTCTAGTGCTATATTATTTGGAAGGAGAAATTAGCTCTGTTGGAAGGGAAATCTTTACTACCAGTATAAAGCATCTCAAAAGATATCAGACAGTCTTCCAAGTGCTAATACCTAACCTAACTGGGACAGAAACTGTTAGTAAGAATAAAAGGCAAAGTAAAGCCAACATCTATAGTTTTCAGCATATAAGCACAGGATTTTGAGAAGCACTATTGTACAATGGCATGCATAGTAGGCTTTACAAAAGTGTTTTTTAGAATTAATTAGAATAATGTAGGAAAGAAAAAAAAGACTATAAACTAAACAACCAAAATATTTAACTGAAAGGGTAGATAATCCAAGGGGGGAATCTTTGTTGCTATCCCCAAAGGACCTCAAAATTTCTGTTTACTTTTAATTCAAGATATCTGTTTAGTGCCTTCTACCTGCCAGGCACAAAGATGAAACAAAGAAATGGGATGAAGAGTAGACAAGGGCCATCGCTGTTGTTGTTCAGTGGTTAGAGGATGAGCCTATGCACCTGAGGGCCAAGGATTTGATTCCTGATTAAGGTTATGTACCTGGGATGCAGATCTGATCCCTGCACAGCACATGTGGGGAGAAACCAATCGATTTGTCTCTGTCACTTTGGTGTTTCTCTCTCTGTCCCCCTCTTCTCTCTCTTCCACTCTCTCTAAAAATATCCTCATTCCTTGGATGAGGATTAAAAAAAAAGAGTAGAGAGGGAATGGGAGGAATGTTAACAAAGATGTGCAGCTATAGAAGTATGTACTAAGGTCAGGAGCAGGCAGGGGAAAAGAGGAGGAACTAATTAACTCTGTCAATGGTGGCATAGCAGAAGAAATTAACAAAGGAAATGACTCACTGAGCTCAGTTTTGAAGGTAAATGCTGGTTTATCAGGAAGACAATGCACAAGGATATTCTGGGTAGCCAGGGGAAAAGGTGGGAATTAGTGCACTCAACTAGCTTCTAAATGATCCTGAACCTACCGTTTCAAGCTCACTGCTGCCTGGGATGGGCTTGATGGAGCAACTTTAGGGAGAGATCATCTCGGAGGTGATGTGATTTTCCAGGTGAAGAAGTTTGAGCAGGGATAATAGGGATAGAAGGCTGAAGTGAAGATGATGGACTTGATAGAGAGATTTTGGAGATAAAACTAAATGCACTTGGTGATTAGACTGAGTGAAGAGGAGAGTTGTAAGCCATGTTTCTGGCTTAACTGAGTCATGCATGCATCAATAGTTATTATTAACATTTTAATAAATTATATTTTTTATTTAAATATATGATTTAAACATTTTGTACACCCCTAAATTTGATTTATTGTTTCTTTTTGGACCAATTCATTATTTTGTTGTTGTTGAGTTTTATAGTAGAAATAAATGGGAGGAAATATGTCAATTTATTGAGCTCTGTTACAGTCAACTTGTCAGGAAAATGTTTATTTATTTAGTTGTCTCTCCCAGAGTATCTATTTGCCTCTATGAATTAAATGAACAAGCAGCTTTATTTCTGATTATTTCTGAGAGAACTTACCCTTGCATAATGTAAGGTTTGAGTTATCACATGACTGGTCTTCAGGAGCATGAGCAATGAGAAACAGTGAGGTTTAGTAGGCAGATCTTTGAAATCAAGAAAAACCCAGCAACATTGTCAAATATGCACATTTGCCTCTGTCACTGTCCCTCTTTCTCTCTGGTCCTGTCCTGAAGAAGAGACTCCTTACATACTATTTTTGTCCGTTGTTTTTACTAACTCTCGTTAACTAATATGCTGACAGATAAAAACCAAAGCTGCAATTCTTTTAGGAGTGTGGCGGGGATGATAGTCTTCCCTCATCCCTCTGCTTCCCTGCATTTCCCAGCCTTCTGTAAAAAAGGTAGGTTGTCTAGCAGACTGTGGATGGAAAGGATGAACTCTACTTGTAGGCCTGCCTGATCTGCATTCCATGAATCTAAAACATTCTGCACCATCTTCCATGCTCTCCTTGCCTCATCTCTGATCCGCTTAAAGGACTCCAAACCTCTACATCAGACTTTGCATGAGTAAGACATACTTTTGTTATGTTAGGTCACTAAGATTCCAGTTTATTCAACTAGCTTCTGTAGCATAGTCTACTGTGATCAATGCTTAAGTTATTTCTAATTCCATAGGTGACTGTTATGGGCATTAAGTCATCAATGAATGAAGCTAATAGGACAAAAGGGCACTTAAGTCAAATCATGAAGACTATCCTCTTTGAGCCCTAAGGATATTGTATTGACATCAGAATTTGTCTCTTACTTGTTTGGTCCTGCTCCTATCATGTTTTTACTTTTTTGATTTGCAGACTGGGGTAGTTAATATAATAGAATTATCGTGGGGATTAAAAGAGTTGCCATTCCAGTCAAGGGCATGTACCTTGATTGCAGGCACATCCCCAGTATGAGATGTGCAGGAGGCAGCTGATCGATGTTTCTCTCCCATCGATGTTTCTAGCTTTCTATCCTTCTCACTTCCTCTCTGTAAAAATCAATAAAATATATTTTTAAAAAGTTACCATATGTGAAATAGCTAGAGCAGTGCGAGGACCATCCTGGAGAGCACTGGAGATGTGATCTCATAATTAACATTGTATAGTTCTGATGTGATTCACAGATGGGTGTTATTTACATTAGTGACATCTAGTAGTTTTCAAATTCTTACTTAAAAATTGAACTCTCTGTTTTCTAATGTCACAGGTCTCTGACTGCCCTGCATGAATAAGTGTCCACTAAATGGTAGCTACTGTTATTTTCCTGTTGCTCTTTAAAAGCAGCAGGGGGTGAGGGTGACATTGTCATTGTGAGGACTGGTTATTCTTCAGGCCCAGAAAGGCTGACTCTCCCTGGCCTAGGCTGTTCGCTGGGCAATGTTGTGCAACTGATTGGGTTGATGCCAATCAAACCAATTTGTTCTAAAGGCCAGAAAAACTGGACTGAGCATAATAACTACGTGCTCTAATTATGTCTATCCTTGAATTGTTTCTTTCTGTAAACAATAGCTGGAAGAGCATTGAATGGGAGTGAGGTGGTAGTTTTCAAACCTGTATCCAGTCAACCATAATTTCCAGCTTTATAAATATATAACAGCAAAAACTGATTTAAACTTCCCAGCTCCATTTCTTCACCATTTATTTTTTCTTGTTTCATATCTTGCTATTTTAAAATATTTTTATTGTTTAAAATATTATATATTAGTACATATATCTCCTTTTTCCCCCCATTGACCTTCCCCCAGCCTCTCCAAACCCCTGTCACATGCCCTCATCTCACCTCCTCAGTGTCTTGTGTCCATTGATGTGTTTTTATGCATGCTTACAAGTCCTTTGGTTGATCTATTTCCCTCCCTCCCCAGCTTTCCCGCTGTAATTTGACAGTCTGTTCGGTGCTTTACTGCCTCTGTATCTATCTTTTTATTCATCAGGTTTTAATGTTCTTTATGTTCCATAAATGAGTGAGATCATGTGGTATTTTTCTTCAGTGTGAGGGAGGCCTAGGGTTTCATTGCCTGTCTTACTTCACTTAGCATAATGCTCTCCAGTTCCATCCATGCTGCTGCAAATGGTAAGAATTCCTTCTTTTTTATAGCAACGTAGTATTTCATTTGTAGATGTACCATAATTTTCTAATCCACTCATCTGCTGATGGGCATTTAGCCTGATACTGCTCCTAGGGCAATGGAAGCTAAAGAGAAAATAAACAAATGCGACTACATCAAAATAAAAAGCTTTTGCACAGCAAAAGAAACCATCAACAAAACAACAAGAAAGCCCACCACTGTATGGGAGAACATATTTGCAAATGTTATCACTGATAAAGGTTTAATATCCAATATCTATAGGGAACTTATACAACTTAATGAAAGGAAGATAAGTGATCCAATAAAAAATGGGCAACGGATCTAAATAGAATCTTTTCAAAAGAAGACAGAAGGGCCGAAACCGGTTTGGCTCAGTGGATAGAGCGTCGGATTGCGGACTGAAAGGTCCCAGGTTGGATTCCGGTCAAGGGCATGTACCTTGGTTGCAGGCACATCCCCAGTAGGGGGCGTGCAAGAGGCAGCTGATCGATGTTTCTCTCTCATCGATGTTTCTGACTTTCTATCCTTCTCCCTTCCGCTCTGTAAAAAATCAATAAAATATATTTTTTTTAAAAAAAGAAGACAGAAGGAAGGCCAAGAGACATATGAAAACATGCTCAAAGTCACTAATTATCTGAGAGATGCAAATCAAAACGACAATGTAGTACCATCTTACACCTGTCAGAATGGCAACCACCAACAAATCAACAAATGACAAGTGCTGGTAAGGATGCCGAGGAAAAGGAACCCTTGTGCACTGCTGTTTGGAATGCAGACTGGTGCAGCCACTGTGGAAAACAGTATGGAGTTTCCTCAAAAAACTAAAAATGGAGCTCCCATTTGACCCAGTAATCCCCCTTCTAGGAATATATACCAAGAAACTAGAAACACCAATCAGAAAGTATGTATGCACTCATATGTTCATAGCAGCACAATTCACCATAGTTAAGATTTCTTCATCTTTTAAATGAGAGTTCGGACTAGAGGATCTTTAAGGATCCTTCCTGTAACCTTTTACAACCCAAAGAATTTAAGTTCCACATGGCTCAGTCTGTGTAAGAAGGAATTCAAAGAAATTGTGTGATACCCAAGAAGTAGAGTTCTTAAAATATTATTTTAGTTTCTCAATAATTTGCCAAACTGGGGTTTGCTTTTTGTTTGAGGGTATTTGTTTAAAAAAAAAATAACACCATTACACATTTCACATACCAGACAATGCACCCATTTAAAGCGTACAATTCAATAGATTTTAGTAGGAGGCATGCATTCTTTTAAAAAAATTTCTTTATTGATTAAGGTATTACATATGTGTCCTCATCACCCATTACCCTTTCTAACCCCCCTGGTGTCCGTGTCCATCGATTAGGCTTATATGCATCCATAAAAGTCCTTTGGTTGATCTCTTCCCCTTACTTCCGCCCTCCCCTACCTTCCCTATGAGGTTTGACAGTCAATGCTTTTCTGTCTCTGGATCTGTTTTTGTTCATCAGTTTATGTTGTTCATTATATTCCATAAATGAGTGAGTTCATGTGATACTTATCTTTCTTTGACTGGCTTATTTCACTTAGCATAATGTTCTCCAGTTCCATCCATACTCTCGTTTGAAGCAGACAACTTTTCTTTCTTCTTAAAGAATACCTTTCAGCATTTTATATAGTCCTGGTTTGGTGTTGTGAACTCCTTTAGCTTCTTCTTATCTGTGAAGCTCTTTATCTGACCTTCAATTCTGAATGATAGCTTTGCTGGGTAGAGTAATCTTGGTTGTAGGTTCTTGCTATTCATCACTTTGAAAATTTCTTGCCATTTCCATCTGGCCTACATAGTTTCTGTTGAGAAGTCAGCTTCCAAGTGTATGGATGCTCCCTTGTAGGTAATTGTTTTTCTCTTGCTGCTTTTAATATCTCTCTTTGTCCTTTGCTCTTGGCATTTTAATTATGATGTGTCTTGGTGTGATCCTCTTTGGATTCCTTTTGCTTGGGGTTCTGTGCGCTTCGTGGACTTGTAAGTCTATTTCTTTCACCAGATGGAAGTTTTCAGTCATTATTTCTTCAAATATGTTTTTTGTATCTTGCTCTTTTTCTTCTTCTGGTACCCCAGTAATTCTGATGTTGGTATGTTTGAAGTTGTCCCAGAGGCCCCTTACACTATCCTCAAATTTTTGGATTCTTTTTTGGTTGAGTGTTTTTGGCCTCTTGATATTTCAAATCTTTGACTTGATTCTTGCGTTCCTCTAGTCTGCTGTTGGGTTTCTGTAAAATATTTTTTATTTCAGTCAGTGTATGTTTAGTTTCTAGTTGGTCCTTTTTTATATCCTCGAGGTTCTCACTGAGCTTATTGGCTTTTTCTAGGAACCTCTTGAAATACCTTATCACTGTGGTTTTGAACTCTATATCCAGTCATTTGTTTTCCTCCATTTCTTTTGTTTGCGATTTTTTTCTTTCTCTCACTATTTTCACTGTTTCCCTGAGTTGGTAGGGTACCTTTGTGTGCTAGGTGTCTCGGCCTCCCCTGTTACCTGAGGTGTACACTCTTGGTGCACTCCTTTGTGGACTGTGTATACAGCCTTATTGAAGATAAGTCTTGTTTGTTGTTGGTATCACTAGGAGGAATTGAACTCCAGGCCAACTGACTGTGAGGATCAGCTGTGTCTACTCTAGGAGACAGCTTTCTGCGCCTGGACTTGCAAGCTTGCCAAAGTCTCTGTCGGAGGCATGCATTCTTAATATAGAAAAAAAGTCTTAAAATCTTTATACTTCACTGTCATCTTCATCCCTTTTCACATGGACATCGGGTGTTTCCCAAAACTCTGAATCTTCAACTGACACCTCCCAACCCTTAAAACCTCCCTGACACCCATTTTACATGATTCTCCTTCCTTCTCTTGCTACCTCTCTCAGCTCTTTAATATGTATAATAAACTGGGACTTGTCCATTTTTCTATTTTCTCTCGATCTACTAATTTTTCAGATTCTGAGCAACAAAGAAGAGTCCAAGAGCAACCTGGACAGTTAAGAAAATTTTCCATTTTGATATAAAAGGACGACCTGGGGCCTGGAGGGAGACTGTGAAGTCTCCCACTTACCTGTCATTCCTGTTTCTCTGTGGGCACATGGTGGCTCCTCCTCACACTGTTTCTCTCTGCACTCCCAGGTGCCTCTGCCGTCATGCACACCTGGAAGTGCAGTGCTGTGTGAGGGAGACCTAGGGTTTCAGAGGACAAACTGTTGAATCATTCTCACAGATTGATGCAGATTACACTTGTCCCATTTGTGCAGTAAAATGTAAGGCTTTACTTTTTATTTTTTCTCTTCTACCTAAGGGGAGTAGACCTCTTGATAGCATCTCTGGGATGGTGTGGGTGTGCCCATGCAGTGACAGGCCTGCCCTTGTCTGCTGCAGCAGGTCCTTCCCTGATAAGGCCACACCAGGCCTCTCAGCTCCCCAGGAAGTCATATCCATGCAGGGTGAACATTTCATTGTGACTTAGTTTGTTGTTTTACTGAATTTCATACTGATGAAAATCAATTAAATAATAAATATTTATTAAGCACCTGCTGTGTTCAAACTGTGCCCTAAGTATTCTGTGTAATACATGGTCCCTAGCCTCATATGGTTTTAAAATGGAAAAGCAAATATAAGCACATTGAATATTATCACAGTAGACCTAAAAAGAAGCTTATTTTTTTCAGATAAATGGAATTATTTTTTAAAATGGGAAATATCTTTGTAATAGATTGATATTGGATAAATAATAAATAATGCATTATTTATTGTAAACTTTTTTTGGTAACACATAGAAATATGAAGGAAAAAGTATAAGAAGAAATTTTGTTTCCTAAAAACCTGTAGATGTTTTAAAGATTTTTAATTTTTAAAATTTATTGTTTAAAATATTTTTATTGATTTTTAGAGAGGGAAGAATGGAAAGGGAGAGAGAGAAACATCTATATGAGAGTGAAACATTGTTCGGCCACCTCCTGTACTTCTCTACTAGGGATCCAGCCTGGGCATGTGCCCAGAGCAAGAATCGAACAGCAATCTTTTTTTTCTCCTCAAATTTCTTTATTGATTAAGGTATTACATATGTGTTCTTATTCCTCTATTAATCCCCCAACACTCCCCCCACTCATGCCTTCACCCCCCCGGTGTTCATGTCCATTAGTTAGGCTTATATTCATGCATATAAGTCCTTTGGTTGATCTCTCCTCCTTCTCCCCTCTCTCCCCTATTTTCCCCCTGAGGTCCAGTATTCTGGTTGATGCTTCTCTGCCTCTGGATCTGTCCCTGTTCATCAGTTTATGTTGTTCATTATATTCCACAAATGAGTGATATCATGTGGTATTTGTCTTTCTCTGGCTTATTTCACTTAGCATAATGCTTTTCACTTCCATCCATACTATTACAAATGGTAAGAACTCCTTTTTTACTGCAGCGTAGTATTCCATTATGTAGATATAGCACAGTTTTTAAATCCAATCATCTGCTGATGGGCACTTAGGCTGTTTCCAAATCTTAGCTATGGTGAATTGTGCTGCAATGAACATAGGGATGCATAAATCCTTTCTGATTCGTGTTTCTGGTTTCTTGGGATATATTGAGGAAACTATACTGTTCTCCACAGTGGCTGCACCAGTCTGCATTCCCACCAGCAGTGCAGAAGAGCTCCTTTTTCTCCACATCCTCTCCAACACTTGTCATTTGTTGATTTGTTGATGATTGCCATTCTGACAGGTGTGAGATAATACCTCATTGTTGTTTTGATTTGCATCTCTCGGATAATTAGTGACTTTGAGCATGTTTTCATATGTCTCTTAGCCTTCCTTTTTCCCTTCTTTGGAAAAGTGTCTATTTAGGTCTGTTGCCCATTTTTTTTATTGGATTGTTTATCTTCCTTTTGTTAAGTTGTATGAGTTCCCTGTAAATGTTGGAGATTAAACCCTTGTCTGTGGTGACGTTGGCAAATATTAGATAAATATTTCTCCTATGCAGTGAGCTTTCTTGTTGTTTTGTTGATGCTTTCTTTTGCTGTGCAAGTTTTTATTTTTATGTAGTCCCATTTGTTTATTTTCTCTTTAGTTTCCATTGCTCTAGGAGCAGTATCATTGAAGAAGTTCCTTTGGAATATGATTGAGATTTTTCTGCCTGTGGATTCCTCTGGTATTTTTATGGTTTCCCTTCTTATGTTTAAGTCTTTGATCCATTTTGAGTTTATTTTTGTGTATGGTGTAAGTTGGTGGTCTAGTTTCATTTTTTTGTATGTATCTGTCCAATTTTCCCAACACCATTTGTTGAAGAGACTATCTTGACTCCATTTTATGTTCATGCTTCCTTTGTCAAATATTAATTGGGCATAATGGTTTGGGTTGAATTCTGGGTTTTCTATTCGAACAACAATCTTTTGACACTCAACCAACTGAGTCAAACTGTCCAGGGCAAGAAACTATTCCAGGGTTTTTTTCTTTGTTAAGGTATTACATATGTATCTTTATCCCCCTATAGCTTCCCCACCCTCTCCCCACTCTTGACCTTACTCCCCTGGTGTCTGTGTCCATTGGTTAGGCTTATATTCATGCACACAAGTCCTTTGGTTGAACTTGCCTCCCCTACCCCCCGCCCTACTTTCCCCTGAGGTCCAGTATTCTGGACGATGCTTCTCTGCTTTTGGATCTGTCCCTGTTCATCAGTTTATGTTGTTCATTATATTCTACAAATGAGTGAGATCATGTGATGTTTGTCTTTCTCTGACTGGCTTATTTCGCTTAGCATAATGTCCTCCAGTTTTATCCATGCTATTGCATATGGTAAGAATTCCTTCTTTTTTACTGCAGCGTAGTATATTCCATTGTGTAGATATACCACAGTTTTTTAATCCACTCATCTACTTAATCTGTTTCCAAATCTTAGCTATGGTAAATTGTGCTGCTATGAATATAGGGGTGCATATGTCCTTTCTGATTGGTGTTTCTAGTTTCTTGGGATATATTACTAGAAGTGGGATCACTGAGTCAAATGGGAGTTTCATTTTTATAGTTTTTTCAGGAAACTCCATACTGGCTGCACCACTCTGCAATTTTCCACAGTGGCTGCACCAGTCTTCATTACCACCAGCAGTGCACGAGGGTTCCTTTTTCTTCGCATCCTTGCCAGCATTTGTCATTTGTTGATTTGTTGATGATAGCCATTCTGACAGGTGTGAGATGGTACCGCATTGTCATTTTGATTTGCATTTCTCAGATGATTAATGACTTTGAGCATGTTCTCATATGTCTCTTGGCTTTCCTTATGTCCGCTTTCGAAAAGTGTCTATTTAGGTCTGTTGCCCTTTTTTTGGATTGGGTTGTTTTTCTTCCTTTTGTTAAGTTGTATGAGTGCCTTGTAAATGTTGGAGATTAAACCCTTATCAGTGATAACATTGGCAAATATGTTCTCCCACGCAATGGGATTTCTTGTTGTTTTGTTGATGGTTTCTTTTGCTGTACAGAAACTTTTTATTTTGATATAGTCCCATTTGTTTATTTCTCTTTAGTTTCCATTGCCCTGGGAGCTGAAGATATTGCTTTGGCATGTGTTTGAAATTTAGCTTCCTGTGGATTCCTCTATTATTTTTATGGTTTTCTGTCTTATGTTTAAGTTCCTTAATCCATTTTGAGTTTATTTTTGTGTATGTTGTAAGTTGGTGGTCTACTTTCATTTTTTTGCATGTATCTGTCCAATTTTCTCAACACCATTTATTGAAGAGAATGTCTTGACTCCATTGTATATTCTTGAGTTCTTTGTCAAATATTGTTTTAAAAATATATTTTATTGATTTTTCACAGAGAGGAAGAGAGAGGGATAGAAAGTCAGAAACATAGATGAGAGACAACCATTGATTAGCTGTCTCTTGCACATCCCCTGTTGGGGATGTGCCCGCAGCCACAGTACATGCCCTTGACCGGAATCGAACCTGGGACCTTTCAGTCCGCAGGCCAACGCTCTATCCATTGAGCCAAACCGGCTTCCGCTTATCAAATATTTTGATGAACATCCTTCTAGTCATCTTGCTATGCATATACATACACTTATATACACATGATTCTACATAAATGGATTTATTATATACTCAATATTTTTATTCACTCACAAGTATATCAGGAACTAGTTTATCAATCAATGTAGATGGGCATCATATTTAGTGGAGTGCACAAAATTTGTGCAGAGGGGTGGTTTCCCTCAGCCTAACCTGCATCTTCTCTAATCGAGGACCCCTGGGGGATGTCTGACAACTGGCAGTTGAACATCCCTCTTGCAATCTGGGACTGCTGGCTCCTAACTGCTCATCTGCCTGCCTGCCTGATCACCCCTAACTGCCTTCCCCTGCCAGCCTGATCTCACCCCCAATTGCATCTGCCTGCTTGAATTTGCCCCACCTACCCTTCCCTGCCAGCCTGGTTGCCCCCAACTGCCCTCTCCTGCTAGCCTGATCTCACTCTCAACTGCTCTCTCCTGCCAGCCTGATCTCACCCCCAACTGCCCTCCCCTGCAGACCTGGTTGCCCCCAACTACCCTCCCCTGCTGGACTGATTTCATCCCTAACTGCTTTCCCCTTGCTGGCCTGGTTGCCCCTAATGGCCCTCCCCTGCCAGCCTGATCTTGCCCTCAACTGTCCTCCCCTGAAGGCCTGATCTTGCCCCCTCCCCACTGTCCTCCTCTGCTGGCCAATTTTGTTTAGATTGGTTGGTTGCTATGCCAGTCAGCATCAAAAGCTCTGCCTCCTAGGCAGCCATTGGCTTCTCACAGTTGACCCAGATTTGGTTCTAATTGGTCAGTTTCTATGCCAGTCAGCATCTCTGGACCAGTCAATGGGGCCTGATCAGAAAGGCAGGGCTGATCAGCAGCCCTGGTAGAGGCTTGGAAAGAAATGGAGGTGCAGCTGCTGGCCAGACTAGGAGAGATAGAGAGAGGAAAGTGATGATTAAAAGCTGCCACTGAGGCAATGGATCAGTCCCTATTTGTCTCTTCAGGTCTCTCTCTGGTCTTGATTCGCAGTCCCCTGAGCAGTTAGTGCTGGGGTACTGCACCAGCTGTGGGAGCCATCAGCACTGGGTTGCCACAGGAACCCATTGCTGACTGCAGGACTGACTTATGGTTGGTTGAGCCTTGGTTGTTACCAGTCATTGCGACCCAGGATTTTTATATATTAGGATTATAGCAGAGTATTCAATTGTATTATTATACTTTATTTAACTAATCTCCTATTAATAGAAATTTAAATTATTTTCAATTCTTTAAAATACTATAAACAATCATTGTATATGTGTCCAAATTCCTGGAGGTGGAATTGCTGGCTTACAGGATATGAGTATTTAAGCTTTTGATATATAATGCCATATTTCCCTAAAAAAAAATGCTCCTAATTCAGATGCTGTTTTCCCCTTAGCCAACTCTGGAGGCCCCTCAGGTGGAACACATTTATGGCATCCTGTGTGTCTTAGCCAAGACATCCATAGTAAGGGAGGCAGAAAGTGCTGAAAGTGCCAGGGAGTTATTGTGACCCCTTACTAATAAATGATAGCAATTAGTCGATAAATAAATGCCCCATTCCTCAGAAGAATTCAGTCCGTTGCCTATATTGTTATCTTGTGCAGTAACTCACTGATTTGCTTTCCTCCCTTGCTGCATGACTTCCCATTCATTTACTCAGCTTTCTGGGATTTGTACTCAAATCTTAGTTTTGGGTCTGCATTTGGGAGAACCCAAATAAAGACATCCTTCATATTACAAATGAAAAGTGTGGTGTGCACAACAGTGGCCCCCAAAAGATGGTCATGTCCTAATCCCTGGAACCTATGAAATATTACCTTACATGGCAAAAGGGACTTTGCAGATTTAATCACAGATTGGGTATCTTGGGATGGGAAGATTATCCTGGGATACCCGAGTAGCCCCAGTGAATCACAAGGGTCCTTCAAAGTGAAAGGAGGAGGCAGAAGAGGAGTGTCAGAAGGAAATGTGAAGAGTAGTTAGAAATGTGGTGTTTCTGGTTTGGAAGATGGAGGAAGGGGCCATGAGCCAAGGATTGTGTGTGGCCTCTGGAAACTGGAAAAGGCAAAGAAATGGATTCTCCCCTAGAACCTCTAGAAAGGAACCAGCCTGCTCACACCTTGATTTTAGCCTCTATCGGAATTCTAATCTACAGAACTATACAATAATAAATTTGTGCCAAGTTTCTGGTAATATGTTACAGCAGCAATGGAAAACAAATAAGAAGGAAAGTTTCGCCAGAAGCATCATATGGCAGTGCTCATTGTTCCAAACAAGGGGCATGAGCAATGATGCTCACAGAAGGGAGAAGTCATGAAGTGTTCCCTCCTCTTGAGTGCTGCTGGAGTTTGCTTGTGGGTGAGTTGAGAGTAGATGACTCAATGACCATTAAGTACAGGCCTGTGGCCAGAAACTCTCCCAACAAACTGAGGGTTTATGTTTTAATTTACTTGAAAATTCTGTCAGGCTTTAAAAACAATGTATAGAAACATTATTTGGGAAAAATCAAAGCTCTTCTGGGAAATTTGTTAAAATGCAGATTCTTGGATCTCATTTTGCCAGAGGTTCTGGTCAGAAGGTCTAGAATAGGATGCAGGAGTTTGGAGGTTATCCTGACACAGGCTGCTTTTGGAACTTTCTCACTGGAAAACCCTATTCCTTTGTGGCTGGGATGGGGTCTCTGTGGCACCTATTCTGTCAGGTTGTATAGGCAAGATCAGAAAAGAAGAGAATCATTAGAAATCATCTACTGTTGTATCATGTGCAAAAATCCTAGTTTAGTTGCTGCTTGAGGAATGTGTCACAACATAATTAGAGTCAACTGAAATTTGCTTTTCATAGATGGTTGTGGCCTGGGTCACCAGAGACAGAGTATCTGGACTCTTGTACCTCTGCGGATTGTTTGATCTTATGGTTAGTTTGCCTGCAATAGCATTTCCTCATTTGGCTAATGGGCATAACATTTCCAGAATGACCTTGGAGAGCCAAGCTGTTGGGCTCTTACTCATTGGAAGAAGCACACTCAAACATTTGGAACATCCTAAGAATTACAGATGTGCTGAAAGGTGTCTTAGATCTTCTCCAGCGAGGACTGTGTAGGTCACCCCAAAAGAATGCTTGCATTTGCCTCATGCCTTTTTGAAGGAGGGGCTGTGCTTGTCTAGCTCCGTGCAGCTCTCTGAAATGTCAGAAGATAAGAAATGCCTCTCAGCACGAAGGCTTCCAGACACATATGTGACAAGAAATTTGGCATCAGCTTTGTGTCAGATGTCTAGGATAAAGCAATATGGGTATAGTATTTCTAGTGCTATTTTGGTGCCTTGTGCATGAGCCTGCAGCATTAGAAAAACTGCTTTTCAGCTTTAGCGATAGCCTTACTGGCCCTCGGTGTGCATGTCTGAAGGTACAGTTGTGTCATACACTAGTGATGGGCTGCAGTAAGTCACCTACAGTCACAGTGGCCTTGAGGGACCCAGACATTCCACAGCCTGTGATGACTTGGGTGGTACAGCCACAGAACCTCTAATCAGATGGTGCCCTATAGGCATTAATTAGCCTTTGCAAGGCCCGTGTGAAGTTGGTAAACATACTTATCATAAGTTTTCCAGACAGGCAGGTAAAGCATGGAGAGCCCAACAAATAAGGTCACTCTCAGTCAGTTTACTTATCTTACTGTTTCGTGATATCAGGTGAATGCTTTCAGAATGAATTTCTACCGGGTGTATACTAGACACCTGGTACACGAATTTGGGCATGGATGAGGTCCCTAGGCCTAGCCAGAGATCAGGGCTGACTGGGGCCATCTCACCCAGTACTGATTGGGGCCTGCCCGCCAGGAGGAAGGATAGAGGGAGGAACTTCGGAAGGCATGCTGGCCAGCCTGGGGTAGGGACTGGCCAGGGGGAAGGACCACAGAAGGTTGGCCAGCTGTGGGAAGTTGGCTGTGGGAGCTCACTGAGCACCAGGGGGCAGCTCCTGTGTTGAACATCTGCCCCCTGGTGGTCAGTGTGTGTCATAGTGACTAGTCAACTGGTTGTTCTGGTCGTTTGGTCATAATGATTGCTTAGGCTTTTATATCCTACTAGGGGCCTGGTGCACGAAATTCATGCAGTGGGGGTGGGTGGTCCCTGAACCCAACCTGCCCCCTCTCGCATACTGGGAGCCCTCAGGGGATATCCAACTGATGGCTCACCCCCAGCCTGCCCAAGGGGGCCGGGCGCTCCCTGACGCTGCCACCACCGCTGCTGCTGCTGCTGCCGCTTCCCCTCACAGCGCCCAGGGGCTGGGCGCTTGCTGCTGCCACCACCACCGTTTCATCTCCAACCCCGGGGCTGGTGCTCACGCCACTTGGCCCCACCCCCCTCCTGATTGGCTGGTAGCATAGCCAATCAGGAGCCAAGGTACGGTCACGTTTGCATGTTACTCTTTTATTAGATAGGATACTAGAGGCCCAGTGCACGAAACTCGTGCACAGGGTTGGGGGTGGGGGGTTGTCCCTCAGCCCAGCCTGTACCCTCTCCAAGCAGGGACCCCTTGAGGGATCAGGCCTAAACGGGCAGTTGGACATCCTTCTCACAATCCAGGCATCCTTCTCCCAACTGCTCACATGCCTGCCTTTCTGATAGCCCCTAACCCCTTCTGCCTGCCAGCCTGATCACCCCTAACCACTTCTCTGCCAGCCTGATTGATGTCTAACTGCTCCCCTGCCAGCCTGTTTGCCCCCAACTTCTTTCCTCTGCCAGCCAGGTCACCCCTAACTGCCCTCCCCCTGCAGGTTTGATCACCCCCAACTGCCTTCCCTTGCAGGCTTGGTCCCTCCCACTGCCCTTCCCTGCTAGCCATCTTGTGGTGGCCATCTTGTGTCCACCATCTTGTGGTAGCCATCTTGTGTGTTGGAGTGATGGTCAATTTGCGTATTACTCTTTTATTAGATAGGATAGAGGCCTGGTGCATGGGTGGGGGTCAGCTGGTCTGCCCTTAAGGGTGCCCCGGACCAGGGTTGGAGTTCCTTTGGGGAATGGGACAGCCTAGGCGAGAGGCCTGTGGTGGTTTGCAGGCCAGCCACGCCCCCTGCGACCCAACCGAGGCACTGGGACCTGGGATTTATTTTATGTTCTACAATTGAAACTTTGTAGCCTGGAGCAGAGCCAAGCCTGCTCACTCCATGGTGACAGCCATTTCTGTTTGAAACCTTGTAGCCTAGAGTGGAGGCCTAGGCTAGGGCTGCAGAAGTTTGGCTTCCTCCATCGCCCTGGCAACCCTAAGCCTCTTCTCTCTCCAGTTCCATGGCAGCTGCCATTTCTGTTGGGATTATGTATCTTCTATAATTGAAACTTTGTAGCATTGAGTGGAGGCCTAGGCCAGCAACAACAGACTGAAAGCTTGGCTTCCTCTATTGCCAGGGAAACCCAAGCCTCTGTTCTCTCCAGCTCAGTGGCTGCTGCCATTTCTGTATCTTTTATAATTGAAACATTGAGTAGAGGCCTAGGCAGGTGGAAAGCTTGGTTTCCTCTGCTGCCAGGGAAACCCAAGCCTTCCTCCTGCTCTCAGTGGCAGCAGCCATATTGGTTGGGATTTATTTGCATAATCTGCTCCTGATGGGCTGGTGGGCGTGGTTGGTGGGCGTGGCTGGTGGGTGTGGTGAAGGTATGGTCAAATCTGCATATTAATCTTTTATTAGGATAATAAAAGGCTAATATGCAAATCGATCAAACATTGGAACAACTGGTCACTATGATGCACACTGACCACCAGGGGACAGATCCCCAAAGCAGGAGCTGCCCCCTGGTGGTCTGTGTACTCCCACAGGGAAGCACTGCTTTGCCAGAAGCCAGGCTCACAGCTGGCAAGCGCAGTGGCAGTGGTAGGAGCCTCTTCCATCTCTGTGGCAGGTGGACATCCCTGGAGACTATGAGAGGGTGCAGGCCGGGCTGAGGGACAACCCCTCCCTAGTACACTAATGTCATGCACTGGGCCTCTAGTATATAGATAATTCAGGGAGTATATGCCTCTTGGGAAGAGAGCCCTTTTAGTGTTGTGCTTGACTGGAAGACTTGAAATTCCAAGTCTAGCTGTTCATTGATTGGGAACAAATGTCTATGGCACTTGGCTTAATGCCTGCCATAGACAGTGAGAAAAAAAAATGTGTAAGAAAAAGCAAAATATTGTAATGTAGTAAGTTTATTACAGTAATAATACCTAAATAGGAATATTATATATAAAATCTGAGCTCTCACCCAAGGTATTTGACACTGTTTGACTTCCATTTTAATTTTATTTCTAATTAATTAATTTTTGAAGTCCAGTGATAACCTGTGGACACCATAGTTTAAGAAAGTCAAAAATAACCTAAATTGGAGAGTCCCCTGAATGATTCATATATAGAAAAAAAAAAACCTGTGAGAAAAGGTGAAGGCATTGTTTTTAAGTTGTAGAAAAGAAATTGGTGGAAAAGTATGTGGTCTGTAAATATATCATAAAATTTTGTAGAAGGCAGTTTAATTCTCTATTGATGACAACAGTTGAAAAAGTGGCTTTATTTCAGAGCATGGGAGGTTTAAAGAGTCATAAGAAAGAAATTTCTGGTATTGAGGATGTGAAAATAACAGGATAGTTTACCCAGAAAGGAATTCCTTTTCCCATAGGTCCCTCATAAATAGGCCCTAGTCATGACTAATCGACAGGGTTAGTGGCCTCACATGATGTCCTCCAACCTACACCCTAAGTCAGTGGTCGGCAAACTCATTAGTCAACAAAGCCAAATATCAACAGTACAACAATTGAAATTTCTTTTCAGAGCCAAATTTTTTAAACTTAAATTTCTTCTAATGCCACTTTTTCAAAATAGACTCACCCAGGCCATGGTATTTTGTGGAAAAGCCACACTCAAGGGGCCAAAGAGCCACATGTGGCTCGAGAGCCACATTTTGCCGACCACAGCCCTAAATGAACTGCCAGTAGTAATGGTAGAAAGATTTTTTTCCTTTCAACTTTGTAAGCTGGCATAATTTTAGACTTACAGAAGAGTTGCAAAACTAGTATCCTTTAGTATCCACAGAGGATTGGTTCTAGGATCCCCGCAGATAGATATCCAAATCCATGAATGCTCAAGTTCATCATGTAAATTTTTTAGTATTTGTATAGAACTTATGCAAATACTCCCATATACTTTAAATCAATTCTATATTACTTATAATACCTAACACAGTGTAAATGCTATGTAAGTAGTTGTTATACTGTATTGTGTAGGGTATAATGACAAGGAAAAACAAGCCAGTACATGTTCAGTACAGATGCAATCATCATAGGCCTAACTACACAGAATATGTCAGTAACAACGTAGCCCTCCCTCCCTCAAAATATTTTTAACTTGTGTTTGGTTGAATCCTCAAATGTGGAACTTCTGGGTATAGATGGATGATTTTACATATAGAGTTCCCATATATCTTTCACAGAGTTTTTCCTGATGTTAACATTTTACACAACCATGAAACAATGATCAAAACTATAAAATGGGGGTGGGGACTTTTGAGGGAAAGCAGAATAGGGAAGGCTTTGGATGTCCACAAATCCTTCAACAGACATATCACTTTTATTTATTTGATATGTTGACATTCCACATGGGACTTTGTTTAAACAAAATGATCCTATTGCAAGAAGTTTAGAAACCATAGATCTAGGAAGAGAGGCAGTTAGACTGACTTCTACTCCTAGAATTTTGTGCTTTTGGTAATTACTTCACTTGTCAAATAGAAGGTAAAGTGTTTGGTAAAGGCATTTATTAATATAACTCATATTTTGTGGCACATACATTTTTTGATGTTATTGTTTCTTAATCTCTTCAGGCCTATCCTGCCTCTGGTGGGGTCTCTATACTTGTTTTACCCCCAGCACTAAAAACAATCCTGGCCCAATGTCTATACTTAATTAATATTTGTTGATTGAATGAAATTGGCATGCTCATACTTTTCTCATTTTTCACATGGCTTGCTCCTTATATATCTGGTCAGACCTTCCATGGCCACCCTAACTAAAATAACATTCATTCTCTTTTTCTTTTTACTCTGTGCTATTTTCTTTCTTTAATTCAGAGTACTTTTCACTATCTGAAAGATGACCTGTTTGTTAATGTATTTATTAAAAGCATATGACCTTTTACTAACAGCAGGCTCCTTGAGGACAATGACTGTCTTTTGTTGAAACCTTATGCGAGAATGGTATCTGGCACAGGGGGGTTTGCATAAAATTGTTAAAAGAGTGAATGAATGAATGCAGACATGGTCACCTGTACTTTGAAGATACAAAGAGTCAACTTCAGCAAATTTAACTTACGCATCTTTGAATTTACAGTTTGCATATATAAAATACTGCGGTTTGACTATTAAAAATTAGATCATTGTATTTATAAATTTCCTCATGTCTTTCACTGATGTTGGAAAAGAATTTCTTATTTTAATCTCAAATAGTGATACTGTAGCAGCTAACCCCATTAGCATATTTTTTTAAAGAAAAAGGATAAATTCTATAAAGGGCTGAGCTCTAAGAAGGATAACTACATTCGTGATAGTTGTGTTGTCATAATTAATGTTATGCAAAGGAGAAAGAATCACACAGACTTATAAGTGTCATGGGAATTTCATCACTCAGAATCCATTAAATGAATTAAAATCATTAAAATCTTCAAAATAATATGTATGTGGGAATCTCATCATATGACAACTGGGCCATTTTTTAGGGCCTGCTATACACAGAGAAGGATCAAATGCCCTTGTTATCTGTCTATATGGATGTGAACAAAGCACCTGATGTATATCTGCTATTTTAAAAACAAAGCCTTCTTTTTGTGCATGAAGCCAACAACAGCAACAACAACAAAAATCCTAATTATGACTTAGTTGTGCAGAGTTTTGGAAAGGGCAGTTTAGAACTACTCAGTTTGAAGCATTATGCTTTGGGCATGATGTTTACAGTTTAAGAGATGAGACTTCCTAGTCTATACTGAATGTGGTGGGCAGAATCATGACTCCCAAGGGTGTCATGCCCTTCATCCATAGAACCTGTGAATATGTTAGATGATGTGGTGAAGGGGAATTTAGTTTCACATGAAATTAGTATTGCCAACCAGCTGACCTTACAATGGGGAGATTATCCTGGATTATTTGAGGGCTTATGGTAGTCACAGTGTCCTTAAAAGTGAAAGAGGGAGGCAGAAAGAAGTGTCAGAGAATATTGACAGGAGAAAAACCAACCACTTTGAAGTTGGAAGAGGGTCATGAGCCAAAGAATGTGGGCAAACTCTGGAAGCTCAAAAACACAGGAAAACAACCTCTTCTCCTAAAACCTCCAGAAGAAAACACAGCTTTGGTTTTAGCCTAGTGACACCCATTTTCAACTTCTGGTGTCCAGAACTGTTAAAGTAATAGATTCATGTTGTTTAAAGCCACTGAGTTGTAATTTTGTTACAGTAGCAATAAGGAACTAAGGTATTGAGTATCATTCATATCCCTCTGAGACCTTCTACAATCTGATCCCACACAATCTACCCAATTTTCTCTCTTTCCTATCCAACTTCTGCTCTTCTGCACCAGTGAGACCAGTTGCCTCCTTCCACTTACCTTATATTGTTTCTACTCTCTAGCTCTTTGTCCTTATTTGGGTTTCTATGATTGGGAAAGGATTTCTTCCTTTTGCTGGAATGAATCTATGTGGACATGGTTTCTTCTTCCTGACAACTGCTACCAAGCTTGATTGCCCTGACTCTTCAGATGCTCAGATGTTAAAAGATTTCAACCAAAATGAATTGAATTTCTGCCATGTGCCAGGAACTGATGTCATGAAAATGAGGAAGATAAAAAGGTGTACTTTTGCCCTAGCCAATGTGCTCAGTTGTTTGAGTATTGCCCTTTCAACAAAAGTTTGCTGGTTCCATTCCCAGTCAGGACATTTGCTTGGGTTGTGGGTTCAAGTCCCAAGAGGGGGCTTGTAGGAGCCAGCCAATTAATGTTTCTCTCTCACATTGATGTTTTTTTCTCTCTCTCCCTCTCCCTTTCTCTCTCTGAAATCAATAAAAACATATATTAAAAGGCTTATTTTTATTGACACACATCAACCAGTTGAAGAGATATTTACAGAAATAATTACAAAACAACATGCCATCTACTATAACTGATTATTCTATCTAATAAAAGAGTAACATACAAATCAATCGTACCTCTACTATACCCATAAGCCATGCCCACAAGACACACTCACAAACCAATCAAGAGCAAATATGCAAATAAACCCCAACCAAGATAGCTGCAGCCACTGAGAGCAGGACGGAGGCTTAGGTTTCCCCAGCAATGGAGGAAACCAAGCTTTCTGCCTGCCCTTGCTGGCCTAGGCCTCCATTCAATGTTACAAAGTTTCAATTATAGAAGATACATAAATTTCAACAGAAATGGCGGCAGCCACAGAGCTGGAGAGAGCAGGAGGCTAGGGTTGCCCCCAGTAATGGAGGAAGCCAAGCTTCTCCAGCCCTGACTGACCTAGGCCTCCACTCAAGGTTACAAAGTTTCAATTATAGAAGATAAATAAATCCCAACACAAATGGCTGCCATCACAGAGTGAGCAGAAGGCTTGGCTCCACTCCAGGTACAAAGTTTCAATTGTAGAAGATAAATAAATCCCAGATACCAGGTTAGGTTTAGGTACAACTTCCATTTGGGTCACTGGGGAGTTTGGCTGGCCTGCAAACCACCACAGGCCATTCGCCCAGGCCACCCCATACTCCAAGGGAACCCCCACCCTGATCCAGGACACCCTTTAGGGCAAACCAGCAGGTCCCCACCTGTGTACCAGGCCGCTATCCTATCTAATAAAAGAGTAATATGCAGATTGACCATTTCTCCAACACACAAGATGGTTGCCCCCATGTGGTCAAAGATCCTGCCCCCATGTGGACACAATATGGCCATCACTAAATGGCCAGCAGGGGAGGACAGTTGGGGGTGATCAAGCCTGCAGGGGAGGGAAGTTAGAGTTGACCAGGCCAGCAGAGGAGGGAAGTTGGGAGCAAACAGGCTGGCAGGGGAGTGGTTAGGGGGTTATCAGGCTGACAGGCAGAAGTGATTAGGGGAAATCAGGAAAACAGGCAGGTGAGCATTTGGGAACCAGCAGTCCTGGATTGTGAGAGGGATGTCCGACTGCTGGGATCAGGCCTAAATGGGCAGTCAGACATCCCTTGAGGAGTCCCAGATCAGGGAGGGTGCAGGCTGGGCTGAGGGATACCCCTCCCCCATGCATGAATTTTGTGCAGTGGGCCTCTAGTGTTTAGAGTTACGAAGGCATGGAGGGGAAGGAATGACTAAGTGCTTCATGGGGCACACATGAGGATGACAGGTTAGATTTAGGTAAAACTTATCAGGTAAGGGAACATGTGGGCTGATTCATGAATGATGAGGCAGTGAAAACATTCAAAGCCTTTGCTTCCTTTATGCCATAGGAACATTCCATAAATCTCAGAACAAGTTTTAATATTTAAAAAAAAAAATTGTTACTAGTGACCTGGTGCACGGATTCGTGCACATTGAAAGGAAATTAATTAGAAGGTGGCCAGAGGGGCGCGACTGGACGAGATGTTCCAGACACATTCTGGAACCAACTTCCTGTGGTCCCTCCCTGGCCAGCTGCACCTGGGTGGCACCATGGCTCGAAGGGTGTCTACAGAGTGAGCAGGGTCCCTCTGGCTGGTAGGGTCTCTCGGCCTGGCCTATGGGTATTGGGCTGAAACTAGCTCTCCGACATCCCTAAGGAGTCCCAGAGTGTGAGGGCACTTTGCAAAGTTGCTGTTGTATAGGGTGTGGAATGCAAATGCAAGTGTGCAGTAAACCAGATTCAGGAACAATAATGCTCCAGCAACCTCATAACCCATGGCCACCAGTGGAACTGCGTGGCCCTGTGAGGAATCGGGTTCCCTACTTTCTGGTTTTGGGGTGCATCACCTGAGAAATGCCCCTGCCAAGTCACTGCAGCTCGGCAGCTCCTGTGTTGAGTGCCCCCTGGTGATTAGTGCATGCCATAGCGACTGGTTGGATGATCAGACACTTAGCATATTAGCTTTTTATATATATAGATTGATTTCAGAGAGGAAAGGAGAAGGAAGATAGAAACAATCAATGATGAGAGAGAATCATGGCTCAGCTGCCTCCTGAACGCCCCCCACTGGAGATCAGGCCTGCCACTGGGACGGACATATGCCCTGACTGGGAATCAAACTGCGACTTCCTGGCTCATACGCTGACACTCGAACATAGCTATGGTGGCCAGGCAAACGTTTCAAGATGTTTTTGCTTTATTTTTGGAAATAATACTTGGCAAGATCTAATAAAAGTATAGAATAAAGATGGTAGTAAAACCCACAGAGACAGATGTGGAGTCCCAGGAAGGCTTTCAGAGGGCACCCATCTACCCTGGCCAGTGCAGCAGTGCCTGGGTCATAGTGCATGCAGGCACATCAAGAGTAAATGAAGTGATTTAACAACATTAACATACTGACTGCAGCTAAATGCACTGCTTGTTCAACAATTCTTCAATGGACTAAAAAATATTTACCTAAAGTAACAGGAAACCAAAAACATTTCTTATTCATGATACTACAAAAATATGTTTCTCATGCCTTCAACTAATCGTTTTATGTTGATGAGTTTCAAATAGCTCTCTCTCTCTAGTTATTCTCATTTTACTCTAATCCCTGATTGAAAACCTCTTACAGAATATTTCTATGAGCACTTTTATTATCACATCAGTGTTTACTAGTACATATCTAAAGCCAAATAAATATTATTCAGGAACCCCAGCAATCTCTCTCCAAATCTCAATTTCTGTTATTGATATCATCAATGTTATTGGTCCTTAAGATTTTCCATACTGAGAACAAGTTATGGAATATATTCTGGAATAGGTGTCAGTATTTAGGGATGTTGTTTAGAATCTGCCACTCACATTTTTTTTCCAGAGGGTTTTTGGATTTAATTGTTTTTGTAAAGTCTGATTTCTAGCATTGGACAATTCAGGGTCTCTGAGCATTCTATGTTGCAGTGACATGTCCAAAATTGGTACTTCCCAGGGTTGGGAGCTTTAAATGTACCAGTGAGAAAAGGTTTCCTTTAAGAAGAAAGACCACTCCGCCGAGACCGGTTTGGCTCAGTGGATAGAGTGTCAGTCTGCGGACTGAAAGGTCCCAGGTTCGATTCCGGTCAAGGGCATGTAACTTGGTTGCGGGCACATCCCCAGTAGTGGGTGTGCAAGAGGCAGCTGATCAATGTTTCTCTCTCATCGATGTTTCTGACTTTCTATCCCTCTCCCTTCCTCTCTGTGAAAAATCAATAAAAAAAATTTAAAAAAAAGAAGAAGAAAGACCATTCCTCAAAAGATCTATCTGTAAGGTTTTTTTTCTTCCTGTCACATATCGTTTTTTTTTTTTAAATTTCTTTATTGATTAAGGTATTACATATGGGTCCTCATCACCCATTACCCCTTCCAATCCCCACCTCTCCCGTCATCACTTATGCCCTCAGCCCCCTGGTGTCCGTATCCATTGATTAGACTTATATGCATCCATAAAAGTCCTTTGGTTGATCTCTTTCCCTTACTCCCGCCCTCCCCTATCTTCCCTCTGCGGTTTGACAGTCAATGCTTTTCTGTCTCTGGATCTGTTTTTGTTCATCAGTTTATGTTGTTCATTGTATTCCATAAATGAGTGAGTTCATGTGATGCTTATCTTTCTTTGACTGGCTTATTTCACTTAGCATAATGTTCTCCAGTTCCATCCATACTCTAGTTTGAAGCAGACACCTTTTTCTTCTTTTTTTTTTCTTCTTAAAGAATACCTTTCAGCATTTTATATAGTACTGGTTTGGTGTTGATGAACTCCTTTAGCTTCTTCTTATCTGTGAAGCTCTTTATCTGACCTTCAATTCTGAATGATAGCTTTGCTGGGTAGAGTAATCTTGGTTGTAGGTTCTTGCTATTCATCACTTTGAAAATTTCTTGCCATTCCCATCTGGCCTGCATAGTTTCTGTTGAGAAGTCAGCTGACAAGCATATGGGTGCTCCCTTGTAGGTAATTAAGTGTTTTTCTCTTGCTGCTTTTAATATTCTCTCTTTGTCCTTTGCTCTTGGCATTTTAATTATGATGTGTCTTGGTGTGGTCCTCTTAGGATTCCTTTTGCTTGGGGTTCTGTGCACTTCCTGGACTTGTAAGTCTATTTCTTTCAGCAGGTGGGGGAAATTTTCAGTCATTATTTCTTCAAATATGTTTTCAGTATCTTGCTCTCTCTCTTCTTCTGGCACCCCCATAATTCTGATGTTGGTACGTTTGAAGTTGTCCCAGAGGCCCCTTACACTATCCTCAAATTTTTGGATTATTTTTTCTTTTCTCTTTTCCAGTTGAGTGATTTTGGCCTCTTGGTATTTCAAATCTTTGACTTGATTCTTGCGTTCCTCTAGTCTGCTGTTGGGTTTCTGTAAAATATTTTTTATTTCAGTCAGTGTATGTTTAGTTTCTAGTTGGTCCTTTTTCATATCCACGAGGTCCTTTTTCATATCCAAGACTATCTCCTTGAGGGTCTTGCTTGTATCCTCAAGGTTCTTGCTAAGCTTATCGGCCTTTTCTAGGAGCCTTTTGAAATACCTAATAACTGTGGTTTTGAACTCTATATCCAGTCGTTTGTTTTCCTCCATTTCTTTTGTTTGTGATCTGTTTCTTTCTTTCCCCATTTTTACTGCTTCCCTGAGTTGGCTGGGTAGCTTTGGGTGGCCTCCCCTGTTACCTGAGGTGTATACTCTTGGTGCACCCCTTTGTGGACTGTGTATACAGCCTTTTTGCAGATAAGTCTTGTTTGTTGTTGGTATCACTGGGAGGAATTGATCTCCAGGCCAACTGACTGTGAGGATCAGCTGTGTCTACTCTAGGAGACAGTCTTATATACCAGGACTTGCAAACTTGCCAAACTCTCTGTGCTCAGTTTGGATGGGGCGGAGTTTCAGAGTGGAGCCGACAGCCTTGGCTTCCAGTCAGCCCCAGCCCATGAGGTCGCTGGGTCCTAGTGTCCGCAGGCAATTGCCATAGGCATCTCTGTGAGAAAGGTGCCCTCGAGTTTAGCCTGCCACCAGACTATCTAGTCCCCAATGAATCCGGAATCTCAGATTTTCGCCTGGCATCTGGGTTTAGTGCAATCGGAACTCCTTTTCCCTTCCACCAGACGCTAGCTACACAGTCAACAGAATGCCCTCACCATGAGCACTTGTGCGCACCCCTGGAGCTCCGCCTCTGGCCGGAGCTCCTTTCTTCTGCCAGATACCGCCAGCAACCCATTCATCCTCTCTGCATGCACTGGCGCGCATGCCTCTGGAGCTCTGCCTCTGGCTCTTATCCTGGAATTCTGCCCGCAATCCAGGTTATCCCTGTAAGGGCCTGGTTCCCCTGGGTTTTGAGTGCAAACCGAACTGGGTTCAGCACAGCCTAGAGTTTTTGTCTCATTTCTGCCAGAGCAACTCTGCCAGGTTCAGACACCTCGTCCTCTAGTGCGGGCGAATATCCTACCTTACTTGGGCTTTGCAGAGATCTGATTATCCGTGTGCACTTCTATGTCCCCCCAGTTTCAGATCCCCCAGTCAGCCAGCCTTCCCGTGGTTCTGGACAGTGTCTGTTCTGTCCTTCAGTTGTATTCTCAGAATTGTTGTGTGGGGCAAAAGCCTAGGTATTTATCTATGCCGCCATCTTGGTTTCTCTCCTCTGCCACTCACATTTGCATAATTTTGGTTAATTCACATAACCTTTAAGATCTGTTTTCTCATGTTCAAAATGAAGGGCCTGGACTGGAAGCTAGATGACTCACTCATTTATGTAACAAACATGTTTTCAATGTCTGTGATGTCAGTCATTAACAGAGCTTGGTGTGGGGATATGATGTTTATCAAGCCAGGCACAGATCCTGGCATCTCATACCTGTTCTCTTAATGTCTCTTGTATCAGTCTATATTTAAGCCCCATTGATTCTGAGCTCACAGTGTCTCTGATTGGGCCCTTACTTCTGTCCCCTGAGGCTATCACTTTAGCTCTCACTGCCTTGTGCTGGGGTCCCTGCCGGAGCCTCCTCCATGTCTCTCTCAATCTCCCCTCACTAAGCCATGCACAGTGCACTCTTGTCAGGTGACTTTTCCTCAAGAATCAAATGCGTTCTGGTGCATCTTGTAAATGATGACTGATTTTGTAAACTGTTGTCAAGGGTCTTCTGTAATTTGTCCTTTCTTCATATCTCATTTGTTTTCCAACCTGAAACTCATCTTGTGTCTGGTCAGTCTCCTCATGCTTCCCCAAACCCAGCTCACATCTGCATCTCTGTACTGGCTGAGTCTCCGTCTTGGTATACTTCTCTGAACTCACTTCCTAACCAACCCCAATCCACGAGGCTCAGGGAAAGCCATACCAGTATATTCTCTAGGAAGGCTTCCCTGGAATCCCATTCCTACTCCCTCATTTTTCTTCTGAGGGCCTCTACTGCGTTTTTTGTTTGTTTTGGATATTTGGATGCAGAATATTGTAGCATTCTCATTTGTTAAATGTGTAGGTCTTACAGCTTTAATATGTTTGGAAGCTCTTTAAGCACAGGGACTGTATCAGACATTTCTTTTATGGCCCAGCCCAGGTCCAGGAACGGGAGAGTCAAGGTGAAGACTGTGAATTCCTAAATCTGGCTGCCTGAGTTCTGAATATGGCTTCATCTTTTCCTAGCTGTGTGACCATAAGAAATTTACTTACCCTCTCTGAGCTTCCATTTTCTTATTTGTAAATTTGGTATAACAATATTAACTGCCTCAATTACTTACTCGTTAGTATGAGTAGAGGGTTTAGAACTGATATATAGTGAGTGCTCAAGAAATGTCAGCTACTATTATTTCATTGGACTATTTTTAGAATTAAATGAGACAATAAAATCCTTAGCACGGTGGTTGGCCTGAGGTAAGAATTCAGTAGATATTAGCTTTGATACTATTATTACATTTAATAGGGTGAAGAGACTTGGTGGAAAAGAAAATGACCATGGTCATAATTATTGTCAAATATTTAAAAGTTATGAGGAAGCATTATAATGATGTCTATTTTTTAAAGATGAAGAAACTGAGGTTTAAAGAGGTTAAATAATTTGATGAGGTCAGGTGTCTAGGAAGTGATGGGAGCAGATTAAACAAAAAGGAAGCCCGATTGCAGAATCTGTACCTTTAAAACCATTATCCTTAAGCTTCTGATCCTGAACTAGGCAGTGTGGGGGAAATTTTGATCTGGTAGTGAAAACAAACATGGAATTTGAATTCACACAGTCCTGGTTCCCATCCTGGTTTTACCACTTACCTGAGCAGGATATTCAATCCTTCAGAGCTTATGTTTCCTTATCTATAAGATGGGGACAATAATACCTCCTTTGTATGATTGTGGTGGGAATTAAGAGGTAACATAAGTAAAGCTCCCAGCATAAGCGCTGGCCTTTGTAGGTATTCAATACATTTTTTATTCATTCTTCTTTCTCTCCCTCTTGAGAATTTGAGCTAAATTTTACATATTTTTTAGTGTGTTTAATTAGCCTGTGATGTGAATTAAAATGCAAGATTGAGACCAGAGAAGCAACTTGTAAGAATCTGTATTGCATTGACCTGACTTTGTGTTATAAATAACCAAACATGACTGGTATTCGTGACATGTGAACACCTGGCACAACTTATTCACGGCCACTGTCAAAGTGGTGTTTCTAATTAGGCGGAGTTCTTTCTACAAGCTGTGGCATGTTCCAGTGGGGAAAGTCTTTTGCCAAGCAGGTGGGGTGAGTAAAGAATTTAAGATTGCAAATATAGTCTGAGTTGAGGATCCAGTTGTGCATGTGAGGAGCAGAGAATGCCTGGATTCTGAGCAGCCATTTCAGTGAGCCTTCTGAAGGTCATAGCTCTCTTTGACAAGCACGCCACTAGAATTTTCCTTGGATTGTTTTATTTTAGTCTTTGGACTGAGTCGGTGATGACACAATTTGTGGTTGAAAATAGCATGAACAATTAGGTTAGAGGCAACATTAATGTCCCAAGATGTTAATACAGCAAGCTAGCAGGAATTCACATACAGGAAGTCTCTTCCCAAACTTGAATCCTCAAATAGGTACAAGTTGTATGATATGTTTCAACCGCCAGTAAGAGAAAACACCAGCCTCTCCTGCACATATTGTAACCTTCAAGTAGGCAGTACACAGGCTACACTTTCCTTTTAAAATTTTAATGAAGACGTGTTACCTTACACAGAGCGAACGATGTCCTGCAGCTTCACTGCTCCCTTCGAGAGGCAACCGCTGACGAGCACAGCCAGCACGACAGCGCCTTGGGTTTCCATGTGCTCTCCTATTCTCTTTCCCACCTGGCTCTCATTTCAAAGACTCTAATAATACAAGTCTATCCCATTTCATGGGGCTAATTTAGGAGTAAAATTACTTCCTAAATTTGTCCTGGTTAATGATTTGAGTCAACATATTTTAAATATTTCACATCTGTGGTAAAATGAAAGTACTTAGTCATTAAGAATAAAACATTCAAAATAGCTACGTAAGAAAAAATGTGAGTGATTTATCAGAGATTAGATTAAACAATAGAACTCTGAACTTAGTCTAAGTTCAAAGCCGGGATCAGCCACCTTGGGCAGGCTACTGGTCTGAGCATCATAGGACAATCATGAGGATAAACTGAGAGACTATCTATAAAGCCATGACATAGTGCCTGGCATAAAGCATCTCTCAATAAGTGTAAGCTATTTTTATTATTGTTAACATCAGTATTACAAAGGTTGGAGTCTCCAAGAAGGAGATGAGACTAAACTTGAAGCTGACTAAGCATATCCTTTTGAAGAAACGTGCTTACCTGAAAAGAAAATGCTTGTATGGAGAGCCTTGGACTCTTTTTGAATGACTAGGACAGTGGTTGGCAAATTCATTTGTCAACAGAGCCAAATATCAACAGTACGATTGAAATTTCTTTGAGAGCCAAATTATTTAAACTTAAACTTCTTCTAATGCCACTTCTTCAAAGTAGACTCGCCCAGGCCATGATATTTTGTGGAAGAGCCACACTCAAGGGGCCAAAGAGCCGCATGTGGCTTGCAAGCCGCAGTTTGCCGACCACGGGGCTAGGGGAACCACAGAGGGGGAAAAGGAGTGGGAAAGGTAGGCTGATAGTATTGTCATCTCTATAATCCTACACTTATCGTTCAGTGAAAAGATGACACCATGCTCAAACACCTGCTTCTTCACAATATCTATCTTTTCATTTATCCATCTATCTACCCATCATTCACCCATTCACCCAGCAGGCATTTATTGATCACCTACTATATTTCAGGAAGTAAGAATTTTGCTGAGGTTACAAGTTTCATCCCTAAGGCATTTATTGACTATCAGGGGAGACAGATATGAAAACAAATTATTTTAAGGCATTTACCAACTACTTGGGGAGACATGTGAAAACAAGTGGTTTTATGGCATTTACCAACCAGTGGGGAAGACAGATATGATAACAAGTGGTTTCAAAAGCAATAATAGGGTAACCCTGGCAGATGTTGCTCAGTTGGTTGGAATGTTGGTCCATATACCAAAGGGTCTTGAGTTCGATTCCTGATCAAGGGTAAATGCCTGGGTTGCAGGTTCAATCCCCAGTCCCACTCAGGGCACATGTGGGAGGCAACCTATCAGTGTGTCTCTCTCACATTAATGTTTCTCTCTCTCTCCTCCTTCCTCCCTCCCTTTCACTCTTTCTAAAAATCAGTGGAAAAAATATCCTCAGGTAAGGATTAACAAAAAATAAAAACTAAATTAAAAAAACAGGGGAACATATAATACCAAGGGAACTCCAAGAAATATATTGTCTTTTATTTGGCTTTTACTGAATTCTAATATATTTCAAAATATTGATACATCATTGTAGTACTGACAGTTTTTGAGAGGGGAACAAAAAGAGATACTTCTGGAGAACCAAGATGGCGGCAAAGGTAAACACCTATTGTTCTGCCCCGCGCAACAATTCAAAAACTACAACATAACAACAAAACAAACATCACCCAGAATCATCAGAAAGCTGGCTGACGGAAAACTCCACAAATAAAAGCAAATGTGGGACACTGAGACTCAGAAGAGTGGCTGGAGCGCAGCCTTGAAGATTGCGCAGAAACAGGTTAGGAGCCATCCCGGTCGTGCGTGTGGGCTGTAGGGCTGGAGCAGCAACCCTGGCTGGATTTCTCCAACGGGGAGGGCGGAGACGTCCCACTGCACGGATTCCCCAGTGCCAGGCGAGGTCCGAGGTCTGGGGGATGCACCCTGGAAGGTGGGCGCGGCAGAGGTCTCCTAGTCTGCGTAAAACCTAGTAGCTGGGAAAAGAAGTTTGTGCGCAAGTAAACTGTGCGACAGCACAGACGCGCGACTTGCTCCCTGGAAACTTGTCTCCTGGTCCCGGAAACCACCATACTGCTTTGTTTTACAACCCTGGGCGAGACTTTGGGTGTGCAGACTCATTTGGGGAGAGGCAGAGTTGTCTGGCAAGGGGTAGAGAACAGCGGTTTTCTCTTGGAGGTGTCTGCACCCATCCCCATTCAACAGAGACCCGTGTGCGCAAGCGCTACATGGGACATAGCTAACACTGAGGCTGCCTGCTCAGCTCAGAGACTCCGCCCATCCAACCTGAACACAGTCTCCCTTCACAGCCAATTGGCCTGGAGGTCAAACCCTCTTAGGGCTAACAACAACAAGCTGGGCTTAAATTCAAAAATACTGTACAACCCATAAAGGATTGCAGTAAGAGTACCCACCTCAGGTAACTGGGGAGGCTAAGCCACTGACCCTTGGAGGACATCTACCACATAAAGCAGCCACCATGCAGAGGTATGGAAAGAAATCAGGTGTGAAAGAAATGGAGGAGAAAAGACGACTAGACATAGAGTTCAAAACCACGGTTATAAGGCTTTTCAAGAGGCTCCTAGAAAAGGCCGATGAACTTAATGAGAACTATGAGGAAATAAACCAGATCAATGAGGAAATAAACAAGACCAACCAGGAAATGAATGACACTTACAAGGAAATGAATGAGACCCTCAAGGAAATGAACAAGACCTCTGAGGATATGAACCAGACCCTCACAGATATGAAAAAGGACCGACTAGAAATCAAGCATACACTGACTGAAATAAAAAATATTACACAAAGACCTAAAAGCAGTCCAGAGGGCCACAAGAACCAAGTCAAAGATTTGAAATACAAAGAAGAAAAATCCACTCGGCTGGAAAAGCAAGAAACAAAAAGAATCCAGATAATTGAAGATAGTGTAAGGGGCCTCTGGGACAACCTCAAGCATGCCAACATCCGAATTATTGGGGTGCCAGAAAAAGAGAGAAAGCAAGGTAATGAAAACCTACTTGAAGAAATAGTGACTGAAAACTTCCCCCACCTGGTGAAAGAAACTGACTTAAAAGCCCAAGAAGTACACAGAACCCCAAAATATAGGAATCTAAAGATGACCACACCAAGACATAGCATAATTAAAATGCCAAGAGCAAAAGATAAGGAGAGAATATTAAAAGCAGCAAGAGAAAAACAGTTGGTTACCTACAGGGGAGCACCCATACGATTGTCAGCGGATTTCTCAACAGAAACGATGCAGGCCAGACGCGAGTGGCAAGAAATATTCAAAGTGATGAATATTTAAGAATCTACAACCAAGATTACTCTATCCAGCAAAGCTATCATTCAGAATTGAGGATCAGATGAAGTGCTTCGCAGAGAAGAAAAAGCTAAGTGAGTTCATCACCACCAAACCAGTATTATATGAAATGCTGAAAGATATTCTTTAAGAAGAGGAGGAAGAAAAAGAATAAAATATAAATTATGAACAACAAATACACATCTATCAACAAATGAACATAAAAATCAAGTGAATTGATAGGCTGATGAACAGGATAAACTGGTAAATATAACAGAATCATGGACATAGAGAGGGAATGGACTGACAATTCTTGGGGAGAAAAGGGGTGTGGGAAGTATAGCCAGAGACTGGACAAAAATCTTGCAACAATGGGAGAGGACAGTGGGGAGGGGGAGGTGAGAGTGGAGGGTGGGATAGGTACAGGGTGGAGGGGAGCTATAGGGGGATAAAAAAGGGGAAACAATGTAATTAATAAACTGAACAATAAAGATAAAAAATAAAATAAAAAATATATATATATAAAAAAGAGACACTTCCACTTCAAATGTATTCATCTATTGTACTAGAGGCCCGGTGCACAAAATTTGGGTGTGTCCCTCAGCCCAGCCTGTACCCTCTCCAATCTGGGACCCCTCGAGGGATATCCAACTGCCTGTTTAGGCTCGATTTTGGGATCAGGCCTAAACAGGCAGTCAGACATCCTTCTCACAATCCAGGACTGCTGGCTCCAACTGCTTGCCTGCCTGCCTTCCTGATTGCCCCAAACCACTTCTGCCTGCCAGCCTGATCACCCCCTAACCACTTCCTTGCTAGTCTGATTGATTTCTAACTGCCCTCTGCCAGCCTGCCAGCCTGTTTGCCCCCAACCTCTCTCCTCTGCTGGCCTGGTCACCCCAACTGCCCTCCCCTGCAGGCTTGATCGCCCCCAACTGCCCTCCCTTGCAGGCCTGGTCCCTCCCAACTGCCCTCCCCTGCTAGCCATCTTGTGGTGGCCATCTTGTGTCCACATGGGTGCAGCCATCTTGTGTGTTGGAGTGACAGTCAATCTGCATATTACTTTTGTATTAAATAGGATAGAGGCCTGGTGCATGGGTTGGGGCTAGCTGGTTTGCCCTGAAGGGTGTCCCAGATCAGGGTTGGGATTCCCTTGGGGCATGGGGCAGCCTGGGTGAGGGGCCTGTGGTGGTTTGCAGGCTGGCCATGCACCCCAGGTGACCCAAGCGGTGGCCCTGGTATCTGGGATTTATTTATGTTCTACAATTGAAACTTTGTAGCCTGGAGCAGAGCCAAGCCTTCTGCTTGCTCCGTGGTGATAGCCATTTCTGTTGGGGTTTATTTAAATTTTATAATTGAAACTTTGTAGCCTGGAGGGGAGGCCTAGGCACTAGGGCTGCAGAAGCTTGGCTTCCTCCATTACTGGGGGCAACCCTAACCTCTGTTCTCTCCAGCTCCATGGCTGCTGCCATTTCTGTTGGGATATATGTATCTTCTCTAATTGAAACTTTGTAGCATTGAGTGGAGGCCTAGGCTGGCCAGGGTGTGCAGAAAGCTTGGCTTTCTCCATTGCCGGGGAAACCCACTCTTCCCTACTGCTCTCAGTGGTGGCAGCCATCTTGGTTGGGGTTTATTTGCATATTTGCTCCTGATTGGCTGATGGGCATGGCTTGTGGGTGTAGTGGAGGTGTGGTTAATTTGCATATTACTCTTTCCTTAGATAGGATAACACATTCTGCCATCAGAAATGAGATTGGTTGAAAACTTTGTACCTTGCCCTTAAGACAATACAGACATTGGAAAACGGGGTTCTGAAGGAATATTTCAAAAACAGTGTTCCAATGTACCTTTCTATTGAGATGCATGTAAAGATTTAGGGAAGGATTGCTTGGATTTAGCTTTTTCAGGTATCAAAGATGCCAATTCCTGGTGGGTGAGGATTCACAACGTGGCACAAAGGAGGTTGGCAATTGAATGTGGATCTGAGAGTAGGTGGAGCCTTGTGTGATGGGTTTGAATTCTCCACTTTCCCAGTCATAGTGAGAGTCTCAGAGGCTGAAAGAAGCAGCTCAGATCTTGTCCCAGGCCTTTTCATCTGTCCTCCAAACAAGGGGGCCCTGAGCCCCAGTTTAGGAAGTCAGTGACTCAGAAAGGAGTCGTTGATTAAAAGCCTTCCCCTTTGGAGAGGCTTGGAAAAGCCATGGTTCAGAGTCTTTGAGATGTACTAACCTAACCATTGAGCTCCTACTGGGAGGTCATCAGTGCCAGAGGGTCATATATATGGTTACTTTTGAAAAGATATGTTCTTGTTGACTTCAAAATAAATAAAACTTCAAAGGTGATAATCCGGCACTTGTAGAGATGGCTGTGTCCTTATGAACTGTGGCCAGAAGCTGAAACAGGAAGGAGTCAGGTAACTTTCTGGACAGCAGATTAAACCTATGAGTATGCTATTGATTTCAGTGTAACTATGGCACCAATGAAAAGGTCTGAAGTCTTCTGAAATATGAGAAGCACCATGACTTAGTGGAGAAAACAGGTAGTTTGGGTAAATGAGCCTATTAAAACCATGAGAACACTATTTACCTTGGTGATTATTGTGAATAATAAATTACGTGATGTGACCCAAAATAATGCCTGGCAAGAAAAGAATTTACTTTTAGGGTTTCCCTGCTTAATGTAGCAGCCAGTCATTAAATAATTCTTCAGTGATTCATTCTTAGAACATAACAATAATGAATCTTTATTTATGTGCCAGATTATACTGATTCCTTTAGACATGCTTTCTCATTCACTCCTTATATTAAGCCTTTGGGATAATAGCATTATCCCTATTTTATGGATGGAAAAGACAACTGAGGCTCAAAAGGTTCAGTCATTTATCCAAGTTCAGAGTTAGTATGAGAACTAGGATTCCCTCCTAGGTGGCCTGACTCAAGTACATGTGTCTAACCACAGTGCTATGACATCTGTGAACTTGGTAAGTGAGAATACCCAAAACTGTGGCATTCTCTCCTGCACTTGTGAAGACCACTGAAGGCTCTGGTCAAATGAGCACTGAAGGGGTATAGGGTACCATTCTGGCATCTGATGGGTTTACGGGTTTGTGAACATTAGGCACAGAATTCTAGGCAATAAATTAAGATTTCCATAGATTGGCAAGGGCCTGTATTCTGTGACTTTCAGCGTAGTGTGAAAGGAGGGAAGAGTTAAGATCATAGAAGAACTAACTGTCCACGATCACACACATGGTGACTACCATGCAACTAGGAAGTCTGGGGAAGAGTGTTGTTGAGTTCCTTCACTATTCGAATTCAGTGAACGAAAGGAGAGATGCTGTTGTTAGTCATATCTCACATGTACCCACAGGCTGCTGAAATGTTACTATATGGTTTTTATTACACTAACTAGTGACCTGGTACACAGATTTGTGCACATTGAAAGGAAATTAATTAGGAGAAATATTTTAATATTGCTATTCGCCCTTTCTGTATAATAGAAGTGTCAGAGATGTATGAAAATTGGTAAAATGTATATGAAAATAATATATAAATTGATTAATAAATGATAACAACATGATATAACAACAAAGACATGATATAAAAACAATATTAACAAAGACAATGACTGATAAACTTATTCTAATATCTGTCTGTATATCACATTAAGAGTAAAAACACTTTGAGGTCGTGTGTCTGGGCCTAAAGCAACTGGGGTCACCCTGAACTGCGAACTTCAACGTGATACTGAGCAAGTTCCTAGGCCCACGCTACCACCAACTGGCCAAGAACTGGATCCCTACAGAGGGCATGTGGGGGTGCCATGGGCACCGTGGGGCTAGTGTGGGCCACCAGCTGGCAGCTGATTCTGGACTGGGTGCCCTACATCACTGGCAAGTTTAAGAAGGACGACTAATTAAACTGACCTCCTCAGACCCCTCTGGTGACTGATGGTGCCAACAGCTTCCTTCTCAGCACCTGCTACATCTGGAACAGCCCCAGCCTTTAGCATGGATAGAGAGGAAATCTACTGTATCACTTAGGACTTTCTGTTTCTGAAAATAACTTTGATATATTAATGCATTAAACCTTGCTCTGAAACCTGAAAAAAAGAGTAAAAACACTTTGAGAGTGCTTGACTAATTTCCCTTGTGATGAAGTATTTACAACTTTAACTTTAATGTCATATGCTCTTTGAACTCGAGAGAAAGCAACCTATAACTGACCATGTCCGAAAACAGGTTCAGGTAGGAATATTTCTAGTTTGTCTGGAGTTTGTCCTTGTGATTTATTAATATCATTGCAAATACTGGCATCATTGGGAAATTGTCTTCGTATTAATTTAAATGGGAGGACAGTGTCAGACAGGGAACAAATAAATTATTGGAATCAGAACAATCTTTCCTTTCACAAATCCTGTTAATACTTTAGCTTCGATTATGTTAGGTTGCAATCTTTTGATAATAAATCTAGTATCATTACAAAGACACCATTTACTATTAAGATTTATCAGTAGCATGATGATTGCACCTACTTTCAATTTTAATTTATGACATGGCATTCCCAAGGAAGTAATACTATTAACACATTTCGTACCGCTCACGAGTTTTCTCGTGTTTCATGCGTCATCTGTTAAGGACTGCTCACGAGTTGTCTCGTGTTTCTCGTGTCATCTTTTTTTAAAAAATATATATATTTTATTGATTTTTTTACAGAGCAGAAGGGAGAGGGATAGAAAGTCAGAAACATCGATGAGAGAGAAACATCGATCAGCTGCCTCTTGCGCGCCCCCTACTGGGGATGTGCCTGCAGCCAAGGTACATGCCCTTGACCAGAATCGAACCCGGGACCCTTCAGTCTGCAGTCCGATGCTCTATCCACTGAGCCAAACCGGTTTTGGCTCTCGTGTCATCTGTTATGGACCTTAGATGTCAACACACTGTCTTGTCCATTTTGAGTGAAGCAATCTCATTGAAAAACACCTAAAGTGCATTATGATCTATAGTTATGATGACTTAAATAACATGCAGTTTGCCCCAAAAGGTGCGGTACCTGGTGTATGTCTTAGAGATTTCTATGCGGTACGCAATATGTCAAAAAATTTGATGGGAGCTTTATATGTATTGCACATCCACGAATCAACATTTATTTTTAAATTGCCAGTTCACATCATATGTACTGGCTGGCTAGTCATTCGGTCAGACAGACAGTCACTTAGCCTTTTATATATGTAGACTAGAGGCCTGGTACATGAATTCGTGCACTGATGGAGGGCATGGCTTGTGGGGATCGGCCTGCTGTGGGAGCAACTCTCATCCCAGTCAGATGAGCAGTCCTCCCACTGTGGGAGTGCACTGACTACCAGGGCGTAGCTCCTGTGTTGAGCATCTGCCCCCTGGTGGTCAGTGCATGTCATAGCAATTGTTTGACTGGTCATTCTGGTCGTTCCACCGTTTGGTTGCTGAGGCCAGGTGCACAAAATTTGTGCACGGGAGGTAGGGGATGTCCCTCAGCCCAGCCTGCACCCTCTGCAACCTGGGACCCCTCGAGGAATGTCTGATTGCCTGTTTAGGCCTGATCCCAGTAGAGTCGGGCCTAAACGGGCAGTCGGACATCCTTCTCACAATCCAGGACTGCAGGCTCCAAACTGCTCACCTGCCTGCCTCTCTGATTGCACCTAACTGTTTCTGTCTGCCAGCCTGATCACCCACTAACCACTCCCCTGCCAGCCTAATTGATGTATAACTGCTCTCCTGCCAGCCTGTTTGTCCCTAACTTTTCTGCTGGCCTGGTCACCCCTAACTGCCCTTCCCTGCAGGCTTGATCACCCCCAAATGCCCTCCCCTGCTGGCCTGATCACGCACAACAACCCTCCCTTGCAGGCCTGAAACCTCCCAATGGCCCTCCCCTGCTGGCCATCTTGTGGTGGCCATCTTGTGTCTATATAGGGGCAGGATCTTTGACCACATGGGGGCAGCCATTTTTGTGTCAGAGTGATGGTCAATCTGCAAATTACTCTTTTATTAGATAGGATAGAGGCCTGGTTCATGGGTGGGAGCCAGCTGGTTTTCCCTGAAGGGTGTCCCGGATCAGGGAGGGGTACCTTTGGGGTGTGGGGCAGCCTGGGCGAGGGGCCTGTGGTGGTTTGCAGGCTGGTCATGCCCCCCAGCAACCCAAGCAGAGGCCCTGGTATCTGGGATTAATTTATGTTCTACAATTGAAACTTTGTACCTGGAGTGGAGTCAAGCCTTCTGCCTACTCCGTGGTGACAGCCATTTCTGTTTGGGTTTACTTAAATTCTGTAATTAAAACTTTGTAGCCTGGAGTGGAGGCCAGGCGCTAGGGCTGCAGTAGCTTGGCTTCCTCCATTGCCCGAGCAACCCTAGCCTCTGCTCTCTCCAGCTCCATGGCTGCCGCCATTTCTGTTGGGATATCCTATCTAATAAAAGAGTAACATGCAAATGTGACCATACCTTGGCTCCTGATTGGCCATGCTACCAGCCAATCAGGAGCAGGAGGCAGGGCGGAGCAACGCGAGGGCTGGGCCCTGGGGGTGGAGATGAAGCAGTAGCGGCGGTGAGTGCCCCGGTGCCCTGGCTGCCCAAGCTTGGAGGCAGCCAGGATGTGGCAAGTGTGGGAGCGCCCAGGCTGCCTGAGTTTGGAGGTGGCCGGGGTGGGGGGTGGGGCCAGCACAGGAGTGCCGCCGCCCGACCTTGGAGGTGGACAGGAGGGGGGCAGGGCGCAGCGAGCACAGGAGCACCGCGCTGCCCGGGCAGCCCAAGCTTGGAGGCAGTCGGGATGTGGCGAGTGCGAGAGCGCCCAGACTGTCTGAGCTTGGAGGCAGCTGGGGCGCAGGGCAAGTGGCCAGGGCGCGGGAGCGGAGGTGAGCGCCCAATCCGTGGGGCCGGGTGGTCACAGGCAGCTGGAGCTGAGCTGAGCAGGGAGATGGCTGAGTGCCATCTGGGGAAGCTTTAGGCCTTGGTCAGGCTGGGGGTGAGCCATCAGTTGGACATCCCCTAAGGGCTCCTAGTATGTGAGAGGGGGCAGGTTGGGCTGAGGGGAGCCCCCACTTCATGCACCAGGCCACTAGTATCTTCTATAATTAAAACTTTGTAGCATTGAGTGGAGGCCTAGGCTGGCCATGGCAGGCAGAAAGCTTGGCTTACTCCATTGCTGGGGAAACCCTAGCCTCCCTCCTGCTCTCAGTGGCCCCAGCCATCTTGGTTGGGGTTTATTTGCTCTTGATTGACTGTGGGCGTGGCTTGTGGGCATGGATCGGACGTATAGTCAATTTGCATATTACTCTTTTATTAGATCATATATATATATATATATATATATATATATATATATATATATATATATATGTTTTTCCAACAGTATGAAGGCTCTGTCCTCACTATGCAGACTAGTGAGAACGGTAGGTCCTGGAACTCAAGGAGTTCCGATTCACTCTGTGTAGTCTCAGAATGTCACAGCGGCCTCAAGTAGTTGCTTTGATAGAGACAACATTCTTAAAAATTTCTTATGGTTTTGCAGAGGCCTGGACTTTAGTTTGAGATACAGACTCAGTTTGGTTCCTTTTCCTGAACTAGAGATTATCATAGTTGTGTTTAATGGTACCATAGACATACCTGATCAGACAGATATTAACCATCTTACTTAGGCTTTCCACCCTGCTGAATACTGGGTAAGATATAAAGGAAGTGGAACTTTAGCTGGTTTGGCTCAGTAGATACTTCAGACTGAAGTATCCCGGTTTGGCTCAGTGGCTTCTAGTCAAGGGCATGTACCTTGATTGCAGGCTCCTCCCTGGCCCAACCCCAGTCCAGAGCACGTGCAGGAGACAACCAATCGATGTGCTTTTCTCACACTGATGTTTCTCTCTGTCTTTCCTTCTCTTTTCCACTCTCTCTAAAAATCAATGGAAAAATATTCTCGGATGAGAATGAAAAATAAATATAAATGAAGGAAGGAAGGAAGGAAGGAAGGAAGGAAGGAAGGAAGGAAGGAAGGAAGGAAGGAAGGGGAAGCCCCACTGCTGTCCTCAACGATATTTTAATTTTGATTCAAGAGGAAAACAAAGAGCACTAGATAAGACTGATTGCTCTTTTAAGGATTTAGATCACATCTAGGGAACTCATGATGTACTACTGACAAAATTATTTCAACATTTATAGGTCTGAACGCTTGACATTTGGATTTGAGCCTAACTAAATGGTTATGAACAGAGAATGAGGATTAATAACTATTTCTTCAAAGAGGTTGAAATGTTTAGGAGAAATGAAACAAGGCTTTTAAAATTTTTAACGAATTTACTAATAGACTAGACGAGGGGATAAATAATATGTGCTAAAAGCTCAGCCAGTGGTTAGGTGTTGACCAATAAACCATGAGGTCTCAGTTTGGTTCTCTGTCAGGACACATGCTTGGGTTGTGGGCTCAATCCCTAGTAGGGGGTGTGCAGGAGGCATCCAATCAGTGATTCTCTCTCATCATTGATGTTTGTTTCTATCTCTCCCTCTCCTTTCCTCTCTGAAACCAATAAAAATATTTGTAAAAATTTATATGTTCTACAAGCAGTCATCGAAACCCGTTTATGATAATGAAAAAAAAGCAAATGGTGCTGGGTTCTCTCTAGGTCACCAAAGGGAAGTCATTTCATGTCTTTGAACTCAGGTAAAACTTTTTAATTATTGAAATCTTATTATTTTCCATGCATTTGCTAAGAGATTTACATGTCATATCATTTAATTCTTACTATAATCCTGTGAGATAGATGCTATTATAATCTACAATTAATCCTAAGGAAATGAAAACTGAGAGAGGTAAATAAACTTGCTCAAATATGTTCAGGTACTAAATTCACAAACCCAGAGTTCAAACCCTTGAGTCTCTGACTCCAAAGCTAATACCTTTATCTGCTCCTCTCATCTATTTTATGAGGATGGTGGTTGGATATAATGTGGAATTTTTGCATGCAGCAAGCTTCAGAGATGGGGTTCCAAAATTATTGTCAATGAGGATTTAATCTGACTTATTTGGAGGTGACTAAAGCTGTTTCTCTGGTCAGCGTTAGCTTCCTTGCAAACATCCCCCAGAGATAGGTGTTAAAGCTGATATCCTGCACTCAGCCAGATGTGTTGGATGGAGGGGACTCAGCTTCAGAAGTAGAACTAGTGAGAGATTGAGGATGATGGACGTGCAGTGATGGACTGTTTAGTCAGCCAAACAGTCTCCTCTTCTGTGCTGTGGTCTTTTCAGCTTGGATGGATTAAATCTTTGGCTAGAAGTATTCTCATCCTCTGGTATTTCTTTTTTTCTTTGTGGCATCATTTAAAAAATATTTTAATCTTTATTGTTCAGTTTATTAATTACATTGTTCCCCTTTTGTTCCCCCCATAACTCCCTTCCACCCGGTACCCATCCCACCCTCCGTCCTCTCCCAAAGGTGCATGATTTTTGTCCAGTCTCTTGCTGCACCTCTCACATCCCTTTTCTCCCTAAGAATTGTCAGTCCATTCCCTCTCTATGCCCATGATTCTGTTATATTCACCAGTTTATCCTGTTCATCAATTTTTTTTATTTTTTATTGTTTTTAAAAAATATATTTTATTGATTTTTCACAGAGAGGAAGGGAGAGAGATAGCAAGTCCGAAACATCGAGGGGAGAGAAACATTGATCAGCTGCCTCTTGCACACCTCCAACTGGGGATGTGCCCACAACCAAGGTACATGACCTTGACCGGAATCGAACCCGGGACCTTTTAGTCTGCAGGCTGATGCTCTATCTACTGAGCCAAACTGGTTTGGCTGTTCATCAGATTTTTAATTCACTTGATTTTTATATTCATTTGTTGATAGATGTGTATTTGTTGTTTCTAATTTTTGTTTTTACCTTTTTCTTCTTCCTCTTCTTAAAGAATATCTTTCAGCATTTCATATAATATTGGTTTGGTGGTGATGAACTCCTTTAGCTTTTTCTTATCTTCGAAACACTTTATCTGACCTTCAATTCTGAGTGATAGCTTTGCTGGGTAGAATAATCTTGGTTGTAGATTCTTGCTATTCATCACTTTGAATATTTCTTGCCACTCCCATCTGGCCTGCATCGTTTCTGTTGAGAAATCCGCTGACAATCGTATGGGTGCTCCCTTATAGGTAACTAACTGTTTTTCTCTTGCTGCTTTTAACATTCTCTCTTTGTCTTTTGCTCTTGACATTTTAATTATGATGTGTCTTGGTGTGGTCCTCTTAGGGTTCCTATAGTTTGGGGTTCTGTGTGCTTCTTGGACTTTTAAGTCAGTTTCTTTCAGCAGGTGGGGGAAGTTTTCGGTCACTATTTCTTCAAATAGGTTTTCATTATCTTGTTCTCTTTTTCTGGCACCCCTGTAATTCAGATGTTGGCATGCTTGAGGTTGTCCCAGAGGCCCCTTACACTATCTTCAATTATCTGGATTCTTTTTGCTTCTTGCTTTTCCAGCCGAGTGGATTTTTCTTCTTTGTATTTCAAATCTTTGACTTGGTTCTTGCATTCCTCTAGACTGCTTTTAGGTCTTTGTATAATATTTTTTATTTCAGTCAGTGTATGCTTAATTTCTAGTTGGTCCTTTCTTATATCCTTGAGGATCTCGTTCATATCCTCGTTGGTCTCGTTCATTTCCTTGTAGGTCTCGTTCATTTCCTCATAAGTCTTGTTCATTTCCTTGTAGGTCTTATTAAGTTCATCAGCCTTTTCTAGAAGCCTTTTGAAAATCCTTATAACTGTGGTTTTGAACTCTATGTCCAGTCGTTTTTTCCCCTCCATTTCTTTCACATGTGATTTCTTTCCACGTCTCTGCATTGTGGCTGCTTTTCTGAGTTGGTCGATTAGGTTTGTGTGGTAGATGTCCTCTAAGGGACAGTGGCTCAGCCTCCCTAGTTACCTGAAATGGATACTCTTGCTGCAGCCCTTTATGTGATTTTGGCTGCACACACCTCTGAGACAAAGCTGCTGCTGAGCTCTACCCGCTGCTGGACAATTCAGCATCTCCCCAAATGAGTCTGCGCACCCAAAGTCTCACCCAGGGTTCTAAAACAATGCTGTCCGGTGGTTTCCCGAACAAGAGAGCAAGTCACGAGTCCTCTCTGCATGGTCATGCGCTTCTGCTGTTCCCAAGTTTACGCGCCCTCTCCGCAAACTCACAGACCTATGCAGCACCTGAGTTTCAGCGTGCTTCCTTACTGTCCAGTTTCACCCTATATGAGTGTGGCTTTCCCGGACCTTGCCCTGACCTGGGGAATCAGTGCAGTGGGACGCCTTTGTTTCCCTCCCCATTCAAGAAAACCAGCCGGGTTTGCAGCCGCCTACCCTATCCGCTCACGTGCGCATGGCTACAAACCTCTGACTCCTTGCGTAGCCTCAACCCTGCCCTCTGCCACTCCTCTGATTCACAGTGTCCTATCTTTACTTTTATTTGTGGAATTTTCACTCAGCCAGCTTTCTGGTGATTCTGGATGATGTTTGTTCTGTTGTTAAGTTGTAGTTTTGAAATTGTTGTGTGAAGCAGCAAGATAGGTGTTTACCTATACTGACATCTTGGTTCCTTTGGTATTTCTTAATTCAGTGGAGTAGTTCATGAGCTTCAGAGTTAGAGGCATAATCAACATGTCTCAAAATTGGTTCCCTCCTTCAGAGGCTATGGACTGGTTTGTTTATCTTTGGATTCGATGAATTAAGTAATCCATCAAATAAGTTCTTGGATTTTTTTTTCATTTTGTGCTACTCTCTCTCTTTACCCTTCTAATTGTTCTGTCATACCCTCTAATGTATTCCTTTCTCTTTCTCCTTGTTCTGGCCTTCTTTCCTGGTGACCTCTGAGAAATGGTGTTGAGTGATTTTGTCTGCGCCATCTCATAACCCAGGACCCTGTACTGAGCTGATTCCCTCGTGGCTTCTTGAGTGAAGACGTATTGCAAATGCTAAGTATACGTGCTGGTTGGTGTTTGACTAGGCTTCCAATCTGCACATTGAAACCAGCAGTCCTTGGGCTCTCATGGTTTACGCTGGTATTCAGGGCTGAATACAAATCAGGCCTTCATATTCTTCAAGAGGTGTCAGCATTCATGTAAGTTGAATATGAGTGAGTGACTCTTATTTTTATAATTTCATTTAAATAATATAATTTATTACCATAAATTTACATGTTACTGTACTGCAGATTAAGCCATGCCAGGCTGAGCTCCAAGCACAATATTTCTTGTGAATATTATTCTTTTCATAGAGGCTCTTAGGAGGGACATAGATGGTGTTTTACATTTTATTTTATTTTATTTATTCATTTAAAAAATATATATTTTATCGATTCTTTACAGAGAGGAAGGAAGTGGGACAGAAAGTCAGAAACATCAATGAGAGAGAAATATTGATCAGCTGCCTCCTGCACACCCCCCACTGGGGATGTGCCTGCAACCAAGGCACATACCCCCGACCGGAATCGAACTCAGGACCCTTCAGTCCACAGGCCAACGCTCCATCCACTGAGCTGCACCGGTTTTGGCGGTGTTTTATATTTTAAGAAGTAATTTATTTTCAGAGCATCCAGGGACTTAACCACTGTGATTATTTGCCCAGTCTTCCAAAGATTCCAGAGAGCAGGCCGTGTTAAGCTGGATGGGATAGTGTGGTTCATTTATTTATTCAGTGCATACTTACTGAAGGCCTCCCTGTTCCAGGCCCTGCTGAGTGTTAGACTTGCAGAGAGAGTGGGATTGGATCAGATTGATGCTTTGACTGTAGAATGTGTCACTTGACTCTACACCAAAGAGCCCAGGTGTCCAGAAGTAAAACCACTTAGCAGTTAGCACAAGGGAACATTTCTTCTCATGAAGTGGCAGATTGGACACTGGAAAGAGAGACTGATGGCTAAAGTGAAACAGTTCCCTCTCCTCCTTCCCTTCCCCCATCCCTGCCCCATCTCCCTGTCCCCCTCTTGGGACTGCTGCTGCTTTAGGGTCTGCCTGCCTCTGGGAGCCTGCTCAGGGCAACCTCCTACCTCTTAGAAATAGAGGTTCTGCAGGTGCCACCACCCAGAGGGCCACAAGAGGGTGCTTTCCTCCTTCAGGTTATGGCTTTTTGAAATGCAGTTCCTCTTTTAGATCCATCTTTCTGGGCTCAAGGAAATTCAGGATATTGAGCTGTGGGCCAACAGACTTGATTCTAGGGGAGAGAAAGGTGTAGTTTGTAAGCATATGTTTATTTATCTAATGTCTGTTTTCTCCAGTGAACTGTAACCTCTGAGAACCAGATTTTCTTGCTCATTCCTCTTTCTTTGACTGGCTTAAAGTTTGGCACATACAAATATAAATATTTGTGAATTTGAAGAACTGATCTTTATGTCCTAACTTAAAGCTTTCCTGCCCATCAGAATCACTAGGGTCATCTGTCCTGGGATTCTCAGCATCTGGGGTGGGTCTGGGAATGGGATTCTTAAGAGCTCTTGTGTTATTTGTAGTTGAGGCCTGTTGTCCAGCTGTCCCAGCTCTGCACAAGCTGTTTTATTTTGCTCCTCTGGCCTTTCAGGCCTGTGCGTTCTCAGCTGCTTGGGTAACAACAAACTGCCTCCAAGATCCCTTCAAAGTACCTTCTTTTCTTTAATATATATATTTTTTTATTTCAGAGAGGAAGGGAGAGGGAGATCGAGATAGAAACATCAATGATGAGAATCATTGATCTACTGCCTTCTGCATGCCCCCTACTGGGGATTGAGGCCACAACCAAGGCATATGCTCTGACTGGGAGTCGAACTGTGACTTCCTGGTTTATAGGTCCATGCTCAACCACTGAGCCACGCCAGCTGGGCTTTTTTCATTTATTTTTATTTTTATTTTTAAAAGGGGACCAGCCATTCCTGGAGCTTTGCTTTCTTATTTATTTATGCATTTACTAGTGGCCTGGTGCACAAAATTCGTGGATGGGGAGGGGAGTTCCCCTCAGCCCAGCCTGAATCCTCTCCAATCAGGGACCCCTTGGGGGATGTCTGACTGCCAGTTTAGGCCCGATATAACAGTTGGACATCCCTCTTGTAATCTGGGACTGCTGGCTCCTAACTGCTCACCTGCCTGCCTTCCTGATCACCCCTAACTGCCTCTGCCTGCCTACCTGGTTATCCCTAACCCCTCTGCCTGTCTGCCTGATCTTGCCCCCAATGGCCCTTCCCTGCCGGCCTGATCTTGGCCCCAACTGCCCTCCCTTGCCAGCCTGATCACCCCTAACTACCTCTGCCTCAGCCCCCATCACCATGGCTTTGTCCATAAGGAAGTTAGATGTCCGGAAGATGGCTGGTCCACTTGGCCTAATTAGCATATTACCCTTTTATTAGTATAGATAGATTATATAGGATAGGATTGCTTAAATGGCAGGGGGAGGGGAATCCTTTTTCAGCAGGAGAGTCTCTTGGCAGACAAAAATACATAATTCCTATATCTGGACTGATAGCCATCCATATCCACTATACTGCCAAACTGGTCATTAAAAAATTGAACCACTTTCTTACAGCTTACACAAAATAGCTATTGCCCTTAAAACCCCTTAGGTTCTGCCTCGACAGTTCACCCAGATTAGCTTCTGATTGGTTGGTTTCTATGCCAGTCAGCATCAAAAGCTCTGCCTCCTAGGCAGCTATTGGCTCCTCTCAGTTCACCCAGATTTGGTTCTGATTGGTCAGTTTCTATGCCAGTCAGCATCTCTAGGCCTATCTCTGGGCCTGACCAGAGAGGTGGGGCTGATCAACAGCCCCTGAGGCTGCTGGTGAGACCTGGAGAGAAAGAGAGGCAAAGGCTAATCAACAGCTGCCACAGAGGCTGTGGATCAGACCTTGCTTCTCTCTCCAGGCCTCTCTCTGGGCCTGATCCATAGCCCCCTTGGCAGCCAGTGCTGGGTTGCCATGCCTGCAGCTGTGACAGTCAGTGCTAGGTCACTCTGGCGACCTAGCACTGACTGCAGGACTGACTTCTCCAACACTGACCCAGCACTGACTGCCATGGGGCTATGGACCAGACCCTGCTTCTCTCTCCAGGCCTCTATCTGGGTCTGATCTGCAGCCCCCTTGGCTGTCAGCGCTGGGTCGCCACACCTGCAGCGGTGGCAATCAGTGTTGGGTCACTGTGGTCACGGTGACCCAGCACTTACTTCTCATGTTCAGTTGTCCATTTGGTGGTTTTGGACATTATGGACCCTGGCTCTTTACACACACACACACACACACACACACACACACACACACACACACACACTAGAGGCCCAGTGCACGAAATTGGTGCAAGGGGCTTGGCCCCTGCCACCGCCTCAGCCCCCACTACCGCTGCCTTGGCCCAGAAGAACGTCCAAAAGGATGTCCAGCTTAATTAGCATATCACTTTTATTATTATAGATATATAGATTTATTTAATCTTTATTGTTGAGATTTACCCCTTATTATATTAAGTATACCCCTTTATAGATGTATCCCTTTTTTCTACCAAGTGCCTCCCTCCACCTGGTTCCTGCCCTGCTGCAGGTGTTCACCACACTATTGCCTGTGTTCGTAGCTAATGCACATAGGCATATAAGATCTTTGGTTAATCTCTTCACACCACCTCTTCCCCCCTTCCCTCTGAGATTTGTCAGTCTGTTACATATTTCCATGCTTCTGATTCTATTTTATTTATCAGTTTATTTTGTCCATGAGATTTCTTACTTGTTTATTTTGATTTTTAGATTCAATTGTTGATATATATATATATATATATATATAGTCATTTTATTGTTCATAGTTTTATCTTTTTTTTCTTATTCTTCCTCTACTTAAAGAATACTCTTTAATATTTCATATAATACTGGTTTGGTGGTGATGAACGCCTTTAGCTTTTTCTTGTCTGTGAAGCTCTTTTTCTGACCTCCAGTTCTAAATGATTGCTTTAGTGGGTAATCTTGATTGTAGGTCCTTGCTGTTCATCACTTTGAATATTTCTTGCCACTTCCTTCTGTACTGCAACTTTAAAAAAATATATCTTTTATTGATTTTTTTTACAGAGAGGAAGGGAAAGGGAGAGATAGTTAGAAACATCAATGAGAGGGAAACATCAATCAGCTGCCTCCTGCATGCCCCCCACTGGGAATGTGCCCGAAACCAAGGTACATGCCCTTGACTGGAATCAAACCTGGGACCCTTCAGTTCGCAGGCTGATGCTCTATCCACTGAGCCACACCAGTCAGGGCTGGACTGCAACGTTTTTATTGAGAAATTAGCTGACAGTCTATGGGTACTTTTTTGTAAGTAACTAACTGCTTTTTAAGATTCTCTTTTTTTAATTATAATGTGTCTTGGTGTGGGCCTTCTATGGTACCTTTTGTTTGGGACTTGCTCTGCTTTCTAGACTTGTAAGTCTATTTCTTTCACCAGGTAGGGGAAATTTTCTGACATTATTTCTTCAAATAGGTGTCAATATCCTGCTCTGTCTCTTCTCCTTCTGGCACCCCAATAAATGCAAATGTTAATTTGCTTGAAGTTGTCCCAGAGGCTCCATATACTATCTTTACATTTTTGGATTCTTTTTTTCTTTTCTGATTGTTTTTTGCTTTCTCATATTTCAAATCATTGATTTGATTCTTGGAATCCTCTACTCTACTGTTGAATCCCTGTAAATTATTCTTTATCTCAGTTAGTGTATGCTTAATTTCTTTCTTTTTTTAAAATTTAATTTTTATTTTTTTATCTTTATTGTTCAGTTTATTAATTACATTGTTCCCGTTTTTTTTCACCCTATAGTTCCCCTCCACCTGGTACCCATCCCACCCTCCGCCCTCACCCCCCTCCACTGTCCTCTCCCATAGTTGCATGATTTTTGTCCAGTTTCTTGCTGCACTTCCCACACCCCCTTTCTCCCCAAGAGATGTCAGTCCATTCCCTCTCTATGTCCGTGATTCTGTTACATTCACCAGTTTATCCTGTTCATCAGCTTATTAATTCACTTGATTTTTAGATTCATTTGTTGATAGATGTGTATTTGTTCTTCATAATTTACACTTTTATCTTTTTCTTCTTCCTCTTCTTAAAGAATATCTTTCAGCATTTCGTATAATATTGGTTTGGTGGTGATGAACTCCTTTAGCTTTTTCTTATCTGCGAAGCACTTCATCTGATCTTCAATTCTGCATGATAGCTTTGCTGGATAGAGTAATCTGGGTTGTAGATTCTTGCTGTTCATCACTTTGAATATTTCTTGCCACTCCCGTCTGGCCTGCATCGTTTCTGTTGAGAAATCCGCTGACAATTGTATGGGTGCTCCCTTATAGGTAACCATCTGTTTTTCTCTTGCTGCTTTTAATATTCTCTCTTTGTCTATTGCTCTTGGCATTTTAATTATGATGTGCCTTGGTGTGGTCCTCTTAGGGTTCCTATATATTGGCATTTGGTGCGCTTCTTGGACTTTTAAGTCAATTTCTTTCAGCAGGTGGGGGAAGTTTTCAGTCACTATTTCTTCAAATAGGTTTTCATTGTCTTGCTCTCTCTCTTTTTCTGGAACCCCTATAATTTGGATGTTGGTATGCTTGAGGTTGTCCTAGAGGCCCCTTACACTATCTTCAATTTTTTGGATTCTTTTTGCTTCTTGCTTTTCTGGCTGAGTGGCTTTTCCCTCTTTGTATTTCAAATCTTGAACTTGGTTCTTGGGGTGCTCCAAAGCACTTTTAGGTCTTTGTATAATATTTTTTATTTCAGTCAGTGTATGCTTAATTTCTGGTTGATCCTTTTTCATATCCTTGAGAGTCTCCTTTATATCCTTGAGGGTCTCCTTCATTTCCTTGTAGGACTCATTCATTTCCACATTGGTCTTGATCATTTCCTTGCAGGTCTCGTTCATGTCCTTGAGGGTCTTGTTCATTTCCTTGTAGGACTCATTCATTTTCTTTGCGGTCTTGCTTATTTCCTTACAGGCCTCGACCTTTTGTTGGAGCCTCTTGAAAAGCCCTATAACCATGGTTTTGAATTCCATGTCCAGTCGTTTTTTTCCCTCCATTTCTTTCACATCTGATTTCTTTCCATGTCTCTGCATGGTGGCTGCTTCCCTGAGTTGGTCAATTAGCTTTGTGTGGTAGACTTCCTACTAGGGACAGTGGCTCAGCCTCCTCAGTTACCTGAGGTGGATATGGGTTGCACAGTCTTGCTGAAGTTAAGCTCAGGTTAATCGTTGTTAGCACTTGGAGGGTTGACCTCCAGGCCAATTGTCTGTGAAGTTCAGCTGTGCTCAGGTTGGATGGGTGGAGTCTCAGGGCCAAGCAGACAGCGTTAGCTCCACTCTATGTGGCCCCAGGGACTCTGTGCTGGGGGCAATGGCCACCAGCACCTCTGAGAGAGAGGTGCTGCCAAGCTCCACCGGCTGCCAGGGCATTCAGACTCTCCCCAAATGAGTCTGCACACCAAAGGTCTCACCCAGGGTCGTAAAACAAAAGCAGTCTGACGGTTTCCCGAATGAGAGGGCAAGTCGCAGAGCGCTCTCTGCGCGGTCACGCAGCTGTGCTGTTCGTGCAAGCTGCCTTCTCCACAAGCCGGCAGACCAGGCAGCACCCGAGCTTCGGCATACCCCCCCCCCCCCCCGTCCAGTTTTCACCCTGTATGATAGTGGGTTGGTTCCCTGGACTTCGCCCAGAGCTGGAGAATCAGTCCAGTGGGACGTCTTTGTCTCCCTGTTCGAGAAAACTGGCCGGTTTTCAGCCGCCCGCCCTCTCCACTGGCGTGCGCTCCAAACCTCTCTCCGCGTGAATCTTTCAACGCTGTCCGCCGCCGCTCCTCCGAGTCACAGTGTCTTATTTTCACCTTCATTTGTGGAATTTTCACTCGGTCAGCTTTCTGGTGATTCTGGAAGGTGTTTGTTCTTTCTTTCTTTTTTTTAAAAATATTTTATTGATTTTTCACAGAGAGGAATGGAGAGGGATAGAAAGTCAGAAACATCGATGGGAGAGAAACATCGATCAGCTGCCTCTTGCACACCTCCAACTGGGGATGTGCCTGCAGCCAAGGTACATGCCCTTGACCGGAATCGAACCTGGGACCTTTCAGTCTGCAGGCCAACGCTCTATCCACTGAGCTAAACCGGTTCAGCTGTTCTTTAGTTAAGTTGTAGTATTAAAATTGCTGAGTATGACGGAAAGATAGGTGTTTTACCTATGCCGCCATCTTGGTTCTCCCTCACAAGCAGTGTATGCTTAATTTCTGATTGGTTCTTTTTGTTTTTGAAATTCTCACTAAGATCCTTGAAAGGCTCACTAAGTTCCTTGAAGCTTTCATTAAGATCCTTGAATAACCTTATAACCATTGTTTTAAATATAGTAGTTAGCTTGTTTCCATTTCTTTCATTTGTGACATGTTTCTTTGTCTCTGCATTTTGGCTGCTTCCCTGTGTTTGTTTCTATGTCTCCTGGAATTGGTCTAGTGACCTTATGTATTAGGTGTCCTGTTGGACCCGGTGGCCCAGCCTCCCCAGTCACCTGAGCTGGACACTCTAGATGTGCTCCTGTGTGGGCTGTGTGCAGAGTTTTGTTGTAGTTAAGACTTGATTGCTGTTGGCCTTGATGGAAGGAATTGATCTCTTGGCTGATTGGTTGTGATGACCAGCTGCAACTATAGTGGAAGAGCTGCTGTGAAGGAGATATCCTATAGAGCAGGACTTACTTCAATGGGGCTTTGGTGTTCACTGAGTCTGTCCCTTGAGTGTGTTTCTTGTGGCTATGTGGAGTTATAATCTGGTATGGTGCAATTACATGGGGTGCACTGGCTCTGGGGCCCCCTGGGAGGTTGGCCACTGCCTGGTTCTTATGGACAGGTCTGCAGATGGCTGCTACTTGTGTTGGTCTTGGAAATGTCCAGGCGAGGCCCAGCTATAGCAAAACAGACTGATTCTACTGCTGGGTCTTAGGCCTTTTATTAATCGGTATGGGGCATGCTAATACCAACTTCTGCTTGTATATGAGATTTTATGAAAGTCTGAAGCCTGAGCTAGGACAGGCCATTCATATGGAAAAGCCACTGCGAACAGGTTGGGTGGGGGCCCTCAGGGAATCACCAAGGCAGAGTAAACAGTGTGAGTTAGGCTGATAGAGACTCAGATATGGCTTCCAACCAGCTCTGAGGTGGGGGATGTCTCAGCATAGGAACAATGACCCCTATGAGCACCCCTGTCTTGGGGAAAGCCACCCCCAAAATCTTGCCCTGATGTGAGACAATTTAGTTTCCCCCTGAATGTCCCTGGTTCATTTCAACTCACTCCAGCAATGGAGCTCAGACAGCTGGAGACTGGGTAAATTTGTGTAGGGGCCCTTTAAGAGGAATACCTGTATCTCTAGCAGCCTCTGTGTCTCAACCACAATCCCCACTGGTTTTTACAGCCCAAAGTATGGGACTTGTCTTCCCAACTCTGGAACCCTGGGCTTGGGGGAGGGGTCTTGTGTGGGGCTAGGAACCCTTGCTTCTCCTGGGGTGGGGGGCTCTGCAGCTGAGCTACCCCTCCTGATTAAAAACACACCACATGTAGGTGTCAGACCAGTCCATTCCATATCTTTGCCTCTACTTCCAGTCTCCCTGTGCTTTCTTCTTTACTGCTTTAATTGTAGGACTTCTATTCAGTCAGCTTTCAGGCAGTGCTGAAAATGATTTGGTATTTTAGTTATAATTTTGATGTAGTTTGGGAGGTGGTGAATACCGGTGTTTACCTATGCTGCCATCTTGGTTCCATCATGCCTCCTTTTCCTGTTCCTTTTTTCATGAGCATTTCTTCCTGTTCTCCCATTCTATAGGAGGAAGAAATGTTTCCAGAGATACCTTCTCCTGTTGGTCCTGGGTGGACACTTGGGAAGATACCTGCAACTTAATAAGATCTTGGTTACCATCTACAGGTATCAGCTCTTCTGTAACCTAGGACACCATTGATGGATACCACCTACTTCAGTTATACTTAAATACTTAAATAATCACTGATGCTGTCATAGAGACTCCCAAATTTGAGTAGGGCCTTACTCATACAACAGAAGCTTATAATAATACTGTCTCCGGAGAAAACCTGTTTTCCATGTTTTTGAGTAGGAAATACGTGTGTATCATGATGATTCGGCGGGATATGTTATATAATAAATAGGTAATATGCAAATTAACCCTCATGCCATCACAATATGGCTGCCTATGACCTGGTCGGCAGGGGGGTTAGTCAAGGACAACCAATGACTGAACAAACAGGCTGCGTGGGGTGACCAGGCCAGTGGGGCAGGCCATGAGGGGCAACCAGGCTGTCAGAGGGGCAGAAGGGGGTGACCAGGCCAGTGGGGGTTGGGGGGCAATAAGCGGTGACTAAGCCGGTGGGGGGGCAGTTAGGAGTGACCAGGCCAGAAGGGAGGGAGCATTTGGGGGTGACCTGGCTGGCAGTGGGGGCAGTTAGGTGACCAGGTAGGCAGGGGAGGGCAGTGAGGGGCCATCAGGCCGGTGGAGGGTGAGACAGTTAGGGGCAACTAGGCAGGCAGGTAGCGATTAGGAGCCAGCAGTGCAGGATTGTGAGAGGGATATCTGACCGGGCCTAAACTGGCAGTCAGACATCTCCCGAGGTGTCCCAGATTGGAGAGGCTGGGCTGAGAAGACACCCCTCTTCCCCTGCTCCATGCACAAATTTTATGCACTGGGCCTCTAGTAACTTGATAAAGAGGAGTCCTTTTGTTTATATGGTTTGGCATTCCTAGAGTAGTAGAGGTAGTACTAAGAGTTTGGGCCTTGGGTCAAATGGCCCTCTGCAAAATCCTGAAACCTGGGCATGCACCTCATTGGGTGTTTTTGTGGATAAAGCCCTTTGAGTCTTAGAGTCTTTATCTACAAGGCTGGAGAATAATACTTCACAGGACCCTGGCTGGTGTGGTTCGGTTGGTTGGAGTGTCATCCCATACTTGAAAAAGTGTAGGTTTGATTCCTGGTCAGGGTGCATACCCAAGTTATGGGTTCAATTCCCAGTGGAGCCTGTATGGGAGGTAACCTATTGATTTTTCTCTCACACACTGATGTTTCTCTTTCTAAAAAGAAATTCTTCACAGGGTTATGAAATAACTCTGCTCTACGCAGATCTGCTTTACTTAGTTATAAAGTTGTCAGCTCATATGCAATGTCAATATAAGAAATACCATTTGAAACATATTTGAAATTCTATTTCAAGGTTGTTATAGAGGAAGTTGTTTTGTCTATCATGCCATGTTCCTCTCCATTAGAGAAATTCCCACTTGGTCTCAATACCAAAAATAATTTCTCTTTTCTTGCTGTGGATTCATCTTATGGATTTGGTGATTTGTATAATTGTTGGGCTTTCTTTCTTTGAACTATTGCTAGAAAGCTTAAAGCCAAGTATGTGGTCCGTCAGTATCAAGTGTGTACACATGATGATGGCATGCAGCTTTGGCTCCATATATGGTCCGTTTACACACTTGCCTTTGTTCTTTAAATTTGCTCTCACTTTTCATTTTTGTTGTGGTGTTTTAAATATTCCTCTAAGATGCCTTTTAGCCTCTCTGATCTGAGCAAGATAGGATTAAAAAAATTCATCCTATCTAATAAAAGAGTAATATGCAAATTGACCTCTACTCCCACCAGCCAAGCTCACCAGCCAATCAGGAGCAAATATGCAAATAAATTCCAACCAAGATGGCTGCAGCCACTGAGAGCAGGAGGAAGGCTTGAGTTTCCCTGGCAATGGAGAAAGCTAAGCTTTCTGGCTGTCCTTGCCTGCCTAGGCCTCCACTCTAGGCTACAAAGTTTCAGTTATATAAGGTAAATACACCCAAACAGAAATGACTGTAGCCACAGAGTGAGCAGAAGGCTTGGCTCTGTTCCAGGCTACAAAGTTTCAATTGTAGAACATAAATAAATCCCAGACTTCTGCTTGGGTTGCTAGGGTGTGTGGCTGGCCTGCAAACCACCACAGGCCCCTCGCCCAGGCTGTCCCCTGCCCCAAGGGAACCCTCACCCGGATCCATGACACCCTTCAGGGCAAACCAGCTGGCCCCCACCTGTGCACCAGGCCTATATCCTGTCTAATAAGAGTAATATGCAGATTGATCTTCACTCCAACACACAAGGTGGCTGCCCCCATGTGGTCAAAGATCCTGCCCCCATGTGGTCACAAAATGACCACCACATGATGGCCAGCAGGGGAGGGCAGTTGGGAGGGACCAGGCCTGCAAGGGAGGGCAGTTGGGGGTGATTGCAGGAGAGGGCAGTTAGGGGTGACCAGGCTGGCAGAGGAGGGAAGTTGGGGGCAAACAGGCTGGCAAGGAAGCAGTTAGACATCAATTAGGCTGGCAGGGGTGTGGTTAGAGGGTGATCAGGCTGGCAGGCAGAAACGGTTAGGGGCAATCAGGAAGGCATACAGGTGAGCAGTTAGGAGCCAGCAGTCCTGGATTGTGGGAGGGATCCCAGATTGGAGAGGGTGTAGGCTGGGCTTAGGGACATGCGCCCCCCCCTCCCCCCGTGCATGAATTTCGGGCACTGGGCCTCTAGTTACTAAATAAAGGAGTAAGCATATTTAATTTAAAGCAGTGCCTAGCCAACAGTAGGTATATAACATAAAATTTTATGTCTTCTTTTTAAACAAGTCTAATCATCTTTTATGGATCTAAGTTGGTCCCTTATGGCTTATATTAGAAAAGGGGTAGTAAAGTAATTCTCACTATAGGCAAATTTTCAAAACTGGAAAGGTGTTACTGCATTAGATAGTAGTATGTATAACTTCAAAACAAGCTGAGAGTCCACATCATCCATCCTTGGCTTGGAATTCCCTGTTTAATTAGCCCAGCCTAGACCAAAAATAATTTCAAAGTGATTTCAATCTTAATTAGGTCTTTCGAAGCACATTACAGGACAACTTGTTCTTATCTGTCAGTAACGTATCATAAAATTTTGCTTTTCCTTTCTAATTCTCTTTCACTCATAACCTCCTAGCATATCCACTGGTTATTAGATATACCCCTTTGTCCCCCTACCCCCCAGCTCTTTATCAAGTGGACTGACCAAGCTTCTCTGGCTAGAGTCTCACTGTTACCTCACACCTCTGGACTTTATTCCCGTTACTCATTCGCTGATTCTGTGTCATAAAAGATTTATGAAGTAGTCTGACAAAGACAATTCTTCATTTGTGGGTGGGTTGGGGAATTCTCACATGTTAATAAATCTTCTCTGTCATCCAGGAAATAAAGGATGACTAATGTGTGGTGGAAGAGAAGAGAACTCTGGAATTTGCCTCGATCTCAGGAATACACTCAAGGCACGTTTGGGCAAAGGTCAGGGCTTTGTTTTTCTGGTCCTGCCTCTACCCAAGCTTCTTTTGCCCCAGGATAAGGGACTTTATGGCATCTGTAACATGGAATTAGAGTTGCAATGCCCTTATGTTGGATGAGGTTAAAGATATTCGCTCAAAGTTGGGGGATAATGATCTATCCTGTTCTTGGTTTTCTGTGCACTGTGTGGGAATGGTTATGCAGGCTTGTCCAATTTCTGGATGGAGTAAGGGAAAGGACACAGTCTCAGATCCATTATACCCAATTTGCTAATGGAAAGTGGAGGCATCTATACACTAGTCATTTTCTTGCTCAGAGAAATCCAGTAAATAGTATGTCAATTTATTGCAAGCCTACTAGTATATGCATATGTATCATTACATCATCTTTAGGTACCTGCTCCAGACTGATGTCAGGATAACAGTTGAAAAGAAATAGAATGAGAGCTAAGCCAAGTCAGAAAATTAAGCCACAGAAATATTGACCTGGTACCATGGAGTTAATTAATTAATATGGTCATTTTGAATTGAAGTGATGAGTGTTCCTCCCCTCATTTTAGATCACATTCTTTTCTTCAATGAATATTAATTGAGTGCCTACTTGCTAATTCTGCTAAGTGCTAAGAACATTAAGATGATAAGGCACTGGCCTGTGCCCTCCAGGAACTGTAGTAAAGAGAGGGTAAAGGAGATGGGTGTAAAAAGGATAATTATAAAACAACATGTTCAGTGCCATGATTGAGGTAAGAACAGAATGTTGTGGGAACCCAGACTAACTGGGCCTGAAGGAGTCAGGGAGGAGGGACACTGGAGCTGGGATTTAAGGACAAGGAGGTGTTTGCTCATTTATAGATTTTAGTTTGATCACACTAGCTCAAAAATATTAGAAAACATCTTCTGGCCAAATATGGTCTTAGCATTTGGTCTTTTGATTCTGTAGTTCGTGACAGACCATAGTAACATCCCTGGAATGTTCTTCTGAGCCGAAGAATTTGAAAGAAATCATACATAGCCAGAGACAAACCACATCCTTAGGGCTTAGCAGATAAATGCTCTGCTACTTTGCTGATGAGGTTTATGGAAGACTTTCACTTGGGCCACCCAGTATTTATTTCCTGTGGCCATAACACCATGTAAAGTATGTACTGGGAAAGACGGTCATTCTGCAGTGGAAATATAGAAGCTCCAGGTCCAGGCCATTGCTGTCACTGGGTCTGCATGAACAGTGGGGGTTTCCTGCAGCAGGAGTAAGGTTGTGGGGTTCCAGCTTGACAATGGAGGTCTTGCTTGCTGAGTACTGATCAGCATTGCCACCAAGAAAGGCAGCATGGGGGCACCAGGTTCCGAGGCCTTCCTTAGCACTCCAACACATTTCTTTCCATTCTTTAGAAATAAACTCTGATTGAGAGTTTTGTATTTCTTTCTTAGTGTTTGCTATGAAAGCGACCATTAAATGCAGGTTTTAGTGACTAAAACAGTTGGAGACCACAGTCAGGCTGACAGATTTAGTAGAGAGTTTATTTCCAATTTTTTTAATTCTCCTCCAGGGTGGCTTCAGTGTTAAATTAGATTGTAATAATCATGACAAAGCTCCTCCCTGCCCTTAGATGAAAGCACACTGTGGACCTGGGATCTTCCTGGAATCTTATTTATGACAGAATCCCACACCATTTCAGAGCTTTCATCTTTCATGTTGCCCCACATTCTGTGGGTCTCTGTTTTCTAAAGAGCATTTCAGAAACCATGGTTGAGACCCTAGGGCATTAAAAAACTCTCTAGGTGAAGCATTGTCTGCATTATTGTGACTCTCAATGTGTTAATGCTGGAATACCCAGTAAAGTGGGTTAGTTAAGGTATTGGTTTTGGAGCCTTGTTCTCCAGGTATAGTTCCCAGGCTCCTCATTTACTAGCTGTGTGACCTTAGACACAATACTAACATTTCTGTGCTGCAGTTTTCTCAGCTGTGAAGAGTAAACAGTGGTGGTACCAGTCCCAAAGGGTGGCTGGAAGGATTCAATGAATAGCAATATAGTACTTAAAGCACTTAGAACAGTTCTTTGCAGTGGCAAAAGCTTAAGAAATGGTAGCTGATGATTGGCTTAGAAGTTTGTGAACTTAATGTGATGTAATTAATAAATCAGAGTGGACTGGTAATCATCAAATAATTACACTTTGGTTGGTCTGCATGTACGTGCTTGCTAATGATATGGTCAGAGGATTTCAAACTCTGGACAACTATTCTCAATTGGCAGCTACTTAGAATTGTAATTTCCTAGAGACAGTATGAGGCAGAGAGCATTGAGTTTGTTCAATTTGAGCTGTTAAGAGTATTGGGTCAGACAGTAGTCAAATCCCAGTTCTGTTACTTATGTAGCCTCTTGGTGGTTTGGTTTCCTCATCTGTAAAATGGAGTAGATTCCTCATGAGATGAGTGTAAGTAAAATGGGGTTGATTCTTTATAAAATACGCATAAGAAAGTGGATATAAGTATTTGGAACAAATACACAAAACAGTTGTGGGAAGGTGCAAAGGGATTGATTGATTGAGGTCAGATTTGATTATGATTATTTCTCCAGTAACTAATGATAGAGATAATGAGACTTTGCTCCAAGAGCAAAGGGGAAACACTCAGTTTTTTTAAACTTCAAGAATGTTGACAAATTACAAAACTAAGGGGGCAAATGGCAATTTGTTGCTGTCCATATAATAAACATAAGTGGGAGGTTGGACAGTTTAGTTCAGATGAGTCATTCTGGATGTGTCCTGTCTTGTCCAGGAATTCTACTTGCATAAGATGGGGCAACCTCAGTAGAAGGCAAAAGAGCCAGTATTTCTTCTTACTGCTGGGAATAGTGATGGTGGTTTATTCACTGTTACAAGATTTTCAAACATCAGCGGGTATAAAACTCAAGTGGGGAATTGTTGAAAGGGCACCTTCCAAAAATTTCCAATTCAGGAGGTTGTTGATGTGTCTCAGGAACCTGCTTTCCTGGCTTCTTAGGTGCTTCTGCTGCAGGTGGTGAGAAGACTATCCTTTGAGAAAGAAGACACTCCGGAGACTGGGCAGAGCAAATTTCCCTGTAGAAAGCAGCTGCCCCACCATCGGCCTTTTCCTCGGCAAGATGGTTTGCTTCTGAAAAGCATAAACAAAAAAGCCAGTTTTACTTTATTTTGAGACAACACACTATTTAATAACCTATTTTAATTGTTCCTTACAACATTGCATGGCAGGCTGTATTAACTCCATTTGGCACAAGAAGAATCAGGGACACAGGGAAGATTTCTTTAGGGGTGCAGTATGGTTTCATGCAAGCATAAATTATGGGCCAACATTACATAGGTCCTTCAATTTTTTCCCAGCCATCTGGGTACTGCAAATACATCTGTTTCTGCTCCTGGAGAGGATGCTCTGATGCTGTCACACAAGTTTAAATTATGTCAATAGAGAGAGGTTCTCAGGAATGGTTCTGGGGAACCTCGTTCCCCATGATTGGCATTCATTCAGAGCCCAGGTACTTAACTCTGAATTTTGATTTGGGCATTCAGGTCCGATATTCTGCCAGAGCCTTCCTAGTCTGTTCTCAGCTATTTTGCTCCTGGAGATTTACAGCTAATGAAGGGATAAAGAAAGGTCACGGTGAGAGGCAGCAGCATGTGGTAGTGACTCATGGTCTGGACCTGGTGTGGAGCCAGTTTGGGTGGAACACTCGACTGGCTGCTGCTGCCTTGTTTTCATGTGGCTCTCTGCCATGGCCCTGCTGGAAGCAGTTTCTTGCCCATTGCTGGTCAGAGGGAAGGCCTGATAGTTCTCCCCATCCCTGCTGTCATGGACTCAGGTCAGGCCAATAAAGCCTGGTGGCCATTTGGAAAAGAACCCCATAGTGTGGGGCTCAGGAAAGAGTGGAATGGGCCAGGTTTTAGAGACAGGCCACAGCTACCAGCTAGGGAACATCAATAGCAGGGGCTAAAGGAAGTTGGGAGATGCTGGTGTTGGCATGTAAAGCTTCTCAGCCTTGGCACTTACTGACATTTTGGACTAGTTAGATAATTTTTTGTTATGGGAGGGACTGTGCTGGGCATTGTAGGATGCCAATAATCAGAGCCAAGCCTGGGAAGATTTGTTTGGTAACAATTGCACTTTTTTTTTTTTTAAAAGGGTCAGACTTTTGATGGTGTGGTTCCCTCAATATCAAGGGTACTAGGAGGAAGGAGAAGATGCTCCTTGAAATAGAAATGAGCCTCTCCAATGAGCCTTGAAGGATATTTTCCCATTAATGGGGCAGACGGGATTTCTAAATGTACCGTTATTTTGTAGTCTGCCTGATACCTAGAATCAAATGGCCTTTGTTTGGAAAACGATATCATTAGATAGCACTAGCTTCAATTACATGGATTTCTCTACTCATACCCAATTAATTAGCACTTAAACTCATATGCAGTGAGAAAACTCTGAGTACCTTTGCAAAAGGGTCAATTCTAGCTGAGTTACACAGGGCCTACTTGGGACCAGCACAAACCTGAACAAACGAAGTCTTAGGTGACTTCTCACAGTCAATCATGGGGTGGCCCTCTATTGCCTCTGGGGCAGTGGTTGGCAAACTCATTAGTCAACAGAGCGACAAACTGCGGCTCTGGAACTGCATGTGGCTTGCGAGCCACAATTTGCCGACCACTAGTCTGGGGGCTTCTGCTGTTCACATGCCTGGTGGGTACTGATGTCCCACCAAGCCTCCTCAGGGCACTGAAGTGTGTCCGTAATCGTTATTAGGCAGGTCTCAGTGCTTCTACAGGATTTCTGACACCATCTTTGTGATTCTCCTTGAGCTCTGAATCTCATTTGCCCTGCCCTATCTAGAGGATATTATAGTTGATTCTTGCTGGTTCAATGAGGCATCGTTTGAGAAGGCATCATAAAACAGCCTAGCTGTTCAATGGAAATGTTTTGCTTCTGCTCACTCTGTTATCTATAACGTGTCTTTTAAGCATTAAAAAATACATGCTTATTGAAGACAAATTAGAAAATACAAATAAACAACAGAGAAAAGAAGAGAAATATTACCTTGTAATCTCATAACTCAGATATAGCCACTGTTAACATTAGTTCCTCATGCTTTTGTTTTGCTTTTTCCAAAGCGGGGATAGAAGAAATTGCCATAAGCCATGTGGCATTATCTTAGTATATTTTCAAAGTGATGCTTAAATACATCTTTGGATTTCTTGGCAAATGGGTCCAGATAATTTTTGAAGACATATATGGTTTTGGAAATATAATAAATGCTGTATTTTTCTCCTTGCTAATAAAGGGTATATCTACGTGTGTGTGTGTGTGCGTGTGTGTGTGTGTGTGTGTGTAAATGGACTGTCTGTGGCTCCTCAAAAATAAATTCTGTTGCTAGATTTGCTGACTCACTGCCAAGCCCTACTGTAAGCAGAAAGCAGATTTTGAGTTATTCAAGCCAAACATTTGGCCCTCATGATTTATTGGCCACTGTGACAGACTTCTCATCACACCTTACCTTCTCATGTCTTTCTCATTGGCATGTGGACATATCTGGCATTTTGTTCATTTTGCTTCCTCTTCGCTTATTTATTTCATTTACTCTTTAGCATTTCTCAAATTTATATGAGCACCACCCCCATTCCCTAATGCACGATGTTAGCAATACCCAGACTCTTCCTTCCTGAGGTCTCTATAGGAATTCACCGTCTTCATCTAAGACTTTGTTTGTTAACGTGTGTGCCTTTAGAAGTGATGAGGAGTCATCAGGGGAGGGAGCATTTCTCACCCTCATTTTCTCACAGTCAATCATGGATTGGCTCTCTATTGCCTTTCTAGCCAAAAGTCAGATCAGGGCACATAACAGACCACAAGCTTGGTCACTGCTAAGGTGGACAGGCTTGGTGAGATAAGGGAGAAGGACCATAGTACTTCATGGATAATTCCTCATCCACACTGGCTAAAAGATAATTTTGTACAGACTGGAATGACCAGCAATGGTATCACTGAGAGAATGCATCATAGGATCATAATTTTAAAAAGTTAAAAAAAGGAGTGCCTAGCTCTAGTTGGCAAAGAGCTAGACAATGGAAGAGCGATTATGGCCTATCTTAAGGGGTCGTGGGGCAGGGCTTTATATGCAGAACTAATTTTCCAGCTCCCTGGCTTTCCCCCTTCTGCATTCAGGTGTTTGTTTGTTTTTTAATGTTTGGAAAGGATCCTAAAATAACATGAGGCTAACAATAATTGCTTTCTAAGTTTCAACAAATGCTATTCTAACCACTAATCACATAATCACTCATTTAAACCTCATGGGAAGATCATCACCCCCTTTTTATAGATGTGGAAACAGTACAGACTTTAAGAGACCTACCCAGGGTCATACAGCTGGCCAGCCATAGAAGGAACATTCAGGCCAGGAGTCTGCTGCAGATACCACACTCTGCTCTGCCTCCTTCTGCAATAAATCAGGCGATACACTCCGAGTTCCACACAGATCTCTGCTAGTAACTTGCTGTGTTATCTCAGACAAATCACGGCACTTCTCTGGGCCTCAGTTTCATCATTTAGCTGAAAACTTCTGTGACCCTATAGTTACATTTGTGCCATTCCCTTCCCCACCCCTGCTGCTTTCAGATGTAGGGAGAGAGAAAAATGCAGTTTGCCTCCAACGAAATCCAGACTAGGGTTTTGTCTTTGTTTTTTGTTTTATCTAGTTCTTTGTTTGGTCTTGATTCTGCTTCCTCTGCAGGGGAGAGTTGCTTGCTGTCATGCAGCAGGGTCTCCATTGTCAGCAGGGAGAATTCCTTGCAGCAGCCAACCTCATTGGGCCACTCCAACATAGTTATAAAGAAAAATTTATTATAGCTTTCAGAAGAAAAGATTTAAGAGAGGGCAATCCAGAGATCTGAAGGCATTCTTCAGTTAGGAGGTGTACCATTTCATGTTTCCAAGAAAAAATTTTGATCCATAGAACAAGGACATGTTTAAAAAGAGAGATGTATGGTCCGAAGGGCAAAACACTAAATTGGATGAGGGAAATGCCTTTTTCCTACTGACCTGCCATACATTCCCTGCAAATCATGTGGCTATTTTAGCCTTCTTTTTCTTTGGGGTGGTTGCTGTGTTAAGGCTTAAAGAATCACCAATACAACTCCCTGTAAATATTGCCTTCTGATAATCTTGTTCAACCTCAGAAAATGAAGTTTCTTGGCATTTCATCTGTCTGCAAGTCTACCAGGGGTCCTGCAGCCCTGACCCCTGGTGGTTGAGTCTCATTTTTTGACCCAGCCGATGGTCTGAGCTGGTTCTAGCAGTGGTAGGGTCTGGGTGTTCAGAGAGCCTGCTCCTGGTAGGAAGGCTCCTTTTGACCTGAACAGCACAGACAATCTACTGTTCTTGCCAGTCTGGTAGTAAGCTCAACTGAGACTAATTCTGTGACAATCTGGTGATGACAACATGGAGGATGGATGGGACAGTGATGTTGACTTAATGCTGACTCATCATCACCAATAAAATAACTTACCTTGTGAGAAACTGTGGGAGGGACTTTGCATATAAAGGGTGAGAAAAAGGTTTACAGAGTTTATCCTTGTGTTATTATTTATTAACTAGAGGCCCAGTGCATGAATTCATGCATGGGTGAGGTCCCTTGGCCTGGCCAGCAATCGAGGCTTGTCGGGGGGCCAGCCAGCCAGGGGGTGGGACTGCAGGAGATTGGTCAGCCAGCCCCCTGATCAGGGCCGATGAGGGCACTGGCTGGCCAGGGAGGAAGGGTAAGAAGGAGGTTGGCTGGCTGGTGGGGAGAGGGGCTGTGGGAGATTGGCTGTGGGAGCACACTGATCACCAGGGGGCAGCTCCTGTTTTGAGTGTCTGCCCCCTGGTGGACAGTGCGTATCATAGTGACTAGTTGACCTGTCATTCCAGTTGTTCCAGTTGTTTGGGCATAACAGTAGCTTAGGCTTTTATATATATATAGACTAGAGGCCCAGTGCACGAAATTCATGTATGGGGATCCCCTCAGCCCAGTCTTCATCCTCTCCAATCTGGGACCCCTTGGGCACCTAAACCAGCAGTTGGACATCCCTCTCACAATCCTGGACTGCTGGCTCCTAACTGCTCACCTGCCTGCCTGTCTGATTGCCCCTGACTGACACCTTTCCAGCCTGATCACTCTTAACCACCTCTGCCTGCCAGCCTGATCGCCCCCAGATGCTCCCCTGCTGGCCTGGTCTCCCCCAAATGCCCCCCCTGCTGGCTTAGTTGCCCTTCACTGCCCTCCTTTCTGGTCTGGCCACCTCAACTGCTCCCCTGCCAGCCTGGTCACCCCTAACTGCCCCCTTGCTGGCCTGGTCATTCCCAACTGCCTAGTTGCCCCTCAGTGCCCCCATTGCCAGCCTAGTAACCCCTAACTGCCCCTCCCTGCTGGCCTGATCTCCTCCAACTGCCCTCCTTTGCTGGCCTGGTTGCCCCAACTATCTCCCTGCCAGCTTGATTGTCCCAAACTGCACCCCTCCCTCTGCTGGCCTGGTCACCCCCAACTGTCCCCCGCTGCTGGCCTGGTCTCCCCACACAGCCTACTGTTCAGTTGTTTAGTCATCCCTGAATAACTCCCCTGCCGGCCTGTTCGCCCCACACAGCCTGCTGTTTGGTCATTACTGTTACTGTGCTGGCACCCTGGACAATTTGCATACTCCTTTATTATTAGTATAGATTACTGTATTACTTATTTGTGTTACACTGCTTTTGCCCACCCCTGTGTTTGTGAAATTAGTTCTGTTCTATTAGATGTTACAATATACTTGGGACCAACTTTCTAATTCTTTATGTCTCAAAGCAAAATACATCCATTTTCTTCCTTTCTTATGAATAGGTAAACATTATCCACAGTCATGTTGAAGCCTAAATTTCTTTTTTTTAAAAAATACATTTTATTGATTTTTTACAGAGCAGAAGGGAGAGGGATAGAAAGTCAGAAACATCGATGAGAGAGAGACATCGATCAGCCACCTCTTGCACGCCTCCAACTGGGGATGTGCCCGCAGCCAAGGTACATGCCCTTGACCGGAATCGAACCCGGGACCCTTCAGTCCGCAGTCCGACACTCTATCCACTGAGCCAAACCGGTCTCGGCTCCACTCGCATTTTTTTACAATGTCTTTGTTTCCTGGCTTTCATTCCCTGCATTCCAGGGCTCACTCTTGTCTCTGTTTCTGACCTTTATGGAAATGCCTCAAGACTCAACTTTCATTAACTGAGGTCATCATTCCATAAAGGTCTAGGCAGTGTGCCTAGGAGGAGAGCAAATCTTTGCCCCGACATTGGAGAAGGTGAGCCCAGATATGGTGTTGAGGTGGAGGGGCAGGTGATGTCAGAAGGGAAGACTGGAGTCAGATTAAGAAAAGTCCCTTATGTCACACTGAGGAGAACATATTTTAAGATGTAAATATAGAAAGAAGCTTTATACAGATCTCTCTCTCTCTTTTTTTTCTCTCTCTCTCCCTCTCACTCACATATGCACATACACATACACACATAGATTCAGGCCTCTTGTTTAATGGAATTTAGTTTGATAAGCACCAATTTTTCTGCAATGCTCTATTGTAGATGCTTGGGGTGCAAAATGGGCAAAAACATGGTTCTGGCTTTCATGTAGGAGCCAGTCTGCATCATCCTATCTAATAAAAGAGTAATACGCAGATTGACCATCACTCCAACACACAAGAGGGCTGCCTCCATGTGGTCAAAGATTCTGCCCCTATGTGGACACAAGATGGCCACCAAAAGATGGCCAGCAGGGGAGGACAGTTGGGAGGTTCCAGGCCTGCAAGGGAGGGCAATTGTGGGTGATCAGGTCTCCAGGGGAGGGCAGTTGGAGGGACCAGGCTTGCAAGGCAGGGCAGTTGGGGGTGATCAAGCCTGCAGGGGAGGGCAATTAGGGATGACCAGGCTGGCAGAGGAGGGAAGCTGGGGGCAAAGAGACTGGCAGGGGAGCAGTTAGACATCAATTAGGCTGGCAGGGTAGTGGGTAGTGGTTAGGGGGTGATCAGGCTGGCAGACAGAAGCAGTTAGAGGCAATCAGGGAGGCATGCAGGTGAGCAATTTGGAGCCAGTGGGATTGGGCCTAAATGGGCAGTCGGACATCCCTTGAGGGGTCCTAGGTTGGAGAGGGAGCAGGCTGGGCTGAGGGACACTTCCCTATCCCCCGTGCACGAATTTTGTGTTCTGGGCCTCTAGTGAGAAATAATGATATAAGGTGGAGTCCAGATTAAGTGCTTATTTTTTATGCTAACAAAGTTTTTAGGCAGGAGATGAACAATGTTAAAATATCTTATCTACCCTTAGAGGACATCTGCTACACAAAGCTAATCGAGCAACTCAGGAAAGCACCTACCATGCAGAGACATGGAAAGAACTCAGTTGTGAAAGAAATGGAGGAAAAAAAACAACAACGACTGGACATAGAGTTCAAAACCACGGTTATAAGGCTTTTCAAGAGGCTCCTAGAAAAGGCAGAGACCTACAAGGAAATGAACAAGACCTACAAGGAAATAAATAAGACCAATGAGGAAATGAACAAGACCTACGAGGAAATGAACAAGACCAATGAGGAAAAGAACAAGACCTATGAGGAAATGAATGAGACCTACAAGGAAATGAACGAGACCTACGAGGATATGAACGAGACCCTCAAGGATATGAAAAAGGACCAACTAGAAACTAAGCATACACTGACTGAAATAAAAAATATTATACAAAGACCTAAAAGTACTCTAGAGCACCCCAAGAACCAAGTTAAAGATTTGAAATACAAAGAAGCAAAATCCACTCAGCTGGAAAAGCAAGAAACCAAAAGAGTCCAAAAAATTGATGACAGTGTAAGGGGCCTCTGGGACAACCTCAAGCATACCAACATCTGAATTATAAGGGTGCCAGAAAAAGAGAGAGAGCAAGACAATGAAAACCAATTTAAAGAAATAGTGACCGAAAACTTCCCACTTCTGCTGAAAGAAATTGACTTAGGAGTCCAAGAAGCGCACTGAACCCCAATATATAGGAACCCTAAGAGGACCACACCAAGGCACATCATAATTAAAATGCCAAGAGCAAAAGACAAAGAGAGAATATTAAAAGCAGCAAGAGAGAAACAGTTGGTTACCTATAAGGGAGCACCCATACGATTGTCAGCAGATTTCTCAACAGAAACGATGCAGGCCAGATGGGAGTGGCAAGAAATATTCAAAGTGATGAACAGCAAGAATCTACAACCAAAATTACTCTACCCAGCAGAGCTATCATGCAGAATTGAAGGTCAGGTAAAGTGCTTCGCAGATAAGAAAAAGCTAAAGGAATTCATTATCACCAAACCAATATTATATGAAATGCTGAAAGATATTCTTTAAGAAGAGGAAGAAGAAAAAGGTAAAAATAAAGATTATGAACAACAAATACACATGTATCAACAAATTATAAAAATCAAGTGAATTAAAAATCTGATTAACAGGATAAACTGGTGAATATAATAGAATCATGGGCATAGAGAGGGAATGGACTGACAATTCTTAGGGAGAAAAGGGGTGTGGGAGGTGCAGCAAGAGACTGGACAAAAATCATGCACCTATGGGAGAGGACAGTGCGGGGGGAGGTGAGGGCAAAAGGTGGGATGGGTACCTGGTGTGGAGAACTATAGGGGAAAAGAAAAGGGGGAACAATGTAATTAATAAACTGAGCAATAAAGATTAAAATATTAAAAAAATAAAAATAAGGTAAGTCCCTGATAAAAAAGCCTATCTAATAAAAGAGTAATATGCAAATTGACCATACCATCACTACACTCAATTATCCACGCCCACAAGCCATGCCTACAAGCCAATCAGGAGTGATGTGCAAATGAACACTCAACCAAGATGGCTGCTGCCCATGTTAGGCTGGGGCTGGGGGCGGAGCCAGTCGGCAATGGGCCCTGATCGCAGGGTGATCACTTCACTGGGTGCCCAAGGCCAGGCTGGGTGTGGAGCCAGCCAGCGATGGGCCCTTATAGTAGGGCGATCACTTCACTGGGGTCCCCTGGCCGAGGTTCCCTGCCCAAGGACGCAAGGCCTTGGCCAGCAACTTTTGGCCTTGGGCAGGCCAGGGATGAGCCCTCAGTAGGACAGCCTCTGAGGGCTCCCAGTATGTGAGAGAGGGAAGGTTGGGCTGAGGGACCACCCACACCCAGTGCATGAATTTTGTGCACTGGACCCCTAATTGTACATAATAAAAGGGTAATATTCAAGTTGACCCTAAAGGCTGAATGACTAGGCAAGACCAGTTGCTATGATGTGCACTGACTACCAGGGGGCAGATGCTCAATGCAGTGCATACGCTCCATAGGGGGAGCTCCGCTCAGCCATAAGCCAGGCTGAAGGCTGCAAGGGCAGCAGCAGTGGTGGGAGCCTCTCCTACCTCTACAGCAGTGCTAAGGATGTCTGACTGTGACTTAGGCCATCAGTCAGACATCCCCCAAGGGCTTCTGGGCTGCCAGAGGGACGTCTGACTACTAGCTTAGGTCTGATCCCCTTGGGAGCTGGCAGGTGAACATCCTCCAAGGGTCCTGCACTGCAAGAGGACATAGGCCAGGCTGAGAGATCCCCCCCCCCCCGCCCCAGTGCATGAATTTTCATGCACCTGGCCTCTAGTATATATATTAAAGCCCCACTATTGAATGGCAGACTGGCTAGAATGACTGGTTGACTGGTCGCTATGAGATACACTGACTACCAGGGGGAAGACGCTCAATGCAGGAGCTGTGCCCTGGTAGTTAGTGTGCTGCCATGGGGGGAACACCACTTGGCTGACTGGGATGAGCAGCTGCTTCCATAGCAGGAGCAGCTGCTAGCAGGCCTAGGGTAAGGCTGAGTCTCTGCACCTATCAAATACCTGAGACAATCCAGACTCTGGCCTGATCCCACCAGCTGATGCAGGCCCTCTAAGGTGTGTTCTAGAAAAAGCACGGGGAGCTGGCATGGGCAGATGTCAAGAGGGATGTGACTGTGAACCCCCTGGGGAGGCTCTCCTGATGGCTGAGGATCCTGGAACATGGCTACCCTGAACATCTCCGATGGTGTCACCGACCTAGCATCACATATCAAGGACATTCACTGAGTGGCTTTGGGATACAAAGCTTTCTGCCAGATTCCTTCAAGATACAGGACACACCTTTACCCAAGACATTACCCCGAAATATCAGTTCAGACTAATTTCCTCATTCAACAGCCACTCAGTGGGTGGATCCACAGCCACTCAGCTGACTGGAATGAGTGACTGCTCCTGCAGGGGGCCAATCCTCACAGGCCATGCCCCACCCCCCCACCAGTGCACACATCCATGCACTGGGCCTCTAGTTTTAAAATAAAAATAGCATTGATATTGGTATGGATGGTAAAATAGAGAGTAGAAACTGGCCAAGTGTTAATTCTCAATTTCCAGTCAGTGTTGACTGTCTTCATTTTTATGATGATTATCATCAATTTGTTTCTTTGACACATGAAACCTGTTTTACCTTTATTATGAGAAATCCTACCCAATGGATGGATTTCTTTCTAGGATTCAATAGCTAAACTCCCCTTGGGTAAAAAAAACCAAAATGTTGATACCAAGAGAAGAAGTCAATTGGTGCATGGCCAGATTTGCTACACATACCAAGAGCTCTGCCTGAATCCAAATGTTCTGGGTAAATGTACATTATTTGGAGACAATCCAGCTAAGTCATTTTATGAATAAAAAATGTTGCTATAATTAAAATCTTTCAGGTCCAAGTTACCTTTTCCCAATAACTTACTTTTTGATTTATACTTGGATACATACATAATATCAAATTACCTAAGTGGGGAGAAGGGAGAGGTGAGAGGGAAAGAAAATTTAGCTCTGTTGCAAGGTTCAGTTATAAGAAAATTGCTGACTTCATAAACCACTCGGGCTCCCCCCCCTCCCCAACAACACTTGCTGAATTTATAGCCTTGTAATTTGGTTACCTTTTAGTTACCTATCACTTAGCTTATATGTGAGTCACCCATGAAATATATGCACAGAGACCAGATGGACTAATTACCAAGGAGGGGGCAGGTGGGAGGGCTCTGTTAAGACCCCTGTTTAACAACAGTGGCAACTGTGAGGAAAGGATCATTTTTCATGAAGTGACATAAAGATTCCCATGGCAGGGTTTTTGAGTCTGGCTCTAGAGAGCTAGATTTGCTCCTGTCAAGCTGGGCTTGCTGTCTTGGAGTCACAGTGTTCCAGTTGGATGTGGCACAGTTGTTTCATGAGCAGGGTAGGTGTCAGGGAGAGGATTGTGGTGGCAAGGATGCATAGTAAGGAAGGCTACAAGAGTGGGAGCAGCTATTTGAGCAGCGGCATTTGTGGTAACTTAATTTTGCTTCAGAAATGACAGTCTGACATAATCTCTGTCAGAGATTACTTTTTATTTATTTACTAGAGGCCTTGTGCATAAAGTTTGTGCACTAGGGTGGTGGTATCCATCAGCCAAGCCTGCACCCTCTTCAATTTGGGACTTTTGCGGGGGATGTCCGACTGCTGGCAGTCAGACATCTCCCTCACAATCTGGGACTGCTGGCTCCTAACCACTCTCCTGCCTGGCTGCCTGATTGCCCCTAACCACTCCCTTGCTGGCATAATTGACACCTAACTGCTCCCAGCCAGTCTGATCACCCACAATTGCCCTCCTCTGCAGGCTTGGTTGCCCCCAGTTACCATCCATACAAGCCTGGTCTCCCCAACTGCCCTCCACTGCAGACCTGGTTGCCTCCAACTGCCCTCCCCTGCTGACCATCTTGTGACAATGTGGAGGGGGGCATCTTGTGATGATGTGGATGTGGCCATCTTGTGGTTAAGTGGGGCGGCAATCTTGTGGTGGCCATTTTGTGACAACATAGGGATGGCCATCTTGTGATAACATGGGGGGTGGTCATCTTGTGGTGGCCATCTTATGACAACATGGGCAAAAAAACCAAAATGTGATGATGTGGGGACAGCCATCTTGTGACGACATGGGAGAGGCCATCTTTTAATGACATGGGGGCAGCCATCTTGTGATGTGAGGGCATGATGATCAATTTACATGTTACCTCTTTATTATATAGGACTAGAGGCCCGGTGCATGAAATTTGTGCATGGGGGGCAGGGCGGGGGATATTCTTTAGCCCAGCCTGTAACCTCTCCAATCTGGGACCCCTTGAGGGATGTTCAACTGCCTGTTTAGGCCCGAACCTTCTCAAAATCAAGGGCTGCTGGCTCCAAATTGCTCACCTGCCTGTCTCCCTGATTGCCCCTAACCGCTTCTGCCTGCCAGCCTGATCACCCCCTAACCACTACCCTGCCAGCCTAATTGATGTCTAACTACTCCCCTGCCAGCCTGTTTGCCCCAACTTCCTTCCTCTGCCGGCCTGGTCACCCCTAATTGCCCTCCCCTGCAGGCTTGATGGCCCCCAACTGCCTCCCTTGCAGGCCTGGTCCCTCCCAACTGCACTCTCCTGCTGGCCTGATCGCCCACAACTGCCTTCCCTTGCAGGGCCTGAAACCTCCCAATGGCCCTCCCCTGCTGGCCATCTTGTGGTGGCCATCTTGTGTCTACTGGGAGCAGGATCTTTTACCACATGGGAGCAGCCCTCTTGTGTGTTGGAGTGATGGTCAATCTGCAAATTACTCTTTTATTAGATAGGATAGAGGCCCGGTGCATGGGTGGGGGCCAGCTGGTTTGCCCTGAAGAGTGTCCTAGATCAGGGTGGGGGGTCCCTTGGGGTGGTGGGCGGCCTGGGCAAGGGGCCTGTGGAAGTTTGCAGGCCGGCCATGCCCCCCAGCGACCCAAGTGGAGGCCATGGTATCTGGATTAATCTATGTCTACAATTGAAACTTTGTAGCCTGGAACAGAGCCAAGCCTTTTGCTTGCTCTGGGGCAGTAGCCATTTTTGTTTGAAACTTTGTAGCCTGGAGCAGAGGCCTAGGCCGGCATTGGCAGGCTGAAAGCTTGGCTTCCTCTATTGCCAGGGAAACCCAAGCCTCTGTTCTCTGCAGCTCAGTGGCTGCTGCCATTTCTGTATCTTTTATAATGGAAACTTTGTAACATTGAGTGGAGGCCTAGGCAGGCAACGGCAGGGGGAAAGCTTGGCTTCCTCTGTTGCCAGGGAAACCCAAGCCTTCCTCCTGCTCTCAGTGGTGGCAGCCATCTTGGTTGGGGTTTTTTGCATAATCTGCTCCTGATTGGCTGGTGGGTGTGACTGTAGGTGTGGCTTGTGGGAGCGGTGAAGGCACGATCAAATTTGCATATTACTCTTTTATTAGATAGGATTATTTTAAGGCTCCATGTGGTTCTTTTCTTGAAATAATTTTCTATTCCAGACTCTACCTGATGTAATCTTGCTCATCTCTCAAAATCCATTTTAAAAGTGATTTTCTCTATGGAAACTCAAACATATCTAGCATAACAAATTCAAATGGAAGGTGTTATATGTAGGAGTAAGAAAACTTCATGGTAAAAGTGAACACATTGGTGTCAAGCAAAGGTCTATTTGAGGTTATTTCATCAATTTTTTGTAAAGTTTTCTCCTGTGACTTGTAAAATGGTGGTTTCCATCTAGCATTAAGAGGAATGAATTAGTTACTTTGAGGACAGATGGCATACTTTTTTCTCCTGTGCTTGTCCTTACACAGAAGAAATAAACAAAAATAGATGTTGGGGAATTTTCTTAAGCAAAGTTATGTATTTAGGATCCAGCTAGACCTGGAAAATTAATTCGCTGTGCTCTGAATTTGTATGCAGTGTTTTCTCTCTCAACTTCGCTGTCTGAGTGGTCCATTTCAGCTCTGCAAGCCTACCTTAGATATTTTTTTGGCAGCAAAGCAACTCAAAGCTAGATTAATTATTAAATACTGAATCACAGTATTTGAAAGCAAGCTCAACACAAAATAATGTTTTCGTGCTATTTAAAAAACTCATTCCAAGCCTCCCTTTCGAGGTTGGGTGGCTGCTAAAAATACCTAACAGGTACAGAGGGGAAATGTTCCCCTTGGCACTTGGTTGCTCTTTTGTAGAGCTAGAGTATTACCTGGGCACAGGAAGGATGAAGTCCCTGTGGCCAGTGCTGAGAGTAGTTGCTGGAAGGTTTTGGTAACAGTGATTCAGATGTTTGGTGATCACTGGGAGGGATCTGGAAACAATGCCTGACTTCAGTGCTCTTGGACTGGGAAGATCCAGCCACATCCACTCAAACAAAGCATTCATTCTACCTTCCTCCACCGAAATTCCTTCATTTATACACAAAGGCTTTTTAATGGCTGAAATTCATTAATTTTTTCAAGAAATAATTGTTGAATGCATATCATATCTTAGGTGGAAAAAATATGGGGTAGAAAGAAGTAAGATTGATTTCCACCAACCTCCAATTCTATACAGATGTGGGATGAGTTGTTTTGGTGAGCTTAGAGAAGATCCTAGAGATTAATAACAGTTTTTTTTCTAAATTCCTCATGTATTATTTTAAGAACAGTTTTAAAAAATGTAACCAATCTATGAACATGGTTTAAAACATTAAATAGTAGTGGAAGAACTAATATTGAAAAGCATCATTACTCTGACCCAGTGGTCGGCATACTCATTAACAGCAGAGTGGCAAACTGTGGCTTACGAGCCGCAGTTTGCCGACCACTGCTCTGACCCATTCCCTCACTTATCAGAAGTCCCCAAGTTTAACCATTTCTTCTTTTGGTCCTTACACCCATAACACTAAAAATATCCATACTATGAATTCCTGGTTCATCACTGTAGACACTTTCCATTGATCTCCTGCTATGGCGAGTGAGAATTTAGCTCATTCATCACCCCCATCTTTCGTTCTTTTTGTGATATAGCATAGTTTTTGGTTCTTCTAAGAGTTACTTTTAACCTTCTCTTTCTTGCTCAACCAGCAATTAATGTAATCTCTTGACTACTCATTTTGTAAGATGAAGATATTGATATTCCCATCCCTCCTGCCATATCTTATATAATAAAAGAGTAATATGCAAATTGACCATACCTTTGCTACACCCACAAGCCACGCCCACAAGCCACACCCACCAGCCCATCAGGAGCAAATAAGCTTCAACCAAGATGGCAGGCTGGCCACCCGAAGCACGGCCATGGTGGCGCTTTGGGCAGCCAGGGTCCGGTTCGCAGCACAAGACCCAGCAGAGGATCCAGCCACCTAAACTGCTGCCATGGTGGCACTTCAGGCTGCCAGGGTCCTGATCGCAGCCCCAGACCCAGCAGGGGATCTGCCGCCCCCTCTCCCTCCCCCTCCGGCCGCCCGAAGCGCTGCCATGGTGGTGCTTAGGGCGGCCGGGGGTTTGGTCGCAATCCCAGCCCCAGCAGGGGAGGCCGGATCCAGACAGCTTGGGTTGCTGAGGGGCGTTGGTTGGGGCAGTAGAGACACAAACCCACAAGAAACTTTTGGAAAGGTAGATAAACTATCATAACTTTATCCCCCTTTCCACAAGATGAGAAAACTGTCCCTGAATTACTTAGTGCTGTAGCCAACACCTTTTTTCAAACACAGGGTAATGTTATGATCACTCCCAGGAAGGTCTGGTCAGAATACCATCTCCAGGGAATAAGCTACTGTGGCAAATCATCTAAGAGTGGAAACAAGCTTTTGTTGGTTTTATTCTGAAGGTGAGAGAACATGCCACCCCAACATATGCTGTGTTATTATATTGATGATCTTGAGCTGCAGGTGTTTGAAAAACAGCATATTCATGCAGAGAATTTCACTCAGATCTCATGATCTCCCTAAAATCAGATCCCCCTAAAGGAGCTTAAATGTCATAGGTCCCCTTGATAGGAGAAGTGTCATTAGGCAGAGAAGACTGACTCCTGTCACAGAACAGGAGAGTAGAAGTTGACATCACACCCAAACTTTGTTACAAACTATTTCCCCCCACCCCATTCATCTTTCCTAAATATCATTTACTTTCTTCTAAGAGGCCTATATCTCCTGTCTCCTTTCTCTAGAAAGAAGGTATTTAAATCTGCATTGTAAGCCACCTTGGGGAGTCACTAATTTTTTCTCTGGGATCTCCCACATATACACAAGGAACACATGTTAATGAACTTTTGTTTTTCTCTTGGTGATCTGTCTTTCATTACAAGGGCCTCCACTAAGAACTCAGAAAGGTAGAGGAAAGCTATTTTTCCTCCACCATAATTCTGTCTCGGGAAATCAAGTCCCCAGCTGAACAATGAAGTTGGCTCAAGTACCAAGCAGTCCCAGCTGACAGGAGGGAAGCTTCTAGGGAGAAATCAATGATATTGACATCAAAGTGGGATGGAGGGCACACCCATGATTGTTGGTGGGAGTTTAAAGTGGTTCAACATTTTTGGAGGATGATTTGGTAAATTCAATAGTCCAAGGTACATCCAAGAGTCTTCTTCTAGGAATCATATCTGCTGAGATAAAGCACAAGCGCATAAGCCTTGCTCAGAACCCAGGATGCTACTATGGGCTCCCCTTCCATGATAGTAAAACCTGGGAACAACCTGCATTTTTAGGACAAGGTGGCATCTATACTAATAAAACTGAACATCTTCTGGACAACCTTCCAGATATCCTTCTGGACATCCTTCTGGACAAAGCCATATTGGCAGGGCCAAGGCAGAGGAGGTTAGAGGCAATCAGCTAGGCAGCGGAGAGCAGTTAGGGGAACCAGGCCAGCAGGGGAGAGCAGTTGGGGCAAATAGGCTGTTGGGGGAGAGCAGTTAGGGAGATCAGGCCGGCAGGCAGGTGTGTGGTTAGGAGCCAGAGGTCCCAGATTGGAGAGAGTGTAGGCCAAGCTGAGGCAACCCCCTTCCTGTGCATGAATTTCGTGCACCTGGCCTCTAGTATAACTATAGTAAAGGATATAAAATTATAAATCTAGGTGTTTACAGGTACCACAAGCTCCTGGAAAGAATATTAAACCACTTTCTACTTCCGTTCTTTTTGTTTTGTTTTCAGAGTGGAAGGGAGCAGAAGAGAGAGAGATAGAAAGATCAATGATGAGAGAGAATCATTGATTGTATACCTCCTGTACACCCCACACTGGGACTGAGCCCATAGCCCGGGCATATGCCGTGACTGGGAATCGAACCATGACTTCCTGGTTCATAGGTCAACACTCAACCACCGAGCCATGCCAGCTGGGCACTATTTCTGTTCTTGTATCAACCACATGGCACATTCTCTCAGCCCTATCGTCAGTGATGTGTTCTTTCTTGGGTGAAGCTTTGAGGACCAGGTCTGTGACCTGAAATGGACGGGGACTCTAGCCTGACTTAGGTGAAGGTGTGGGAGTCAGTATCAGAGGTGTGGTCAGGACTCAGACCAAGGGATTACAGAAGAAAGGGCTGGCAGGTGGAAAGAGACTAAGGTTAAGTCCTGGAACAGGTAGGCTTAGAAATAGGAGAAATGTCTTTATTGCATAGTTCCAAAAATTGAGTGACATAAACCAGTCCCTTTTATCAGAAGACAGCCTAAATTTATTCCTCTAATGCAGTGGTTCTCAACCTTCCTAATGCCATGACCCTTTAATACAGTTCCTCATGTTATGATGACCACCAACCATATTCATTGCTACTTCATAACTGTAATTTTGCTACTGTTATGAATCTTAATGTAAATATCTGTGTTTTCTGATGGCCTTAGGTGACCCTGCTAGTGGTTCTCAACCTGTGGGTTATAACCCACAGGTTGAGAACCGCTGCTGTAGAGCCTAAGACCGTCGGAAAACATAGATATTTACATTACAATTCGTTAACAGTAGCAGAATTATAGTTATGAAGTAGCAACAAAAATAATCTTATGGTTGGGGGGTCACCACAACATGAGGAACTGTATTAAAGGGTTGCGGCATTAGGAAGGTTGAGAACCACTGCTAACACCTCTCCAAAGAAGAACTTTTTTGCTTTGATGACCTGGGGTCTTTAGTTGGTTTGGTAATCCAGAAAGAGACATGGTTCTTTCATGAGTACTTCCTCAACACCTCATTCACAGGTAATGCTGAGCCTCAAAATGGAGTTGTAGCTGTTTGAAGAGTTCAGATTTTTATTTCATTACCATGGAGCAAGTAGGCTACCTGGGATTCATGGGGAGGAGGGCTGAGTTAACACGTTTTAGGTCATAACTGGCTTTGTGGGTTTCAAAAGTAGGACTTTTTCAAAATTAGGATGTTTTCCAGATTGTTTTTGATGAAGAAAACATTGGAAGTATGCATTCCCATGTAGAATTACTTCAGACAGGATGTTAATTGATGATTCATTCATTCCATGCAACTGATATTTATTGAATGCCTATACCAGCAACTGAAGTAATAAGAAAGAATAAGGTGTTATGTTCCCCCAATAAGTCCCTGGAGGCAGAGAATTATCTATAGAAAGTGTGATGAGTACTGTGGCCACTCTACTTTGCATTGGAAAACTTTAGTATATCTCTGTAGCCAAAGGTCTTTAAATCTAATATTGCCCTCTAAATAGAAGCTTTTTAAAACTGATCAATCTGGTATATTGGCTGAGTGTAGGTTTGTTCATTTAGGTGAAACATTTCACAGTATGTGATTGTTTTGATCTGTTACTGTGTCCTACATCCCAAAAGACACTGAGATGGATTGGCCATGTTTCCTACGCAGGCTTAGAAGTACTGCAGGTCCTGTAATTGTTAAGTCTGAAGTGTCAAAGAAAAATTTTTCAGTTTAGAATTTAACCAACCCATTTTTATTTCTCTCAGAAGAGCTAAATATATATTATATTATATACTTTTAGATTATTCCCCCCTTTCTGTAAAACAAAGCAAAATCCTACTCTTTATTAATTAGCATGATAAATCTTTTCAAAGGTAACCAGGAAATTGTTTTTAGGTTAGTTCTTATTTAATGTAGTTTCCTGAATGAATTTTTATTTTGATATATGAGGTCTGCCTGTTCCTTATTAGAAGAGAATGAGAAATCAAAGTGTGAGTGTGTGTGTCTGTGTGTGTTGGTGGCGATGGTGGGGGCACCCATTACTTTCCAATGCATCAGTATAACTCTTTATTCTTATTCATTATTATTCACTTGGTTCCTCTTACAATATGAATAGAAGGAGAAAAACATTTATAGATCACTTAAAACATTTTACCAGAAGAAAGGGAACAAATTAGCCCACTTGAATCACCAGTGCAGAAAAAAAAGGAGCAAAAGATATATTAATCTCTCATCAAAGACTTTATTTGAAATTACTAATATATAGTTCCATTCAGAACAGTGCTAAATGAGTTATTAGAACATTTAAACAAGCTCATCATTGTTTTTATTAGCAGCATTATTCCTTTCTCCTTTTGTTAGAAAAACACCCTGCAGTGTGTGAAGATCTGTTTAATTGCCATGCTTTTACATTTTCTCTCATATGTAGTTGACTTATTTTATAAATATTTCAAGTACATAATTGCTGTTTTGTTTTAATAAAATCACAGATGCATTTAGATAATCTTAAGAGGTGAGAATCCATTTGCTCCTTGTCAGGTTTGTAGGGATGGAAGGTATGACTTGCTGACCTTATGGGTTGTGATCCTGGGGGAGGGTCTCTCACCACTGCAGCCCTCTCCCCCAGTTGTAGATATTCAGAATGAACAGCTAAGGGATGCAGTGAAATCTGTGACATCAGACAAACTTGGGCTCCAAGCTCAATTCTTTTACTTAATGGCTGGGTGACCTTGAGCACATTCTTTACCTTTATCCAGCCCCTGATATGTTTTGTAGAATTCATCAAGTATAGTTATATCAAACTTGCTAGACCAATATGAAGATAAGTATTAATATTAAGCACCTAACAGAGGGCCAGAGAAATGGTAAGTACTCAGTAAGTATTAACTTCTTTCCTTTTTGCCTGCTTTTGAGTGATGAAAGAGGTTTGCTAAGGAGATTCTTGAGGTACATATTTAAGTCAGCAGAGATTTATCTGTTTTAAAAATTTTTTTTGAGTTAAGAACCCCTAATTTAACCCAGAACTATCCATTCTGTATGCTGTACAGAGAAGTATGTCTTTATCCTCATCCATCCTCATTTAAGTGATCATAAAAGCAAATGTGAAGACATAGTGCTCATCTGGAATGGAGAAAAGTGGAGCAGATGTAGAGTCCAGGCCTTGGCTAAGGGTGTTTGGGAAGCTTGCATGTGGTGAATGTCTGGGAAACCAGAGAAGCAGGTGTCTTTTGCAAGAATGTATTGGTGGAAAATGGAGGGATGAGATGGGGAGCTGGGCAAGGTTATGGTCTTTCTTATCAGGGCAGAGACAGCTCTATGAATCTGCAAAGAATCTATCCCACAGTCGTGATCACTGTTTGCCCCTAGAAAATATCTGGGAGATATTCTTGTCACTTATCTTTCCAGCTCTGTGCCCACACAATGTTCACTGACACTTTGAAATGAAACTGGTTGTTTCTATTAATGGCATAGTCTAGTGATTTCCCATACAGACACATGTTTCTTAAGGCCTTGTGCTGGAGAAGATAAAGTTATGGGCCTGAGCTCATGTGGCTTTTACATGCTGCTGTGCTGCTATGGGCACAGGAATAACCTTGCCTTGAAAGTGTGGGTTGTGCAATGCTTTCCATGATATTGTTGCCCAGAGAATCGTTAGAATTTAAGAATGAATCGACTTTATCTAACTTAATTGTTATTTGTCCCATATGTTACTTCCCTGGGCCAGTTTTCAACCTACCTTAGAAGTGTGATGGACACTGAGGCAGCAAAGCCAAGTCTTAACTGTCCATCAGTCATTCTGAGCTCTGGAGAAACTGAAGGCTGACCTGAGAGGGCATTTCTATCCATCCAGACTTTATAGCATTAGCAGGGCCTCATGGGAATGGAAACCATTTCTGTACCTCAAAGCCCAGAGCTACATCTTGACCACAAAATAGTTGCTCAATAAATACTTTTTGGATGAATGAAAGTTTTTTTTGGGAGGCTCTTTTCATTTTTGCCATGTAAACCTGTGGACAGATGTGCTTTTCATTGTTACCATCATCAATATCATCAATGTAACTATCACTAGCAGAAAATATCTACCAAGCACTATGCAAGGAGTAGGGCAAAGAAAATTTTGAAGCACAATTTACGTAGAAGTTTTGAGGGCAGGGACCGAGTTCTTAATTGATTTTTTATTCCTAGAACCTAGAACAGTGTTCTTTGCACAGTAGAGGCACACAGGTTGCTGAGAGATACCAGGAAAATAGAATGCATGGTCCTAGCTGGTTTGACTCAGTGGATAGAGCGTTGGCCTGCAGACTAAGGGGCCCTGGGTTTGATTCTGTCATGGCACATGTCTGGGTTGCAGGCTCTATCTCCAGTAGGAGGCATGCAGAAAGGAGATAATCAATAATTCTCTCTCATTATTGATGCTTCTATATCTATTTCCCTCTCCCTTTCTCTCTTAAATTAATAAAAAAAATATGTATTTTTAAAAAAGTGAATGTGTGGTAAGAACAGATTAGTGAAAGACTGCCATAGCTGGAGAGCAACCTTTTCCATCCCCATTTTTCTTACTTTTTATCAAGCCACTTCCCCAGCACCTCCACTCCACACCTGAAAGAGAGCTGGGGAAGGAGTATATGCAGTCTCTCAGGACCTATACTGGGACCTACCACAGTGAGCACAGAATGCAGTGCTGTTGAAACCTTAGGATCTTTCTTGGCTGCCTTGAAATGTACAGAGAGAAGAATTCCTTCAAACACTAGAAATAGATCAATGTCCTGCTCCTGTTCTTTCTCTGTGTCCAGGACACCCAGTGAAGTCAGGAGGAGCTGGGTGTGTGTGGGACCAGTGGAATGGGGTCCTTTGTCTGTTAATTTGAGTTCCATTCTGTCATTTCTCTCCATAAGTGATTCTGAAGAATGAATTCATCTATGAGGCTAATAATAACCATGTCTCTCCCCTGATCATTATGATTAAGTCGTTGGTGCTGCCACGTGCCTGCAGCTTCATCAAGAGCCTGGAACAATTTCGCTTTACTGTTTGACTACACTGACATGCTGACTGGCTGTGTCAGAGGAGTTGCTGCCAATTTTTCTTTCTCTTGCCTATAGATTTAAATTCTTACTGAAAACAGAGAGTAAAGTTTAAAATAATATTCTACATCATAAAAGTCATTCTTCAGTTAAGGAACAATAAGACAGCCTTCTTTTTATTAGACTATTCCCAAAGAAGGTTTTATGGTCAAAATGCCGCAGCTGGTTTTTCCCACATTTTCTCTTCTTCCATTCTGAATGTCTCATGCTCCAGTCATTCAGTGCAGCTTGTAATTCCTGACATTTTCCCCATTGTATTTACTACAAATATGTCCCATGCCTCCACAGTTAACTGCTGCCGCCTCCGCAATATTTCAGTTTACACCTGCAGTACCACAGAGCAGAGCAGCATACAGACCCTAAAAGAATGCTGGGTTTGAGGCCCAGTCTGCCATGTACTAGCTCTGTGACCTAGGTGAGCCTCATGAAGCCTTTGTTTCTTCATAGGAAAATTGGAATTACAGTAGCACCTACCTCTTGGGTTGGTGATGAGGTTAAAAATTTCCTGACACATTAAAAGTGCTCCTGAGCCTGGGTGCTATGGCTCAGTGGATGAGCATTGACCTATGAACCAGGAGGTGACAGTTTGATTCCTGGTCAGGGTACATGCCAGGGTTGCAGACTTGATCCTCAGTGTGGGGCATGCAGGAGGCAGCTGAACAATGATTCTTTCTCATCATTGATGTTTCTCTCTCTCTCTCTCTCTCTCCCTCTCTCTCTCTCTCTCTCTCTCTCTCTCTCTCTCTGAAATCAGTAAAGGTTAAAAAAAAAGTGCTCAGAAAATTGCAATTCTATTGTGATGAGAAAGAGAAAAGCAGCCCCTAGTATCTGGGGATTGGGGCTTTCCCACTAAACAGTTTCACAAAACATCAGACAAGACCACTCTATGAACATGGAGGATTAAGGAAAAAAACAAGACCAATGTGTACCATGTTTGAGCACATATGAGATATGGATGGTGTCCCATCTACAAGCATTTATTTATTTATTAGACTCCTGGTGCACAAATTTGTGCACCAGTGGGGTCCCTTGGTCTGGCCTGTGGGATGGGGCTGAAACTGGCTCTCTGACATCCCCTGAGGGGTCCCAGATTGTGAGAGGATGACGGCCAGGCCGAGGGACCCCACTGGTACACAATCGGGGCTGGGGAGGGACACAGGAGGTTGGCCAGCTAGGGAAAGACCACACTAGGGATACAGGGTGTGTCTGTCCTGCCTTGCTCAGTTCCAATTGGCTGGACCCCAGCAGCAAGCTAACCTACCAGTCAGAGCATCTGCCCCCTGGTCAGTCCACATCATAGTGAGAGGTTGAGCGGTCTTAGCATATCACTAGCATATTACGCTTTGATTGATTGAGCAGATGGCCAGACACTTAGCATATTAGGCTTTTATTATATACAACTAGAGGCCTGGTGCGTGAAATTCATGCACAGGGAGGGGGTGTGGTCCATCAGCCCTGCTTGCACCCTCTAACAATCTGGAACCACTGGCTCCTAACCGCTTGCCTGCCGCCCTGCTTGATTGCCTCTAACCACTCTGCTTGCTTGCCCCATTGCCCTTAACCACCTCTGTCTGCCTGCCTGATCACCCCTAACCACTCTGTCTGCCTGCCTAATCACCCCTAACTGCCTCTGCCTGCCTGCCCGATTGCCCCTAACTGCCTCTGCCTGCCTGCCTCATTGCCCCTCATATTACACTTTTATTATTATAGATTATTATTATAGATAGTTGCCTTGCTCCAAGTTGTAATGATCTGCTTATCATAGAGATATGAAAGTTTTAATTTTTACTCTTGATTATGGCAATTAACTAACACAGATGGCCACCAAAAAGGTGACTTGATAAAGGGTGTATAGCAAATGGTGCTGTTAAGTCCTCTTCTGTGAAAATGTGCATGTCGTGCATTGTGTCTGTCTGGGTACATGGAAGAGTGAAGTTTCTGTCTTTGCAATCATATGAGCAAATTGTGTGAGACTCACAGAATAATGGGGCCTTTTTTTTTCTTTGCTCCTTTGGTGAAGATTTCCTAGAAGTTGCAGGATAGCTTCCTTTTAACTTTTCCTTCACACTCTGACTTATGTCTCTCACCTTTGCTTTCCCTCCATCCCCCACCCACAACAGTAATTTGTTCCATGCTCACTTTGCTCACCTGTCTAGGAGATCAAGTAATGTGTCTGCCACCAGAATCACAATTCTCAGCATTCCTGGTGCTCCCTGCACTCTCAGCTTCTGCTTCTGGCCTGAGGCCCCTTGCCTCCCCTCCCTCCATTTGGCCAGAGTGCGGACGCTGAGCTCGAGTCGCTGGGGTGACACTGCCAGTGTCCCGCCCCAGCTACTATGGGTGCTGCCATCTTTGTTGTGGACTGATGGTTAATTTACATACTACTTTTTCATTAGATAGGATTATGGTTAATATAAGTGACTGCTGATTCTTTATCAATTACCGCTTTAGTCTGGCTCTTATCTTCCCTCTTTCTGTGTGAGATTTATCAAGGTATTCAGTCATAGAAATACTCCTACTTTCTGGTAGCATCCTATCCAGAACAATACCCATTTCCTTAAATCCCCCCCCCCCCCCCAAATTATCTAACAGAGCCCAAATTCTATAAAAAGTCATTTTTATCACTTTAGTATGAGACACTTTGTGGTTTCTCACTCTGTGTATTCTTTCTTGCTGCACAGCAATAGTCCCACTCATGCATCCACACCTGGGTTTCTTGATTCTCTGGCTGGAGGGCATTGACAATTATTAACCCTTTTGTCAACCACAAATCACAGAACAGTGAATGGAAAGGATACTAGGGGACCTTGGACAAATTATTTAATGTCTTATTTGCTTTCTCATTTGTTAAAATTAAGGGGTTGGGTTCATGAATCCTGTGGTCCTTTTTAGCACCAACATGCAATTAGTATCTGTGTCAGACACTAGCATTAGGGTGCCATGGAACTAAAATTTGAAAATGTTCTCAAACTTCTTGTCTTTCCTAGCCTGCTAAAGAGAGTCCTGTAATTACTGACCCAATTTCTCCTTTCCTCCCACCTCCTTATGAAGACGCTCTGTCTTTCTGGGGAATAGACTGAGAATAGAGGGAGGAGAAGGAAAGAAAACCACACAGGCTTCGAAGAAGAGGTTTTCTCGGGATCACAGCATGTGATGGAGGCAGACATAAAGCATCAGAAGGAAGTAGGAGAGGAAGCAGGACAAAGAGGAAAGTGTTGTGATCATGTGTTTGGATAATCTTTATTGCCTTTAAAAAAAAAAGCAAGTAAATGATAGGATTGATTTTTATTTGGGATATTGATCATGCTTCGTGAAGAGCGGGATAATAAAAAACAGAGCCATATGGGTTTCTGAGTCTTTTGGGATTTCAGGGATACATTTTTTATGTAGTGAAAAGAACCCACAAAAGAGCTGCCTCTTTCTCCTAGGGCTTGATATTTATAGCTAGTAAAGGGAAGAATTAGCCTTTTTCTCAAACTTTTCCAGCAGGAACTAAGATTTAACCACACAGATGTCCAATCAGAAGGGCCCACAAAGTCTAGCCCTGGAGTGGGTGATAGTAAGAATTTGCTTATACAGAACTGGGTGGAAGAGGCAGAAATCATATCATTAAGTTGAAAGTGAGGTAATTATCTCCCCGGCAAGGGGTTCATTGGCTTTAGTTAATTAAAGCTTTTAATTTGCATGGAAACCCAAAGAAGCTAATCTGTGTCAGAGCCAAGTAATAGGTGACCAGCTATTCTGGTTTGCCCATGATGGTGGGGTTTCTGGGATGTGGAACTTACAGTGCTAACACTGGGATATTCCTTGGCAAATGGAGATCACTCTTGTTCATATTCCTCTTCCTTCCCAGCCTCCACTTTTCTTTTCTCTTTTCATTCTGTTGTGGTCTGAGTGTTTCTTTCTAATATGTTCCATGTACACCAGCCTTTTGCCAAATAATGGAGTTCCAGAACTGAAGTCTCAGGTGCTGCGATCTGTTTAGATCTTTGATTCCCAGCATTGGGCTGAGCAGGGCATCCACACAGATAATGAGAAGGCTGCTGCTCACTCTATCATTTATAATCATTACTATTTGATATTTGAATCTCTTTCCTCATCCAGTTTTTTTTTCCTTCTTGTAAGTTATGGATTGAAAGGGAGGTTTGGCTACTAAGGTTTCTATAGGCTAATTATGAGGGTGTTTTAGAATTTATAATTGCAGAGCTCTTAATATTTAGCAGTGGCCCTGTTTTGGGGAGGTTACTCCTTTATCTTAGGCCATTTAAATAAAAATTCTCAGGAAATTGGGGCCTAAACCGAGAGTTCAGTGTTTCAGGGATTCCTCCAAACTGCTATTAGAACAATAAGGACATTGATTTGTTTAGTTCTCAAATAAGGAAGTTGCTGACACTTCAGATTCTGCTGGCTTTGCTTAGGTGTTGCTGAATTTCAGTCTTTGGCTGGTTAATTTTTTATATTTGTTTTTCTCTTCTATTTAGATATTGTATAGGACGCAATAATTCTTAAAGTTTAGGAAATGGAATTCACTGTTTTGTAAATATATTGCCCTTTACTATCCCACCTGGAGTAAATCTCAGTGGCAGCAAGTGCTCAGACTCTTCTACTTGAACCTATTGACACAGAAATTCATCATTAGTGTATCATAGTGCTCATTCCTTTATTCCATGTATGTGTGGATTTACAAGGTATTAGGTATGCTAATGTGTTAGGTGCTGGTAAATTTTTATTCTTATATTTCTATATTTAATATTTACACTTAATATATTCTATATTTTACCCTTAAAATACTATTATACACAGTTATCCTAGTGGTTCTTAAGTGAGTGTTCTTTGAGGGGAGGAACTATTCATGAAGTGTATATATATATATATATATATATATATATATATATATGTATATATACACATATATACATACATATATGTGTATATATACACACATATATATTACTTACATTATTGTTTTATAACATAGGTAATATATAATGTATTGTTTTATTTATCGATAAATATTCATAAGAATTATTCATTAATCTATTTTAATATGTTTTTATTTATTTCAGAGAGAGAAAGGGAGAGAAAGAGAGAGACAGAAACATCAAGAGAGAGAAACATCGATCAGCTGCCTCCTGTATACCCCTTCCTGGGACTGAGCCCACAACCTGGGCATGTGCCCTGACCAAGAATCGAACCATGACCTCCTGGTTCATGGGATGATGCTAAACCAATTGAGCCTCACTGGTAGGGCTAATTAATCTATTTTAGTTTTTGAATGTTAAGATCTAATTACTTCCATTTCAGTGAAAAAACACAGATGAATAGTGATCATGGTATGAAAAGTGCCTCAGAAACTGTGTATGTGTACATATACATATCTCCTAGCTCTGTCCACTGAGAGGGCTTGGAAGAAGGGCACCCTTGAAACAAAAACTGCAGTGAGCACTCAGTTTTCTAAATATCATACTGCACTAAAAGAATCCAGGGGTCCTTGAAGAAATGGCCAATGGCTGATTCCAGGATAAGGGCATGGAAAGTATAAGATGAACCTAGAACATAAAATCTTGTGCTGGAAAACAGGAGAATGCTCAATGAATGATTGGGACATTTCAGAAGGACATAGGGTCTCTCACTAGCCAAATCAGGGACATTCTTAGCAGACAAAACAATAATAATGGAATTACAGCCCATTAAATATAAAAGGAACCCATGAATCCATACTAATATAAATAAATTAGAAGAGAAAGCTTGTTCTTACCTTAGAATGCCAGCTAGTAAATATATAAGGAATAATGGAAATAGAGAATTGCTGCTAGGCAACTTTTACAGATGTGGTTGATTTTGGTTAAAGTTTTCAATCAGCTAAGTTTGATCAGGGAAGATTTCATGAAGAATAGGGTATTTTGACAGCTGGGAATAATTCCACATAAAATATTAATCAACTACAAAGGGCAAATTTAAGTGGAGAAATCTGGCAGGCCTCAACAGGACCAGGTGACTAATGTTAACATTACCATTGTGGGAAGGATTGACTTTGTGTCTGTTTTAATGTGATGCACTGAGAAGATCAAGGCATTGCTTCTGTGAAATTCTTGCCAAAAGTGAATTGCCTGAGTCTGATCATGAAAAAACATCAGACATTTCATGTTGGAGGTTGCTATGGTATGAATGTTTGTATGACCCCAAAATTAACACTCTGGAGTCCTAACACCCAATGTGTGATGGTGTTAGAAGGCGGGACCTTTATTTAAGTCATGAGAATGGAGCACTCATGAATGGACTTAGTGCCTTATAAAAGATGCTCTGGAGAGATCCCTACCCCTTTCCTCCATGTGAGAAATCTATGGTTATGAACCAGGGAGAGGGCCCTTGCCAAAACAGAACCAGGCTGGCACCTTGGTCTTGGACTTCCCAGCCTCTAGAACTGTGAGAAATAAATACTTGTGGTTTTTAAGCTACCCAGTCTATGGTATTTTGTTATTGCAGCCTGAATGGACCAGGACAGAGGTTATCCTACAGAATATATCCCATCCTACGGAGAGTGTCTAGAGCCTGCAAGATGGTAAAGACTGACAAATTGTTCTAGATTAAAGGTCTCTTAAGAGTCATAATAGCTAACCATCACTTGTGTTCTTGAGAGTAACCTGGATCACAGAGGAGAAAGAGACATCCTTGGGACAATTAGCAAAATTTGAATGAGATTGGATGATGGTGTCATATCAGTGCTGATTTTCTAATTTAAAGAGCTGTTTGTAGTTGCATTGGAGAATGTTGTTTCTTTTTATTGTTTAAAGTATTACAAATAGTATTGCATAAGTCTCCTTCTCCCCCAACCCCACTGACCTTCCCTCAGCCTCCCCTATCCCCGTCCCACCCGGCACATGCCCTACCCCTGCCCCCAGTGTCTTGCATCCATTGGTTATGCTTATATGCATGCAAACAAGTCCTTTGGTTGATCTCTTTCCTCCCCACCAACCCTCCCCAGCCTTCCTGCTGTAATTTGACAGTCTATTTAATGCTTCTCTGCCTCTTTATCTATCTCTTCGTTCATCAGGTTATAATGTTCTTTATTATCCATAAATGAGTGAGATCATGTGGTATTTTTCTTTCACTGACTGGATTATTTCACTTAGCATAATGCTCTCCAGTTCCATCCATGCTGCTGCAAATGGTAAGAATTCCTTATTTTTTATAGCAGTGTAGTATTCCATTGTGTAGATGTACCATAGTTTTTTAATCCACTCATCTACTGATGGGCATTTAGGCTGTTTTCAAATCTTAGCTATTGTAAATTGTACTGCTATGAACATAGGGGTTCATATATTCTTTCTGATAGGTGTTCCTGTTTTCTTGGGATATATTTCTAGAAGTGATATTACTGGGTCAAATGGCAATTCCATTTTTAAAATATTTGAGGGAATGCCATATTGTTTTCTACAATGGCTGCACCAGTCTGCGTTCCCACCAGGAGTGAAGTAGGGTTACTTTTTCTCCACATCCTTCCTTGCCAGCACTTGTCAGTTGTTGATGATAGCCATTCTGACAGGTGGGAGGTATGGTACCTCATTGTTATTGTTTTTTTAAAAAAAATATTTTATTTATTTCTTACAGAGAGAGAGCGATAGAGTTAGAAACATTGATGAGAGAGAAACATCGATCAACTGCCTCCTGCACATCTCCTACTGGGGATGTGCCTGAAACCAAGGTACATGCCCTTGACAGGAATTGAACCTGGGACCCTTCAGTCAGAAGGCCGACGCTCTATCCACTGAGCCAAACCAGCCAGGGCCCTCGTTGTTTTGATTTGCATTTCTCAGATGATTAGTGACTTTGAGCATGTTTTCATATGTCTCTTGGCTTTCTGAATGTCCTCTTTTGAAGAGTATCTATTTAGGTCCCTTGCCCATTTTTTGATTAGCTTATTTATCTTCCATTTGTTAAGCTGTATGAGTTTTCTGTAAATGTTGGATATTAAACCCTTATCAGAGATAACATTGGAAAATATGTTCTCCTATGTAGTGGGCTTTCTTGTTTTGTTGATGGTTTCGTTTGCTGTGCAGAAGCTTTTAATTTTGATGTAGTCCCATTTGTTTATTTTTCTCCTTAGTCTCTCTTGCTCTAGGATCTGTGTCTGTAAAGATATTTCTATGACATATGTCTGCAATTTTGCTGCCTATGGAGTCTTGTAGGATTTTTATGGTTTCCCATCTTACATTCAAGTCCTTTAGCCATTTTTAGTTTGTTTTTGTGTATGGTGTAAGTTAGTGATCTAGTTTCAGTTTTTTGCATGTATCTGACCAAATTTCCCAGCACCATTTATTAAAGAGACTGTTTTGACTCCATTTTATGCTCTTGCTTCCTTTATCAAATATTAATTGAGTTTAATGGCTTGGGTCAATTTCTGGGTTCTCTTTCTGTTCCATTGGTCTATATGTCTGTTCCTGTACTAGTACTAGGCAATTTTGAGAAACGTGGCTTGGTAATATAGCTTGATGTCTGGTACTGTGATCCCTCCAACTTTGTTCTTCTTTCTCAGAATAACTGTGGCTATTCAGGGTCTTTTTTTAAATTCCAGATGAATTTTTGGAGAGTTTGTTCTAGATCTTTGAAATATGCCATTGGTATTTTAATAGGTATTGCGTTGAATTTATAGAATGCTTTAGGTAGTATGGACATTTTAATGATGTTGATTCTACCAGTCCATGAACATGGTATGTTCTTCCATTTGTTTATGTCTTCCTCAATCTTTTTTTTTTCAATGTCTTATAGTTTTCTGAGTACAAGTCTTTTATATCCTTAGTTAAGTTTATTTCTAGGTATTTTAATTTTTTTTGGTGCAATGGTAAATGGGATTTTTTCCCCATTTCTCTTTTTGTGGGTTCATTATTGGTGTATAAAAAGGCCCTAGATTTCTGAGTGTTAATTTTGTATCTTGCTACATTACTACATTCTTTTATTAGGTCTAGTAGTTTTTTTGATGGAGTCTTTGGGGTTTTCTATGTACAGTATCTTGTCATCTGTGAATAAGGACAGTTTTACTTCTCCAATTTGAATGCCTTTTATTTTTTCTTCTTCTTGTCTGATCACTATGGCTACTACTCACAGTACTTTGTTGAACAAGAGTGGTGAAAGTGAGCATCCTTGTCTTGTTCCTGCTATGAGGGAAAATAGGTTTAGTTTTTGCCCATTGAGTATGATGTTGACTGTAGGTTTGTCATATAGGGCTTTTATTATATTGAGGTATGATCCTTCTATTTCCACTTTGTTGAGAGTTTTTTTGTTTTTTTATCAAGAAAGGGTGTTGGATTTTGTCAAATGCTTTTTCTGCATCAATTTATATGATTATGTGATTTTTGTCTCTCCGTTTATGTGATGTGTCACTTTTATTGATTGGTGGATATTGTACCATCCTTGCATCTTCGGAACAAATATTTGGTCATAGTGTATAATCTTTCTAATGAATTGCTGAATCCAATTTGCTAGAATTTTGTTGAGGATTTTAGCATCTATGTCCATCAGGAATATTGGCCTGTAGTTCTCTTTTCTTGTGGTGTCTTCATCTGGTTTTGGGATTAGGGTAATGCTGGTTTCATAGAAAGAGCTTGGAAGTGTGCATTCCTCTTGAATTTTTTTGAATAATCTGAGGAGGATAGGTTTTAGTTCTTCTTTGTTTTTATTTTGTTTTGTTTTTTTAATTTAATAAATATTTATTGTTCAGATTATTACAATTGTTCCTCTTCCTCTTCCCATAGTTCTCCTCCACCCAGTTCCCATCCCACCCTCTGCCCTTACCTCGCCCCCACACACTGTCCTCATCCATAGGTGCATGATTTTTGTCCAGTCTCTTCTCATACCCTCAATTACCCTGTTTCCCTGAAAGTAACACATCCCCAGAAAATAAGACCTACCTCCAGTTTTGTCTCTCACTGTGACATAAGGCATCCCCCCGAAAATAAGATCTCCCCAATAATATTCTTATTCTTGAAACTGAAAAAGCCTGGGCCACACAAGCAGTTATAATGCTGCCGCTTGTTATGGGAGGGAGCCAAAGAGGTCTGCTAGTCTGAAATGAAGCCAGCACTCACCACGCTAAAGACATGAAGAAATTTCTTCACGAAAGAAAAATAGATCAAATAATAATTCCCGCAGGAATGGCAGCCTATCTCCAGACTCTTGATATTGCAATAAACAAGCCATTCAAGAACAATTTTGTGTATGAAGATTAATGACTACATTGAAAATAGAATGGAGAGAAATCAGCGTGGAAACTTTGTGAAACCTAAACTGCAGGAGGTTGTGACTTGGGTGAAGAATTCATGGGAAAAAATCACTGACTGTTGCATTGCAAATGCACTATGAGCAGGCTGCCTTGACAAGAAGTACTCATTTATAGACAGTGCTATTGCTAAACATGAGAGATTTGGTCCACTGATTCTGAAAGAAATGGAGTCACAAGAAATTCACCAGGAAATTCAGGGTTTGGATTGTTATGATGATGTTCCAGAAGATGATGACATGACTGTCATTGAATAAATCTTACTTTGTGTTCATACCGGTAAATATCAGCATCAATAAATGTACCATAGATTGTTGTACATGAAAATAATGGTAGTAACAAGAAATTCTTGATACCGTAGGATTCACAGTTTGTCTGGTTGTGCTGGTTTGTGATGACAACTACTACGGTACCGTATACAGGTAATAAATCCCCCCCCCCCCATTTTTTTTTGTTCAACAATAAATGTGTACTGTATCCTTCTTCATGGAAAAATAAGACATTCCCTGTAAATAAGACCTAGCACATCTTTGGGAGCAAAAATTAATATAAGACACTGTCCTATTTTAGAGGAAACAGGGTATCAGTCCACTCCCTTTCTATGCCCCGATTCTATTATATTCACCAGTTTATTCTGTTCATCAGATTTTTTTATACACTTGATTTTTAGATTCACTTGTTGATAGGTATATATTTGTTGTTCATAATTTTTATCTTTACCTTTTTCTTCTTCTTCCTCTTCTTAAAGAATACCTTTCAGTATTTCATATAATACTGGTTTGGCGGTGATGATTTAGCTTTTTCTTATCTGTGAAGCTTTTTATCTGCCCTTCAATTCTGAATGATAGCTTTGCTTGGTGGAGTAATCTTGGTTGTAGGTTCTTGTTATTCATCACTTTGAATATTTCTTGCCACTCTAATCTATCCTGCATAGTTTCTGTTGATAAATCAGCGGACAATCATATGGGTGCTCCCTTGTAGGTAATTAATGTTTTTTTTCTTGCTGCTTTTAATATTCTCTCTTTGTCTTTTGCTCTTGGCATTTTAATTAAGATGTGTCTTGGTATGGTCCTCTTTGGATTCCATTTGTTTGGGGTTCTGTGCACTTCCTGGACTTGTAAGTCTATTTCTTTCACCAGGTGGGGGAAGTTTTCTGTCATTATTTCTTCAAATAGGTTTTCAGTATCTTGCTCTCTCTCTTTTTCTGGCACCCCCATAATTCTGATGTTGGTATGCTTGAAGTTGCCCCAGAGGCTTCTTACACTATTTTCAAATTTTTGGATTCTCTTTTCTTTTTGCTTTTCCAGTTGAGTGTTTTTTGCTTCTTTGTATTTCAAATCTTTGATTTGACTTTTGCATTCCTCTAATATGCTGTTGGGTTTCTGTATAATATTTTTTATTTCAGTCACTGTATGTTTAATTTCTAATTGGTCCTTTTACATATCCTCGAGGGTCATGCTAAATTTATTGGCCTTTTCTAGGAAATTCTTGAAAAACCTTATAACCGTGGTTTTAAACTCTATATCCAGTCGTTTGTTTACCTCCATTTCTTTCATATGCGATCTCTTTCTTTGTCACTGCATTTTTGCCACTTCCCTGAGTTGGTAGGGTAGCTTTGTGTGCTAGGTATCCTATATGGCCCAGTGGCTCAGCCTCCCCAGTTACCTGAGGTGGACACTCTTGGTGCACCTCTTTGCGGACTGTGTTTACAGCCTTGTTGTAGTTAAGTCTTGATTGTTGTTGGTATCACTGGGAGGAATTGACCTCCAGGCCAGTTGGCTATGAGGATCAGTTGTATCTATGCTGGGAGAACTTCTGTGCTGGAGACACCCTTATGAGAAAAGACTTGCAAAAGCCTCTATGCTCAGCTTGGATGGAGCAGAGTCTCAGGTCTGAGAAGACAGTCTTGGCTTCCCATCAGCCCTGCCCTATGAGGCCCCTGGGTCTCAGTGACCCTCCGCAAGCAATCATTGCAAGCATTTCTGAGAGAAAGCCACCTTTGCATTTCGTCTGCTGCCAGACAGTCCAGTTTCTCCCCCCAATGAATCTGGATTCCCAGATTCTCGCCCAGAACTGTAGTTCAGCTCAGTCGGGAGCTTCTGGTTCCCTTCACCTAGAGAAAGCCAGTGGCACACTCAGCAGTCCTCTCTGCACACACTTGTGCACATGTGCGCCTCAAGACCTCTGCCTTTCGCAGCTCCCCTGAGTTTCTGACTGACAGTCAAGATTCCCCCCAAATGAGCCTGGGTCCCCAGGGTCTCGCCCAGAACTGGGGTTCAGTGCAGTTGGAACTGGGATTCAGTGCAGTTGGGAACTTCCTTCTCCCTCCTACCAAAGAAAGCCAGCCAGGCACTCAGCTGCCCTTCTTCTCTGCAAGTGTGTCTCTGTACCTCAGTCTTTTGCAGCTTCTCTGATTCTCCATTAGCTTTTCTCTTTCATTCTAGTTGTAGAATTTACACTCAGCCAGCTTTCTTGTAGTTCTGGATGATGTCTGTTTTGTCTTTTAGTTGTAGTTTTGAAATTGTTGTGTGAGGCATCAGTTTAGGTGTTTACTTATGCTGCCATCTTAGTTTCTCCTTGGCTTTAGTTCTTCTTTGAATGCTTGTTAGAACTTTCCTGTAAATTTGTCCGGACCAGAGCTTTTGTTTGCTGAAAGATTTTTGATCGTTGTTTCAATTTCTTAATTATTGCCCTATTCAGGTTTTTTAATTCTTCTTGGTTGAGTTTTGGGAGCTTGTAATTTTATAAGAATATGTCCATTTCATCTAGGTTGTCCATTTTATTAGAATAGAGTTCTTCACAGTATTTTTTCATAATTGTTTATATTTCTGTGGGATCGGTCATTACTTCACCTCTTTCATTTCAGATTTTGTTTATTTGGGTCCTCTCTCTTTGCTTCTTGGTGAGCCTGGATAGAGGTTCATCAGTCTTGTTTATCCTTTCAAAGAACCAGCTCTTAGTTTTGTTGATCTTTTGTGTTTTTTAAAAATATTTTAATCTTTATTGTTCAGTTTATTAATTACATTGTTCCCCCCTTTATCCCCCTATAGCTCCCCTCCACCTGGTACCCATCCCACCCTCTGCCCTCACCTCCCCCCACTGTCCTCTCCCATAGGTGCATGATTTTTGTCCAGTCTCTTGCACCTCCCACACCCCTTTTCTCCCCAAGAATTGTCAGTCCATTCCCTCTCTATGCCCATGATTCTGTTATATTCACCAGTTTATCCTGTTCATCAGATTTTTAATTCACTGGATTTTTAGATTCATTTGTTGATAGATGTGTATTTGTTGTTCATAATTTTTGTTTTTACCTTTTTCTTCTTCCTCTTCTTTTTAAAAAATCTTTATTGTTCAGTTTATTAATTACATTGTTCCCCCTTTTTTTCCCCCTATAGCTCCCATCCACCCTGTACCCATCCCACCCTATACCCTCACATCCCCCTCCCACTGTCCTCTCCCATTGTTGCAAGATTTTTGTCTAGTCTCATGCTGTACTTCCCACACCCCTTTTCTCCCCCAAAATTGTCAGTCCATTCCCTATGTAAATGATTCCGTTATATTTACCAGTTTATCCTGTTCATCAGATTATTAATTCACTTGATTTTTGTATTCATTTGTTGATAGATATGTATTTGTTGTTCATAATTTATATTTTTACCTTTTTCTTCTTCCTCTTCTTAAAGAATATCTTTCAGCATTTCATATAATATTGGTTTGGTGGCGATGAACTCCTTTAGCTTTTTCTTATCTGCAAAGCACTTTATCTGATCTTCAATTCTGAATGACAGCTTTGCTGGATAGAGTAATCTTGGTTGTAGATTCTTGCTATTCATCACTTTGAATATTTCTTGCCACTCCCATCTGGCTTGCATCGTTTCTGTTGAGAAATCCGCTGACAATCGTATGGGTGCTCCCTTATAGGTAACTAACTGTTTTTCTCTTGCTGCTTTTAATATTCTCTCTTTGTCTTTTGTTCTTGGCTTTTAATTATGATGTGTCTTGGTGTGGTCCTCTTAGGGTTCCTATATATTGGGGTTTGGTGCACTTCTTGGACTCCTAAGTCAATTTCTTTCACCAGGTGTGGGAAGTTTTTGGTCACTATTTCTTCAAATAGGTTTTCATTGTCTTGCTCTCTCTCTTTTTCTGGCACCCCTATAATTCGGATGTTGGTATGCTTGAGGTTGTCCCAGAGGCCCCTTACACTATCTTCAATTTTTTGTATTCTTTTGGTTTCTTGCTTTTTCAGCTGAGTGGATTTTACCTCTTTGTATTTCAAATCTTTAACTTGGTTCTTGGGGTGCTCTAGTGTATTTTTAGGTCTTTGTGTAATATTTTTTATTTCAGTCAATGTATGCTTAATTTCTGGTTGGTCCTTTTTCATATCCTTGAGTGTCTTGTTCATTTCCTTGTAGGACCCATTCATTTCCACGTTGGTCTTGTTCATTTCCTTGCAGGTCTCATTCATTTCCTTGTAGGTCTTGCTTATTTCCTTATAGGTCTCCACCTTTTCTAGGAGCCTCTTGAAAAGCCTTATAACCGTGGTTTTGAACTCTATGTCTAGTCGTCTTTTTTCCTCCATTTCTTTCACACCTGATTTCTTTCCATGTCTCTGCATGGTGGCTGCTTTATGTGGTAGATGACCTCTAAGGGACAGTGGTTCAGCCTCCCCAGTTATCTGAGGTGGGTACTCTTACTGCAATCCTTTATGGGTTGTACAGTATTTTTGAATTTAAGCCCAGCTTGTTGTTGTTAGCCCTACGAGGGTTTGAACCTCCAGGCCAATTGGTTGTGAAGGGAGACTGTGTTCAGGTTGGATGGGCAGAGTCTCTGAGCTGAGCAGGCAGCCTCAGCGTCAGCTATGTCCGGCTCTCGTGCGCGGGTCTCTGTTGGGTGGCAATTGTTGCAGGCACCTCCAAGAGAAAGCTGCTAGTCTCTACCCCTTGCCAGACAACTCTCCCTCTCCTCAAATGAGTCTGCACACCCAAAGTCTCTCCCAGGGTTGTAAAACAAAGCAGTCCGGTGGTTTCCGGGACCAGGGGCAAGTCGCCAGGGAGCAAGTCACGTGTCTGTGCTATCGCACACTTTATGCGGGCTAAGTGCTTTTCCAAGCAACCCGGTTTCTCCTCAGACTGGGAGACCTCTGCCGCCCGGCTTCCAGGGTGCATACCCCGGACCTCGGACCTCGCCTGGCACTGGAGAATCCATGCAGTGGGACATCTCCGCCCTCCCCGTTGGAGAAATCCAGCCGGGGTTGTTGCTGCCAGCCCTACAGCCCACGTGCGTGGCCACGTCTCCTAACCTCTGTTTCCAGGCGTATCTTCAAGGCTGCGTTCTGCCACTCTTCTGAGTCTCAGTGTCCCACCTTTACTTTTATTTGTGGAGTTTTCCCTCAGCCAGCTGTCTGGTGATTCTGTGTGATGTTTGTTTTGTTGTAGTTTTTGAATTGTTGCGCGGCGCAGAGCAATAGGTGTTTACCTATGCTGCCATCTTGGTTGCTCTTCTCTTCTTCCTCTTCTTAAAGAATATCTTTCAGAAATTCATATAATATTGGTTTGGCGGTGATGAACTCCTTTAGCTTTTTCTTATCTGCGAAGCACTTTATCTGACCTTCAATTCTGAATGATAGCTTTGCTGGGTAGAGTAATCTTGGTTGTAGGTTCTTGCTATTCATCACTTTGAATATTTCTTGCCACTCCCATCTGGGCTGCATCGTTTCTGTTGAGAAATCCGCTGACAATCATATGGGTGCTCTCTTATAGGTAACTAACTGTTTTTCTCTTGCTGCTTTTAATATTCTCTCTTTGTCTTTTGCTCTTGGCTTTTAATTATGATGTGTCTTGGTGTGGTCCTCTTTGGATTCCTATAGTTTGGGGTTCTGTGCACTTCTTGGGCTTTTAAGTCAATTTCTTTCACCAGGTGGGGGAAGTTTTTGGTTACTATTTCTTCAAATAGGTTTTTGTTATCTTGCTCTCTTTTTCTGGCACCCTATAATTTGGATGATGGTATGCTTGAGGTTGTCCCAGAGGCCCCTTACACTATCTTTAATTTTTTGGATTTTTTTGGCTTCTTGCTTTTCCAGCTGAGTGGATTTTGCCTCTTTGTATTTCAAATCTTTGACTTAGTTCTTGTGGTCCTCTGGACTGCTTTTAGGTCTTTGTATAATATTTTTTATTTCAGTCAGTCTATGCTTAATTTCTAGTTGATCCTTTTTCATATCCTTGAGGATCTCATTCATATCCTTGAGGGTCTCGTTCATTTCCTCAAGGGTCTTGTTCATTTCCTCATAGGTCTCGTTCATTTTCTCATAGGTCTTGTTCATTTCCTTGTAGGTCTTATTAAGTTCATCGGCTTATTCTAGGAGCCTCTTGAAAAACCTTATAACCATGGTTTTGAACTCTATGTTCAGTTGTTGTTTTTTTCCTCCATTTCTTTCACATCTGATTTCTTTCCATGTCTCTGCATTATGGCTGCTTTCCTGAGTTGATTGATTATCTTTGTGTGATAGATGTCCTCTAAGGGACAGTGGCTCAGCCTCCCCAGTTGCCTGAGATGGATACTCTTGCTGCAGCCCTTTATGGGTTGCACAGTCTTGTTGAAGTTAAGGCTAGATTATTGTTGTTAGCACTAGGAGGGTTTGACCTCCAGGCCAATTGGTTGTGAGGATCAGCTGTGCTCAGGTGGGATGGGCGGAGTCTTCAGGCTGAGTAGGTAGCCTTGATTTCCGTCAGCTTCACCCTATGTGGCACCTGGGTCTCTGTGCCTGGTGATAATGGCTGCATGTACCTCTGAGAGAAAGCTGCCAGCGAGCTCTACCCACTGCTGGACAATTCAGCCTCTCCCCAAATGAGTCTGCACACCCAAAGTCTCACCCAGGGTTGTAAAACAATGCAGTCCAGTGGTTTCCTGAACAAGAGAGCAAGTCATGAGTCCTCTCTGCACGCTCACATGCTTCTGCTGTTCCCAAGTTTATGCGCCCTCTCCACAAGCTTGCAGACCTTTGCAGCGCCCGAGTTTCAGCGTGCTTCCTCACTGCCCAGTTTCACCCCATGTAAGTGTGGGTTCCCTGGACCTCACCTGAAACTGGGGAATCAGTGCAGTGGTACGCTTTTGTCTCCTTCCCTGTTGGAGAAAACCATCTGGGTTTGCAGCTGCCTGCCCTATTTGCTCATGAGCGCACAGCTCCAAACCTCTGACTCCGTGTATATCCTCAACTCTGCCCTCCTCCGCTCCTCTGAGTCAGTGTCCTATCTTTACTTTTATTTGTGGAATTTTCACTCAGCCAGCTTACTGGTGATTATGGATGATGTTTGTTCTGTCATTAAGTTGTAGTTTTGAAATTGTTGTGTGGGGCAGCAAGATAGGTGTTTACCTATGCTGCCATCTTGGTTCCTCCTATTTTTTTTTTGTCTCTATGTCATTTATCTCTGCTCTGATCTTTATTATTTTCTTCCTTCTGCTTATGCTGGGATTTTCTTATTGATCTCTTTCTAATTCTTTGAATTGTATGGTTAGATAATTTATTACCATTGTTTCTTGTTTTTGAGGTAGGTCTGTAGAGCTATGAACTTCCCTCCCAGGACTGCTTTCACTGTGTCCCATAGATTTTGGAATGTTGTGTTTTCATTGTCATTTGTTGCCATGATGCCTTTTATTTCTTCTTTGATCTCTTTGGTAACCCAGTCATTGTTTAATAGCCTGCGGTTTAGTTTCCAGGTGGTTGATTTTTAAACAGTTTTTATTGTAGTTGATTTCTAGTTTTATGCTATTATGATCTGAGAAGATAATTTATATGGTTTCTATCTCCATTACAAAAACCATTCTCTATATAAAAAGAGGTAATATGCTAATTGGTCCTAACGATGTCCCAGTCACGACCAGTCAACATGCAGGAGCTGGTGGGTGGGGACGGGGTCGGGGACTTGTGCCATCAGGACATGAGGCTGCTGCTGGGGGTGGCTCTCCTGGCAGAGGTGCACGCAGGCCCACAGGGAGGCATCAGGATGGGGGTGGGGCCTTGGTGGAGAGCTCTCAGCGCTCCTGCGCCAGGCTCTGAAGGTACGGAGAGGAAGGGAGAGCACATAGGCAGTTAGAGGGGTTAGGCCAGGAGGGGAGAGCAGTTAGGCCATCAGGCAGGCAGGAGAGCAGTTAGGGGCATCAGGCAGGCAGGCAGGTGATCGCTTAGGAGCCAGTGGTTCTGGATTGTGAGAGGGATCCCAGGGGATCCCAGATTGGAGAGGGTGCAGGCCAGGCTGAAGAACCTCTCCTCCCAACCCCCATGCACAAATTTTATGCCCAGGACCACTAGTCCTATATAATAAAAAGCTAATACACTAATTAGACCAAACAGCCACACAACTGTCAGGGTGATATTCTGGAAAACTGTCTGGATGACCTTCCGGATGGAGTTGGGGCTGCTAGGGCTGGCTGGGGCAGCTGGGGCTGTGAGGGCTGAGCCCCTTGCATGAATTTCGTGCATCAGGCCTCTAGTGATGCTATAAACATTAACATTTACATTGTACTCACTGTGTGTCAGGTTCAATGCTAAGTGCTTTATATGGATTATCACACTTAAGTTCCACCTCAATTTAGTGAGGAGGTAATATCATTTCTGTTTTTTTGTATGAGGAAACTGAGGCCTAGAGAACTTAAACAATTTGTTCAAGGCTCATGTTAGTAAACAGTGAGGCTGGGGTTCATCTCTGGGGTCTGTGTACACCGCCTTTCATTTTAGTGCCTGTATTATCCTGCCTCCATATCCTGGTTAAAGAAAAACAGAAGCCTGTAATGGGCTTCAAGATCCCTCTGGACTGGCTAAAACAACCAAGCCCTCCCTTCCCCCTCCCCCACATGCATAATATCTGTGGCTGAAAATGCAGGGACTTGAGAAAATTCTATTACCCAGAGCAACTGCTTTTCAGAGAGAGGGGGTACCACCCTTTAGAGCAGGGTTCTAGAAACTCTGGAGTGATGAGGGCAGGCTATGGGGTGGTAAACTGTGTTTCCAAGGACCATAGCCCAACAAGAGGAGTGGAGAGAGAATCCCAGGCTCCAAAGAGAAACAGCTCTGAACATGACCAACCGTGTGTTTTTAAAAGTCACATCTTTCCTGAAATGTACTTCTTTTGGCTTGCTGTTTTTTTTTGCCACTTTTATAAGCTACTGAACCACATCACTGGTATGAACAGTTTCAAAGCTTACATATTTCTTCCTGTAATCAGTTCAGTCTATCTTGTAACTATAGTGAGATGGTAAATCCCCAGCTCCCATTCTGAATCAGAATTTATGACAAGAACAACGTGCTTGTGCCCAAACAGAACCATGCGTGTATGGTAATATGCACTTGAAATTTATGAACTTCCTTTTATCCAAGGAACAGAAAGTGCTTCTCTAAAGACGATTAAGAGCCAACTGTCTACAGCAGGCAACAAGAACATTCCAAATGGAACTGCTGAGGGAATCACTTAATTTTTGCAAGGCCAGGGTTCACACTAAGCACTGCCTTTCCCCGTGTTTTATGGAAGTGGCTCCTGGAGACCACTGCCATTTCAACCCCTGCTCAGAAGTGATGGGTTTAACTACATTTTTGCCCCCCAGTTGTATAATGGAAGACATTTCTCCATCACTGCTGTTTGATGCTAGCTGCCATAAGGATTAACCCCTGCTATTTGCTGAGGTGATTACTAGCAAAACTGATCCCATTCATTCCCTTCCTTGGACTAACTCTTTAGCTCTTCTCTGTAGTAAGGGCAACCCAATAATTCTCTTTGCTAGTTTTAAAAAGTCTAATCTTATAGGTAAGCCCACTATAATTTACAACCCTGCTATAAAATAAAAGGGCACTGTACTGAGTGGGACAAAAGTAGGTTAACAGTACACAAAACACAGAGTTTATTCTTGTATTATTAATGACTAGGGGCCCGGTGCATGAAATTTGTGCACTGGGCATAGGTGATCCCTCACCCCAACCTGCCCCCTCACACATACTGGAAGCCCTCTGGCTGAGGCTTTAGGCTTTGGGCACCTAGCCATCACCCTGCAATGGGGCAGATGGCTGGCTCCATCCCAGCCCTGCCCCTGCACCCCACCGGGCCAGGGCTTTAGCCACATGCCCCGCCCCCCCATGGCCCGGGCTGCCTTGGCCATGCCCCCCCAGGTCCCCCAGGCCCGGGCCACCTCGGACATGCCCCCAGGCCTCCCCAGGCCCAGGCCACCTCAGCCATGCCCTCCCAGGCCCAGGCCTTCTTGGCCATGCCCCCAGGCCTGGCCCGCCCCGGCCATGCCTCACTCCTGATTGGCTGGTGGGTGTAGTGAAGGTATGGTCAAATTTGCATATTATTCTTTTATTAGGTAGGATTAATTTTTGTATTACTTCCATACATATAAATGTTAGTATACTTTTGCCCCACCCTGTATATTGCATATTTTACAATGGCTATGGTGCCATAGGTCCTTGTATTCATTACCTATTGCTGCAGCATAACAAAATTATCCTCAAACCAAAGTAGCTTTAAAACAACATTTATTATCTCCCAGTTTCTGTGGGTCAGGAGTTCTGCTGTGGCTTGACTGGGTCCTTTGCTTCAAGATCTCTCACCAGGCCACAGTCTAGGTGTTGCCCAGGGCTGTGGTCAGCTCAAGGCTTCTGGAGAGAATTTGCTTTCACTTAAGTGCAGGGTTCAGTTCCCCGTGGGCCATTGGACTAATGCTCCAGTGCCTCACGAGCTATATATCAGAGGTCTACCTCAATCTCTTGCCACGTGAACAGATCACAGGTAAGACAGCAAAAGAAAGCATGCTGCAAGATGAAAGTCACAGACTTTTGTGACTAATCACAGAAGTGACAGCCCATCATGACTACCATATTCTATTCATTAGAATGATGTCACCCGTTCACACTCAAGGGCGGGGGATTATGGGTACACAGTTAATAAAAACTAGAAGGTGAAGATCTCTGGGCGCTGTTTTGGAAGACTACCCACCACCATCCTTCACATGCATTGCCTCACGTTATTCTGATAACAGTTCTGCAAGGCAGTGCTAGTTCTCTTATTTTATTTTTAAAATATATTTTATTGATTTTTACAGAGAGGAAGGGAGAGGGATAGAAAGTTAGAAACGTCGATGAGAGAGAAACATCAATCAGCTGCCTCTTGCACACACCCCGCTGGGGATGTGCCCACAACCAAGGTACATGCCCTTGACCGGAATCGAACCCGGGACCCTTCAGTCTGCAGGCCGACGTTCCATCTACTGAGCCAAACTTGTTTCGGCAGCTCTCTCATTTTATAGATGGGGCAACAAGTACTTAGGCTATTCTACTCACACCTACTGACACTTTAATTTGATTTGTCTTCAGTGGTTTGTAGTGTTCACTCATTTACATATTTATTCCATGAACACATGGAATTACAAGATATTAGGTGTGCTACTGTGCTATGTGCTAATAAGTTTTTATTTTTGATAACGTATGTGTGCATAAGCATCCTAGAAGTTCTTAAATGGGTGTTCCTTGAGAGGAGGAACTATTCATAAAGTATATATAACATGGTGCCTAATTTATTGTCATATCAAGAGTAAATATAACAATTATTACTCTTTTAAAATTTTCAAATAATCAACTAGGAGCACTCTTCTGGTTTTTGAGAGTTTAGGATTCAGTTACTTCCATTTCACAGATGAAAAAACGCAGATGAATAGTGGTTATGATGTGAACAATGCCCCAGAAACTGAAATGGAGCTTTTATTCCAGTCCTATTTATAGCCCAACCTCTATGTACAAACTACACAAGAAAAGCCATCATGGAACTTGAGTTAGCTTCACATTAAACCCACATCAAACACCCACCACAGACATTAACAAGCCTAATCACTGTTTTGCTGATGAGATAATGTGCAAAAATAATTTTGTAAATAGAAAAATACCCATAAATATAAAAGATGAATTTAGAAAGCATTGGTGCTGCTCCTTCCTTAACCCAGCGAGCCTGCAATGTGCCATATACTGTGCTAAGTGCTTCTTACTCCTCCTCACCACTGCTCTGAAAAGCAGGCTCAGAGCTGGTGGTCACCTGTGGTGCAAAAGGGGTTCAGTTCTGTTTGCTGAGCTTGCTGTGGGGTCTCTGAATCTGTGGTGGCCAAAGAGAGGGCAAGTTCCAAGTGAAACTCTCCTTAATGACCAAGTGAAATCCCAGAGTTTACCTGAGTAAGATTAGCCTTGCCACTGTGTCCCACATGGAAAAAAATTTATGCAGGCATGCTTGTCGTTTTTAGAAAGATATTATGTCTTTTGAGATAACAGAAGTTACTTAGGGCTTCATCTATCAGACTAGACATAGCCTGGAGACAACAATGTGGTCATCTCTGATCCACACAATTACTCAGAGGCCAACAGGAAAGAAAACCCCAGTTTAATAAAACCCAACAGCAGGAATCTAGAGAATCAATACATGTTGGTTGATGCCCACAGGGCAACTTGGAAGCAAAGTTACACCAAATGGAAGACTTTTTACAGATAGTTATTTTTGAACAACAATCTAAGATGTATAAAAGCAGAAATAGAAACGACTGATGGAAGGAGCCCTGACTTGCTGCCTTGAAATCATTAGTATGCTGTGGTTGATTTGCAGCTTTTTATGGTGTGGTCAAGAGGTCTCCATGATTCAATACCTCTTTTTCATACTACCTGCCTCTCCTAAAGGGGGAAAAAACTATGCTAAAACATTATATAGAACCAATACTCTAAGTAATGTTAGCAGCCTCTATAGCAACAGAGCAGGTAGGAGGTAGCTGTTGTAGTCTCTGTCTTTTTCTTTTTCCTCCAAATATCCAGATTTCTAAGTGCTGAGGAAATACAAACACCAAAAACCTCATTAGAATGTTGGATTAAAGACAGCTCACTGTCTTATCTCATTTTTGATGTGCCAGCTGATAATTGGGCTGTAGCTGGGTCTAAAAATAACATCCAGTACATTAAAAACACTATTCATGGGCTACGTTTCCCAAAGTGGTGTTCTGGGACTTATGTGTATTAATCCTGTAACAATAACAGGATTTTTGCTTTTAACTCCCCAGGTGTAGCTTTGAAAATCTAGCCTAAAGCAGGTAATGTTGCCATTTAAATCATCCTCTCACTATCCTTAGGGAAATGCATAGATTAAAAAAAAAAAAAAGACAACTGCTCAGATGACCTATACCTAGGAGAATAAGAGAAACAACCTATTTCCTCACAGGAACTGGGTCGATCAATATAAATATTTCAAAAAGACCATCATTCAATAAAGGCCTTAGAATTTGTATCGTACTTTGTGTGTGTGTGTGTGTGTGTGTGTGTGTGTGTGTGTGTGTAGAGAAGGAAGGAAAAGGAAGCTATCATGATTGTGACTGCTTATGTTTCTGGTCAACATTCTCTTTTCCCTTCAGAAATTAAGTCAGCTAAAGAATTTATATCCTAAAATTTGCACACAGCTCTAAATTGAAGCTCTAAATGGCTCTAAATTAAAGTGGCAGGAGTTTTCCATTGATACCATTAATTGCATTTTATTAATTGACAAAAGAGCTTTTGTGAAGCTGTGGTTGAGATGGGCTAGATTTATTCAGTGTAGGTACCACTAGCAGGCTGGCACTGCTTTCGGCCTGTAATGCCTTTGAAATTCTGAAACAGAAAAGGAGGCCAACACACTGAGAAATTATTTCAGAACAGATTGCCCGGTAACATTTCATAATATCACAGAAATGCATCCTTTCTGGGACAGAGACTTGCTTTGGCTAAGAACATCCGAGAGGTGGCAGCACCCCATGCTCTGTTGGCTGGCTGCATCCCTACAGCCTGCGCTCATGCAGAGGTCTCACCATTGCGTCACCTGGAGGCCAGTTTTCAGGGTGGGGGTAGGGGAGTGATGGAGGGGAGGTACAGCATTTTGCATCTCAGTTCTTCCTGAGAGTTCAGGAAACAGCTGCATGGATTTTTTTTTTTTTAATACTCTTGGTTCTCTTCAGAGCTATATATCTTTCACCTTTTGAATGGATTTGAAAACATTTCTCTCTCTCTCTCTCTCTCTCTCTCTCTCTCTCTCTCTCTCTCTCTCTCTTTCTCCTCTCTCTTCTCTCTCTCTCTCTCTCCTGAATCTTCTGCCCTAAGTGGTATTTTTCTATAAAGATCACATGGGTACACTTACACATTGCCTGGTTTGCTTTCTGAAGGAGGAAGAGCTTCAGTTGCCAGAGTTCTCCTGAGACTCCATTTTCAATTGCCTGTACTTGTCTTTATAAATATAGGAAGGTGGATTATGATAGCATTGTCAGCAATCATTTTTTGAAGTACGTATGTGTGCAAGGCACTTAACACACCAATAATGTGACACCATCCCCACCTAGAATAGTTATCTTCTTCCCCAGTCATTCTCCAGCCCCCTCCCACATCGTGTGCTAAAAATACTACACCGAACAAATAACTGTTGAGACAGCAGCATCAAAACCTGCACAAATACGTAATATCTCCTGACATGCTAAGTGTCAAATGCCTGGGAGGAAAAGCATCTGGTGATAATGGCAGAGGGAGCATCAGGGCTGGTCTAGACGGGCCAATGTCCAGGAATCTGTAGAACCCGAACCTCTGCATGTGTGTTAAGCAGTTTGAGGGCACAAGCTGGGACACAGGCAACTTTGTTGATTGGCTGGCTATGGAGGCAGGACTCTTGTGGTAAAATAGTCTTTAGGAGACCATGAGGAAGCTGGAACTGGTGTGTCTAGTGCCGCTCAGCCATGGGAGTTCCTACTACCACCAAGGTCATGGGCTCTGTATCCGCTATGGCTGCCACCACCAAATTGGCCCAGCTCTCTGCACCGTTCATCAACTCATTTCTTCTGCATAGTTCTAACTTCGGCATTCTCATACGCCCTGTCCTCTAGCTTTCCTACGTGGTATATGCTTTCTGAATACATCTTGTCAGATTCTGTTCCCACTAACAACTCAATGGCTATCCTCCCTGAATTTCCCATTAAATTTCCAGAGAGAGAGCGCGAGAGAGCGCGCTTTGAAGCTCAGACCACCTCCCAGCCCATATGCCAGAACTTGACTGGCAGTCCTGCCACTTAAAAAAAAAATCCTTACCTTTAAATCAATGGGATATTTTCCCATTGATTTTTTTAGAGACAGTGGAAAAGAGAGGGAAAGACAGAGCGAAATATCGATGTGAGAGAAACACATTGATTGGTTGCCTCCTGCATGAGTCCCAACCAGCGCCCAGGCCGGGGAGAGCCTGCCACCGAGGTATATGCCCTTCACTGAAGTTGAACCCAGGACCCTTCAGTCTGTAGGCCGATGCTTTCTCCACTGAGTCAAACCGACTAGGGCCTGACACCTTTATTAAAGACCTGCCCAGGCTGCTCCCAGCCTGGAAAGCCAGCACACCTGTTTCCTTCAGGAGGGCAATGGGTGTGGAAGGCACTGACTGACATTTCCCCCTTTCTCTGCACAAAGGAAAGGTCTGACCATGCTGTATTTCTTGGCATCAGGGTACTGCTGCCTTGGTGGGTGAGGAAGATGAACTCCTTTTTTTTTTTTTTCCTAGCAAGAACTCAATCATACAGCGTTGAGAATGCACTTAAAGGTGGTAATTTACACTCAACCTTCTGTGATTCCAGAGACTTAGAGGTAGGGAAACGGGACCTTCATTTGAACCATGATATCATACAGTTGTGTACAGCACAGGCTTGTTTGGGTCAGGCTCCTGGAGGGGAGAGGTTGGATTAGATACAGTCTCCTTGTTATAATCCAGTTTTCCTTAGTAAGATCTGACTTATATTTGAATCCAAAGACAGATTCTCAAGTGCTACCTCTAGGTGCCATAGCATATGCAGCAATGAGCAGCTTACCTGTTGCCCAGTGAGTTGGCAGCATCCCTGGTTTCAGAGCCAAGCCATCTGGAACAGAGGGAGGCGGTGCACCTGGGCTATGATGGCCAGGTAGCTGCTACAGTTTCTTGGCCTTGGTCTTTGCTTCCTCTAGTCCTTTCACCAACACACTGAGGGCATGTAGCAAAGCAAGGCAGGCCCCATGAGGCAGTTTACTAGTATCTGCTTTTGGTTACTTCCAGTTGAGCAGCCAGGAACTTCAGGAGCTCTTTCTTATGCTATTTGCATTGAGAGCCTGCACATCCCCTCCTTTAGGGCCAGTCTCAGCCACAAGGCCCTGATGGGGAGCTGTGTTTAGGTTTTCAGAGATGATTGAGCCCCTTCGGCACATCTCTGGGGATTTCTATAACTCTTATACGTTGAATTAGGTTACTAATTACACTGCATTGTGACATCACATTTATCATTGATATCTGAAGCTTAAAAAATTATTATTTGACATTTCCTGATGCCAAATTTGCACTCATTAATTCAATTATAAGTACCTTGAAAGAAAGAAGGGGTTTCTATACCCCTAAGCACCCCCCACGACGTTGAACACAGGGTTATACAAGGAGCAGATGCTTGGTGGATGTTGAAGTTGATTTGACTCAATCCTAGTCCCGTGTTCAGCTCAGATTTCCTATTAGGTTCTGAGGAATCTGGATCCTTTCTAGTTATCTGTTTGGAAACTTAAAAGTACTGATTCATTTTGACCAACTTTCTAACTTACACCTTTACTTGTTTGCTTTGGAAGAATGTAACCCCTAGAAACTGAGTTTTCCAGCACTCAGAGTCCTAGGTTGCCAATGGGATTCAAATGTCCCAGAGTCTTCAGCCTTTGACTTCTTACTCTCTGCTTTTCCTCTTAGTTCACATCCTCATCCACCTCCCCTCCCAATAGGATAGGTGAAGTGGTGCTGTGGTAACAACAGCTTCTAAAACTCAGTTGTGATTCTGCCTGACAGAATGAATGTGAGACCCACCTGGCAGGCAGTCTGTCACCTCAGCCTGTGGTGCTGGGGTCACTGCAGCAGGGCAGGGAGCATGGATAACTGGGCACTAACTCTTAACTGACACTTCTGCTCAGAAGGGGCACATAATGCATCTAATGGCATTTTATTGGCCAAAATAAGTTGTGTGGCCATACTTAACTTAGAGGAGATGCAGAAGTACACATATTCCTCCCGTGTCCCTGCAAGAGAAGAGACCAGAAAACCTGGTGCCCTCTGCAGTGCTGGCCACACCCCCTCAGAGAGCTTGAAAGTGGCTTCTCTTCAGCTCATTCTTTAGTGAGGCATGGAACCCTTGAGAATAAATGTATATATTTTTTCCTTTGTATTTTGTGGGAGTTAAAAAACAGACACAAAATAGCCTGTAATAAAGATGACTTATGTCATAAATTTTTTTCTGTATTAAGTAAAAATCAAGTGGGTTTTTTTTCTTTTTTAGGTCAAATCAGTGATTAGAAATAACCAGTTGATGTAAGCAGTCTCACATGTTTGTAGTTGCCAGGCTTGCTCATGCTTCTGAAGCTTCCTGTACCTAACAGTCACTCCAAAAGCCCAGCAGTTCAAAGAGTCCTTTTCCACAGAGCAGAGTAACTTGGGACTCATGGGCTGTGGGGATCACTCTTTATTCCCTGCCTTCTGCTGGATTACACTCTGTCGATTGTAAGACCCCAGGGTCTTCAAAAGCACTCAGTCATCGTATGTTCCTCACTTACTCAGAAACTCCCCTCCTTCTAAAGAATCAATTCTAACCATAAGAACAAGAAATTTATTCACAGGTGTAATAAGTTCAGTGGTCAACTCTCTTTTAAGCCAATGGATGATTACTATGACATGTCAGGTAAGAGCTAGCCATGGTGTGATTGAAAGAGCCTTTGCATTAGCATCTGAAGATTCTAGGTCCTGGCTCTGCCATATTCTAGCTATGTTACCTTAGAAAAATCATCTGGCCTCTCTGAACCTTCATTGGTAGAATTAGAATAATCATACATACCTTCCAGGATGGAGTTTTCTGTCTATAAAATATATTTTCTCATATCTACCTCTCAGGGTTGTGGGCATTTAAATTATTTTGACAAAGGTAATCTCTGGGGAAAATATGTATGCATACTCTGGCTGGTTTGGCTCAACTGCTAGAACAGCAGCCCTCAGACCAAAGGGTTGCAGGTTTGATTCCTCGCCGAAGGTATGTACCTTATTTGCAGGTTCATCCCCACCCCCTGTTGGGGCATGGGTAGGAGGCAATCAATTAATGTCTCTCTCTCTTCCCCTCCCCCTCTCTCTTTCTCTCTCTCTCCCTCTCTTCTTTCCCCTCTCTCTAAAAAATCAATGGGAAAAATATCCTTGGGTGAGGATTAAATATATATATAAAAGCCCGATGCACAAAATCTGTGCAAGGGGCTTGGCCCTCGCAGCCCTGGCTTCGTCCAAAGGCCGTCTGGATGGTTGTTCTGCTGTTTGGTCTAATTAGCACATTAGCTCTTTATTATAGGATATACGCACACATATATGTGTGTGAATATGTATATGTATATGTATATGTATATGTATATGTATATGTATATGTATATCCCAAGCTGGGAACTTTTTCCCTCCTTTTTTTGCTTGCTAATTAAGAGTCATAAATAAAATGCTGACAAGCTGCAGTCTGCCGTCTGTGCTGTAGCTAGAGGGTTGTTTTGACTTTGCCTGACAAATGGCTAACCAGCCGTTCCCACCATGCCCAACTCAAGTGTTCAGCACTGAGAAATCCAGTTATTGCCAACAACATCTTATAAACTTGTCACTGTTTACTTACTTGGTGACAGTGTTTTTGTTCAATGATCATCCCTGAGATTTCATCAGTCAGGGTGTGTCTGTTTCCCTCAAAATGCCAAAACATCATTTAAATACAATCCTTTCCCAAACCATGTGAAAATAGTGGAGATCCCTAATTGAGACTTGAAGCCTTTGCAATTCATTCTCATGGCAGTGCAGTTGGGATGGGATGTTGTCTTTATAGAGTAGTAGCTGGATATACATGGGGTTTTATTAAATGGACATATACTCCAGAGCTGTTTCAGTACCTGATTAGCCAAGATTTCTAGGTAACCTGTTGAATGGTGTGCCAGGGACAACCTCGGAGAACTGATTGTTAAATGTTTAGGAATTTTGCGAAGTGTTTAATGTCAGCTATGGTGGGAGTGTTTACACCATGGAAATTATAAACACTATATAATCAGACTTTTTCTCCTACATAGCTTGTTGCTAAACACTTATCGGCTCACCACTATATAATATAACCGAATCCTGTGCATCTGGGTCAAACCCAGATGTGACTCATTCTTCTCTCCCTTAGCCTTTCAGCTGCATTTATACTTCCCAAATCAGAAATATAAATAAAACCATGGTGCTAGATCCGTGGTCAGCAAACTGCAGTTCGAGAGCCACATGTGGCTCTTGAATGTGGCTTTTCTACAAAATCCTGTATGAGTCTATTTTGAAGAAGTGGCGTTAGAAGAAGTTTAAGTTTAAAAAATTTGGCTCTCAAAAGAAATTTGAATTGTTGTACTGTTGATATTTGGCTCTGTTGACTAGTGAGTTTGCCAACCACTGTGCTAGATGAAGGGAGAAAGGGATTTATTGTAGTTTAGATTGGGACTGATACATATCAGAAGGTGTCTAGCAAATTAATAAGGTGGTATACTAGAAATGTCTTCATCCTAAGGACAGAGAGACCCCAGAGCCCAACTGAAAATTGGTGGAGGCAGAGGAAGGCTAATGCTAGGTGTAGCTTAGTGCTTGTCACTCAGGTTTCTTTCTAGGCCCTGGCTGAGACTGATGGGGACATTTGGGGAAAGTTTAAAAAAATCTTTTAATTGATTTTTGGAGAGAGAGAGAAGGGAGAAAGAGATATAGAAACATCAATGATGAAAGAGAATAATTGATTGGCTGCCTCTTGTACTCCCCACACTGGGGATCAAGCCCGCAACTCCAGCATGTGTCCTGAGAATCAAACAGGTGACCTCTTGGTGCATGGGATGACACTCAACCAGTTGAGCCATACCAGCCAGGACAGAAAAGTTAAAAGTTAAAGCTGAAAAGCTGCTTCAGCAGAACTTTGTAACTCGGGGCAAAGCTCGACAATAGCAGTTTGGGGATAGCAGAGTGACTGACCCACTGGAGCTCAGTGAGGTGGGTTTGCTTGTGAGCACTTTTTCAAGGGTGCCTTGCAGAGGGCCATAGTCCTGTAGGAGCAGATAGGGGTAAGGGCCAGTGGAATTTATTTATGTGCCTCCATATGCACTTTAAACTAGCAAGACAAGGGAGAACTGGTAATATATATGTAGGTTTTCTCAGCATGTTTTCATGACCTCCATATGAGAAAGGTGTAATTGTGTTCATCTTATAAATAAGAAACTAAGGTCAGAGAGCTTGAGAAACTTGTCAAATATGATGGAGATGGGATTCAAACATGAGATTGATCATCTGATCTTGCTGTACCCCATGTCTCCACATCTTTGTCTGTCCTTTCCATCTTTCTGGTCTTGGAGAAAGAAATGTCTCTCCTCTCTAAGGTCCATCTCCCCACTCATGCCTGTGAAGTCTGTACCCTCCCAGTTCCAGCTCTAGAGTCTTTTTTTTTATCTTTATTGTTCAGTTTATTAATTACATTGTTCCCCCTTTTTTTCCTCCTATAGCTCCCCTCCAACTGGTACCCATCCCACCCTCCGCCCTCACCTCCCCCCACTGCCCTCTCCCATAGTTGTATGATTTTTGTCCAGTCTCTTGCTGCACTTCCCACAGCCCTTTTCTCCCCAAGAATTGTCAGTCCATTCCCTCTCTATGTCCATTATTCTGTTATATTCACCAGTTTATCCTGTTCATCAGATTATTAATTCACTTGATTTTTAGATTCACTTGTTGATAGATGTGTATTTGTTGTTCATAATTTATATTTTTACCTTTTTCTTCTTCCTCTTCTTATAGAATATCTTTCAGAAATTCGTATAATATTGGTTTGGTGGTGATGAACTCCTTTAGCTTTTTCTTATCTGTGAAGCACTTTATCTGACCTTCAATTCTTTTTTGGTTGAAGATTCTTAATATTCATCACTTTGAATATTTCTTGCCACTCCCCTCTGGCCTGCATCATTTCTGTTGAGAAATCTGCTGACAATCGTATGGGTGCTCCCCTGTAGGTAACCAACTGTTTTTCTCTTGCTGCTTTTAATATTCTCTCTTTATCTTTTGCTCTTGGCATTTTAATTATGATGTGTTTTGGTGGATTCCTGTAGAATGGGGTTCTATGCACTTTTTGGGCTTTTAAGTCAATTTCTTTCAACAGGTGAGGGAAGTTTTTGGTCACTATTTCTTCAAATAGGTTTTCATTATCTTGCTCTCTCTCTTTTTCTGGCACCCCTCTAATTCGGATGTTCGTATGTTTGAGGTTGTCCAGAGGCCCCTTACACTATCTTCAATTATTTGAATTCTTTTTGCTTCTTGCTTTTCCAGCTGAGTGGATTTGGGTTCTTTGTATTTCAAATCTTTGACTTGGTTCTTGCGGCCCTCTGGACTGCTTTTAGGTCTTTGTGTAATATTTTTTATTTCAGTCAGTGTATGCTTAATTTCTAGTTGGTTCTTTTTCATATCCTCATGGGTCTCGTTCATTTCCTCGTAGGTCTTGTTCATTTCCTTGTAGTTCTCATTAAGTTCATTGGCCTTTTCTGGGAGCCTCTTGAAAAACCTTTTTACTGTGGTTTTGAACTCTATGTCTAGTCGTATTTTTTCCTCCATTTCTTTCACACCTGATTTCTTTTCATGTCTCTGCATTGTGGCTGCTTTCCTGAGTTTGTCCATTAGCTTTGTGTGGTAGATGTCCTCTAAGGAACAGTGGCTCAGCCTCCCCAGTTACCTGAGGTGGATACTCTTACTGCAATCCTTTATGGGTTGTACAGTATTGTTGAAGTTAAACCCAGATTATTATTGTTAGACTAGGAGAGTTTAACCTCCAGGCTAATTGACTGTGAGGGTAAGCTGTGTTCAGGTTGGATGGGCAGAGTCTCCGGGCAGAACAGGCAGCGTTAGCTCCACCCTATGCAGCGTGTGGGTCTCTGTGCTGGGTGGTAATGGCTGCACGCACCTCCGAGAGAAAGCCGCCGCTGGTCTCCACCCATTGCCAGACAACTCTGCCTCTCCCCAAATGAGTCTGCACACCCGAAGTCTCACCCAGGGTTGTAAAACAAAGCAGTCCAGTGGTCTCCCGAACAAGGGAGCAAGTCACGAGTCCTCTCTGTGCGGTCGCACACATCTGTCCCCAAGTTTACACGCAAACTGCTGTTCCAAATTTACAGGTACTCTCCTCAAGCTCACAGACCTCTGCCACGCCTGGGTTTTAGCATGCCTTCCCCAGACCTCGGACCTCGCCTGGAACTGGGGAATCAGTGCAGTGGGACACCTTTGCCCTCCCCGTTGGAGAAAACAGCCAGGTTTGTAGCCGCCCGCCCTTTCCACTCGCGCACGCGCGGCTCAAACCTCTGGCTCCGCAAGTATCTTCAAGGCTAGGCTCCACCACTCCTCTGAGTCACAGTGTCCTATCTTTACTTTTATTTGTGGAATTTTCATTCAGCCAGCTTTCCGGTGATTCTGGATGATGTTTGTTAAGTTGTAGTTTTGGAATTGTTGTGTGGAGCAGCAAAATAGGTGTTTACCTATGCCACCATCTTGGTTCCTCAATCTCTCTAGAGTCTTTACAAAGTCCCTGATTGCTCTGCTGTACATCCTTAGTCTGCCCCTCTCTGCAAACTTCCTTCCCTCAGCTTGTTCATTAGTCAGTCACTTGAAATGAGTGGCTGTATGGTGCTTTCCCATTCTTCTCTCTCTTAGCCTTTCAGCTGCATTGAGCACACTTCAGATTCTTCTTTATTATTGAAACTCTCCACTCCAGGCTTCTGTGACTTGCTTGTTCTATTTCCTTTCTAGTTACTCCTCTGGCCACTTCCAGCTCTTCTCCCTTTTGCCCTGTCCTGAATCGTAGGCTGCTGCAAGAGTAGTCCTGGCTCTTTTCTCTTATGAGGATCCCTTTGGCCCCGGCTGTCTACACAGGCAATGCCAGAACAATAGATCTTCAGGTTTGATTGGGAAATGAACTGAAATAACTTGACTGGATCTCTAGGGCCAGGAGCAGTCTCTGGCATGTAGTGGGCACTCACTAAACAGAAGCAATTTCAGATGAAGAGAACATTGTGAACAGAGCTTGAGCTTGTGTATATTGATTTACTTGAAGTTTACCCCCTTTAGGCTATGAAATTCTCAAAAGTTAAGAACTGCACCTTTCCCCCATTTTTGATTCTCTGATTCAGAGTAATATATAGTAATTATTTAATGAATGTTTGTTTAATGAATGAATGAGTCCAAGCTTGCTGATAATTTGGTATAAATCCATGGCAGTCCTTATAAGGGAATTTAGAGTTTACTCTATGTGCAGTGAGCTTGGAGCCATTGAAGGCTTTTTCTTGTTGAAATAATTCAATAGGAGCTGAACTTCAGGATGACTCGTGAGGACAGTCATTGTTCAAAACCTCGAACCCTCTACCACCCTTGCCCTTACTGTTCCATCTCTAATCCAGTGGTCCAGTCTTGTTGATTTTACTTCAAAATATGGCTTTATGGCTTGTATCTGTGTTGTTGTTTCTATTCTTATGGCCACCTACCAAGGTCAGCCATAATTACTTCTTGGAAGTCAACATTGGTCACTCCCATCCCAATTGCTGTTTATCCCTTTTCTGTTGCCACAGGCTTTGTCTATTCTATTAATGGCTGGCTCTGTGTTTGAAAAGAAAACTGCTGAATTGGTTCTGGGAGAGCAAGGATAAAGAGGGCTAATTTGGCCCTCCATTGTCAGATTTCATTCCCTTGAATCTGCTGGCTGCTTTGGGTTTTACCCTTGAGTTGCCTAAGTGGATTTATCTCTTCATTGCTCCTTATAGCAAAGACTAGGATCCCATTCCCACAGTAAAGCCATGTTGTAGGAGAAAGAAAATGGACTATTGGAGAGGTTGTGCTTGACTCTGATGTTGGAGAGACAAAGGAAATGGGAGAACAATCCTGTAGGAGAGGAAGGAGGGAAAAAGTAAAAGAAGAGATAGGGAGATATTTCTAGGTGGATGGAAGAAAAAAAAGGGGAAAAAGACAGCAGCTGAATTCTTGCCATTTTTTTTTCATAGCTGATTTTGAGTAAACTGTCCCTTTGTGAAAAATATTTTCTTAGAACCTATTGGGTCCAGAATTTATCATAATAAGATAGTGAGCTAATGAATTTAGGAGACCCTCTTGTTGACTCTTACACTTAAGGAATTTAGGTCAGTGTTATGCAAAGTGTCATCTGCCTCCTGCAAGAGGAAAATACAACAGCAAATGTTTAGAAACTTCATACTAATTGGACAGTGTCCCTGTGATGTCCTGGAGGTACACCATGGGTGGTGTCAACTGGAGAGAGCCAACTGTGGACATTTCTTCCCACCTCTGTGGCTCACAGACTTCATGTTCACGGTTTGAAATCAGCCAAGGTGGGAGGTATTTTTATCACACATACTAATGGCCTGGTGCATGAATTCGTGCACATTGAAAGGAAATTAATTAGAATAAATATTTTAATATCACTATTTGCCCTTTCTCTATAATAGAAGTGCCAACTAAATTCACGATTAACAAGGACAGATGGAAACACATGTATGCCATTGGTGCCAGCAAGAGCTTTATATGTATTGTGCATGTGTGGGTCAACTTAGCCTTTTATCTATAACTAGGGGCCTGGTGCACGAAATTCTTGCACTGGGGGTGGGTGGTCTCTCAACCCAACCTGCCACCTCTCACATACTGGGAGCTCTCAGGGGATGTCCAACTGATGGCTCATCCCTAGTCTGCCCAAGGCCTAAAGCCATCGGCACCCAGCCATCGCCCTGCTCAGCTCAACTGTGGCTGCCTGCGACCACCCGGCCCCGGGGGCTGGGCACTCGTTGTCACTTCCACTCACAGCGCCCAGGGGCCGGGCACTCCCTGCTGCCGCCACCACCATCACTGCTGCTGCTGCTGCTTCCCCTCACAGCGCCTGGGGGCTGGGCTCCCTGCCACTGCCGTTTCATCTCCACCCCCAGGGTCGGCGCTCACGCCACTTGGCCCTGCCCCTGCTCCTGATTGGCTGGTAGCATAGCCAATCAGGAGTGAAGGTACGGTCAAATTTGCATGTGCATTATGCTAAATAGATCAGATGCCATTCTGGATGTCCTTCCTGATGAAGCTGGGGCTGGAGAGAAGCCAGCCGGGGTCCTGGGTGCTGGCAGGCAGCCAGAGGGAAGCCAGCATAGGTCCCAGGTCTTGGAGGGAAGCCAGTGCCGGCAGCCAGGGGAAGGAAGGCCTACTCTTGCACAAATTTTCGTGCATCAGACCTATAGTAAATATAGAATAAACTTGCTTAATTAGACCTGTTTTCTGATTTAGCTAAACTTATTCCAGCCAAGTGAAGTACCCCAACTTCTCTTTCAGGTAATTGTCAGCAACACAGCAGTAAATATCAACATGAAGCAGATTATTATTGTAGGTCATACAGGGAGAACAAAGAGTAAAATATTTCACTGCAGCAGTGTTTGACTATATTCTGTGCAGTGAGAAAACCTGGTTATTTTCAAGATCCACAATTTCTTCTTTTCAGCTGGGTCAAGTTTATATGCTCTCTAAATCTCTGGTTTTTGGCTAATGAAAAGAAAATAGGATTCTACTGAGTCCCCTATCTACCTACTCCAGGACTTCTGTGAGGATCAAATGAGATGAGGCACGGGAAAACACTTCACAGACATTTGGTTACAGTGTGAAATGTTTCTACCTGGCTATAAAGCAAATATGTTCCTGGGCTGAAGAAAACCCAAGGATGATAGTCGCTAGGGAGAAGAAGCCAGGCATTGCCACATGATGTCATTACCTGGATGGGCACTTAGCATATTGGCCTTTTATATATACAGATGTGCAAATGCTTCAAATTGAGACTCTTCCCACCCTCTAATAACCCAGTGCTGAACACTTACCAGCATTTACCACACTGGTAGGCTGTCATATCCATGCATCTGATAAGGAAACACTGTTGAACAGGATGTTGCTAAATTTGCACAATGAGTTGTCTGTGGCTGCTGCTGCTTACTCAACACACATAGTAGGATCATGTATCTGAACACTGGTCCTTCACCAGAGAGAATTTGAAAAACACTGCTTTAGATCTCCTTCAGCTTGTTTCTGAGGTCCAAGCATTCCAACAGAGGTCTTTATGCTAGCCACATGGCATAGCCCACTGGTTTAGAAACCTGCTCCTCCAGGTGTCAAGCTTCCTAAGACAGTTAGGATCAAGAGTAGCATAGGTGGCAGGTCCGGCCAGGGCAGAAAAGTGATATGTGAAGTAACTGAAGGTATGTGCATTTGTCACTGGGGCTGCCATGACAAAATACCACAGACTGGGAGGCTTAAACTACAGAAATTTATTCTCTCACTAGTTCTGGAGGCTAGAAGTCTAAATCGGGGTGTTGGCAAGTGTGGTTTCTCCAGAGACCTCGGTGCTTAGCTTGCAGGTAGCTGTCTTCTCATCATGTCTTGACATGGTCTTTTTTTCTGTGATTGAGCACCTCTGGTATCTATTCCTCTTTGTATAAGGACTTATGATTAGGGCCCACCCTTATAACCTTATGTAACCTGAATGACCTGAATAACCTCAGGTTGCACAGGAATGACCTCTGTAGTATAAGCTCATGAATTTTAGGGGGCACAATTCAGTCTGTAGCATGGTGTCACTGTCTGGGCTCATGCTACATTTCAGTCAGTGCTTGATGAAGACCTCTTACCTACTGCAGGGATTCCTTATCAACTCTCCAGGATGCCCCTTCTATTCCTCACGCATCTCCAACCTCACCATGTGCTACCCTCTCAGTTACCACCTGAGTCCTAACTCTCCCATCTAGTTTCCCTGACTTCACCTGACTCACCCTAGCACATTTGCTCTCTATTCTTAAATTGTTGATGAATCTCATCCGGCTTTGCAGTACCTTTTTTATGTCTTCTTACTGTATACAGTGTATATATTTAGGGCTTGTCTACCCGGTTAGATTGAAGGTACTGTGAAAAATGGACATTCTATTCTTCTCGACAATATTTAACTGCAGCAGTGGTAAATTCTCCACTCTCCCTTTTAGTGATTAAGTATGTGTGTGCCTTTTATAGAGTAAGGAATCAATAAATATCACAGAGTTAATTTTTTTTTCTTGAAATGGTTAAGGTCATTATATGCTCATACATTTGTGTGAAGTCAGTATGTAAGGAGATGTTGTTGTTGTTTTCCTGTACTGTGAATATTAAGCTAAAATTGTCCAGTGAGTGCTTCTGGACTGGGATTTGTGAATGCCATTGTTCCAGTGAGTTATAATAACCTTTAACCCTGACTCTAGTATAAAAGAGACCTGGATTAGACTTCTAATCTTCCCAGTTACCAGCTGTCTGGCCTTGGGTAAGTGATCTAAACTTCCTAAGGCTCAGTTTCTTCATCTGTGAAATGGGAGTAATAATAATACCTTATTTTATGGAGAGTAAAATAGAAATACATAGTAGCACTCAATGAATAGTAGGTGTGTATTATTAATGTTACTGTAGTACACAGAGACTAAAAAAAAATTAGAAACCTTAACCGCAGATAGCAGTCTTCACTCCTCTGAACCAAGAGTAACTCAGAAAGAGAAACCTTTGGAGAATCAGCCATGCAACAAGTCCATTTAGTGCCCTGTGCCAGATGTTTCCGGGTTGAGAATATAGTGAAGAATCCAGGAGGAACACTTTTCTATCTATGATGGGTTGACTTGTAAATAACCAGTGTCACCAACCTCCTCCTCAAGTTGCACTCCCCTTTAACAAGTATAAAATATTTTTACCTATGAAACACTGGATATTGATTTTGTTATTTTAGAACTGGTCAGGTTGCACAGGAAGTACAAGGTCATTAACTGGAGATAAGCCAGCATGACATTTGTCCTGAAGTTAATGACAAAATGACATTAAATCACAGGCAGTATTTTTCTTAGAGGTGTTCAAGACAAACAGCGTTAGTGGAAGGAGAGGAAAGCCCTGCAGGAACAATACTTCCCTCTTCCCTCCCCCGATAGTGCTACAGGGAGAGCCAGGGGGTGGTGAGCAGGGAAACAGTGCAAACCCATGCTTCTCCAGGGCCTCCAAAAAGGCGCAAAGAGGCTTGTCAGCTTTTCTGCCTCTCCTAGCAAATTAGACATATGTCCCAAAAGGTGTTCTGCAATATTAAAGTCCATTTATATATGCTGTAAAGTTTCCCCTGTTGTCCTGGCAGGCACATGCATGGCTGGAAAGTGTCGTGGGTTGATTCCTTTGTGAATCAGATGGAGCTGACACTGCTGAACCCACAGTGACCCAGATGAGGACAGAAGTTTGTGCTGGATGAGGGGCAGTGGCCCCGGACGTGTAAGTCAGTAATATTAATCCCCACGGAGCGCCATGGTGCAAAATTATTAAGGCTGCTTCCAGAAGAAACTTCTAACACAGTGTGTAATGAAAACATCATGGGCAATGAGTTATTAGGTGCTGCCCTGCTGTTCTGAAGTGCCAAGTATTTCTCCACCTGTTATCTAAGCAGGCGAGTCTTGCGGGAAAGGGAGAGCTTCAGAGATTGCTTGTGATGAGAGGATCATAAAGTGAGCGACATCAGTGAGGCCTGTGGGAAGCGCCTAAAAAAATGGTGGGGATGGTGTGGTAGGGATGATGTTAAGAGGAGAGCCATGGTGAAAATGTGTAGGAGGAAGTCGCTGCCTGGTGTACAGTGCTGAGTAATGTCATGGCCTAAGTCATTTGGATTTGAAAATTGTTCTCAGAGCAGCTCCTCTGATTAAGAATTCAGATGGGATCACTGCAGACAGGAGTATGGTTTTGGTTATTTCTGTAATCATTCTAGAAATTCAGGCATAATATTTGACATTTATTTTACATTTATTATTTAGTTTATATTCTCTCTGACTTGTATGATTGTTATCTCAACCCACTTGTTGGAATCCTTTTGGCTTCTCCTCGTCCCTTGGCCTTGTCCAGTCATTGTCTGATGGCTTTGGACAGGTTAATCTTTCTTAGCCTCCGATTCCTTGGATTGTACCTTTGTCATGCCCCTCATATTCTGTCCTGCTTTCTCTTTGCCACTCTTTCTTGTCTATACTTTGTCTGGTCCAGCCCCTCCACCTCTTACCTGGACCTCTTGCTTTTCCTCTTCCACCTCTTCCCCTTTGACTGTCTTTCTTACCAGAGTACTGCAGCAATAACAGTTTCCACCATCTTAATAGGTACTTTTTCTGTGCTAATCCTGGGGTGGGTGTGTCATGAATGTTTTTCTAATGGTATAATAACTCTGGAAAATATATTATTACTTCCATTGTATAGCTTGGGAGATTCCATAAAGGTCATAATGTGTTTATACCAGCTAACTAGGGCCAAAGTTGAATTTATAACCTGGAGCTGATGGACATCACGGTTCATGCTCTTCCCTACTCAAGCTGTTTTTGCTGTTGAGAAACCTTCAGTGGTTCTCATTGCCTAAGAGATCAAGTCCAGGCTCTTTTTGACATTCAAGACCTTCTAAAATCTAGGTTGCATGTTTCTAGGCATTCCCCTCAACTGTCACACATCCTTTAGCCAAAACCAACCCAAACCAAAACATAACAAGAAACCCAGCCAAACAAACAAACAAACAAACAAAAAATGATTTAAATTCACACCCATGCTTTCTCTTCTCCGTGCTTTTATACCTTTTTTTTAAATTTTTTTCAATCTTGCCTGGAGCAGAGACTGTTACTCCTCTGTATAAGTAAACGTCCAAGATCCATTTATTCTCTGGTTCACAAAAGGTATATTAGATCTTTATTAAATAGTCTAAAATATCTGTTCAATAATGTTCTCATTTAATATCTTTTTAAAAGACATTTAAAGTGAATCAGAAAGCAATTAAATGATTAATTGCTGCAGCTGGATTCTGCTGCCCGCAGCCTCTGCGGATGCTATCTGACCGATTAACCTCTGTTTCGGGGCCCTGTCTTATTGAGGAAGGCAGTGACGGAAAACGCCTGGCCTATCACATGACTGATCTCTGCTGTCAGGAGCCATCGTTCTCTAACTGCAAGCTTTCATTTTCAGAGTCCTGGCATGATTTCAGGAGCTATAAACCTTCATGTGAGTAAGTGAGCAGTAAGAACTGGCAGTTTTTCAAACCCAAGTCTTTTCAGTTTTAAACCCACATTTAGCTATGATGGGTTTTTTTTCCCCACCTTAGGTTGGACATTCTTTCTGGTGAATACCTTTTTGATAAATAAAATAAGGTCGAGGTGAATTTGACCAGGACAAATATGGGTTGGTCCAGTTAGGGCTAACAATCAAAGAAAAGTCAAAATGGCCCCAACATTAATTCCAAAGACAGAGCAAGAGGTGAGAGAGGAGCGAGTGTGTAGATAGGGTTCCAGCCTCTCCACTACAACCATGGACTCAGGGTGGAGGGACTTGAAAGTTATGAATCCACGGGTGATGCTGACCCACATGCCAGTGTACACAGGTGTTACTGTTGATGCCTTGGGAAAGGTCAAGGAGTGCCTACTCCTAAATGAATGAAACAGCTTTGTGAGATATCAGGGAAACATATGTCCTTGGAGAGGTTTCTTTTCTAGTTACAGTGCTTAAGTAATTGGGGTTCAATTTAATGCAGAATTAATTGTTCTTAGTGCATTCTTAGCCAGATATTATGATTAATATTATTTGCATTAATATTTAAGGGATAGAGAATCTGAAAATAAAATTGTGAATATAAAATGAAAAACTTAAAGATTAGTTCTTGCCTGATAGTTTGTTTTTGAAATTTGTATATAAAATGTTTTATTACATCCTTATCATTTTGTTTCTTAGATTTCAAAACAAATTAGTGAGAGGAGGGGGAGAGACTAGGCACAACACGGAGTGTTACAGCCATCATTGTCGTGGAAGCAGGTTGTATTGCTTTCTGCTGTACACACTGCATCTATTTTTGTTGTTGTCATCTTCTCCTTTATCTTTATATCTAGCAAATGTCTCCATGGTGCTATCTTAGGAAATTGGATATAAGGCATCCTATACTAGCTCATGGAGGTCATTTGAAAGACAGCTACAGATACCTGAAATAACAGCTTACATTTATGGGGCTCTCAGTATACCAAGATCATATTATGTCATTTAATCTTCTCAACAACTGGATGAGATAGGTACTGTTATCCCTATTTTATCAATGAGGAAGCTAAGGCCCAGGAGATTAAATAATTTATCTTTAGTCACATAGCTAGGAAGTGGTGAGTCTGTAAGTTAAAACCAGGTAGTCTGAATCCAGAATAAAAAAAATAAAATGCATATAATTAGAATGAAATTTTGTTCTTTTTAGATTTTATAAACTCCACCACTAGTGAATTCTGAATGGCAATTAGTATTGATTGTGTAAGAATCAGAGAGGGATTGTTTTGAGTAGAGAAATGGTGGAAGAGAGTGAAAAATGAACGAAGATGCTGCTGAAAGAACTGAAGCAGGTCCTGAGGTAGGCCTTATTTGCATTACTTAGCCCAATCCCCTTCTTCCCTTGGGAGTTAGCTTACCTTGGGGACCACAGGGCAGATGTGGCACTACCTTCTGTTCTGTGCTCATCTGGACCTCAGCTGTGCTGATGGGCAGTCAGTTAAAGAGTGTGGCTGATGACTTTTTTTTCAATTTTTTTTGTATGGCATGCTTATAGCTATAAACGGGATGGATTCAGAAATATACAAACATTCCAAGGACCCTATTTCTTAGAATTGCCATATTCATCTCCCAATTAACCTTAAATTTACAAGTCTAATAAAATGTCCCAGTCTGTTTCCATTGAAAAGCACTGCACTTCAGAGCCCTAGTCTCCAGGATCCAAACCAATCAAAGAAAGACCCTATTGAAGGAGTCACTCTTTCAAGCTAAGTAAATTGCTCAGTGAGCTTATGTAATGGTGTTTCAGCTTTCCCAGAAGTGTTAATCCCAGTGCAGCAGGTGGTATTGCCCACAGCACAGAGACCTTCTTCCTCAGCTAAAAGATAGTTAAGTGCTATCCTATTATCAAAGAATATCTTTGGTCAGAGAATCTAAGGATTTTTGTCAAGTAGCTGTTGCTTTAGCAGCAGATTCTTGCAGTATTTTCAAGAGTTAAGTAGAAGTTCCTGATTATACCCCTCATTTGTACTCATTCCTATCCAGGCAATGCCTCCTTGTAGGACCATTCTAGAACTGTTAGGTGCACAGTTAGATAACCGAAGAAGTATTGCCCAGTTATGCACTAGCCGTCTAGGCATTCACTGGCCCAAGGAGAATGTTCACAGACAAAGATAAATCCTGTAGAGCACAGTCCACTTCCACTAAGGTGGCACTGTTACAGGAATCCTTTGCAGGGATTGTTGCATTTGGCCATTTAAACCATGGGTCAGTTAGGTTTCCTCCTACCTGAAGAGAAAGTTGTTCTAAATTCCAGAGGTTGCTCTCTTAGCAATGGTCTGGGAAATATGGGTGGTGGTGTTATCTTTCCAGGCCAATGCCAGAGTAAAGAAAGAAAGAAAAGAAGGAAGGATTTCATACCTAGCAAAAGTAGGGAGTCTTGATCTGGTGTCTTGGGCAGACATAATCTACATCAATAAGAACTACTTCTCTTCCTGGTTAATTTAATTTGGAGGTCTTCAGTGTTTATGCAGGCAAGCTGTGAGATGCATACCCTAGATTCAAATTTTGCAGTTTGGCTGTCACCTGGGTAGTGAGGAGAATCTGGTATAATCTTACCATTCCTCCTGGGTGGGTTTCTGATTTAGAGGCATTCAATCATAATTCCACAGGTGGTACTTTTACCCTGTTGGTTCTTCAGCCAAGCACATACCCCAGATGTCTGAACCTGCAGTCCCTCTCTTACTAAGCAGGAATGCTTTTTTTGTAAAGGCATCTGAGTAAAATAATAACTGTAAATGACAAAAGACTTAAAATGTTCATTGTTAAAAATCGAATGAGAGTTCATTATAATGGGATTGACAAGGAAATTAAGTTATTTCTGTGACATGTAACATTTTAAGACATTAACTGGAATTATGACTGCTAACATTATACCAAGGCATATCAGATTTTGGGGATTTAATATGATTTCTAGAACACTTATTTACTTATACAACATAAAAGAAGCTTATTATTTGACAATATTACCCACGAAATTTAACATATCTAATTAGTTTAATATTTCCCTTTTTTGAGATATAAAATGTCAAAGTTAATACAAAGTCAGAAACTCTTCATTTAGAATTTGTTTTGGGGGAGTTTGTCAAAAGTATTAAAAGGTTTAAAAACATTTGATCAAATTGGATCATAGGTTACTGTGAAATAATACTTAATTATTTACTTAACCAAAGTGACAAAGATTTCACAGATAAATATAGAAGATTACATCGTTCTAAGCAGAACTTAGTTCAGTCTTAAAAATATTGAGAGGAATAGGTTTACTTAAGTAATCAAAGACCTGATGAAAGCAACACAGAACATACATGATTATTTTGACTAGACTCAAGATCTTTGTTTTTTTCTAGGCAGATTACTTAAAAGATAAAGAAGATTTTTGTTTAAAGTTTTTTATTAAGATCATACCAAGAATCCAAGAAAACTTTTCCTTTCAGTAGTGCCAGTATACAATTGTTATTAAAGCTTATTTTTAGAATCTCCATAAAAATTTATTCAACCTTATCCAGCTTGACCATGCATAAAATTCCTTTCCCAAGGTTACTTTCCCACAAACCTTCTACAACTTATTTTATATTCAGATTTTGTCCTATGTTTTTCCTCTTTCCCATTATGAAATAACCAGCCTCACTTTAGGACAAAATTACTTTCTTTTCCCTCAACAACAACTAAAAAATGCATTTTTTCATTCCTCATGTTTTCTTTTACCAACAATATATACCCACTTTCCTCACATACAGAGTTTTCTTTATTATTGCTGGTAGTTTTAATTATAAATATTAGGATTCTTAACCCTTAAAAACATTTAACTTCTAGTGAACACTGAGAAGTAAGCAATTATGAAGTTTTTCATATTAGCATTCTGTGGGTTGGTAGATTTATAAATGCTTCTTATAATTTCTAGAAACATGGGCTTGCTCAGAAAATTTCTTGGCATGGCACAAAGTATGTTTAATAGACCCAAATATCTTTAGTTCCCTGTAAAATGAAGCCAAAGTTGATAAATCTGTTTTACATAATCAATGTTTTAGTATTTTATAGATGATTTAGATATTTTAATATCTAAAATAAATTTAATAAATTCCCATCAGTTAGCTGAATCTTAGAAAAACCGTAAGGTTTCAGGTTACACAAATGATTTGGAAAAACTATTTTTTTAAAAAAATATATTTTATTGATTTTTTACAGAGCAGAAGGGAGAGGGATAGAAAGTCAGAAACATCGATGAGAGAGACATCGATCAGCTGCCTCTTGCACACCCCCTACTGGGGATGTGCCCGCAGCCATGGTACATGCCCTTGCCGGAATCGAACCCGGGACCCTTCAGTCCACAGTCTGATGCTCTATCCACTGAGCCAAACCGGTCTCGGCTGGAAAAACTATTTTTAAAAATTCACTAAAAATCTTCTATCCTACTTACATCTGTATAATTTACTTTGCTCTTAACACTTATGTTTAAACTAGAGACCAGGTGCATGAAATTCATGCAAGGGGGAAGGGGTGTCCTTCAGCCTGCCCTGTGCCCTCTCCAATATGGGACTTCTGCTAACTGTATATTGGTAGGTTAGAAAAATTTGGCCCTGGCAACATCCATATGTTTTAAACTTCAGGCTTCCCTCTCATTTTCCTCCCTTGCCCTCTCTGTGTTCAGCCTGGGATCAGAGTCCTTTGTTCTTGTGATTTCACCTGGGACAGGATGTGGCTGACAACTGGTTTCTACTTAGCTGTCCCTCCTCTTTATATTTCTCACCTGTCTCTAAATGCCTAGCTGTTCCTAACTCCTCAAAACTAGCTTTAATACCAAATATTTGCTCAGATTACTTGAACCTGACATTAATTTGAGTTAATTTCTATGATATTTCTGAGAATTTAATTTATATAAGCGCTTAATTTTCTTTAAGCCAATTAAGCAGAGCTCTTTTACAAATTAATTTTGGCAATATCTTATGGAGGTAGAAAGTTCCACACATCTATATATAGTATATATAGTATCCTGCGCAGGGAAAGAATGCAAAAACCTCCAAGAAGGACCTTTGTTCCCTAAGGCCAAATTTTTGCAATGCCTATAAGCCTTTTGAGATAAACAGTTGAGGTCCTGGGACTGGTAAAAAGAATTAGTGGACTTAGAATAGTTTTTGGAACCAGACCTCTTGTCCTGTGAAGATCGGAGTTGTAAAACAAGGACCCTCAAAGAATTGGGCATCCACCTACATGATATCGAAAGGACTGGCACACCAATGCACCTATATGTTGGGATATTTTCTTTCCGTCTGGGCACATTTAACTTAGGGGAGAAAGCCTAAAAACAATTCTATCAGGCTTTGAATAATAGCTTTCAATTTGCCATTTTTTAAAAAATCATAAAGTTATATATGATATCCTTTCTTTTTTTTCTTTTTTTAATATATTTTATTGATTTTTTTTACAGAGCGGAAGGAAGAGGGATAGAAAGTCAGAAACATCAATGAGAGAGAGACATCGATCAGCTGCCTCTTGCACACCCCCTACTGGGGATGTGCCCACAGCCAAGGTACATGCCCTTGCCGGAATTGAACCCGGGACCCTTCAGTCCGCAGTCCGACGCTCCATCCACTGAGCCAAACCGGTGTCGGCTATGATATCCTTTCAAATATATTATCAAGTTTCCACTGGGATAAACAGTCAATAATTTTGGCAGCATTAAATAAAGCCATGGACTTAAGAGGTGTCTTATTTTCTCAAGATCTAGAGTCTTGCCCTAGCTGGTTTGGTTCAGTGGATACAGCATCGGTCTGTGGGCTGGAGTGTCCCAGTTTCAATGCTGGTCAAAGGCACATGCCAGGGTTGCAGGCTTGGTCCCCAGTGGGGTGTGCGTGCAGCCAACCAATGATTCTCTCTTATCATTGATGTTTTTCTCTCTCTCCCTTCTTTCTCCTCTCTGAAATCAATAAAAATATATTTTAAAATGTTGTCTGTTAAAATAAAGATCTAGAGTCTCTTTAAAAAAAAATCTTCTCAAGAGTCAAAAGAAAGAAAAAAACAGAGTTTTATCCTCTTATAGTAAACTGGTAATATAATAAGTAAAATGTTTCTCTGAATTTTATCAACTGCTTCAGCAAATATATCAAACTCAAGAAGGAGGTAGTTGGAATCTCCTTTCTATAGTTGGTGGGTAAGAAGCACAAATGGCCCTAGCTGGTTTGACTCAGCCTGCAGACTGAAGGATCCCAGGATTGATTCCGGTCAAGGGCACATGCCCGGGTTGCAGGCTCGATCCCCAGTGTGGGGCGTGCAGGAGGCAGCTGATCAATGATTCTCTCTCATCATTGATGTTTCTCTCTCTCACTCCCTCTCCTATCCTCTCTGAAAATAATAAAAATATATTTTTAAAAAAAGAAGAAGCACAAATGACAACCTGGATCTGCAATTGGCATTTGAATTTGAGTGATGGGGGCTCAAATTTGAGTTTTGTAGGATGAGCTCTTAACCTATTGAATCCAATGCTATCTACAGGTAGATAATGTCAGAATTGAGTTGAATTGTAGGACACCCAGCTGGTGTTGCAGAATTGCTTGGGATAGGAAAAATGTTCACATGTCAGAACTGGGTGCAGAATCTGAGTAAGGAAGGACAGCTGTGAGGTAGAAAATTAGGAGACAGGGCTGTCCTAGAAACCAGGGAGAGGGTGATGATGAGGAAAGGTGGAGGAAGAAAAGTACTCAAAGCATCTTGGTATTGGTAGTAGACTTTGTTCTCCCTATGTCTCATTAACATATTGTAATTTGACTAAGCCACACTAGTGAAGGCAGAGGAAAGGGTTAACTCCTGAGACTTACTTCAATTCTTTGAATAATATTTGGAAAACACTTCATCTCATGGCCAATAACCTGGGTCATTGATGAGAGCCTGTTGTTGAGAATGCTGACCTTAGCGATTTCACCACAGAAAAAAACACCTGGCTTGTTTTAAAGCCTATTCTCTGATCATAAAACACAGGCAAAGACATCACTTGCAGAAATACTACATCATGATAAAAATGTGCACTAAGTCACTAGCTTCAGATACCCCTTGTGTTTTCAAGTTAGCAGAAATGGGAGAGTAAAAACAAAACTTGCCTTTCAGTTCTACTCATGTGTCTTTTTAATTGTTTCCTCTTTTGTTCCTCTGCAACAGCCCAGCAGTCCCAGTGGTGTGTACTGTGGAAGTAAGAAACATCCAAACCTGTAGAGAATTTTTATGAGTTTATTTGAGCCAAACTGATAACATTGCCAAGAAGCAAGATCTCAAATGCTCCACAGAAGGACAGTTTTGCCGTTTCTTTTATACATTTGGAAGTAAGGAGGGAATGGAGTGAAGGTTTGAGACAGCAAGGTCTAGGGTGGTTAACAAAATTACGGGCTCCCTGGAGGGGGTCTGGAAAAGAGAATTATCTCTGGCATTTCAGGTGTGTGTTAACCTATATGCACAGAAACAAAGAACAGGACTTGCTGAAAGTGAAGATAAACCTTTTACTAAATAAGTTTTATGCCTGTGGTGTGACTACCCACTATGACTGCTCAGTTAGGAATTTGTGATTAGATCACCCTGTGAGGTTGCTTCAGGTAAGTTTTATTACAGTGCCCCTTTTCCACACACAATTTTCGGTGGCATGTGGGGTGAACCACATTTATCTCAGGATCAGCAGTCTCCTGGCCTTCTGCACTTACCAGATGTAGTTGGGGGAAGACGTAACCCTGGCATTCCAACCGCTTCCCTGATTTGAAGTGTCAAAGCATTTTGGAAGTCAGGTCTTGGTGTTAAAATTCTCGGGGAACTCTGGTAGGACTCAAAGACAGTCAGTGCTTTTGAATGTTGATGAGGAACAACTGCCTGGCCCACCCATGGTGAAAACCTTCTAAAAACCCATGAGCAGAATGGCTTTGAATTATGAGTAAGAGGAACAGGGAAAATCTGGCTTCTGCTCTGCCTATTATTTGTCAGAGACGCAAGAATTTGTACACATATTTTTACCCTCTCCCAAACCCCCCTCCTTGCAGCTATTTAAAGTATTTTACAAAGGGGATGTTTCAGGGAGGAGCTGTGACCACAAGGTATGCACAACATTCAGATTTCTCTTACGTACATTGCAGGGCTCTTTTTCAGCATTTATAATGACCTAGATGAAAAATGTGCTCTCCCCATTTCCCGTCATTGTTGTAAAGGAAACAATCCAGCATCAGTGGAATCTTTCTCAGTGTTCTCTGAAGTATCATTTGTCAGCTGAGTAAGGCACATGCTTGAAGAGGTTTCAAGCAATTCTTGTTTGCACTGCTTATCTACAGTAAATCTGGGGATTGACCCTAGATAAAGACTGAGCTCCCTGCTGACACCAGCAACTCTCCATGTGAACAAGCCACCTTATGGATTGGTCCTCAGGCCCAGGAGATGATGCCACTGGAGCAGAGATGATGGGTCTCTACTGAACCCTGCCCACATTGTAGATTTATGAGCAAAGTAAATGTTGTTTTTTTTTAAGCCATGAAGTTTTGGGGTGGTTTGTTACACAGTAATAGATGGTTGTAACATTTGATTTCCAGGATATCACATTCTCAATTTTCTTCTGCCTCATTGTCACTTTTTCTTAGTCTTTGAAAATTATGCTCATCCTGCTATCTTTTTTTTTTTTTACTTTTACTTGAAATTATGGAAAATTTTTAGTCATACACAAAATAGATAGCAAAGTAGACTAAACCTCCATGTGCCCCTTACCCAGCTTCAATATTTGTCTCTCAGGGGCAGTCTTATTTCATCTGTGCTCCTACCCACTTCTCTCAACCCCACCCATATTATTTTTAAACAAATTTCTCAGATTGTCTTTTTGATATCATATTCTCTTGGTAATCTCACCTGGCCTCAAGGCTTTAAAAGACTCCCAAATTTATTACCTGCATTAAAACGTTGTGGCTCAAAGCATGGATTCAAATCATGGCTCTTCCACAAACCACCTTGGTGACCTTAGGCAAGTTATTTAATCTCTATCTGTAATATTTTCTACTGCTTCCAGGAATTGTTGTGAGGATTAGGTACATTTGCATATTTGAAATGCTTAGAGCAGTAGCTGCACATATATACTTGTTGGCTTTATTGTCTTCAAGCCAGATCTCTTGCCTAAACTCCAGACTTATACGTCCAGCTGCTTAGTTGGAATCCTCACTTAGATGTCAAGTAAATTTCAAGTTTACCATACTCCTGGTCTTCCCTGAACCCCACACAGCCCTGCCTTTAGGCTCCACCATCTTAATTAATGGCATCTCCATCTTTCCATTTGCTTAGCGCCAATGCCATGATGTCATCCTTTACTTCTCTCTTGTTCTTATGTCTTATGTCATATCCTGTTGGCTCTGCTTTCAAACTATACCTAGAGCCCTTCACCACTATTATCCTTGTAGAAATTTCTATCATCTCTTGTCTGAAATATTGCAGTAGCTTCCTTACTGGTCTGCCCGCTTTCACTTTTCCTCCCCATCCCTCCCCCAATAGTCTGCTTTTTTTTTTTTTTTTAATCTACACTCAAGGATATTTTTCCATTGACTTTGAGAGAGAGTGGAAGAGAGAGGGAAAGACAGAAATATTGATGTGAGAGAAACATATCAGTTGGTTGCCTCTTGCCCAAGCCCTGACCAGGGCCCGGGCTGAGGAAGACCTGCAACCAAGATACGTGCCCTTGCCTGGAATCAAACCCGGAACCTCAGGCATAGGCCAGTGCTCTATCCACTGAGCTAAAGCTGCTATGGCAATAGTCTGATCTGAATAAACAGAATGATCTTTTTTTTTAAAAAAAAAAAACACCTGTAAGTCTGCCTGGCTGATGTGGCTCAATGGTTGATCGTCGACCTCAAGGGGTCACAGTTCAATTCCAGATAGGGACATGTGCCAGGTTTGGGGATTTGATTCCCAGTGGGGGTATGCAGGAGGCAGCTGATTGATGATTCTCTCTCATCATTGGTGTTCCTGTCTCTCCCTCTCCCTTCCTTTCTCTGAAATGAATACAATTATATTAAATTTTTTCTAAAAAAAGTAAGTCAGATCATGTTCTGCTTAAAACCCTCCAGTGCCTTTTGGTATGTTTCAAAATGAACACTAGAAGTCCTTACAATCCTTTGATCCCATATATGTCTGTACTCATTTTACTTCAGCCTCACTGGCCTCCTTTCTTTTCCTTAAAAATGCCCAGAGGGCTCTCCCAGTAGGTCTTTACAATTCAGCTGTTCCCTCTCCTTGAAATCCTCTTTGCCCAGATCTTCACAGCTAACTCTTTCACATCCTTTAGTCTTGGATTAAATGTTATTTTCTCCTTTAATGAACGTCTTTCTTTAATAAGTTTGGGTCCTGGCCAACTATCCCTCTCACACCTTCAACATTCTCAGTCCCCCTTACTCTGCTCTACTTTTTCTTCTTTCCTTGGTATCCCCTTCTAACACACTTATGTGGTCATTATTTTGTATTTACCAGGTGTTCCCTGTCTCCTGCTAAAATGTAAGTTTCATTAGGGCATCTTTATCTGTTTTGGTCACTTCTGAATTTCAAATCCTTATAATAGTGTTACAGAATTTACCAGGCGATCAAAAAATACACAGGGAGTACTCAGAGATTCAGGAAAAATCTATTTATTTTCAGATGTACTTGTTCAGTGACTAAAGGGAGCCTGTTTCCAAATTCTGAGTGAGTGAATACGGAGGAAGCTTTCCCTTTATACCCTTTGTTTTCTTTGTCCTCCAAATATGGATCAGGCTTCTGGACCTTTTGAGGACTTTTCAAAAAGCCCCATGTGTTGGGATGGGGGATGTGAGACCACACCCAAAGGCCTGGCCTGGTGCCAGCACTGATAACCCCCTTCAGGGTTTGTGTATGGTTCATAGTTTATGGCCTCTGTAAAATGGGAGTATTCTGGGAAACAGGTTCTGCAAGATAGGACAGGCATCAATGGAGTTATTTATTGGCTAGCAAGAATGTGCATTAGAAGGCAGGTTACTGGCACAGATTCAGATTGCTAGGCGTCTCCCCACCTCCCCCCCCCAAAAATCCTATATTCCCCATCAATAGTTCATGCCACAAGTAGACTCTAGATAGATAGATAGATAGATAGATAGATAGATAGATAGATCTGTGTTTTAGGAAGATTACCCAAAAACAATATGGAGGATAGTTTGGAGGAGAGAAAGGGTGTGTATAATCATCCTCACAAGATATGATAATGAGAGCCTGAGCTAGAAAAGAGGCAAGAAGGGAGATGAGTAGGCATTTATTGGTAGAACTAACAGAAATGGACGGTAGAGGAAGCAGGGAAGGGGAGGAAGGAAAGGAGGGGAGAGAGAAAGGGAGAGGGAGGGAAGGAACGGAGGGAGGGAGGGAGAGAGAGGGAAAAAGAGCGAGGGAGAGGAAGAGGGAGAGGGGAAGGGAGAGGGAGAGGGATTGAAGTGGGGGAAAGTGATTAGGGATGGTTACTGCCGGTTAGGGATCAATGATGGTTAAGGATGACTTTCAGGCATTGGGGAGGAAAATTTTTCCTTCTATGCTTCATTGTTTTTGACTGAGAACTCTTATAATAAAAGACAGATTAACAAGAGAAAAACAGAAAAAGTTTAATAACATGTTTATCTAATATATACATAGGAAATACCCAGGAAATCTGAGTAAAACTCTCCCAAATGGCCCAAGTGACCACCTTAAATACAATCTTCAAATAAAGACAAAAGAAAGATGTTATGGGAAGTTATTAGGAAAAGTACAGTTAATGAGATAAATTTATTATGTAGATTTAAGTGGCCTCCATTGATAAGAGTTTCCTGTGATAGTTTTTCTTCTCTTCCTGATATAGGGGGTGATAGCCTTAAAAATTGAGATTTCCTAATAAATGTAACTTTTCCTTACAAAAAAAGTAAATTTGAGTCTATTTAGAGATTCTCCTGTATTTGCTTTTTCTAACAAAACTTATCTACTCAAAATATTCTTAGGCCATGAAGGCACATTTGGGGAGGCATATTCTGTTGCTCTTCAGTTGCCACCTTTTTTTTTTTCTTTTACCCCCAAAGGTGAGCTAACAGCTGGACTTGGACAAATAGTTGTTATTGACTGATGGGCTAACACATATTGGAAAAAAAAAAAAAAAAGGTTAGCTAACTACCCCCAACTACCATTATTTGCTGGAATTATACCTATGACATTCCCAAATACATTTTTCTCTTCTTCCCGAGTAATACTTTTAGCTGGACACAATAATGTTGTTGTAATGAGCCAAGTTATGAATAACTAGAAAAGAGTCAGGGAAAGCCAAATATTATAGGCATGCCATTTGTGCAGCTTTGCCAGGAAGTTGAAGTTCAACACTCCCCAAGTTTATTCCTCAGGGATCGCCAGGGGAAGGGACATATGCCCAGTCAAGTCTAGGTGAAATGGAAAAGGTACTTGTCAGTCACACCTGGAACAGGTTATTGGCCTGAGTAGGCGCAGCCTTTGCATGGGTGGGAAGATTTAAGATATTTAATCTCCTAAACAAAGGATTTCTCTCTCTTGCCTCTGGTATTCTTGCTCTTTTGGCACTTGTCTGGTGGGGGCTCTCATGCTCCTGTATTCACACACTTGGCTCACAGTCATGTGGATCCTACATATAATGGACTAATGGACTACAACTAGTCCTAATGCCAAACCAGACCCAATTCCACCACACAAAGGGAATTTTGGTTGCTATCTTTGCTTCCAGCTTTACTGAATCTCCCACTGCACATCCTCCAGGACTGGATTAAGGGAAATGGGACTTTGGAAACTGAAGAATGTAATTTCATGCAAATAAAAATTACTTATCCTCCATTCCATTCAAGTCTCAGAAAGTTATTATTGTGTTTTTAGAGACATCATAAGGACCCGACCCCCAGTGGGGAAAGGGATACTTCACTTTTTCCAGTCACATTTTAGCTAGACACAATATTCCCAAGGTACCCTTGCAGCAAATGGAATGTGGATTAAGCAACAGGGAATGTCGGTTGTGAAATGATGGAAAGGTCAACACTGAGGACAGAAGACTTCTGGTTGTGGAGGAGTGACAGTGGGCACCCCTCCTCAAACAGGCACACAAATTGGTGTCTGCTTGGTCAGACTCTTGGTTATCCCCAAATGTGGAACTTGGCAGACAGAGGAGGCTGAGCAAGGCTCACTCTTTGAAAGAGAAATAAACTCTTCTTTTTGATTCCCCCAAATGTTGACAGAAGAAAATTTCCCAAAGCTCACAGTAACAGAAACCCACCTGAGAGACTGGCTTCTTCATTTCAACACAGTGTTTACTATGAAGGAATCCTGTGGTGCACTCTTGAAGAAAATGTGCATAGGATCCTCTCTTCTAGTTTATCTTTTCTGTAAATATGACCTTTCATATCTTAGATTTTTTTTTATAGAAAATCAAAACCTTAATGTATAGTTTTCAGCATATTTACCAAGTGGTGTATTTATTTAGAACAATATTCAACATCATGAAACTACAATGTTGGCACACCTCCATGTTCCTCATAATGATTTGACTTGTAATTAACAATAAAATATTAATTAGAAAACAATTTTTTTTGGTACATCACTTTTCTTTTTAAAACTTGAAATAAATTGCCATTTTGAATTTAGCAGTTCTTAACCTAGCAGTCCTGAAACAATGTGATATATATTTAATCACAAAGAATGGCCTTGACCCTCATGGAAAAATGGTGCTGGGTATGATTTTGTTTTAATTTGTTTTATGCTGAAAGGCATGACCATTTGCAGAGCTGTCCTATAAAACATGTCATGTACTAGTCACTTCATGTTACCAGCACCCTCCTGGAGAATATATAGCCAGTGGAGTTTTTCCCAGTTCATGCTGGGCAATCTCTTTCTTATGTGTGTGAACCTCGCAGGGATGTCAAGTATCCCATTAAAAATGAATAGAGTATTTGAGGGGTTCCTGCAAACCCTCTAGTGATCTTCCTCTTTGAATAGACAGCATTTTATTGTGTAAATTGCAAAAACAACACAGAGCCCCGCATGAAGAGGATGAAAAACTGGCATTAAACCAAAGAAGAACTTGAACCTCAAGAGCTATCCAAGTGTTGCAACAGAATCATTTTTTGGCTGCATGGGGACCCTGATGGACCAAGAAACCCTTTATAATATGGTGCTGAGTCTTATTCTCAGTTGGAACCCAAGTGAAGATAATTATGCTTTCTATTGGACCTTATTCCTCGACAGCATGAAGATCACCTAATGTGGTCTTCAGTGTGGGGAAAACCCTCCTTCAGCTTCTGCTCTTATCCCTATTGTTATGTTAACACCACTACTTCCTGTTGCTGTTGTTTATTTTCAGCAGAGCTTTTACTGTATTCTAAAACCTAGAGAGTCAGAGCGCTAAAAGGTTTCTTAGAGTGCTTAAACCTCTTATTTCCACCCCAGCTTTCTTGAGGTATAATGACAAATAAAATTGTACAATATTTAAGGGGTACATTGTGGAGGAGTCCCCATCTACTTATTTTGAATGTTTGTTTTAATCTTTATCCAATGATATTTTTCCATTGATTTTTAGAAAGAGTGGAACAGAGAGGGAAAGACAGAGAGAAATATCGATGTGAGAGAAATATCAGTTGGTTGCCTCCTGCACGTGACCTGACCAGGGTCCGGGCCACGAAGGAGCCTGCAACCGAGGTACATGCCCTTGCCCAGAATCAAACCTTGCAGTCTGCAAGCCGATGCTCTATCTACTGAGCCAAACTGGCTAGGGCCCTATCTACTTATTTAACACATCCATCACCTCACATATTTACCTTTTTTTTTTTTTTTAGGTGAGAACATTTAAGTTCTACTCTCTGAACAGATTTTAATAAAACAATACAGTACATTATCAACTATGGTCACTGTGTTTCATATTAGACTAGAGGCTTGGTGCACAAAATTTGTGCATGCATAGGGTCCCTAGGCCTGGCCAGCAATTAGGGCCTATCAGGGCCTTCTGGCTGCCAGCCAGGGCCTTCCTTCATTCTGCGCCACCCCCTGATGGTCAGCACATGTCATAGCAAGTGATCGAACTCCCAGTTGAACTCCTGAGAGGATACTTTGCATGTTAGCCTTTTATATATATAGATCCCCAGACCTTATTCATCTTATAGCTAAAAGTTTATACTCTTCTATCAGAGTCTCCATTATTCCTGTACCCCAGCCTCTGGCAGCCACTTTTCTACTCTGTTTCTATTAATTTTGTTATGGAATTGGTGCAAAAAGGCAACAGTCCAGCAGTTGGAGGTTTCAGGAGAGACCTTTAATCAGGCAGCACAGTTGGCTCAAAGATCCAAAGCCTGAACAAGTGATATGAAGAGATTGCCCCATATCTATATTAACTAGGTTTATTTGTTTTCTGTTTCCTAATTACCAGGCCTTGGTTGTGGGCTTCTCAGCCCTTTCTGAGTCAGTTAGAATGGGGAAGTTAGATTCTATCTAAATGCCTGGGTAGTGCCTCTAGCTAAGCTGCTACATTCTTTTGTTTATGGCCATTGTAAATTGGGAGTAATTAGGAAAATAGGTCTTGCAAGACCAGCTGTTAAGAAAGGGCAGTGACTTAATCATAGGCTACCAAGAATGTACTGATTAACAGATTCAGGCTGCTAGTCTTTCCATATCCTTTCTCAGTTTGACTTTTTTTTTTCTCCCCACATATAAGTTGATACCACACAGTATTGTCTGTCTCTGCATGACTTACAGCACTTTGCATATTACCCCCAAGGTCCATCCATGTTATCCCAAATGACAGGATTTACTTTCTCACTGCTGACTGTATTTCAGCATTTGCTATATCTTATCTTTTTGACAATAGCCCTTGTAAGAGTTGTGGGTGACATCTTATTGCAATTTTGATGAACATTTCTCTGATGAATAGTGATGTTGAACCATCTTTTCATTTACCTGTTGACCAACTGTATGTCTTCTTTGGAAAAATGCCTATCAGTTCCTCTGTCCATTTTAAGATCATATTGTTTCTTTATTGTTTTCCATTGGTTTCTATGAGTTCTTTATTTTGTATATTAACCCCTAATCATATATATGTTTTGCAAATATTTTCTCCCATCCTGTAAGTAGCCTTTTCATTTTGTTGATGATTTCCTTTGCTGTACAGAAGCTTTTTAGTTTGATGTAGTCCCAATTATTAATTTTTGCTTTTGTTGCTAAATCCAAAAATTCATTGTCAAGACAGATGTCAAGGAGCTATAGCCCTTTTAAATATCCCTCATACAGTTGCCTGTGCCAATGGCAGCATCAAGCTGCACTGAGTACATTCATCTTTCTGGTCTTCCAGGTTTTCTGAGTCTATGGAAGGGGCAGGGCCATCTATGGTTACCATAGAGAAAGCAGCATAATTTATTAAACATGTTCTGATTTTTAGTGTCCCTAAGGTGGAGATACCTTGGGGTTTACTGATTTTCATGTTTTTTCTGAAAATGGCCTCTTTCAACACTATGTTGGTTTTGTAATTTCTATTTATCTTACATGTTGGGTGTATTATTATTGTTGTTGTTGTTTTAGACAGCAAGTAACACGAGGAAATGACATGGCTTTCATTCTGTAAAATTGAGTGTATGAAAATTATCAACTGATCCCTGGCTTTGAATTATTTATATTTTTATATACTGTTGACAGTGGTAATGAGATCAGACCTCAAGCTGGTGCAAGCAAGTGCTTGACTTGTCTGTTTTCCTTGTCTTTAGGGGAAGTTGCAGGCAGAGCATTACTTTGATCAAGACTTGCCCCTTTATGTGTATTGACTAATGTACAAGTGCATTACAGCTGCAAGACAGTATACCTCTTTCCTAATGCCTTGTGTTCAAAGTGTGCCTAAAAATCTGATGAATGCTTCTCTGTCAGAAGAGGCAGATTGTCAGGGGTCCATCCCATGATATTTAAGTGAAGTTCCTCCCTTAACTGTCACATTTCAGCTTGACATTCCAGACATTTTGTTTCTTCTGTGCCTTACCTTCCTGGATTACCAACTCTCTCCTAAGATGACACTATTGGCCTTTTACCCTGCTTGTTCTCCATTCTCCACACATATTTTCATCCCCACACTTGGTCTAAGCTGAGGCCTTGGGCACTGCTTAGAACGTGTGGTTTTGACCAGAAAGGAGATCCAGAAACAAAACCATGCTGGGGAACAGCATGGTGGTTGGGGGCCCATCTACCTTTCTGTCTCCTCCAACCCTGAGATCTCAAAGTCTTCTGCCAACCCTGCATCAGTCTCTTTCACACTTTCAAGGGCAAACATCTGTGGGGTGGGTGGGAGGGCGAGAACATCTCAGCTAGGGGGCAGAGGCTGAGGAGAGGAAGAGAAGTGAGACCAAGAAGGTGTGTTTACTGAATTTGTTTTATCATAGCATATGTTTTAAACTAGAGAATTTTAAGTAGGAGGAATATAAGTGAGGTAAGACTATTGAAGACCATTATTAAAGAATTTAGAATCTGATAGTTAAAAGTCAATAGAGATTTTTTTATATTATTGATTTTTAGGATTGTCATTTACTGAGCAAAGTGTAAAAATCTCCTACTAGATGGTCTAGTATTATTTTTTCTTGATATTCTCTTAATTACTACTTTTTAAAACAATGTTGAGACTATCTTATTCATTGCATACTATTTTAGAATTGCTAATATCTTTCTTGTAAGTTGAATTTTTAAACATTTTATTGATTAAGGTATTACATCTTCCCATCCCCTTCAACCCCTCTCCCTCATGTCCTCACCCCCCTGTTGTCTGTGTCCATTGGTTAGGATTATATGCATGCATACAAGTCCTTTGGTTGATCTCTCTCCCTCCCCCCCTCCCCTACCTTCCCTTTGAGGTTTGAAGGTCTGATAAGTGCTCTCTGTCTCAGAATCTGTTTTGTTCATCAGTTTATGTTGTTCATTATTTTCCATAAATGAGTGAGATCATGTGATATTTATCTTTCTTTGATGGCTTATTTCAATTAGCATAATGCTCTCCAGTTACATCCATGCTGTTCTGTTGCAAATGGTAAGAATTCCTTCTTTTTTATAGCAGCGTAATATTCCAATTGTGTAGATGTACCACAGTTTTTTAATCCACTCATCTGCTAATGGGCACTTAGGCTTTTTCTAAATTTTAGCTATGGTGAATTGTGCTGCTATAAATACAGGGGTTCATATATCCTTTCTGATTGGTGTTACTAATTTCTTAGGATATATTTCTAGAAGTGGGATCACTGAGTGAAATGGGATCTCCACAGTCTGCATTCCCACTAATAGTGCACAAGGGTTCCTTTTTCTCTGCATCCTCACCAGCACTTGTCATTTGTTGATGATAAACATTCTGACAGGTGTGAGATGGCACCACATTGTTGTTTTGATTTGCATCTCCCGGGTGATTAGTGACTTTGAGCATGTTTTCATATATCTCTTGGCCTTCCATATGTCCTCTTTTGAAAAGGTATCTATTTAGGTCTGTTGCCCATTTTTTGATTGGGTTGTTTATCTTCCTTTTGTTAAGTTGTATGAGTTCCCTGCAAATGTTGGAGATTAAACCCTTATCAGTGATAACATTGGCAAATATGTTCTCCCATGCAGTGGGCCTTCTTGTTGTTTTGTTGATGGTTTCTTCGGCTGTGCAAAGCTTTTTTTTATCTTGATGTAATCCCATTTGTTTATTTTCTCTTTAGTTTCCTTTGCCCTAGGAGCTGTATCGGTAAAGAAATTGCTTTGGCATATGTCTGAAATTTTGCTACCTGTGGATTCCTCTAGTATTTTTATTGTTTTCTGTCTTACATTTAAGTCCTTTATCCATTTTGAGTTTATTTTTGTATATGGTGTAAGTTGGTGGTCTAGTTTCATTTTTTGCATGTATCCAATTTTATGAACACCATTTATTGATGAGACTGTCTTGACTCCATTGTATGTTCATGCCTCCTTTGTCAAATATTAATTGAGCATAGTGGGTTAGGTAGAGTTCTGGGTTCTCTATTCTATTCCATTTATCTATATGTCTGTTCTTGTGCCAGTACCAGGCAGTTTTGAGAACAGTGGCTTTGTAATACAGCTTGATATCTGCTATTGAGATCCCACCTACTTTATTCTTCTTTCTCAGGATTGTTGCAGCTATTTGAGGTCTTTTTTTTTTATTCCAGATGAATTTTTGGAGAGTTTGTTCTAGGTCTTTGAAATATGCTATTGGTATTTTGATGGAGAATGCATTGATTATATAGGTTGCTTTGGATAGAATGGATATTTTAATGATGTTGATTCTACCAGTACATGAACACGGTATGTTCTTCCTCTTTATGTCTTCCTCTATCTCTTTTTTCAGTGTCCTGTAGTTTTCTGAGTATAGGACTTTTACCTCCTTATTTAATTTTATTTTTAGCTATATTAATTTTTTGGGTGCAATGGGAAATGAGATTTTTTTTTAGTCTCTTTCTGTAAGTTCACTATTGGTGTAAAGAAGTACCATAAATTTCTTGGCATTAATTTTGTATTCTGCTGCATTGCTGAATTCATTTATTAAGTCTAATAATTGTTTAAAAATATATTTTATTGATTTTAGAGAGGAAGAGAGATGGAAACATCGATTATGAGAATCATTGATTGGTTGCCTCCTACACACCGCCTACTGGGGATCAAGCCCGCAACCCAGGCATGTGCCCTTGGCCAGAATCAAACCTGGGACACTTCAGTATACAAGGCGGATGCTCAATCCATTGAGCCAAGGCTCTAATAATTTTTTGATGGAATCTTTAGGATTTTCTATGTACAGTATCACGTCATCTGCGAATAAGGACAGTTTTATTTCTGTTCCAATTTGGATGTCTTTTATTTCTTCTTTTTGTCTAATTGCAATTGCCAGTACTTCTAGTACTATGTCAAACAGGAGTGGTGAGAGTGGACATCCCTGTCTTGATCCTGTTCTTAAGGGAAATGGTTTTAGTTTTTGCCCATTGAGTATAATGTTGGCTGTAGGTTTGTCATATAAGGCTTTTATTATGTTGAGGTATGATCCTTCTATTCCCACCTTACTGAGAATTTTTATCAGGAAAGAGTGTTAAATCTTGTCAAATGCTTTTTCTGCATCAATTGATATGACTATGCGATTTTTATCTCTCAATTTGTTTATGTGGGGTCTGTTGTTATTTCACCTCTTTCATTTCTGATTTTGTTTATTTAGGTCTTCTCTTTTTGCTTCTTGGTGAGCCTGGCTAGAGGTTCATCAAACTTGTTTATCCTTTCAAAGAACCAGTTCTTGGTTTCATTGATCTTTTGTGTGTGTGTGTGTGTGTGTGTGTGTGTGTGTGTATGTTTGGTCTGTATGTCATTTATTTCTGCTCTGATCTTAATATATCCTTCTTTCTGCTCACTCTGGGCTTTTCTTGTTGCTCTCTTTCTAATTCTTTAAGTTGTAGAGTTAAATGATTTACTACCTTTTTTTTTTTTTTTTTTTTTTTTTTTTTTTTGAGGTAGGCCTGTAGAGCTATGAACTTCCCTCTCAGGACTGCTTTCATTGTGTCCCATAGATTTTGGATTGTTGTGTTTTCATTGTCACTTGTTTCCAGGATGTTTTTAATTTTTTCTTTGATCTTTTTGGTAACCCAATATTATTTAATAACATGCTATTCAGCTTCCAAGTGTTTGAATTTTTTGGTATGTTTTTATTGTAGTTTATTTCTAATATTATGCCATTGTGGTCTGAGAAGATGCTTGATATTATTTCAATCTTTAATTTGAAGAGACTTTGCTTGTGACCCAATATGTGGTCTATCTTTGAAAATATCCCATGTGTACTTAAGAAGAACATATATTCTGTGGCTTTGGGGTGAAATGTTCTAAAGATGTCAATTAAGTCCATCTGATCTAGTGTGTCATTTAGGATTGTTGTTTATTTGCTGGGTTTTTTGTCTAGAGGTTATATTCAGTGGTGTATTAAAGTCCCCTATTATGATTGTATTGTTGTTATCTCTCCCTTGATAACTTTCAGGAGGTTTTTTATGTTTTTGGGTGCTCCTGCATTGGGTGCATATGCAGTGAGTGGCCATATTATTATGATCTCTCAATGAATAATAATCTGGCCACTCAGTGTATATCTTACATAATAAAAGGCTAATATACAAATTGTCCCCTTGACCAGGAGTTCGACCAGCAGGCAGGCCGGCCAACCACCCATGTTCCCTCCCCCTGGCCAGGCTGGCTGGACCCCACCCATGCACAAATTCATTCACTGGGCCTCTATATACATATACACATACATACTTAAGTGGCCAGATTATTATGTGTTCAGAGATCATAATAATCTGGCCACTCAGTGTATGTTTATCAGGGTTATATCCTCAGGACCTCTTTAGGGGAACCCTTAACCAGTTGACTTTTACATAATGCCTCTCTTACCTGGAATAATGAATTTTGCCTTTAAATTTACTTTGTGTGATATTAATAGTGAAACCCCCATTTTCTTTTGGTTGTTGTTTGCCTCAGAAAAAAATGCTTTCTTTGCTTTTAGAATATCTTGGAGTTTCTCCTCCTGCCTTTCCAACCTATCTTCAATGTGTCCTTGTCTTTCTTGCTTTTTTCTCCTTTTACTGAGTACCCCCAAACTCAGGCCTTGAACCTGTAGGTATATGTGTTGCTCATTACTTTCTACCTATGGGAGTTTATCTCATGGCTTTAATTATCCTATCTTGGAAGTTACATTTTACACCTTCCCTTCTGTCTCAGATTTCTAACTGCCTCTCATCCTACCTCCAACATTTTCTCATCATAATCAATCCCTTGTCTATATTCTCTACACCATTCTTTGTTTTTGTTTTTGTTTTCTCTTGCGTTTGGATCCCAAGAGTAGTCTTTTCTCCTTTATTCTCCATTATATTATCCTATATAATGAAGAGGTAATATGCAAGTGGTCGTTATGCTGTGGTCATAATGACCGATCAGCAGGAGGGCAAGGCAGCAAGCTACCTGCAGCAGAGAGCTATAGGAGGGCAGGGCAGCAAGCTACAAGTGGCAGAGAGCTACAGGAACGTGGGGCAGCAGGTGGAGATCTACAGGAGGGTGGGGTAGCAAGCTGAGACAAGCAGCAGCAAGCTACTCGTGCATGGATTCGTGCTCAGGGCCACTAGTGCTGTCATAAATCCCATGGAATGGGATTTCAACAATAAGGCCACAGAGAAAGAGCAAAGCCGGAATTGGGGGAGGGAAGTAATTTATAGCAGCCGTGTTATAGGTTATCTACTGTCATTCTTCTCTTACTCTCAGTTTCAATTCCTGTTAAGCCCTGGATTACAAGAACTATCCAGGAAAGTTTTCCAGCTTAAGATTCCCAAATTCTTAAGAATTTGTGTGTGTGTGTGTGTGTGAGATTGTGACATCCAGTGAAAATCTCTGCCAACATTTCCTTAGCTTTGAAAAGAAACAAGAATCAGAGGAAGATACAGGAAAGCTAGTATGTCACAATGTGGAAAACATGTGCTCACAGTTTATGAATGAGATGGTGGGAAATTCTTGTCCCAATGAGGATAATTTCTTCTTGTTCAAAATATTCCTCCCAAGTTCTCCCCGAACCCCAGGATAAACTCCAAAGTGGAAAAAATTCCTTCCTAGGATATTTTCTCTTATTATTCTCTTTTCGGTATGAGCAGCATGGATGAAGAATTCTGTGATTGAGTTGAGGTCACATATAACTTTTAAGCCATGGCAACAGATATTGAGCATCACTACTGGCTGCCATATAAGAAGGTTAATGGGATTTGCAGTTTTAAATGTTATTGTTTTTCTCTATAGTAATGTTTTTGCAGTCCCCTCGATTATCTTTCCAGAGTGATGGAAAATGCCCTGGTTTTTGTGAGAAGTCTCTAACCTTTAAAAATCCTCACCCAGTTTCTTTCTGAGAAAATGCTCCTTCCTTGTACTGAACAGTGGACTGAGATCCCTTAAATGAAGTGGAGGGAATGGGGCCGATTGGATTTGCCATTCTGTCTTCCCAGGAGAATGAGGAAATAAGCATCTAGTTTTCTAGACCTAGAGTTTCAGGGGTCTGTTTGAAAGGAAGGAAGTATTTCTTGATTTTCATGACCTATTTAAAAGTTTTATGAGAGTTGCAGTCACTTGAGATTTTCTAAGAAAAGAAAAAGTCTAAATATAATTCTACAAGGCAACTAACCTGACAACAAAGCACACCCTGTTGCCAAGATTATTTCTTAAAAATCTTCCTTGGCCACCACTGACTGTACCTGCTTCTGTACCTTCATGCTCCCTCTTTCTGGCAGCACCATTGGCCTTCTTGCATATGAGGGCTTCCCAAGGTTCATGTGGAATACACATCCCCCCTTGCACATTTGAATTTCTTCTTTTCTCTCTGGTGGAAGGTGTTTTCCATAGACTTTGTGGTTGCATGTAATAAGGAGTATCATGCAAACAGTTATTAAGAACTTACAATGTCATTGGCATTCTTTTTAAAAAATATATTTTTTATTGATTTCAGAGAAGAAGGGAGAGAGAGAAATAGAAATATCAATAAGAGAGAATCACTGATCAGCTGTCTCCTGCATGCCCCCACCCCCTACTGTGGATTGAGCCTGGTAGGCATTCTTTTAAGCACTCATTTAATATGTATTAAATTCATTAATTTATTTAATCCTTGCAACAATACTAAGATGTAGTTATGATGCCATTTTATGTCTGAGGAAATTAAAGCCCAGAGAGTTAGGTTACTTTCCCAAGGCCACCTGGCTAGTAAATACCAAAGCTCAAGCTCTTAAGTGAATCTATGGACACTCTAGGATTTGTGGTCATCCAGGATATTCAGTATTTAATGAGTGTTAACTAGACTCACGAGACAGTTCAGTCTTCTGAAGTTCTCATTAAACCTAATTTGAAGAAGTGACTCAGATCCCTAGCCAGATTAGCTCAGTGAGTAGAGCATCGGCCTATAGTTTGAAGCATCCTGGGATCCATTCCATTGAAGGGCATATACCTCACGTACCTTGGTTGCAGGCTCGATCCCTGACCCTGGTCAGGGCGAATGCAGGAGGCAGCCAATTGATATGTTTCTCTCACATCAGTGTTTCTCTCTCTCTGTCTCTCCCCCCCCACGCCCTTGCTTTCACGCTCTCTAAAAATCAATGGGAAAATATCCTAGGGGGAGGAGTAACAATAGATAGATAGATAGATAGATAGATAGATAGATAGATAGATAGATAGATAGATAACTGAGAGAGAAAGTTCATAGAGCTTAGAAATTTATCTCCAGATTTGAGAGGACTTAGAGATTTGGTTGTCAAGGAAGCTGAGGTTCCGGAGCAGTTAGAGAGGAGTCCTGTGGGCTTCATCTCATCTGACTGCATCTTCCTGTCAGGGGTGCCGAAAATGAACAGGGAGTGGTGCTTGGTTTGGATTGCATATTCATAATGTCCTAGAAGCCAAATGGAATTCTCATGAAGTGAGTTTTTTGCCCTTCTGGAGTTTTCTATACTAGGCCATAACTGTGATTTTAATAGTTTTACTCATTAAAATCATTAGAAGGTAAATATGTACAATAATTAAAATGTTTCTAATTTTATATGAAAGGAAAACTTAGATTTAAGCAACTAACTTTTATTTAGAACTGCCATATCATCTAACATAAAATTATTCACAATCTAAATCTGGATTTTTCAGGATTATTGCACTAAGATCTGAAAAAGCAATTTGACACACTGATCTATAAAAGTGTTACTTGCCTGGGGGATTAGGAGGTGAGTTTCTGTAGTAATTAGGTGTGCCAGAAATAATTTCCTCTCTCACTTCCCCTTTTCCTCCCTCCTTTTCTACATTTACTTGGATTGATCTTGGTCTCTCATGCCATTCTTCTGGGATTGTCTAATATAATGAATTTCTCTACGTCTATCCTAGAAAGTACCACTATTTCCATGAACTCATGGAGCTGTAAGTGTGTGTGTGCGTGTGTGTGTTTCATTGATCTTGTGGTATTTCAAAGAAATGTAAAGTCTTAAATCAGGAATTCCCAGAGAAAAGGAATTTTAATGGAATGGATTTTTCTCTTGAACTGAAGGTTAATCAGGATCCTTCACTTCACAACTTTTCAACTATTTGGTTGCATATTTTTTCCTAACCCATGAGTGCATTCTCTGGACTTTGATGAAATGAGAGGCTATCAGTAATTTTAAGCCCCGCATTCCAGTCTGCGTTCTTTCATTTGCCAACTCTCTGCTCCTTGGGAATTATGACTCTCCACTAAGCCATCTGTAAAATGGAGTTAGTAACACTTACTCTACCCTACCGCATGAGGGCTGAAGAGTGTATCAAATTAGAAAAAGAGAGTAGAAATGCTTTGAACCAGTCTTAGATTTTATTTTGATGAAGATGACAACTACCAAGTTTTGAGTGCCTAGGGATCAAGTACTTAGTACATGTTATTGTTATTTCTGCAACAAGCCAAAAATATATTTGTTTGTTGTTGTTTTGTTTTGTTTTGTTAATTCTTACCTGAGGATATTTTTTTCCATTGATTTTTAGAGAGAGTGGGAGAAGTGGGGCGGGGGGGGGGGGGAGGGAAGAGAGGGGAAGGAGAGAAACCATGATGTGAGAGACACATCGATTGGTTGCCTCCCCACAGCCAGGGATCGAATCTGCAACCCAGGTACATACTCTTGACCGGAATTGAAACTGGAACCCTTTATTCCATGGGTTGACACTCTAACCATTGAGCCATACTGGCTAGGGCTAAATAACAGTTCTTGCAGGTAAATAAAGTATAGAAGGTTAACTAGAAGTGTACTAATCTTAGAATGCCTTGTTTTACTTAGCAATCTTTAGTTATAAGGAACCTTAGGTTTCAGAGAGATTTCAGAGAAATCCAAAGACAGAAATTGAATTATAGTTGGGTCTGAAAAAAAGGTGTCATGAATCAAGGCCACTCTTACCTTCCTCCTTCTTCTTTCTCTGGCCACACGATTTTGCATGTTGCCTCTTTTTCTCTATATTGCTTGTCTCCCTTACTACCACAGCTTGCACATGGCCCATAATAGGGACTCCAGACTTCTCTACATCATGGCAACTCCTGATGTGTCCATTTAGCTCAATGGTTTTGTAAACCTGCTGCCAACTGAAAACTTCCTTAGAATCTCTTGGTTCAGATTCCTGAGGGAGGAATCTGATTAACCCAACTCACCTGTTTTACTCAAATTCCAGGACTTTAATTATTGACAAGTCCATGAATTGGATGCTCTTGCATTAGATGGATGCCCATCTCTGGATTTGCCTACTTCAGTAGAGTAGGAAATGATAGTAATATGACAGCTATGTCTTTCTATTATTATGAAGGCTACTTTTGCTTTGTATTTGCAATCTGTAATATTTTTCCCAGCTTTGTTGAGATATAATTGATATATAACTCATATTTATTGTTACCTTTTAGCCCTTATTCCTTTCCCCCCCAAAAAAATTCCCCTGCTTCAGACATAATTCTTAATAATTGGGTCATAGGTGATTTATAGTATAGGCTCTGGGACACACTGCAGCTTGTCTTTATCTTTTGATTCACCATGACTTATGTTGGTTCTGTAGTTACATATATCATTATTTCATATGTTTTTCAAGAAGGTAGTAGTAAAATATGTCATATAGTTCAAAAGATCTTCTTTGTATTAACAGAAGCTATTATGTACCAGACTTATGTTGGTTCTGTAGTTACATATATAATAATTTTATATGTTTTTCAAGAAGGTGATAGTAAAAACATGTCATATATTTCAAAAGATATTCTTTGTATTATCAGGAGCTATCATACCAAGATTATTGCTGGAATGTGTATAATTTAATTTTTAAATCCTTAAAATAGGAACTTCATGGGACTCTCAGCAGTGTGAATACAGTAAAAAGAATGGCCCATGCTCTAGAAAGGCCTGCTGAACATGGCACTGTGAACAGACTTAAGACTTGCTTCTATTTCTCCACACTTCTTTGTTGGTTTGGTGTTTTTCTTTCTGGTGATAGATTTTGACAGTAAGGAATTCTCTTTCTGTTTATCTGAATATCTGTTTTTCTTCCCCACTCACTTATTTCTTTCATTATGACTAATAATAAATATATACTCAGCTCAACATAAACTGCAGTGGGCAGTCCTTATATCAACTATGAGCCAGAAATGGAACTGAAACCTAATTAATATTTATGTTGTTACTGTAGAATTTAATACATTTAAAACTATATCTCACTGGGTTGGATACCTGAAATGTCTATACTGTTCATAGTTTAATTGCTAAGATTTCTACGCCTTTTAAAGAGAAAATACTCATCAGTACTGAAAATTTAACTTTCTATTTTTGATATGGACTCCTTTGGGTTCCTAAATCTTAACTCTCTTTAATTTTATCCATAGGTTGGAAACCTTCACTTTGTTAGTAAAATACCAGATTCTTTAGTTGTAGAATTATATACTGTATTGTATTTTCAGGCAATAAATTTTCCTCTAAGTGTAGCTTTAGCTGCACCTTACCTCATATGTTTTTGTAGCGTTTCAATTGCAACTCAGACTAAGTATTTTATAATTCCCATTGTTATTTATTTCTTCTTTGATCCATTATTCCCTTACAGGCATTTTTTTTTTAAAAAACTTCCTATTATAAATATATTTAGACTCTTTCTTCTAGATGGTAGGTTGAAACTAGAAGTTGGTTAAGATCTTACCTTGATGAAAACCAAGATGGCGGCATAGGTAAAACACCTATCTTGCCGTCATACTCAGCAATTTTAATACTACAACTTAACGAAAGAACAAACACCTTCCAGAATCACCAGAAAGCTCGCCGAGTGAAAATTCCACAAATAAAAGTGAAGATAAGACACTGTGACTCAGAGGAGCTGCGGCGGACAGCGTTGAAAGATTTGCGTGGAGAGAGGTTTGGAGCGTGCGCCAGTGGAGAGGGCGGGCAGCTGAAAACCGGCCAGTTTTCTCGAACGGGGAGACAAAGACGTCCCACTGAACTGATTCTCCAGCTCTGGGCGAAGTCCAGGGAACCCACTATCATACAGGGTGAAAACTGAACAGTGGGAGGGCATGCCAAAACTCGGGCGCTGCAGGAGTCTCCTGGCTTGTGGAGAAGGCAGCTTGCTCGAACAGCTCGGCTGCGTAACTGCGCAGAGAGCGCTCTGCGACTCGCCCTCTCATTCGGGAAACCATCAGACTGCTTTGTTTTACGACCCTGGGTGAGACATTGGGCGTGCAGAGTCATTTGGGGAGAGTCTGAATTCCCCGGCAGCCAGTGGAGCTCCACAGTGGCTCTCTCTCAGAGGTGCTGGCAGCCATTGCCCCAGGCACAGAGTCCCTGGGGCCGCACAGGGTGGAGCTAATGCTGTCTGCTTGGCCCAGAGACTCCACCCATCCAACCTGAGCACAGCTGAGCTTCACAGACAATTGGCCTGGAGGTCAACCCCTCCAAGTGCTAACAACGATTAACCTGAGCTTAACTTCAGCAAGACTGTGCAACCCATATCCACCTCAGGTAACTGAGGAGGCTGAGCCACTGTCCCTAGTAGGAAGTCTACCACACAAAGCTAATTGACCAACTCAGGGAAGCAGCCACCATGCAGAGACATGGAAAGAAATCAGATGTGAAAGAAATGGAGGAAAAAAAACGACTGGACATGGAATTCAAAATCACGGTTATAGGGTTTTTCAAGAGGATCCAACAAAAGGTCGAGGCCTATAAGGAAATAAGCGAGACCGACAAGGAAATGAATGAGTCCTACAAGGAAATGAACGAGACCTTCAAGGAAATGATCAAGACCAACATGATAATGAAGGAGACTCTCAAGGATATAAAGGAAACTCTCAAGGACATGAAAAAGGACCAACCAGAAATTAAGCATACACTGACTGAAATAAAAAATATTATACAAAGACCTAAAAGTGCTCTGGAGCATCCCAAGAACCAAGTTCAAGATTTGAAATACAAAGAGATAAAATCCAGCTGAAAAAGCAAGAAACCAAAAGAATCCAAAAAATTGAAGATAGTGTAAGGGACCTCTGGGACAACCTCAAGCATACCAACATCCGAATTATAGGGGTGCCAGAAAAAGAGAAAGAGCAAGACAATGAAAACCTATTTGAAGAAATAGTGACCAAAAACTTCCCACACCTGGTGAAAGAAATTGACTTAGGAGCCCAAGAAGCGCACCGAACCCCAATATACAGGAACCCTAAGAGGACCACACCAAGGCACATCATAGTTAAAATGCCAAGAGCAAAAGACAAAGAGAGAATATTAAAAGCAGCAAGAGAAAAACAGATGGTTACCTATAAGGGAGCACCCATACGATTGTCAGCGGATTTCTCAACAGAAACGATGCAGGCCAGATGCGAGTGGCAAGAAATATTCAAAGTGATGAACAGCAAGAATCTACAACCCAGATTACTCTATCCAGCAAAGCTATCATTCAGAATTGAAGGTCAGATGAAGTGCTTCGCAGATAAGAAAAAGCTAAAGGAGTTCATCACCACCAAACCAATACTATATGAAATGCTGAAAGATATTCTTTAAGAAGAGGAAGAAGAAAAAGATAAAAGTGTAAATTATGAACAACAAATACACATCTATCAACAAATGAATCTAAAAATCAAGTGAATTAATAAGCTGATGAACAGGATAAACTGGTGAATGTAACAGAATCACGGACATAGAGAGGGAATGGACTGACAAGTCTTGGGGAGAAAGTGGGGTATGGAAGTGCAGCAAGAGACTGGACAAAAATCATGCAACTATGGGAGAGGACTGTGGAGGGGGGTGAGGGCGGAGGGTGGGATGGGTACCAGGTGGAGGGGAACTATAGGGGGGAAAAAAGGGAACAATGTAATTAATATACTGAACAATAAAGATTTAAAAAAAAGAAAAAAAAAGAAAAAAAAAGATCTTACCTTGATAATAAGTATATTTTAAAAATCTCCAAATATGTGGAGTTATTTTTGTATTTGATATATATATAATTAATTGATAACTTAATTGCATTTTTATCAAAGAGTCAGGTACATATGATATTGCTATCTGTTGAGATGTACTTTGTACCTTAATTTCTGCAAATATACAATATACACTTGAACAAAGTTATATTTTTTTTGTTTTTATCAGTGATTCAATTCTTTTCATGCTGTGGCATTTATAGAAAATTTATACATCAGAGAAACCAAGATGGTGGCATAGATAAACACCTAAACTGCTGCCTCACACAACAATTTCAAAACTACAACTAAAAGACAAAACGGACATCATCCAGAACCACAGGAAGGCTGGCTGAGTGGAAATTCTACAACTAGAAGGAAAGAGAAAAGCACATTGAGACTCAGAGGAGCTGCAGAAGGCAGAGGTACTGAGACACATGCATGTGTGGAGAGAGCTGGCAACTGAGTTTGTGGCTGGCTTTCTCAATCAAGGGAGACAAAAGCTCCCAACTGTGCTGAACTCCAGTTCTGGGCAAGACTCTGGGGACCCAGACTCATTCTAGGAGAAACTGGACTGTCTGGCAGTGGGCAAAACTCAAGGGCGGCTTTCTCTCAGAGGTGCTTGCAGTGATTATTGTAGGACACTGAGACCTGGGTGCCTCTTAGGGCAGGGCTGATGGGAAGTCATTGCTGTCTGCTCTGCCCTGAGACTCTGCCTCATCCAAGCTGAGCACAGAGACTTTTGCAAGTCTTGTCTCATAAGGGTGTCTCCAGCACAGAAGTTCTCTCAGTGTAGACACAGCTGATCCTCACAAACAATTGGCCTGGAGGTCAATTCCTCCCATGATACCAACAACAATCAAAGCTTAACTACAACAAGACTGTGCACACAGCCCACGAAGGGGTGCACCAAGAGTGTCCACCTCAGGTAACTGGGGAGGCTGAGCTACTGGGCCCTATAGGACACCTAGCACACAAAGCCACTCTATCAACTCAGGGAAGCAGCCAAAATGTGGAGACAAAGTAACAGGTCACACATGAAAGACATGGAGGAAAGCAAACAACTGGATATAGAGTTAAAAACCATAGTTATAAGGTTTTCAAGAATTTCCTAGAAAAGGCCGATAAATTTAGTGAGGCCCTTGAGGATATGAAAAAGGACCAACTAGAAATTAAGCATACTGAAATAAAAAATAATATATAGAGATCCAACAGCAGATTAGAAGATTACAAGAATCAAGTCAAAGACTTGAAATACAAAGAAGTGAAAAACATCCAACTGGGAAAGAAAAAAAAATCCAAAAATTTGAAGATAGTGTAAAGAGCCTCTGGTACATCTTCAAGTATACCAACATTTGAATTATGGGGGTGCCAGAAAAAGAGAGAGAGCAAGATACTGAAAACCTATTTGAAGAAATAATGACAGAAAACATCCCCCACCTGGTGAAAGAAATATACTTACAAGCCCAGGAAGCACACAGAACCCCAAACAAAAGGAATTCAAAGAGGACCACCCCAAGACACATCATAATTACCAAGAACAAAAGACAAAGAGAGAATATTAAAAGCAGCAAGTGACTTACCTACAAGGGAGCACCCATATGACTGTCAGCTGATTTCTCAACAGAAACTATGCAGGCCAGATGGGAGTGGTGAGAAATATTCAAAGTGATGAACAGCAAGAACCTACAACCAAGATTACTCTACCTAGCAAAGCTATCATTCAGAATTGAAGGTCAGATAAAGAGCTTAACAGATAAGAAAAAGCTAAAGGAGTTAATCACTGCCAAACCGGTATTATATGGAATGCTAAAGGCATTCTTGAAGAAGAAGAAGAAGAAGAAGGAGAAGAAGAACAACAACAACAACAACAACAACAACAACAACAACGAGGAGGAGGAGAAGAAGGAGAAGAAGAAGAGGAGGAGGAAGAATAATAAGAAGAAAAAGGTAAAGATAAAAATTATGAACAACAAAAACATATCTATCAATAAGTGAATCAAAATCAAGTGAATAAAAAATCTGATGAACAGAATAAGCTGGTGAATATAATAGAATCAGGGGCATAGAAAGGGAGTAGACTGACAATCCTCAGGGGGGAAAAGAATGTGGAGGGTGCAGGAAGAGACTATACAAAAATTGTACACCTATGGATGAGGACAGTGGGGGGTGAGGTAAGGGGCAGAGGATGGGGTGGGAGCTGGGTGGAGGAGAGCTATGGGAGGGGGAAAGAGAAACAATTGTAATACTTTGAACAATAATGATTTATTTTTTAAAAATTGTAATATTTATACAGCCCAGTAGCATAAGCTGGAATTGATTATAAATGCTTTTTAAATATTTTTTTTCAAAGAGGAAGGGAGAGGGAAAGAGAGATGAAAACATCAATGATGAGAAAATCATTGATTGGCTGCCTCCTGCATGCCTCCTACTGGGGATCAAGCCCTCAACTCTGGCATGTGCCCTTGACTGATATTGAACCTGGAACCTTTCAGTCCACAGGCCAACACTCTATCCACTGAGCAAAACCAGCTAGGGCAAGTAGAAATATTTTATAGGGTTTAGTAAAAATATTTATTACACATTCTTTGTTTTATATAATTGTAAGAAAAATAGAAAACATTAGATAAGACATTAACTATTAAGATTTTATAAACCTAGATAAGGAAATATTTTCAAAATGTTTTGTGAGAAACTTGAGTTAGCTTCCATAAAAATAACCTCTTTATATCAGGTTTTATGTTAAGAAGTGACTATCATTCCTTTTCAAAACTTTTTGGTAATGATCTCTTTTAATCTCTTCAAATTCTTGGTAGTAAAACTCAATAACAGTGATGATAAACTTTGCCCAAATAAATAACAAAAATATATTTAAAACATTTAGGAAACAATTTAGTTGAAATTATTTTGAAGTCATACAAAGCTCTTTATTTCATTGAAAAATGTAATGTTGAAATTTCTTATGCAATGGCATGGAGGCTCTGTAATGTGTGTTAAGTGGACTACATTTTCCAGAATTTTCTTCCCTGTGGATTTTTGGTTATCATGGCCTACAATGGCTTTTTACATGAGATATGGAGAGTAAAAGTGAAGCAGAAGCAATTTTATTTTGTATCTGGAAAGTTTGGGGCAGGTGCTGTTTTTCTAGATCACACATGTTGCTTTATCTATTGGCTTCTCTCATTTGAAACTACTCCATCTTCCCCTAGATCTTTCTTCAGCTTCTTCATTTTCTGAACCAAGTGTCTGGTTAAGGCTGTGGCAAAGGGCATCAGCATCACCTGCAGGACTATTACTTCATCAATATGGCAAGAACTGACCTTAATTCCAGGCCCTATTTTTGGGTTCTAGCTCATGCTGGAGAGTTCTAGCTTGATTTTGCTCCCCCTTATTTGCACCCATCTTGCCTACCCTGTGGTCTTCAAATCCACCATTAGACACAAAAAATAATAGCTTTCCAGAGACTGCTTAACCAGTCCTCGCAACTGCATAAGGTCAAATTTCTATTATCAGTCTATTTATCTATCATCTGTCTGTCTGTCTATCTATCTATCTATCTATCTATCTATCTATCTATCTATCTATCCATCTTTCTATCTATATCTATTCTCCTAGTGATTCTGCTTCTGGATTGAACCCTCACTTTTACATAGGGCAAATAGATTTCAAATTCAAACAAAGTTTCACATAGTGAGTGGCTAAAAATTTTAGAAAAGTTTTACTATGCAATGTACTACTAGAGCAGTTAATCACCTCTAGCTTGGAGATCTCTCAAGTGCACATTGGTCACAAACAGACAAATGCATCAGTGGTAGATTAAAGATAGCTGCAAATTCTTTCACTTGCTTCCCATTGAGGGGCAAGGTCTATTTTCTTTTTCATTGATTTGGGGCTGGCCTGGAACGTCTTTGACCAATTGACTGGAGAAGAGTGATGCTGTACCATTTCCAGCCTGTTCTTTAGAAGGAATTGGAAACTTCTGCTTTGACCTCTTGGTATCTGAGCTGTTATGAAAGAAATCTGATGACTTTCCTGGAGAGATCATGTAGGAATCACCTTACACTATACCGAGAGGAAGGGCATCCTGGTTAGTTCAGCTGTCCAGCCATCCTGTCAAGGTAACAGGTGTGAGAAAAGCTGACTTGGATCTTGAAGTTCAGCCCAGTCTATCCATCAGCTGAATACTACAAAGTAACTTCAATCTACTTCATATGGAACAAAAGAACCCTACAGCACATCTTAACCCAGAAGAGAATGAGATCTAATGAAATGGTGTTGTTTTAAGCCATTATGTTTTGAGGCTACTTATGACAAAGTAATGGATAACTAAAAATAGTATTTATTATATGTAAGAAAGGTATTTTGGGGTCCACTGACTGGAATAGTACCTACTAAGAGTCACATCCCCTCTCCCCCCACCTCATGGTGACAGTTCTTTGCTTCCTGTCGTCTGGAACACCAGTCCCCTGAAATTCCACTGGCCTCTGGTTCCTAGAGTTTGTCCTGCTGTACCTGCTGAAGTGCATCTCCAAATAGACCATTTTGGTCATGCAAAGTGCATGTGGCAGAGCAGTGAGTATTCATTGCACTAGACTTCTCCAGGGACTGTGGAGCTCCCTGTCAAATTACTCCAGCCCCACTCCAAGGAGCCTTGGATGTGGCTTCTCACAGCCTGGGGCTCCAGCCAGACTACTTTGAGGGTCAAGGGATCAATATCTGTAACTGATTTTTGGCATTCTGGGGTATATGGCGTCTCTTAGCAATTCTGAATTAAATTTATTGTGTCACTCAAATTTTTTAAATTCTAATTTTTTATTTGACCACCCCTGTTTCAGGTTATATATTGTGAGCAATAAACTTTCTTCATACTTTTAAAATGTATTTATTTTACCTTCACTTTTGAGGGAGAGTTTAACTGGGTATTGAATTCTAGGTTCACGATTATTTTTGTGTAGCACTTTGACACCTCTTCTTTGTCTTTGAATTTCTGAAGTTTTATTTTGTTATGGCTAGATTTGGGTTTAGTTTAATTTACCTTTCTCATAACTCATTATGATATTTTGACCTCAGGATTTAAGTCTCTTAGTCATTGTGGAAACATTTCAACCATTATCTTTCAAAGATTGCCTCTATCCCATTTTCTCTATTTCCACTTATGGGAGTAAAATATATGTTGGACCCCCTCATTTCATCTTCCCTGTCTCTTAATCTCACATATTTCCAGATCTTTATGTCTTTTCTTTGTGTCTTCTAGATAATTTTTTAAAATCTGTTTTCTAGTTTATGGGTTTTCTTGATATATGGGTTAATTGGTATTTAACCCATTCATTTACATTTTTAATTTTCCTGATATCTACCTATGCGAATGGATGAATTTTTAATCTAGAGACTACCTTTTCACATAGGGTACAGGCCTATAAGGACTGTAGTGTTTATACATTGTTCTAGTTCCAATTCCTTGCTCACTTGGGCCTAATGCCCACCTTTTGTTCCCACATGAGCATGAAATTCCAAGCTCTCAAATGAATAGATCAATAATAACCCTCCATCACTATAATTCAGCTCCATCAGGAGCTGGCACTTTGAAACTTAGTTCTGTTTTCAATTACCTTTCTGTTTCTGGAGCCTCGGGATTTCTCTTTCTTCAGAACTTAGCTAGGAATAAGAATATTTTAAAATTTATATTTTATCCAGCATTTCTAGATTTTTATGATGAGCTTTATTTTAGTCTGCACTTGGCTAAAACAGAAAATCTTGAGTAATGTTTTATCGATGAGAAGACCCCCACATTATTAGTTTTAAAAAGTAAAAGACAATCTGTGTTTTTCAGTGACCAAGACAAATTACTTAAATAGCACAAGTCAGAAAGATTGGTATGTCTATATTTTGGAGTATGGCAACCAGTGGACCCCAAAGCTATCCTATATCTGCACCTTGCGGTCCATTGAGAACAAGATCATGGGTTTTCTGGAAATCCTTAAGAAGCAGGTCATCACAGTGAGTGTTGAAACTTTGAGTTCTAATCATGGCTCTACCACTGACTCAAAAGGTCAGCATGGCCAGGGCCCAATGAATTCATTCAGTAATGCATAATTTTAATTAAACTTTATTTGACTAATATACCATAACAAATAGTCTAGCATTTACTTAGCAAATCTTGGAGATAAGGAAGAGAAGCAGATAAAAGTTGCTGTCCTTATGGGGCTTACAGCTCATGGGTAGGAGAATGGCTTTGGAATAATACATTGTATAATAGAAGTTTGGATGGATTATTGTTGAGGTACAAAAGGACAGAGTGGCCAGTTGAATTTTGATGGAGATTATAATAAAAAAAAGTCCTGAGAGTAAGAAATGAGAGCATTAGAGCCATAAGATCTTGCAATCAGAGATTTCTAAAGAGATACTTAAGACGTACAGGCTCCTGGATGAATGTCCTCAGTGCCTTTGGTGGAAAGGATACAAATGTACAGATTTCTTATTTCCTTTCCCCAGGTAGTGAGAGGCTTAGAGCGCTCTCTGCGCAATGTTTGAGGCTGCTGGAGAGCAGCCCTACAGGGCCCATGGGGTCTTGCCCTTCTCCAGCCATTCAATAAATAGCACTCAGTGGAGATTCTGGCTGAGGATACTTGTTTTCAAAATAACAGCCCTGAGCCAACCTACTTAAGTAGTTCCATATGTTTCTGTGGAGAGTTTATGGATTGTGGCCTTCGGAATTCTTTTGTTTATCACCGGGAATCCAACCCCTGAAAGCTGCTAACTAACCATGAGGTTTGCCCGTTATACAAGCTGTTGGAACTCTTAAGGACTTTGACATAAAGACCACTTTCTGTGGAATAAGAATTAGTGGTTTAAAAAGAGAGCACTTAACAGTATCATGTAAGTATCAGTTTCTGTATGCCATTACAGGCCAGGCCTTTGGTCTATGCTGCCTTGCCTTGTGTGCGCACTTAAACAAGTCCCTTAAAAGAAAATCTGTGCAGAGCTTTCAAAGACTTTATAATCAGGGAAGTTTTTTTTTTCTTAATGAATCACTGTATCTTTAGCAAACCTAGGACAGAAAGGTGGCTCATTCCCTACTGAGAGCCCCTAAGGTATGGTCCCTGTGTAACTATTCCTCCTCTGCCCTTGCATCAATATCCAGCTTATGATGATATTTCTCTATCATTTATTGATCTAATTCCCACATAGGGGATCTATCCTGTTTCCAAGAAAGAGGTTTCCATGGATTGCCTCATTAGCCTTAGTAATAGCTATTTATTGAGCACTTTGTGCCAAGCACTGTATTCTTTATATACTTCATCTTCACAATAGCTCAATGAGGTGGATACTATAATTATTCCTCATTTTACAGATAATGAAATTGGAGCTCAGAGAGTCTGAGAAATTTGCTTAAAGTTACTTAATAGCTACAGTAGCCTCTTATAATTCCACTGTGAGTGGCATAGAGATGGGACATGAATTCAGGATATCAGACTCAAAGCTCTTACGCACTGTGCTAAATACCCTCCCACCTCTCTTAGGAAAGTACTTTAGCTTGCGTTCTAAGCCTCCATTCCAGCTGGGAAATGCTATGGTTCTTCTCTAATGTCAGCTGCACTGCTATCCAGGTGTGTTTTTTAAATATAAAACAATGCAGGAAAGACACTGTTCATCTTCCTCTATAAAACAATCCTTTATACATTTGAACAGTGTCCATGGCCAATGCGAGACCTTGCAGCTCAGCTCCATACACATTTGTTAGGACTGACAAGTGAGTCAGCAGAAGTGAACAGACAAAACCATGTTTGGTTTCAACATGATGAGTCAGCCCTGAAACCTGGCCAGTTTCAGTGTAGCCCCCTGAAGTTTTAACAGAATATTAATTGCCCTGTCACTTCCCGTTCCACACAGCTGGGTGGAATTGCTACCAGCTACACTGTTGAGAAGTTACACATTTCAGGCCAGGCCAGAAAGGTTTCCTGTGGTGGGTGAAATGACAACATGTACAAAGGTCAAACTCCAGATGTGGGACTCTGACTTTCTCCTCTTGGGGAAAACATTGCCTCATTATAATCTCAGAGCATATTCTGAACAGGTTTAAGGCCAAAATCTACTGAAAGGTCCAAGTTCCTTTAACCTGAGGCATGCCAGTCTGTTTTGTGTAAATTTAACTAAGGCTTTGATAAACCACCTATTAGATTCCTAAGCCAAGGGATGGAGGAAGAGAGGGTGCTAGGCATTTCTGAATGTGGAGGACTTAAAAGTTGCTGCTTGCTCCTTGAAGTTGGAAGGCAGTTCTAGAGGAAGAAAGATTATTTCCAGACAAATACTTGAGTGGATAGAAATGCCAGACGTGGTGGGAAGAGTACATGGTAATGTTATGGGGAGTTTTTCATCATTCATTCATTTATCTATTGATTTATTCCCTCAAAACTCATATCAGTTATAAAAACATTACATGTAAAGATAGTAAGAATATAACTTTAAGTTTTTCCTTTATTAATTGAAATAATGTTCCACCCAACTTTCCACCTCTGGATTGCAAAATTTAGTCCATTTTGGTAAACTTAGTCTAAGATTATAATCTAGGTAAATGCTCAGTTTCCTTTCGTCTCCCAGATTTCTCCTCTCTTCCTCCCTTTGCTCCTAAGCAAGTTTACCTCAGAGTGTGCATCTGGCAATGGATGGCATTCCTTGCACATGGGTTTTGTGGTGCTGTGGCAGGACAAGGTTCTTTTTGGATCCTCAGTAGTCACTGTGGCAGGAGGTTAATGCTGTCTGCTCCCTGGATTGGAAACCACTGAAGAATGTGACCATCTTTGATGTGCTGGCATTCATTCTTTGGCCCCTATTCGTGAGTCCATGCTGGTGAGGAGGAGGGGGTGGTGGTCTTCAGCCTTCAGCCCCTGCTGCTCCACCACTACTGTCTGCTGGGAAATAGAGGAAGGAACTAGCTTTCAGATGTCAAGTTGTGTCAGGGATTTTTTGTTACAGTGATGCTGTGTAACAAAACACCATTGAGCCCCTGGGATATACCACAATAAACATTTATTTAGTTCAGGGGCTGGCAGTCTTTTCCTTTGAAAGGCCAAATAGTAAATATTTTAGGATTCTCAGTCCATACTGTCAGAAGTACTCAGCTCTTCCCTTGGAGTGCAAAAGCAGCCATAGGTAATATATAAATGAAGGGGCATGGCTGTGTTCCAATAAAACTTTATTTATGGACATTGAAATTTGAATTTCATATAATTTTCATGTTATCAAATATTCCTTGTGTAATGAGACATGGCCCTTTTATATGTGAAATGAAATATTCTTTTTTTAACTATAAGATCACAATTTTAAATATTTATTATTTGAGAGAGAGAGAGGAAGGAGAAAGAGAAACATTGATATTGATTTTTGTTATTCGACTTATTTATGTATTCATTGGTTTATTCTTGGATGTGTCCTGACAAGGGATTGAACCCTAATCTGCACGATGCTCCAACTAACTGAGCTACCCAGCCAGAGTGAAATGAAATACTCTTGATTTTTTTTTCAATCATAAAATCAATGGCTTGTGATTTTGATCCCACACTCCAAAGGGATGTACAAAAACAGGTGGTTTTATGCCCAGAGGCCATAGTTGGCTGACCCCTGATTAAGCTCTTGAATCTGCTTTGGGTTGAATTTGGCTGCTCTGGGCTGCACTTGCTCATGAATCTACAGTCAGTTTTGAGTTGGCTCAGCAGCTCTGCTGATTTATGGTGGATCCATTCACACGCCGGGGATTGTGGGCTGCTCTAAGAGCGTCTTGGCTGGGTGACCATGGCAGCTTGCCCTGCTATATGATTAGCCAGCAGGTCAGCCTGAGTGTGTTCTTTTTAAGAATCTATATTTTTTCATTGATTTCAAAGAGGAAGGGAGAGAGAGAAACATCAATGATGAGAGAGAATCATTGATCAGCTGCCTCCGGCATGCCCCAAACTGGAGATTGAGTTAGCAACCCAGGCATGTACCCGACCAGGAATCGAACCATGACCTCTTGGTTCATAGGTCGATGTTCAACCACTGAGCCACGCTGGCTGGGCCTGAGCGTGTTCTCATACCAATGGCAGAATCCTCCGCTACATTTACATTTGCTAATATACCATTGGTCACAGCAAGACAGGGTGAAATGAAATTCTCTTGATTTTTTTCAATCGTAAAATCAATGGCTTGTGATTTCCATCCCCCACACCCCTTTGAGAGAGAAAATGGGGAGGCTTGTGTTTACCATTCAGCAGTAGTATAACACTTTGTAAAGCTGTATAAAGTAGATGGCTCACCTCCCTTTTCTTTTTAGTAAAAGGGAGGCATAAGGAAGGAAACTCAGAGTATATAGACTGATTCTCAATTCAAGGTGAAACTTAGGATTTTAAAGCCAGTTTCACATCATAGTATTTTAGAGTGAAGGATCAGGAAATAAGTTCTTTGCTGGTATAAAGTGGGAATAACCATATACTTCCTTTGCCCTGGAATGAAGATTGAACTGTTCTAGGAAAAAGCTAAGCTTTTGTCTTTGACCTCTAAGGGAAAATTAACTAATTAATTAATCAATCAATGAATTGCTTTTTTTCTTTTTTATATTTTATTGATTTTTTACAGAGAAGAAGGGAGATAGAGAGTTAGAAATGTCAATGAGGGAGAAACACTGATCAGCTGCCTCCTGCAAACCCCCTACTTGGGGATGTGCCTGCAACCAAGGTATATGCCCTTGACCCAAATCAAACCTTCAGTCCATAGGCCGAGCTCTATCCATTGAGCTAAACCAGTTAAGGCCCTTTTTTCTTTTTGTTTTTATTTGAACTGGGTAAGAGGAGGAAATGGTACCCCATAGGCTTTCAGCTCCGATTAGAGTCCTTGGCATCATGGGAAATTCCTTGACTTGTTTTCTGAAGGTTGGCTGTATCCCAAGATTCCATAGTTTCAAAGTAGAGTCATGTATATGAGTTAGGTTTTGTGTAAGGATTTCGGGATTTGGGTTATGAAACATAATCTACAGTCTGCCTAGTTTCCCAGTGGCAAAGTAGGAAACTAAGATTAATTCTCTATAGAACTTTAAGCTTTAGTTTTCCAATCATAATTAGATATGCCTTTAAACTTTATTACAGTAAATGCAATGAGACTGTACAATTTTATTTATTTATTAAAGTTTTTTTAAAAAATTGATTTTTAGAGAGAGGAAGGAAGGTGGAGAGGGAGAGAGAGAGAAATGTTGATCAATTGCCTTCTGCATACCCCGACTGGGGATGGAACCCACAACCTAGATATGTGCCTTGATCAGGAACTGAACCAACAACCTATGGTGCTCCAACCAATGAGCCATCCAGCCAGGACAAAATTCTCTTCTTTAAAAGGCCTGCATTGGGTGTTGAATTCTACCAAGTGTGGCTACCCTCTCTTCTAGCTCATAACCAGGCCCACATTGCTGAGCCCTGGATAGCTTCTGATTTATGCTCTTGTCTTCTCTTATCAGCACCACACCCACAAAACCCTTATCTAGCTCCCATTATATGCCAGGCCCTACTCTAGGCCCTGGGGAGAGGAAACAGAATGAAGCACACAAACACCTGCTTTGATGGAGCTTATATCTCATGTATCTAACTCATGTGTCTCTTTGCCCTGTTCCCGATACTACATACACGCATATGGAAATCAGATCTGCACTAGGGTGACCTTGATGGGAATTAGACCATACAGATCATGAGTTTTCCCTATTTGTCAGAAATGTAAGGGGTTCCTTAACTGGATTACTTGGTTGAGCCATTAAGGAGAAGGCGAGGCAGAGCCTGGGCCATGGCAGTACCAGAATGGCCTTAAGAATGGGGTAAGAACAGTAGAGCAACAAGTTTGCTTGGCACCTCTGTGTGCTCTCACCTTGCTGGCAGCCCTTCAGCTCTTCTTAAGAAGTACAGAAGTACTTAAGAAGTACTTAGAGCTCACAACTTAAGTGTGCAGGCATCTAACTGCTGCTCAGAGATGGAGGCCTAGGCAGGCCAAGGCTGCTGTCTTTGGTTTGTCTTTGCTATCTGTGGGCAAAGCTGTATTTTAAACCTGAAATTACAGTGAGTTCAGTAGTAATACTAAGATAAATTCTCTATAGAACTTTTCCAATCACAATTAGATATGCCTTTGAACCTTATTGGTAGTACCTAATATTTAATATAGACCATTTAAAAATATATACTTTTATTGATTTTGTTAGAGAGAGAGAGAGGAAGGAAGAGGGAGAGAAAGGTCAATATGAGAGTGGAACACTGATCAGTTTCTCCTGCAGACACCCTACCAGGGATTGAGTCCTCAACCCAGGCATGTGCCCTAATTGGGAATTGAACACCCGACTCTCTGAGCCACAATGGCCAGGGCTAGAGACACTTTTTAATTAGAAAATTCCTTTTGCAGTAGAAGTAAACTACATTATGAGAACAAAGCTTTTATCTCAAAGAACAGCTCACTGACAGTTTCCAACCTAAAACATTTTTTCACCCTATTTAGAATCATTTCATTGTTCTCAAAAGAGTCAGCTTCTTTTCTCTATAAAAAAACTACCAAAACAAAGCAGCCGTTCACTTGGCAATAACCTTAGAGGACAGCACCATCCTAGGGACAGGGTGGTGGAGTCCTCAGAAAATCAAAAGACAGGACATTCCAAAGCCTAGACTTGCCAGCACACCTTTTTTGTTTGCCCAGCACTATTATCACCTCTCCTGCCCAACTCCCACTCTCCCTTTGTAACTATGTAAGTTAAGGGAGATCTTAAAGGCTGAGTAAAATGATGTTCTGGAATTTAGGGTGGGTTAAATGTGTATTCCCAGATGGGCTGCTTCTTGTAAGTGACCAGGCCTCTTGATACTTTAAGTATGTATCATCTCTCTTGAGATTCTGAAGATTAACAATGAGCGTTGACATTTTTTTTTTCTCTCTCTTCCTCTTAGCCTTTAAACTTTCTGCTGTTACAGTCAGAGGTCTTCCTCCATATTTGTCATATTACAGTTACTTGCATATAGTAAGGTGTCTGTGTCCCAAGGCCCAGAGTCATCACTCTTTCATTCCACCTGCTGAGGCTGACACATGCTTCCTCAAATACCAACATGCCCTTCTGAACCTTGGGTTTGAGATATTGGTGCATACAGTAGGCTATTTCACCTCGTAACTGGGTAGGTTATCTCTGAAATATAATAGAAGGAATAATATCTATGATGGCTCTTGTTTTAGAAGGGTAGATTCATGACTCCAGGTAGATGCTGAATTTTCTTTAAGTTTGTGTTTTGTTCTGTTTTCATGTAATGGCTGAGATATCTCACATAGAGTCTAAATTTAGTCACTTTATTGAGCACCTAGGAATTTGGCTAGAGAACATTATTTTCAAATCATAGCCACATATAGTTTTGGTTATTTGATTATATCCATGTACTAGTAAGAGTAGATATCCGTTTTTGTAGATGTGCTTTAGGGTCTTTTTCATTTCTAAATATTTGGCGATTCCATGCAGTTTGCATTTGGGGTTTGTTTAAACCATTTTAGTCTGTGAATATCCAGAGGAACAAGAATGGCGGTGGTTTGCTTCCTGGGTGCCTTTTCACCTCCTTAGGACTGAAAATCAAATTATAGGTGCATTATTTAAAACAATTTGTTTTGGGGGCAGTTCTTTATGTAGGCAGTTATCCCAAATGTCAGTTGTTACCAGCACACAGTAAACTCTCACCCTGGACTTGAGAGTAGGATTCTGCTCAATTACTTCCTGTCAGAGTTCCTAAGACTGAGGTATGTGTGTGTTTTGATGTTTTTTGTCTCTCTCCCCACCTCCCCCCCACCCCGATCCCCAGTAATTTCTTGAACTTACAAATCCCAATTTTCATTTAATGAAAGGGAACTTCATGGGAAAACAGCAGTATATGAAATATTCATTCACAACAGTGAGAGTGTAACTGGGGAATAGCAGCAGCTGCCCTGAGTCCATGACTGTGGGAACATAATTAAAATTTTAACACATTTTGTGAAACTCTTTTCTGTAGTGCTCAGCTTTCAGAGTAATGGGGAAATGTAAATGGTTCTTAAGTGTACACTCTTACTTGAAGCCCAGGGTTAAGTTTAATAATAAAAAAATTTTTTATTTGAAAAAATTCAAACATATTGACCTTATGGGTTTTGATAGTTGCTGAAATTCCTAGACTTATTCTTAAATTAAATCTTTGTACTATTGAATGCAAAGATTCTCGAAATTTTGTGTGTATATGAATCAAGTGGTGAACTTGATAAAAATGCAGTGTAGGCTCAATTGTTGATGGACTTTTAGATGTTACAAGTTTTTTACTACTAGGAACAGCTGTCAACATTTTAGTTTGTGTCTTTGTGGTAAACAAATGTATGTATTTCTGATGGGCATATATCTAAGAGTGAAACTTCTGCATCATCAATTAGCCACATATTTAGCAATAGCAGATACTGATGAAAAGTGTTCCAAAGTGGTTGTTCCAATTTATAGTCCCTCTCTCAGTGTGTAGGAGTCTTCAATGTTCCATGTCCTCACTAACACTTAGTATATTTTATTTTAAGTTTAGCTGTTCTGGTGGTTATTTAGAGGTATTTCATTATAATTTTTATTTAAATTGAAGGATGAATACATGTTTGTATATTCACACAATGGAATACCATCCAGCCAAAGAGAATGAACAGTCTGTAGCTGCATGCAATAATGCATATTGCATGGTTTCATTTATCAATGGTATAAAAGGGAAAAAACACCACTCAGATGAAAGTAATTTCTGGCATTAGATGTTTAAATCATGATTAACCTTGAGAAGTGGGTATAGGTTGTGACTGGAAGGGAGCAGAAAGGGAGCTCTGGGATATTGGTGTTTTTCCAGGTCTTGATCTGAGTGTTGATTTGACAGATGGATTTCATTGTGAAACTTTAGCCAGGTGTCCACTTATGGTATGTGTGCTTTACTGTATGTACATTATACTTTTATAAAGTAAATATACACTGAGTGGCCAGATTATTATGATCTCTGAACACATAATAATCTGACAATTCAGTGTATATGTATATATATTAGAGGCCCTGTATATGAATTGGTGCATGGGTGGGTTCCGGCCAGCCTGGCCAGGGGGAGGGGACATGGGCATTTTGGCCAGTCTGCCTGCTGGTTGAACTCCTGGCTGAGGGGACAATTTACATATTAGCCTTTTAGTATATAGGATATACACTGATGGCCAGATTATTATGCGCTCAGAGATCAAAATAATCTGGCCACTCAGTGTATATACTTTATATTTTTTTATTGATTTTATAGAGGAAGAGAGGGCGAGAGAGAGATAGAAACATCAATGATGAGAGAGAATCTTTGATCGGCTGCCTCCTGCATGCCCCGTACCGAGGATCAAACCTGCAGCCAGGGCATGTGCCCTTGACCAGAATTGAATCTGGGACTCTTCAGTCCATAGACGGACACTCTATGCACTGAGCCAAACCAGTTAGAGCAAGGCTTTTTTCCCTTTTAAGTGTAGATTTCCATGAGAAGTTTGTTTCTGTGATGGGACTTGAGACTTTGCATGTCTAACCAGGACGCAGGTGGTTGGGATGTAGGTGGTCTCAAAGTGCACCTTGAGAAACATTGGTAATTGCATTCAGTGCAGAGGTTTTTTCCTAAGCATTCATCAACTTTTCTAAATAATCCAATCAGCTGTTTTGTACACTGCAGCTATTTTAGGTCAATTCAGAGGTGGTTTCAGAGCCCCCTACCTTTCACCTTCCAGAGTGAATCAATCCTGGAAAATGAAAACCCCGAGTGAGCACCATGTGGGAAAGAGCCGCACACAGCTCATATTCAATGTGGAAAGGGCAGTCAAGTGAGAAATAAATCCATTCGGTGAAGAGGAAAAACCCCACCTAGTGCTGGAGTCACAGAAATTCTCTCTGGGAGAAGGACTGATCATTTCTGATGTTAGCCCATTTCGTTTGTTTAGCCGAGAGCAATAGTGTGTGTCTGGGTCTGAGGCATTTGGTGGAAGCTGCGTAGGAACTAGGTTAAGGATTGAGTCAAAATCTCTTTCAATTTCACGGAGGAAGCTTAAAATGCAAATAACTGCAAAGTTATTGCTTGTTCTGACTAAAAGCCTCCCCCCCCCCCCCCGCCCCACACCACCACCACCACCACCACACACACACACACACACACACGTAAGGCCTGAATCAGCTTTCATTTCGTGGCTAAGGATAAGAACAGAGCTACCCAACATCATTACAGGCAAGATTTTAAGGGGAACAAAAAGAGTAAAAAATAAAAACCCTCAATGCTCGTTTACAGCTCACCCTATCCAAGTTCTGAGAAAGAACATGCTCTCAAATGTCAAGGGTTAGTGGAACCGGTTCTCAACTAATAAAAAACCCTCAACTTTAAAGGAGTCAGTATTCTTATGGAGACACAGGGGCATAGACAGTATTGCCCAGTTTTCCTATATGCAGGCTAATCTTAAGCTAATAGCAGTGAGGCTGTACCAGTTGTTTAAAAAATTAAAATCATTTTATAACCTGTTAAAAAAATGCCACAGTCCAGGGTTCCCTGAGACCTACCCCGCCCCTCCTCCCCCGCCCCACCCCTCACCCCTTCCACTGTCCAAACTTCCTGGCCCTCTGGGATCCCTCAGACCTCTGGATAATACAGCAGTTAAAAGGTTAATGTCTGACAGTCCAGGGGACTCCAACCTTTTGCAGCCACAAGCTACCTCAGTGGTCTCTGTGGTGATATCTATGAAGGAGGAGATATGGCCTGGTTTGGGGGGGTGGGATGAGGACTTCACATTCCTTTCCTCCTCTGTATCTTTTCACTGATCTCCCTCCCCCTTCCCCAATTCTACTTCCCTTGTAATTTCCCATTCTTTGGCAATTTCTCATTGAAATCATATTCTTAGTCAATGAAGGCTCAGAAATTAAATGTAGATGCATTGTCATTAGATTAACCTTTGATTTTATTGGTTCAAAGGCTTACTTTACAGATGTTCTCTGTTTCACTCATTCAGCAAGCTTCAATGGCATGCCTGCTACAGGCACTGTGTTTGCCAGCAAGATTCCACCCTCGGTCTAAACTAAAGCTCACAATCCAGTGAGGATGACCAACCCACAGAGAGATAATTGCGACGCAATGATAGAGCTCTGAGGGGGAGTATAAAGGAGGATCCTGTGGTGAGTCAGGGAAGACTTCCAGGAAAGGACGGTTGGAGCTTAATCTTAATAGGAGAATGGAAGTTATCCAAATGGGGGTGGAGAGTGGAGGACATTTGAGGCAAAGGGCACTGAATAAACAAGGTGGGAAATTGCATGCGCTGTGTAGGCAGAGGAGTATAAAGTGTGAGCCCAGTCAGTAGGAGGAGTGACCAAGGTTAGTAGGAGACTTGACAGGAAGGTGGGGTCAAGAACGCTGCTGATTCTGTAAGTCAGAGGCTTTTTGACTCACCAGGGTGTAGCCAAATAATGAGTTATTAATAAAGTATTCTGTGTGTGATGGCTTAACTCCTTAAAAAAAAAAAAACTTAAGCTAGAGCAAATTCAAGGTTATCCCTGTAATATGGTGACTCTCTCCCACTGGCATTCCATATGCTTTCTTGAGAGACAGCAAGAAAGAAAGGGATGGAGCTAGGGCTAGGATCCAGGGCTTGAGAATAACTCTGCTCATCTCATCCAAGCAGCAAGCTAGTGGCATGGTATTCACAAATTGTTTCTGTGCTTTCCCTCCTTACCAAGATTTCTGGGTTTCATCAAATCTGGATCTACACCCAGGGGACAGCACACCTCTCTGAGTGCACATAACCCTCCTGTTGGTCATGAGAGGACTGTGGCTCTGGAAGGGTTCCCTGCTGCGGGCCCATGTGTGTCCTATGGCAGTTCCTCTGGCTTCAGAGAGCAGTGATTGGGCCTCCTATGCTAAGGAAATCTCAGTCCCACGCTCTCAACATAGTTGTTTTTCAAATAAATTACAGATGCTTATTGCTGCACTGAAGTCTTGTGCCTGTTTAAAAACACCCCAGAGTGCAAATTGTAAAAGGATAAGATAAAAATGAGATTAAAACATTTAGAATAATTTTATTTACTTTTAATAAACAGAGCCTTGTGATTGAATGTGTCTAATTATTTTTTAAAATCTTGGTTTGTGCTTATACTCTGACTTGCAGGTTTTACTTTAAGTTTATTTCAATTTTTTTTGTTTTAATGGCTTATGTGGGTGGGAAAGGCCTCATAAACAATGTTGTTCCAAATGGAAGTAGCAGTTCTAGTTCTATGTTGTAATTATGCAGTCTTTTTTTTTTTTTTTTTTTGGTCAAAGTTCAAGTCAGTTAGTTTCCTTTATCCCTGTTATCAGTTCTTCTAAGCTAATTGGAAGGGGTACATATTTTTTCATAGTGTTAATAGGTTCAATATCTACTGAACCTCTGTTTCAAAAAATTAAAAAACAATTAGTAAATTCTGTAACCCAAATCTTTAAAGTCCTCTGATAGAAATGTTTATCCACATGACCCGCTCATATCATTTTGGACAATAGTATCATAAATGCTATCATAAATGTCTATTTTCAAATGTCTCTTCAGTAAGAGTTTCTTTTGACAAGTAGTTGTCTTCTCACTTGTTAAAATGTTAGGTTTACTTTGAAGGGACTGAATAAGTGTTGTTTTTCAAAAACCGTGAGATAGCATCTGACATGGTCAAGGAAGGGGCAGCAAATGTAGGCTACTTGTCTTTTTGTAAGAGAAAAAAATTTGCCTCTTATTTAAGTTTGGCAGTTTGAAAATTGGCCTGATTGGGTGTTGGAAATGAATGATCAGAGTCCAGAGGACTTGTGAGATGTCTGGGATTACACTGATATGCTTGCAGCTTAGACACTTGCCTGAATGGAAGTGTCAGTGAATGAGTAGATGGCAGAGAGGCGGGAGTGCACCTCCGAAGCCGATGGTGAGACACTGACTGGAATTTCGGAATTACTGAGTTCAGCTGTTGAGCAACAGCACTTTCTGCTCTTTTTTCATACCCAACAAATTAGAAAACAAACCCATTGTCAGCTTTATGTCCCAAATTTACTTTTTCCTTCTGTTCTCCTGACTGTCAATGACACCACCACCTCTCAGTCATTTAAGGCTAAAAATTTCGGAGCCATTTGGCACCCCTCCTTTCATTTCCACCTGTGCCCAGTGAGTAGCTAAGACCTTTCAACAGCCATTTGCTCAGGATACTTGTGTTTATTGATCACCTCCTATGTACCAGGATCTATCCCTGAGGATGTAAGTCTGAAGAAATCAGACAAGGTCCTTGCTGTCTTGGAACTTCTAGTCTGTTTGGGGAAAATAGATAATAAACAAACATATAAACATTTAGACAAGAAAATGATCAGATATTGGCAAGTGCTAAGAGGAGAATTAAAGCAAGCAATAGAATACTGCCTGGGTGGCTGCTATCCATGGGGTGTCTGGAAGGTGCCATTTAAAGTGAGGCCTGAAAGTCCTCGAACCATTTGGGGAAAGAGCATCCCGGGGCAGAAGGGCCCATGCTCTAGCGGAGTGTGGTGAGTGTTAGCGACAGAAGGAAGGCCAGTGCGGCTCGGCTTGAGGGCAGCCGTGGTGGGGTAACCCTGAGAGTCACAACTTGCCTTTCAGCGCTGCTGCTCGGTCATGATGGAGGGGAGGAGTGTGGGGGTTCACACCTGGCCTGGCATATACTCCCTTTAACTTCCCCTCACCTTTACTCTCTCCTCCAAACTATTTTGCCCACAAATACCCAATTAACCTTTGGAAATGTTTACATCACTCTGCCTTAGCAAAAAGCCTTCCCTAGTTGTGAAGTAGTAGACTGACTTTTGAGGATTAAGATGACAGGCAGCAAGCACTGCATTGGGGGTGTTTGCTCCCCAGGAAGTTTCAAAGAGGCCTCGGGAGGAGATGATGTCTTTTTACCCTCTATTGTTTTGTATTTTTCTATTACTGCTCTAACAAATTACCACAAACTTAGTGGCTTAAAACAACACAAATTTATTCTCTTGTAGTTTTTTTTGGGGGGGGAGGGGGAGGGTCAGATGTCTGGGCTCACTGGGATTACATTGATGTGCTGGCAGGGCTGTATTCCTTTCTGGATGCTCTGGGGAGAATGCTTTTCTTATTTTTTCCCCAGCTTCCAGAGGCACCCAAATCCCTTTGCTTGTGGTACCTTCCTGCATCTTCAAAGCCAGTGGCATAGTTCTTCCAGTGGCTTTCTAACTCTGACCCTCACGTTCTTACTTCCCATTTTTGCTTGTAAGGATCCTTGTGATTACTTTGGGGCCCTGGATAATCCAGGATAGAATAATCTTCCCATTTCCAGGTTAACTCATTAATAATCTTATTTCCCATTTAGGAAGTAATTCAATGTATTCACAGGTTTGGGGGATTAGGATGTATATGAACATTGTTAGGGGTCATTATTCTGCCTACCTAACCATGCATCTTTAACATATCAGAGAGAAGGGGAGAGGAGAGGACTGGATGAAAGAAGGTGAAGGATTAGCCAACACACACACACAAACACACACACACACACACACACACACACACACACACACACACACTAGAGGTCTGGTGCACGCAATTCTGCACAGGGTGTGGGGGGGTGAAGGATGGGGGAGGGGTATGTCCCTCGGCCCGGCCTGCACCCTCTCCAATTCAGGACCCCTCAGGGAATGTCCGACTGCCTCTCACAATCTAGGACCACTGGCTCCTAACTGCTTGCCTTCCTGCCTGATTGTCCCTAACCACTTCTGCCTGCCTACCTGATTACCCCTAACTTCTCCCCTGCTGATTGCCCCTAACTGCTCCCCTGCTGGCCTGATCGCCCCTAACCAGCTCTGCCTTGCCTCACACCTGGGACCCAGGATTCCCTCCTCCAGTTGGTTACAGGCACCCAGGACCCAGGATTCCCTCCTCCAGTTGGTTACAGGCACCCAGGACCCAGGTTTCCCTTCTTCTGGCCAGCCGCAGGCGCCCTGGACCTGGACCGACTTTGCCCGGGCTGACCACAGCTGCAGGAGACCACAGGGTGGCTTCATCCTGGCTGATGCCACAGGCGCCCAGGATTGTGGGGTGGGCAGCTTGTTCCTCTCCCAGGCCACAGCCTGTTTGGTCTCCATTCCTCTCATGAGCTCATTTGTGCCTGGCTGATCCCCATTCCTCTCTCCCCAGTGTTGAGTGTCTGAGCCATTACAGGGTGATAACATGAGGGTGTGACAACCATTTGCGTATTAGCTCTTTATTATCGAGGAGATATATATATATATATATATATATATATATATATATATCATACATAGACACAAACAACAGTGTGGTGATAGCCAGAGGGAAAGGGGACTAGGTGGGGGTGGGCAAAGTGGGACATATGTAATAGTGTCAACAATAAAAATAAAGTAAAAAAATATCTATTAGATATTTGTGGCTCATATGGACTTCCTCCAATTGGAATGCCATTGAAACTAAGAGAAAGCCTGTCTGTCATGGGGAGTCTGGTGGCCTTGGTTTCATTACAAGGTGAAGCTGTGCCCATTGACGAGGCAGTTTTGCTAATTTTCCTGCAAGGGCAGCAGAATATGGGGTGATGAAAATAGCAGTTACAGTTCTTGGATGTATTCTACAAATAACTAGAAAAGCAGGAAATATTTCTCTATCTCATTTATTTTCTACCCAGAGGGAGAATTGGATCATTGACCTTTAAGGTACCTCCTGACCCTGAGAGTTTATGATCTTCCTGTTTGGTGAGATAGCTTTCAGGAAATATCTGTTTTCCTGGGGTGGAATTTTTTTTACCTGAATAATTATATTACTACAGAATATTCTTAGTGTGTTGAGCTAGAGACATACGTGCACAAAAATAAAAGCAAAAAACAATCCACTTATTTCTAGGGTCTCTGTACAAGCAGCAAATTGGTATCTGATAATAAATTTACTTTGAAAACAGGTAAAAGAAAGAAACATTAAGAATAATGACATTCAATGTACATTAAAAAGCTGACATAATTTAGACACTGTGTTAAGTGCTTTACATATAGTTTTATTTTAGCCTTAACAATGAAAACTATGAATATCTCCTCCCTCCCCTTATTATAAATGGAAAATGTGTCTTCATCATGTGCAAAGTGAGAAGGATTAATTCACAGCCTCCTAATACTGATTTACCCTCAAGCCTTTCTTCCTCCAGGGACCTCATGGAGGAAGAGCAGCCTTGGAATATAGGTGGGTTTTGAGAAGGGAGGTGGTTGGGATGATGGAGACAGGAAGGTGGGATTATAGTGGTTTTCTAAAGGGATACATTGAGCTGCAGAGGAACCAATTAGAGTTTCTGGCTGGGTCAGGATCCAAGGATCTCGATGTGTGGGGGTCACAAAGTTCTTGCTTTGGCCCCTTCTGTGATGAAGACCTGGTCAGTCTCTCTAGACTGCCTTGTTCTGAAAAATAGCTCACCATACACCCAACTACTCAAACTTAAGCCAGGAGTCATCTGAAGTTCCTTTCTTTTTTTTCTCCTCAAACCCTATTCTTTAGCAAGCTGTGGTTGTCCTACCTGAAGTACATCTAGAGTCAGGCTCTTTTCTCCATCCCAGTAACTACCATCCCCTAGGTCCCCCGCTTCCCCTCTCTCCTGAACTACTATAACAGCTTCTTCCACTCCTGCTTGCTTAAAACCCCACTCTAAAGACACCTTTTAAAAACATAGGTTATATCTTTCACTCTCCTACTGTATCTTCAAAGACATCTTCCTACTGCATTTAGAATAACATCCCAAACCCTTAACATGGCACACAGGCCCTGTACGTGCTGGGTCTTGCTCACCTCGCTAATCTCATTTTGTTTCCCTTATGTCGTCTCCCACCTCAGGGCCACCTTTGTGCCTTTTTTTCCTCCTTTGGACCACCTCCTTCCTTCGTTATTATATCTTCGAAGAGGCCTCAAGTAAGTACATCTCCACAAGCCCCTCTCCAATATGTCATCACATCACCCTTTCAATTTTTATGTAGCAATTTTTCCAATCTATTATTTTTATTTATTTATAGGCTTGTATTCTTTTGTTTATCTCTTCCACTGGAGGGCTGGACCTCACCTGTTTAAATCCTCTGAGCCTAGCACGGTGTCTGACAAATTAGAGTTCATTAGATATTTGTTAAAGAAATTGAAGACTATATCATAATGCTTTTTTTTTTGAAATATTGTGTTCTCAAGCACAGGCGCATATAGTGGACGCATAGTAAGTATCTGCTCAGCTTGTAATAATTCTATTTATTGGGTCCCCAGTTCCCCCAGGATCATTTTGTTGAACATTCTCTTGGCCTCCAGCCACTGTGGATAGGACAGCTGGCCCAAGCTGGGCAATCAAAATTGCAACCCTTGCAAGTTGGAATTGGGGCTGGGAGTAGTGTGATTAGGCTGCACTGTGTATCCTCAGGAAACCTGGACAGTCATGAGTTCTGCTTGATGGACTGGGAGCAGACAGTAAAGGGTGGTGAGCAGAGAGAGAGGAGAGTAGATGTGCAGAGAGAAAATGTGGGACAACACATAGGGAGAGAGTCTAGCTGCCATTATAGGAGCTGATTCCAACATCTTCTTGTCCCCCCACCTCTTTCCCCCCCTCTCCCCCCAGTTGACTTCCTAGCTTTGAATTCAGGAAAATATTAGCCACCTGTCCTCCAAATACCATCCCATGGGTGAAACCACTGTGGTGAGGATACCTCATCAATTTAACATTTTGTGAAAACAAACTTGCCGTTAACATGTTGGTCCTGCTTTAGCACATGCTTTTCTGTGCCAGTCTCACTCATATGATGATTGATGACTTACTCTTCAGCTGGAAATGGTGTGTGAGAACGCTTTTAGAAGAAGCCAATGGAGAAAAAGAAGTGAGAGCCCAATATTCCTGTTGTAGTTCCTATAAGGAGAGAGGCCGAGGAAGGCAAGGTCTGAAAGGCAGAGGTGTGAGTGAAGAGAGACTAGGTGCTAAAGCAGATGGAGTGAGCTCCGTGGGCGCAATGTCAGTGAGCAGGTGCTGATGACTGAGGGACTCACAGAATAGAAATTGTCTGGTTGCAAGACATCAGTTGAGAAACAGCAGAGTGACTCTCCTCAGGTGATGGATCATTATGCTGAAATCCATCTTCACAGTGGAAGACAAAGTTGGCAAAAATGAAATATTCCCCCAGAACCAGGGGTTTCAAGTATAGTAGGCTGCTCCTCTGTTAGTAACAATCAGTATCAACTCAGTTTAAGACCACACAATCCCTCTTAGTCTAACCTCATTACACCTCATATTAATGAGGGATAGAGTCCAGTAGTCATGGGTGGGAGTGTAATGCTGTTACAATCACACCAATTCCAAAGCCTTTTCTCAGCAAAGGCATGGGGGAGAAATACGCTGGCTTCTCAGCAGTGCAATCAGCTGTAAAATATCTCTCAATGAGTCCACCAAGGTGTGAACATCAAAAGCCCAGCAGGAGCTATTTATATTTGAAGATTACTGGGCATTAGCTGCACAGAGGGATTGCCTCTGAAAACGATGCCCCTGATCAGGGGCTTCTTCGGTAAGCTCCAGACAACACTGAGCTCCCCAGAGTAATTTTTATTCTTTTGAGAGTCTACATTTCTCAAATTTAGTTCATATAATGATGACTCTGCTTTTTAAGTGAGGTGACATATCCATTAGTAACTATTTGCAAATTTGTAAGCATGTAGCTCAAACTTTTCTCTCTTCCTGAGAAAATGATGGCAGAAGGGCAATTGAGGAGGCAACTTGAAATCTGTATTAAAAAGATTAAAAAGTTAAGCATCCCTAGGGAAGTAAGGCCCATATTTAATTTCATATTCAATGAAATAGGACCACATGCCTGCTTTTGCTGAGGAATGTACTTAAGACTATGGCTGAGTGGACCTCACTTTTCCATTTCACAAAACACATGCATATATTAATGTGCATCTCATGTGGCCAAAAAGGAGCCATCTTCAAATTAGAAATAAATATAACTTTATTTCTTGGTATTCAGGATGATATTCAAAATATTTCAGATTCCAGAAATATTTCAAGTAATTATTGTTCTTTTATAACTTAAAGTCTCTCCTACTTCTAATAATGAATTTTCGCCACTTGCAGCTAAAGTTACAGGTTTCCTTTTTTTTCCCCTTCAGTAATGCAGAGAGTCTATTTCCTATCATAACCCCATCTTGGCTGCTGTGTGCGTCATTCTGTGCCTCATTTCCTCCAATACAGCAATTTTTAACTGGTGTGCCATAGCAAGAACTTACAAACATACAATACCCAACTATTTAGTCAGAGACACTGACCTCTTTTCTCTTGGATTGCCAAGTTTAAAAATGACAACAGCCAATAAGTCAATAGCCATTCATTGTGAATTAATTAAAATTATATCTTTTTTTGTCAGGTCAGCAAAAAATATATTTTTTGGTGTGCTTCTGAATTTTAATAGTTTATCTGTGCCATGCAATGAAAAAGATTGAAAATCCCTCCTCTAATGAATAAGTATGCCTGTGAGCACACACACCATTACAAAATATATAGTTAGGTCTAGGGTCCCAATATCATAGCAACAAAAGTGATAAACAGTTTGTTTCAACAAGGTAACTGGCATTTAATAAGTTATTGATTTTTCACAGAATCTTACTAAAATGCTTTGAAATGTGAAAAAAAATTCTCCACTCCTATAAGGCTATATTGATTGCATATGAATTGATATATTAGGATTCAGGATACTCTGTTATTTCAGGGCCGGGTGCATATTACCTGATTAGTATTGATTGCATTGTGGCCATCAGTGAGTTTTCAAAGCATCATTTTTAGTCAAGGAAGAATGAATTGTTTAGTATGAGACAGTTGGGTTGTTGATGGTACAGAGCAAGTAGTCATGGATTTAATTTGTTGAACTGGATTTCATTTGTTTCAGTGGTGTCAATACCATAGGTGTGTTTATATGCTTCTTGTTGATACTCTTTTTGTTTGTTTGTTTGTTTGTTTGTTTGTTAATCCTCCCAGAGGATATTTTTCCATTGATTTTTTGGTCAGAGTAGAAGAGAGAGGGAAAGACAGAGAGAAACATTGAACAGGGAGAAACGCAGTAATTGGTCACCTCTTGCATGAGCTCTGACCAGTGCTTGTGTGGAGGAGTAGACTGCAACCATGGTACAGTGCCCTTGACCAGAATCAAACCCGGGACCCTTTGGTTCACAAGCCGATGCTCTACCCACTGAGCAAAACTGGCTAGGACCCTGCTGATGTTCTTTTACTTCATTTTCTGAATACATTTTCCTCTGTCTGGTATATTCCTTTGCCTATTTTATGCTTGTGAAACTTCTGCTCATCCTTCAGGGTCCAACTCAAAGCCATCTCCTCTCTGACCTCATTCTTGATTCCCTTAATAAGATATTACTGGATCTTCTTGCCACCATTTTTTTTAATATAAATTTTTAATCTGAAATGATAAATGCCAGTAATTATGTTTTTGTAGGTGTTCCTTGCTAAACCATGAGCTTCTTTTGGACAGGGCTGTATATTGACTTTTTTGTCTCTTATAATTGCCAGTGCCCAAGAAGAAGGTATATGGTTGATAGTGTGTAAATCCTTGCTTCTTACCCATTGGGTGAGTGTCTCTACAATATACAGAATCTGAAATTTCTGGTCTCACATGATATAAATAGGCTTGCACTGCCTTGGAATTGGGGGCTACAGATACTGCTGTACCAAGTTCCTTTATTACTCCGACCACCACTACTTACCCAGTGCCTGTAAGGGTCACACTCAATGCTGAACACTTTAAATATAAAATCTCATTAATTTCTTTTTTTAATCTTTATTGTTCAGTTTATTAATTACATTGTTTCCCCTTTTTTATCCCCCTATATCTCCCCTCCACCCTGTACCTATCCCACCCTCCACCCTCCCCTCCCCCTCCCCACTGTCCTCTCCCATTGTTGCAAGATTTTTGTTCAGTCTCTTGCTGTACTTCCCACAACCTTTTTCTCCCCAAGAATTGTCAGTCCATTCCCTCTCTATATCCATGTTTCTGTTATATTCACCAGTTTATCCTGTTCATCAGCCTATCAATTCACTTGATTTTTATGTTCATTTGTTGATAGATGTGTATTTGTTGTTCATAATTTATATTTTTACTTTTTCTTCTTCCTCTTCTTAAAGAATATCTTTCAGCATTTCATATAATATTGGTTTGGTGGTGATGAACTCCTTTAGCTTTTTCTTATCTGCAAAGCACTTTATCTGATCTTCAATTCTGAATGTTAGCTTTGCTGGATAGAGTAATCTTGGTTGCAGATTCTTGCTATTCATCACTTTGAATATTTCTTACCACTCCCGTCTGGCCTGCATCGTTTCTGTTGAGAAATCTGCTGACAATCATATGGGTGCTCCCCTGTAGGTAACCAACTGTTTTTCTCTTTTTGCTTTTAATATTCTCTCTTTGTCTTTTGCTCTTGGCATTTTAATTATGATATATCTTGGTGTGGTCCTCTTTAGATTCCTATATTTTGGGGTTATGTGTACTTCTTGGGCTTTTAAGTCAGTTTCTTTTACCAGGTGGGGGAAGTTTTCGGTCACTATTTCTTCAAGTAGGTTTTCATTAACTTGCTCTCTCTCTTTTTCTGGCACCACAATAATTCGGATGTTGGCATGCTTGAGGTTGTCCCAGAGGCCCCTTACACTATCTTCAATTATCTGAATTCTTTTTGTTTCTTGCTTTTCCAGCCAAGTGGATTTTGCTTCTTTGTATTTCAAATCTTTGACTTGGTTCTTGTGGCCCTCTGGACTGCTTTTAGGACTTTGTGTGATATTTTTTATTTCAGTCTGTGTATGCTTGATTTCTAGTTGGTCCTTTTTCATATCCGTGAGGGTCTCATTCATATCCTCAGAGGTCTTGTTCATTTCCTTGAGGGTCTCATTCATTTCCTGGTTGGTCTTGTTTATTTCCTCATAGTTCTCATTAAGTTCATCGGCCTTTTCTAGGAGCCTCTTGAAAAGCCTTATAACCGTGGTTTTGAACTCTATGTCTTGTCATCTTTTCTCCTCCATTTCTTTCACACCTGATTTCTTTCCATATCTCTGCATGGTGGCTGCTTTATGTGGTAGATGTCCTCTAAGGGTCAGTAGCACAGCCTCCCCAGTTATGTGAGATGGGTACTCTTACTGCAATTCTTTATGGGTTGTACAGTATTTTTGAATTTAAACCCAGCTTGTTGTTGTTAGCCCTAGGAGGGTTTGACCTCCAGGCCAATTGGCTGTGAAGGGAGACTGTGTTCAGGTTGGATGGGCGGAGTCTCTGAGCTACGCAGGCAGCTTCAGTGTCAGCTACGTCCTATGTGGCACTCGTGCACGCACGGGTCTCTGTTGGATGGGGATGGCTGCAGGCACCTCCAAGAGAAAGCCGCTAGTCTCTTCCCCTTGCCAGACAACTCTGCCTCTCCCCAAATGAGTCTGCACACCCAAAGTCTAGCCCAGGGTTGTAAAATAGGTGGTTTCCGGGACCAGGAGACAAGTTTCCAGGGAGCAAGTCGCACGTTTGTGCGACAGTTGTGCGCAAACCTCTTTTCCCAGCTACCAGGTTTCTCCGCAGACTAGGAGACCTCTGCCACTCCCGGCTTCCAGGGTGTCTCCCCCAGACCTCGGACCTCACCTGGCACTGGTGAATCTGTGCAGTGGGACGTCTCCACGTACCCCGGATCTCGGACCTCGCGTGGCGCTGGGGAATCCGTGCAGTGGGACGTCTCCGCCCTCCCCATTGGAGAAATCCAGCCGGGTTGCTGCTCCAGCCCTACAGCCTGTGTGCACTACCAGGATGGTTCCTAACCTGTTTCCGTCTTCAAGGCTGCACTCCCGCCGCTCTTCTGAGTCTCAGTGTCCCACCTTTACTTTTGTATGTGGAGTTTTCACTCAGCCAGCTTTCTGGTGATTCTGGGTGACGTTTTTTTTTGTTGTTATGTTGTAGGTTTTGAATTGTTGTGCAAGGCAGAACAATAGGTGTTTACCTATGCCGCCATCTTGGTTCTCCAAAATCTTATTAATTTCTCACTGTGGAGCAAGATCATTGGTATGGTCTCCTTTTTAGAGATAAAGAAAGTAAGGCTTAATAAGCACTTCTCCCAAGGTCACATCACTAATAAATAATGAATCAGGGAGTCAATTCAAAGCCTCTGACTGCAAAGCCCATGTCTATAGTGTGACTTGGGACCCTTTGGGAAAGGTTCATCCAAACCAGGAACCCTAAATTCTACCCTTAGAGATTAATTTTTTGGGGGCCAAGAAGGCTTTACTGGGGCAACTGGGGTGAGAGGATTAAACACACCCAAATAGTGTACTCTAATATATTGGTAATAGTTGGCAAACCAAAATATATTTAAGTTCCTACGAGCAAATTTTTCACCATGGATCAGTTGACAATGAGAAAACAGACTTCCCTTTAGTAATAGTTTATATGAGAAAGGGGACGCAGAGAAGGGAGCCAGTGAGGGGCCAGAGAGGGAGAATAGAAGGTACTACTAGTAAACACCAAACAAGGGGGTATGACTACCACTGGGATAATGACATTATTTGGACTAGATCAAAATGAAGGGGAAATGCAATGGCCATGTAGACCATTGTATTGGCTTCCTATTGCTGCTATAATAAATTGCAACAAACTTAGTGGCTTAAAATAAGACAAATATACCCTGTTATAATTCTGGAGATCAGAAATCTGAAAGGGTCTCACTGAGTTAATATCAAGGTGTCAGCAGGTTTGCATTCCTTCTGGAGGCCCTAGAGAAGAACATCTTTTCTTGGCTGTTCAGCTTTCAGAGGCCACCTGCATCTCTAAGGCCAGCCGATAGCATCTCCCAGTCTCTGACTCTGACCCTCACTCTCCCGTTTTCTCTTTCACTGATAAGGACCCTTGTGATTGCAGAGGGCCACTTGGATAATCCAGCATAATCGTTCCATCTCAAAATTCTTAACCAAGTCTGTAAGTCCCTTTAGCCATGTAGGGTGCCATATGACCAGGGGATGAGGATGTAGACATCTTTGTGGTGCCTTATTCTGCCAACCACAAGTGTGTCAGAGTGGAGATTAGAGCCCAGGTTCCCATCTTGGTGTTGCCATCGAGGAGCTATGTGCCTGGGCGCAAATCCCAACTTCTCTGGGTCAGTGCTTCCTCCTGGTGCCTTTATCTCGATGCTGGGAGCCACAGTTCCAGCTAATTAAAAGCCAGGCTTGCTTTACACACCTGCAAGTGACAGCACAGCGTTTACTTAAGACCATTTCTGAACATGTCATTAGTCCTTCTAATGGTGTTTCTGCAGGGTCTCAGCCAATTTCTGTTTACCATCCCACATTTACTTACACCTTGCCCACAGAGCGTGTACGTTTTCAATTTCTCATTTTAAATAGGGGCTCCAATTCTGTAGCATGGCGGATGCATTAAATATCCACAGCCAAATTGCTTAACACCCAGGTTTTTTATCCCGTTTAAATTAAAGCTTTTAAAACACCCAGACTCCATGCTGGCTGAATGACACACACACTTTCCGCTGGCTCTCAGGGGCAGGCGATACTGGTTCTTGTCAAGTTCTAAATCTGGATGCTTTTTTGGAATATATATATATATATATACACACACACACACAGTGGATCAACTAAAAGGAATTGCTGCCTTATGATATATAACTACTACTTATTATAAGCTGATCCATTTGCAGCAGGGAGGTGGAAGGCAGGGGGCTGGAGGAAGAACAAGAACCACTCCTAAGACCTGAGAAAAAGTAACCTTCTAATTGCCTTTTCCGTGACAGCGTCATAAGCTTCTTTATGGCATCTTTTTTCACAGTGACCTGCCACATGGCTGTAATTTTTCTGGTGTCACTCATGGAGGTTTAAAAAATGATTGGTTTTATGGCTCTTATTTGGGAATTTGTCAAGGTCTCACATTTGTGGAAGCCTCGAAGCAGTGGCCTAATAGTCCATAATTTGGCGTTTAAAGGGGTATTGGTGGGTAACCTGCTCGGGCCCACCGGTGCCTATAGGGATCACATCCTCATGCCTGGCAGGGAAATTTCCATAATTTCTTCTGTTGCAGTAAACCTGCCGCCAGAAAACTCCATTCCAGGTTCTCCTGGCATCCAGAGATGGGAGAAAAGCCGTTCAGTCTTCATGATCAGGTTGATATTTAAACCTCATTCCCATGAAATGTACTTCAGGTGTTAGTAAACCCAGACCGGGGTCAGCACATTCAGGCAATCCGGTTTTATGCTCTCTTTTTCATGACTCATAGTCTGGAAATGAAAAGGCACTGGACTCTGAATTCTTTCTTTCTCTCTGTCTCTGTCTCTCTCTGTCTTTTCTCTCTCTCTCTCTCTCTCTCTCTCTCTCTCTCTCTCTCTCTCTCTCTCTCTCTCTCCCTCCCTCCACCCCCGCTCCTTTCCCTGCTTTAGGATCACAAAGTCACTAACAGATGTTTTTAAAAGCCCTACTTTTGAGGACAGTTTTGGCCGTTTGCTGCTGTGTATACTTTTAGGTTTAATGAAAGTTGGTGCCTCCCAAGGGCTCCTCCTAAGGGGGAAAGCATCTAGTCTCCTGATGAACTTACAGGTTCTCTCTCAGCCAGGACACGGCGGGGGGTGGGAGGACCACAGGCGGCCGTGTGCAAACAGGCGCGCGCGCGCACACACACACACACACACACACACACACACACACACACACACACACACACACACACACCTGCTTCACCCCTGCTCCTCCTCTCCCAGTGGCCTGGGTTGGCCCCAGTTTTGAGCATTCCTGCTGCTGTCTGTCACAGTTGGCGTTTCTTCCCCTCCATGTGCCTTAGCATAGCCGGTGCTTATTTGAGCAGCGGGCGATTTTTCTGAAGTGACCTCCGCGGGGCAGGAGATTTATGGTGGCGTTTGCTTTCATTAAGTATGGAGGCTGCCTCATGAGCTCGCTGCGGCGCTGTCAGAGGAAGAGCAGAACGCTTCCTAGAATAAGCCTCCGGTATTATCTTTGAACATATGTTCTTGATTAAATGAGAAGAGGAAAGTCTCTTCATTTTCCCCATTTGGAGGTTAAAGTGGAGGGTTTGTCTGAAAACAGATTGCAGTAAATGGTGCGTTTATTTGAACAGTATGTCAACATTATTTACTCCTGGAAAAAAGAAAATCCAAAATTGATAGGTTTCTTTTAATCACCTCATCCCGAAAGTTGCTCTCAACAAACAGCAAATAGTTCAGAAGCCATTTGGATAAGTCTGGAAATGCTGAGTTACTGGAAACCTGCCGAGAATAATACCTTTGAAAATGTTTCCATCGTTCTGAGTATAAGAAAACTTGATTAGGAAGCAGCTTGTCTCCAAGCAAGCTGGGTATTGCCTTCTGTGACCTGCTGGCCTTCTTGAAAACGGTGGCTTACCATAGTCTTGGGTCACACTGATCACACCACCCTGAAAAACAGGACCTCTCTGTCTGTCATTCAGATCAGATGGCCTTGTTTAACCCCACCATTATATCTCCCTCTTGGGTTTTGTCCATGAGGCTTAGTATGGTAGCAAATGTACAAGCTAAACGAAAGAAGGCTCAGTAGTTGGGTGAGTCCTGGGCAAGTCCAAAAGAGCTATTCTTGCAAATCCAAGCCATGGCGTATTTCTCCAGATGTCCTTTGACATCATTGCTTGGTCCTTACTGCATAAAAAGATGACCTATAAAAACAGCCATTCCCAGGGCCCAGGCCCATTTTTTGGATGGAAGGGGGTTTATATATAAGCCAAGGACCCTTGTACACATACATCCTTAGGCTCATGTCTTCTTCAGAACTGCTTGTGATATTTGGTTCCTGTGTGTATGTCTGTTTACAGTATTCTGGTGGTAGTGGGACCCATACAGAGAGGTTGGGGTAGAGTCAGGGCTTACATACCATGGTTTACTTTGGACCTGGAGTCCTTTGGGCACACCCCAAAGTTTGGGTAACATTTACTGCAATAGCATGTCATATTGAGTTTGCTTCTTGAGAAACATAAGTTGAATATCTCATTAAGAACATTTCATCTGAAACGGGCTGATGTTAGGACTATTGTATGTGCTGGTACAGTTGCTTGGTTGTAAAATATTGAAATCACTACAGTTGGTCAATCACTGCTTAAGACCACTGCCCAGCATGAAGTGGGGGGCCTCTAGGACCCTCTAGGGTGCTGCTGCTGGCACTTGAGGCTCCCTCAAGGTCAGTCCCAGCCCAGGCTGCAAGTGCAGTCACCAGCAGCCTGGGGCTCAGAGAAACTCTGTGCCTGCCCGAACCCTCCACTGCTGAACTCCTGCGGCCACAGGTTTTGGTTTGTGTGGTGGACGTCGGACAAAGAGACTTGCCAAGGCAGCTCTCCCACTCATGCCAACCTAAATCACTTTTAAAAAGAGGTTTTGAGCCATTTAGGAGAACAAGGCTTTTTTTCTTCCTACCTTTGCAACTTTTTTCCTCCACATACCAGTGTGAAGTCCAGAAGCCTTCACTGTGGAGACCAGTTCAGGAAAGGAGGATGTAATTCTAGTCCCCGCTCCAACACTTAATAACTCCACAACCTTGGGCAAGGGACTCAACCCCTCTACACTACAGTTTTCTCATCTGCAGTGTATTGATGTTGGACTCGATTCCTTCCAGCTGTAACAACAAACGATTTTTTAGTCCTTAAATTTCTGTTTGCCAGCCCTTTCACCCACCCTATCAATGGATATGCCATTTACCCTTTAAGAAGAAAGAAAAATAATATCATGTGTTAACAAATAATGTATGAACACAAGTGAAGACTGATGCCAAGTGCTCTGGGGCAGCCTGACAGAGGGAGCTGACAGGTACAGGATGTGGCTGGCTTGCTCAAGACCTGCTTACTCCATCAGTCAGTGCAGGTGAGCACCTTGCTGAGCTCAGTGGTTGATGGAGCTTCATGCGAATGGGGTCATGGCTATTGACTCCAGGGCTAAGGTCATTTGTCTCATGGATCTTCCCTAGCAGCCACCTCTAAAATGTGTGTTGTGGATCATCAAAGGCCCATAAAAAGTATATAAATGGGTCAATGCAAATCCATTATTATCAGTAGGGATGATAATCAGAACATTCAAGCAATAAAGTCATAGAGTTGACATAAAGCAGCATTGTGTTAATGGAATTAGCATTGTTTCTGACATTATGAGTATTACTAGTTATAATTTTATACAGTATGTCAGCAATTTTCAACTGGTATACTACAAGAATTTTTAAAATATGCAATATCTGACTAGTCAGTGGCACTGATCCCCTTTTCCTTATATTGTCAAATAGTAGAAATTACACAAGCCAACATAACAATAGTGTGCACGAATCAAAATTATACAATTTTTTTGTCAGATAGGCAAAAAATATATTTTGTTGTACTGCATAATTTTAGTGATTAGTTTATGTATATCATGAGATGAAAGAAGTTGAAAATTGCTGCATTATGCTATTTCTTTATGTTTGAAACATAGTTTTTTGTCTTCCAAATTATGTATATTTTTATATCCTGGGTATAATTTGGGGGTGGCGTGAGGAGGAAAATGTCTGTCTCTTGTTTTAGAATAAACATCAGTCATAACTTCAGAACTGATATGTGGAAATTCATTTTGTAGATTTTTATTATCAACCTATTCCCTACATGGAGATTATCCTTAGTCATATAGCATTATAGTCATTAACAATGACAACTAGAACTAAAACACCATGATACTTACTGTTTTCTGCTGTTGGGAAGATTGCTGTTTTATGCTTGTTAGGGACAGACAATTTATAGATCCATGTGTGAGCCTGTGATTTTTCTAGGAAACCTGAGGTCTGGTCTGGCCTGCATGTCTAAGTGCTGATGGTCTTAATAGACAAAGGGTTGTGGTGGGTTTTTGAGTTACCCTGGTTGGTTGGTAAGAATGTGAATTTTTACTCTGGATTCGCATCTAATTTCTCAATTTCACTGGCTTCCCCTTATGTTCCCATAAACAAAAATCCTACAAGGCTTGAACTCCAGCTTCGTTTTAAGAATTGCAGCCAGCTATTTCACAAGTTCACATTGCAGGCACTTAATAAAAGAATTTAAGCTGAAAAATGTAATACTGCATTTTTATTAGGAAATCCTGGGATTTGTCCTTATTCAACACCCTCTTAACTTTAAGAGCTATAAACAAACAAACAAATAAATAAATAAATCTTACTAGTAAAAGCCTGTGTGTTCTCACGCTATCACACCATGATGCCCTTACATCATCATAAGACGGTTGCGCATACAGTGGAGGCAGGGTTCCCATTGCATCGTGTGTGTGCCATGGGGGTGGAACCTGGTGGCCGCTCTGTGTGGCTTCCACCAGGGTTCCCACAGAAGCTGTGTGGAGCGCCAGGTCCCACGCCCGCTGCGGAGGTGGGACCCCCAGCTCTGGCCTACCTCTTTGGGCAATCCATCAAAGAGCCCTGGATGGGTGGGCAGGGCCTCCCTCTTTGGGGTGATTGATTGCAGAGCTATCCCCCACCCCTAGTGCACAAATTTTGTGCACCAGGCCTCTGGTAAATAAATAAATGTCACTTCCAGTATACGGCATTCAAGATCTATAAATAATTACCCAAGTACAGTATGAATGGGTTGATGTTCCTTCAGCAATTTCACCTCTGTCAGTATCTCATGCTGAGGATTTGGGATAACATGTTAGATTTGATCCTGACTTTCCTGTAATGGCAAACTTACCAGACCTCCCACCCCACTTATCCTATCTAATGAAAGAGCAATATGCAAATTTGACCATACCTTTGCTACACCCACAAGCCACGTCCACAGCCATGCCCACCAGCCAATCAGGAGCAGATTATCCAAATAAAACCCAACCAAGATGGCTGCCGCCACTGAGAGCAGGAGGAAGGCGTGGGTTTCCCCGGAAACAGAGAAAGCCAAGCTTTCCACCTGCCGTTGCCAGCCTAGGCCTCCACTCAATGCTACAAAGTTTCAATTATAAAAAATACAGAAATGGCGGCAGCCACTGAGCTGAAGAGAACAGAGGCTTGGGTTTCCCTGGAAACGGAGGAAGCCAAGCTTTCTGCCTGCCATTGCAGACCTAGACCTCCACTCTAGGCTACAAAGTTTCAATTATAGAATTTAAATAAACCCAAACAGAAATGACTGTCACCATGGAGCGAGCAGAAGGCTTGGCTCTGCTCTAGGCTACAAAGTTTCAATTGTAGAACATAAATTAATCTCAGATCCCAGGGCCTCCACTTTGGTTCCTGGGGGCGTGGCCTGCCTTCAAACCACCACAGGCTCCTAGCCCAGGCTGCCCCAAACCTCAAGGGAACCCCCACCCTGATCCAGGGCACTCTTCAGGGCAAACCAGCTGGCCCCCACCCATGCACCAGGCCTCCATCCTATCTAATAAAAGAGTAATATGCAGATTGACCATCACTGCAATACACAAGAAGGCTGCCCCCATGTGGTCAAAGATCCTGCCCCCATGTGAACACAAGATGACCACCACAAGATGGCCAGCAGGAAAGGACAGTGGGAGGTTCCAGGCCCTGCAAGGGAGGGCAGTTGTGGGTGATCAGGCCAGCAGGGGAGGGCAGTTAGGGGTGACCAGGCCAGCAGAGGAGGGAAGTTGGGGCAAACAGGATGGCAGGGGAGCAGTTAGACATCAATTAGGCTGGCAGGGTAGTGGTTAGAGGGTTATCAGGCTGGCAGGCAGAGCAGTTACGGGTAATCAGGGAAGCAGGCAGGTGAGCAGTTTGGAGCCAGAAGTCCTGGATTGTGAGAAGGATGTTCGACTGCCCATTTAGGTGGGATTGGGCCTAAATGGGCAGTCAGACATCCCTCGAGGAGTCCCATATTGGAGAGGGTGCAGGCTGGGCTGAGGGATAACTCCCACCCCCACCTCCTGTGCACAAATTTCATGCACCGAGCCTCTAGTGTGTGTGTGTGTGTGTGTGTGTGTGTGTGTGTGTGTATAATCAGAGAGGAAGGGAGAGGGAGAGAGTGATAGAAACATCAGTGATAAGAGAGAATCGTTGATCAGCTGCCTCCTGCACAGCCCCTGCTGGGGATCGAGCCCACAACCCAGGCACGGGAATTCAACCATGACCTGGTTCATAGGTTGACACTCAACTACTGAGCTACACTGGCTGGGTCAAACTAGAACTTTTAAACAACGTTTTTAGCCACCAAAAACTTTGGGATGACAACAGAGAAATTAATACTAAGGATAATTTAAAGACCTGATCTGTTTTTGCAAGATTCTGCTCTGTTTCTATCTTCTTTAGAGGAAATCTCCCATCTCTACTACCTGGTGCTGGTCTCAGGCCAAGTCCCAGAGAGGCATGACTGCATCTTCCCACCTAGCTCAGGATCTCTTTTTCCATCTAGGGACCCTGTTTCCTGAGATGATAGATAATTGGAATGTCCACTCCTTCAGTGGATATCCAACCTCTCCCCTGAGAGCCTTATTGCATGGGCCTGGCAAGATCAAAATGCAGTGGGATTGGCCCAGCAGTCCCAGGAGAGGGTGTGGATATAGGGCATGGTGGAAAAGTCAGGACCAAATCCAAAATCTATACATATATAAAGAGATAACATGCAAATTTGTTGGGACGCCTTAAGGTGTCATGACCGGCTTAGGAGGAGGCTGCATCACAACCTGCTCAGGAAGAGCTGCATGCGCAGATGGGTGGGAGGGGACTGCGTGCTGCCCCCAGCCCCAGTGACTGCGGGGAAGCTGGGGCTGGGGGTGGGCCAGAGTTAGACACAACACTAGGGGTAGGGGCCTGCTCCAAGCATCCACGGTGCAGCTCAGAGCATGCCCCCACCCTAGCGGACATAACACCAGGGCTGAAGGCATGCTCTGAGCATGCGTGGCATGGCTTGAAGCATGTCCCAACCCCAGCAGAAGCAACACCAGGGGGGCCTCTATGTGTGAGCTGCAGAGGAAACATCTTTTCTGACTCCTCATTGGCTAAGCTCCCTGTATGTTGCCACTCACAGTGTCCTTGGTAACTTGCCTAGTAAGAATCCAAGAAGGTCATCTAGGGTTTTTCCACCTCACTCCTGGAGGAAAAAACAAAGGTCCACTGCTGGAGGGCCTAAGAAATGTCATAACCTGCTCTAGCCGGTTTGGCTCAGTGGATAGAGATTCAGCCTGTGGACCGCAGGGTCCAGGTTTGATTCTGATCATGTACCTAGGTTGCAAGCTCCTCCCTGGCCAGCGCCCAGGTCAGGGCTCATGCAGGAGGCAACCAATCGAAGTGTCCCTCTCACATTGATGTTTCTCTCTGTCTCTCTCTCTCTCTTCCCTGCTCTCTAAAAATCAATGGAAATATATCATCAGATGAGGATAAGAAAGAAAGGAAGAAAGAAAGAAAGAGAGAGAGAAAGAAAGAAAGAAAGGAAGGAAGGAAGAAAGAAAGAAATGTCATATCCTATGAAAGACACATCTTGAAAATGCCTAAAGAAAGTTATCATTTTTTCATGGTAAAGGGACTGGAGTTTGTGTTGAAGAAAACACCTTGGCAGCTGTGGCAGCCAACAGTGGCAGCAGCAGTGGGGTGATGGGGGTGGCACTTTCTCCTGATCAGCCTGGTCACATCCCATGGGGAGCGGGCCTAAGCTGTCAGTAGGACATTCCCTGAGGTCTCCTGGACTCTGAGAGGGGGCAGGCTGGGCTGAGAGACCCCCCCCCCCTTCAGTGCATGAATTTCATGCACTGGGCCTCTAGTGTTTCCTTATAATGATGGTTCTCACACTCTTTGTGTTTGCGGTATACTTGCAAATGTTAGGATTTTGTCAGAACACTTGAAGAACCTTAAAATTAGCATGTCTACAATCATTATAAAAGAATCACTTTTATGCTATAACACCTCACACAGCTTTTGTTTTATCATTTTGTTTCTGTTGAATAGAATAGTATGTTGATCTGACTTTTTCTCCTCAGGCCTCTAAAGGCAAAGTTCTCTCTTATTCCAGTAAATATGGCTTTGTTCTAATTTGATGTTACCACCGCCTCGTGCCCCACTCCTAGCACTTCGTCCAGTTGTTCTGCATCATGTCATTTCGGCCTGTTGAGCTCGGATGGACAGCATCATACCACCCTCCATTCCCAGATGTAGCCAAAACAAAGTGTTACACATTGTTCAAAATTTGTCAGCCCACTTACAAACCAAAGTTCCACAGGAGCCTGGTTGAAAATCATTGTATTACATTATTAGGGTAATTTGAACAAGATCAGATTTTTTAATTGCATATTTTGACTGATCTTGTTATATAGAGCATGCATATGATAGGTATGTGAAAAGATATCTGCATTTAAATTTCCTATGTGTGTGAATTGAGTTGTATGTGCATGTTTTAAATAAACAATATGGCGAGGAATGCTGGCTAACAGACAGAGATCTATAGATGACTTTCTCAGTGTGGGCCCCTGGGTTTTGTGGTGTTGTGACTACCTCCAAACAAAGGGAAATGTTTTGCTATGAATTTCCTGTCCCTGGAAAACTATATGATTGGAAAAAAAAAATCCCTTCTTTCCTCCTGAGAACTAACTATTCATGTGCCAAAGTAAGAAGAAGCCCTTGAAAGGATTACTCAGGCTTCCTTTTCCCATATCTTCTCCTCACCCCCAAAGTCTCATATTTTTTATAAAAGAGGAAACGGAAGAGCCCTTGTCACTAAACTTCTGAGCACTTTAAAATAGCCAGATGCACTGCATGTAACTGTGTCAGATTTGGACTCATACCAGCTGTGAAAATACTCTTTTCTTTTGTAAGTAAATTGCATACATATCATAAAGAGCATTCAGAAAAGGGGTTGCCCTTTTTGCTTTGTCTGAAGTACTCATATGCCAGTTTCACCACCCTCTGAGTCCATGCACATTTTCTATAGCTTGCCAAGCTTCACCAACCTCATTCGCCGGAATAGCTGCACCGTATCAATTGGCGGATAAGAGTAAAAGACCACTACATCTTAGGCTCAGAGAGGACTTATTGAGATGGGTTATGAAATGCCCTTGTTTTGCTCATGAGGAGGTTGACGCTCAGAGAGATTGACTGACTGGCTTGTTGGAGGCCCCAAAACAGCCTGTAATGGACTAGGAGCTAGGCTTCCCTTGGTGGATTCCAGTCTGGAACTGCAGCCCCTTTGGTGAGATCCTTTGAACCCTGCCAGGTGCTCTGTAAATGTCAAGTATCTGTGGAAGTCTGATGTAATTGCTCTTTTACTCACTCCTTTATCAAAAGTGCAGAATCCACCAAGCGTTTGTTTCTCATGAAGGTTTCAGGGTAAAGAGGCCCCCACCTGCTTCACTTCTGAAATGGCTGAGGAAATGCAAGAACCCCTCCACTTCATTATTTAAAACATTTAAAGTTTGTGATAACATACATGCGGACACATAATTCAGAGTAATATAACTTACAAAGTAATAACTTCAAAGCAAGCATTTGTTTTCCAAATGATAAATACTTGTAAGAGGAATTTTTGTCTAAAATCAGTTCAGAAAATGAAGGATTTCATTACAATGGCTTCATCTTCTAGGTTCTGCATCTAGTTCTTATTCTACAAAGAAAAGAAAAATGTGGTGCTTTACTATGCAACATTCTGAGGCCCACTGATTTGTGGTGGTTTTTCATTCACATTAATATTCATTTTTATCTTTTCTTTAAATATGTGCTGGAATTTTTTTGATATTATAATCATACAAAAGTAACAAAATAAATTATTCGCTCCCTAATTCTATGACTAGCTTTCACATTTCATTGTTCTATTGAACCCTTATTTACTTTCTTTTTTTATTGTTGTTTATTTATTTATTTATTTATTTATTTATTTATTTTTCTTCCTTTATTGATTAAGGTATTACATATGTGTCCTTATCCCCCCATTGCCGCCCCCCCCACTTACGTTCATGCCTTCTCCCCTCCTGTTGTCTATGTCCATTGAACCCTCATTTACTTTCTTTTGTTTGTTTGTTAGTTTTATTTATTTTTCTTTCTTTATTGATTAAGGTATTACATATGTGTCCTAATCTCCCCATTATCTTCCCCTCCCAGCCCAGTCACATTCATGCCTTCACCCCACCCGTGTCTGCGTCCATTGAACCCTCATTTACTTTCACCCTTTCTCCCAGTGTGTCCAAATGATTGAGGTTCAAATATGCATTATTTTCTCAGAAATCCCCTAGAAGTAGAGGCAATATAGCAGAGCCACTTTTGTTGTGACAAAGATCCAAGGAAAGTACCATTTGGTTAGAGTAGACATCTTTTAAAGTATGTTTTCTGTGGTTATGATTTGAGCTCTGGCATCTACATGAACCATGAGCTTTGCTTTTAATTTGTTTGCTGGCCAGATTTCCTTAAGTTACTTGTTCCAAGCTAATTTTCAGTACTTATCCATGAATTGAGTGTGTGCAGAATCATTTGAGACAACTATGAAGCAGAGTCAGGCCACTTGCTGTCTAGGTGAGTGTAACCTGTTTTATTGACTGCATGGAACTCCCTGGAGTTTATCTTTCTGCTGTCATTGCCTGCAAACATGCTCTTTGCTCTCCCTTCACCACACGGAGCTTTCCAGCCACTTGCAGGTGTAGTATTGAGATCCATTCAACTTAAATCTTCTCCCTGCTCCTTATCAGGCTAACCCACAGGTTCAGTATCACCAGGAGGGAAGGGGAGTGTATCTTTGCTTCCACTGTTCTCCTTTGCTTCTCCTTATTGATTGTCCCTGGTTCTCTCTTCCTTCTGTGTATGGAGTGAGGGAGGAGGGATTAGGGACCAGGTGGAAATGACTCTTACCCATCAGTGTTGTTATGATCTTGTTTCCATACTCAAAATTGTGGAGGGCAGGGGAGGGAAGGTTCTTTCAGAGCCCTTGACTCTGGGGCTGAATTACTGTGACCTTTAGCATTATGATACAGCTGGGGTCTCCTTGCACCCTGCTTAATTTTGTTCTCAAACCTACTCTCCAGACCTTGATCAATTACCAAATTATTGTCAGTACCTTCTTTAAAAAAAATGTTGTCCTTCACAAATGCACACCCACGTGCTGCTTTGGTTTGGTTTCATTAGGCTTTGTTTTTCCACCCTAGGTACATTCCTTTATTTGATTTGATTTGGACTTTTGTTTCATGCAGGATATACAGTAGCAGGGTCCCACAGTATATCACATCTACACACTGGAGTAGCAGAAGTTGGACCTTTGAGTTTGGGAAGCTTTGCAAGATCTAGATAGTGAATACGCTGACCATCTCTCCTCCCTGAAGGCTCTTGCCTGCTCATATGGATGGAGAAATGGCATCCAGGACCTCTCTATTTTGACATGGTTTCTTCTAAAAATCTATTTTAAAATGTTTAGTCTTATATATAGTCTGGATGGAGTGCTAATGGCTGGGTTGTTTTTCTCTGTGTTTCATTAAGTCTTGCTTTTGGATATTATATGAATACTTAGTAATTACTGTTTCCAGTTTTGGGATTTTCACCAAAATTCTAAGGCAATAGCAAGTGTCCTGTCTTGTTCTGTGGTACTTAGTGTACGGTTGAGCCTTTCACCACAGTTTTTAGTCTCCTTCTGAAACTCCAGACACCACTGAAATCAGTAGATACCAACCCTCCAGAGGACATGAACTCTACCATTAATTGAGTTGTCTGGTGAGAACATTGGTTGGTAAAACTGGTTAACTGTTGCCCTATTGCAAGGTGTAAAGATTTAGAATAAAACCACTAAGGCATATTTGGGAACCTTCCATATAATTTCTAGAAAAGGAAAATCAGAGCATTCCATCCTACAATGCTTTTGTCTTGAGCTTGGAATTCTCTCAGATAAGCTGCATGTCACAGACACTTTATAGTAATAGCATTGGAGAGGGGTGTGCATGTGGAAAGCCCATGGGGGTCAGGATAATGGCTGCCAACATCAATAAGAAAAAAGTGCTAGTATCTAGAGGTATAGCAGAATTCCCCATCCAGAGGCTTCCCACTGTATTATGGAAGCTATATGGAGGCATTGGCAGCTTCAAAATACATTCAGCTATATTTTAGACCCCTGACTACCAGCCAAGTATTGTTGATCTCTAGAATTTTGAGTTCTAATGGGTTTTCTAAATACAGAACTCTGAGGGTAGAACAGTTCAGAGTGCCTGTCATCTTATCCTAATTTTCTGAGTACTCTCTGTCCCTCCTCAGCCATGTTTTATTGCTCTGCAGTCCTTTGGCCCTAACTGATTAAAATGGGTGGACAATTTGACCCTGTTGTTGAACAAAACCTCGGTTCTCAACCTGACAACCCTTTCATGCTAATAACTGTAGGATCAGGCATGCGTCTCTCAGGCAACAAAGGATGTGTGAAACATCAGTGCAACCTACTTGGGTGTGTGAGGATTAAATGGCTAGAGTCCTTGGAAGAGTGCCTGGTAGAGGAACTGCTATTGAGGGTTTCTTGTGACAACTGCCCTACATTATGATAAATCACAAGGAAGTGAAAATCCATAGGGAAATGTTTAAAAGATATCCATGTTTGCTCCATCTCTTCTGTGGTGTATAAAGTTTGGACTCCACCAGAGACAGATGCTGGCCTCCTACAGAGTCATACCTGAGAGTCAGCCCCTGGGGTGGTGTGTCAGAGTCTTGCTTCACTCACAGACTAAGCTCTGAAACAGGTTGAAGTCTGTCCTGTGTACCCCACACCCCCCTCTTTGGAGCAATTTTTGCCTTTTAGCATTCAGGGCCATTTTCAGCCCAGAGACAACAGGTGGCACCCTGCCTTAGTCTGACTGCCTGTTTAGTTGCTCTTCTTTTATCTTCTACAACTTGGCCAAGTGGCTCTCTGAATTTTTATAACACTTTAAAAATGAGGGAGGCTATTGTTATAAGAAGAGCCTTTAAATGTATTGTTCACTCCTTTGAACAGAACTGTGTTGTTATTTTAAAATTGTAGCCCTTTGGGCCAGTGCAATGAATGCATAATGAGACTGGATCTGCGCTTCCTGAAGTGGGAGACCCCTGTGTCAGTTGCCAGTGGTAGAGCTTGATGTTAACAAAACCCAGGTCAAGGTTTTCTCTCTCATGTGCCAAGTCTACAGAAAGCGCAGTAACTTAACTTTGAATAGCACTTGAGTATCTTGAAGCTCTTTCCCATTTAGGTGTTCTAGCTGTCCCTGAGGTTGGCACGGTAAGTATCATTATCTTCATTTGAGAGTTGAGGAGATTGAGTTTCGAAGTGAGCTGTTACTGGCGATTTGTTTCACACAGAGGCGGAAGCAACCTGAGGCCTGCCGGTTGCACCACAATTCTAATTTCTTTTCAAGTGCTCCAATCCGGAGAGTTTTTAAAACCCAAGAAAAAAAATAAGGTTAAATTTGTCTAGCATCAGCTTTTGGTAGGTAAGAAAGAAGAAGAAGTATGAAAGAGGGTCTCTTCTCCCTTTTCAATTTCTAGGGTAGACTATTGGATGTCAACACTGGTACTTAAAAGTGATTTGCAATTGAGAATTTTTTTCTTAAGGGCAGAGAGCTCTTTCATGTGACCTTATTTTCCTTGCAGTTCCAAACAGGTGGACTAATCATGCTCAGTTATGCCCAGGTTGGTGTTTATAGTGCCATCCTTAGATGATAGATGTCACCTTAAGAGGCTGAACTTGGTATTACATAGTCTGAACCCTTCTTGCAAAGACTGGGACTATACGTGACAAAACTTCATGACAACATGAAGTTTAGAATTTGGAATGAAAGAAGTATAACACTCAAACCCTACTAACACAAGATAATATACAGAAATATCTTTAAGCCATTGATTCTCAGTATTCATACTTGAAAGTGGGTTGATTTTTTTAAAACAAATGTTACAGAAAAAAGAATTTAACCCAAAGAAAAGAGCATGATGCCCAACAAAAGAATTATTCTCTAATTGTTCCTTCTTTTCTTTTGAATCATTACTTTAACACAAAGACTTTCTTAGATTATTATGACCTCTGCCCATTTATATGACCTTTAATTACTCATCTACCATCCCCTGCTTGCTCCCCAATCCCACACAGTTCCCTGGTTAGGGCTGAACAGTCACTTGTTTTGAAAGCCCCTCAACTCCTCACCTCTCAACCACACTACACACACACACACACACACACACACACACACACACACACACATACAGCCAAGCCAACTGGCACCTAGAGGTTTTAACTCTTCCAATAATTCCAAACTTGGATAAAACATCATGCATCATTTTGGGGAGTTTAGCATCTCTGGTAGTTGGAATCATTCGCTGTAGCTTGAACATGTGAGGGAGTTAATTTTCCAATAGGACAAATTCTGACCAATGAGAACCAGGCAATGGGAGGAAGCCGGGAAGATAAACTCCCTCTCTATTGTCCTTCCCAGAGAGTTGTAGGGCATGGCTTCTCCTTGTACCTTATTGCTAGATGTCATGCATGCCTATTGTGTGACTTGCTGTGTTCCCCTGTGGCTCATCATAAAGCAGAGGCCAGTTCTGTCCAGCATCAGGCTTCAAGGCTTCAATATACCCTCCCTCCCTTCCTCTCCCTCAGCCTAGTCTACCTGAGCTTGCACTTTCCAAATAAGGTGTCAGCACTTTCATCTTTGCTTCAGGCTCTATTTTCCAGAACAGGCTGGCTATTTCTTATCAGATTTTTGTAGAGCATTTTCAGTGGGTTGGTATTCTCATTTCCAGACATACACCTTTCCAATTTAGTTCAACACGCCTGTGAGCATGTGCTGAAGATGGCACCCCATGGTCTAAGATAGAGCCTTCATTCCATCATCTGACACTAACAGCCTCTAGATTTGCTGTCAAGCTGCTTTTCTGGTTTTTATTTGTCATGATTTTTCTTTCATATACCCTATTGTTTGGCCAAACTGATTTACTTGAAACTTTTTTTTTATTACCCCATACTTTCTGACCTCCACGCTCTTAATCAGCTGTTTTCTCAATCTCTATTGTTCACACACATCCTCTCCCCATGTTTAAATTCTATCCATCAAGAGCAAGTTCAAATGCCACCTCCTTCTCAGGTTAATCATCAACCACCGCCCCCCCTCTGTTGCCAACCCACAAAATTCAATAAGGTCTCTTTTCTGAACCCCCTAAATCATCCTGTCTATATTTCTCCAGTAGTTCCTACTTTTTAACTTACGTTGTAGTATTTTGCTGTATTTGTTTTCCCCAATTAGAGCATAAGCTTTTTCAGCTCATATCTGTTATTTCCCTTAACATCTACCTGGTAGCTTGCCTATAATTGGTGCTTAGGAAAATTTCATGAAATGAGTAAACAGTCCGTTCCTTATATGAAAGCCCAGGATTATGGTTAAAGCTGATTAAATTAGAAGTACTTCTTTTAAGACTTAGATCCGACCCCCCCCCTTTTTTTTCCAGGGAGATACAGAAAAAAAGCCACTATTTATAAGTCAAAAGGTCAAGAGATATTAATAGTGAAAATGATGTGGCTTTCTGCCTGGGGCTATCAAACAGGACTTGCCATAGCATTTGCTGACCTTGGGCAGTTGGCTAAGACACAGTACTAAATGATCTAGTTTCTCAAGAAATGACTAATCTACAAAACTTCTGAATAATTATTCCTTCTGAAAGTGGAGAACAAATTTGATATAAAAACTTCCAGGCTGAGGATATTTGTACAACTCTTTTACAGCATTATAAAGTCTAACAGCAAAAGAATAACCACACAGAAGATGTATAAATATTTAAAAATACTGTGTATAGTCATTTCATATTAACCTTTTCTAAGATAAGTAAATCTTCAAAGGAAGAGTAGGCAAAAACAAACAAACAAAAAACCCCACATAGCTAGTATTTCTCTTCTATAAAATAATAAGTTATGAAATGCAAAGATATTTGGGAAATCAAACCATATATTTATTTGTTAATAGTAATTAATGAGCTTATATAGAAAATCTTATAATAATTCAATAGTATTGGAAAAGTAAATAAATAGAACTAACAGGTATTATTATTTTCCAATATATATTAAGAGTATAAGGTTTATATGGCTGATATACATATTTGGATAGATATTATATATGTAAATTGGATAGTATTTCAGATTAGACAAACTTATTTTATTAAATAGAGATAAATTCTACTTAAATAAATTAATATAAATGGAAAATTAAGAACTTCCTTATGTAAAAAGGTATATTTATGTGGTTACCATAGATTTTGTTAATAGAAACAGACTTTATTCATCCAGTAGAATCTGGCCAATCTGACTTGGTTGGCAAGACATTTCCAAAAGTGGTCAATCAAGGTAAAGAGATTGTCACAGTTTTCATTCCTAAAACCGGAAGAGGAAAGAAATGGGTTCAGTTGGTACAGTATCAGAGATCACACAGAAATGCTTGGGCTGGGGATCAAAGAGGATGCACCAAGCCTGTGAGCTCAGGGGTTCCTAGGGCAGATCTCCAGCTGTGGTGTCTGCCATTGGCACCATCATGGCCAACGTCAGAAAAGTAGGTGTGGGTAGGTCCATGTGGCCTTGCTGGTCCTGCTTATAAATATCACTTGCTGGCATGGCATTCTTTTCAGGGCTTTTGTGGGTTGGTTCCTGTGTGAGTCGTTGTGACAGCCTGTTGCCACAGTGGTCCTCCTTGCTCTTGATTCCTGCTAAAAGTGGATGTGTATTCCCAGAGGAGTCAGCAACCACCTGAATCAAATGACTATAGCCTGGGATCAAGTCTCTCTATAAAAAAGAGGATATATTTTTTGCTGGCATGGTTATTTTGTGTTTTATAGCTTCCTCTTAAAATGGTCTAAACCAGTGGTCAGCAAACTCATTAGTCAACAGAGCCAAATATCAACAGTACAATGATTGAAATTTCTTTTGAGAGCCAAATTTTTTAAACTTAAACTTCTTATAATGCTACTTCTTCAAAATAGACTCGCCCCTTTTGTGGAAGAGCCACACTCAAAGAGCCAAAGAGCCTCATGGGGCTCACAAGCCGCAGTTTGCCGACCACAGGTCTAAATTCTTTTAAAGAAGCTACTCTATTCCTTATAGCTATGTACTATGTTATTTTCCCCACTACTGTCACTTCCTCTCCTGCAGCCCCCTCAACCTTCCAAAATTCAGAGACCATGTTATTTGAAATGGTTTCAGTGCATCCTTGAAATGCTTTCTTTTGCCTTTCCTAATAGTGACTCTCTAGGTTCTCTTCAGTGTTTACCATACAGCCACTTCATTTACTAAATTAAGTATGTTTTATTTGAGATGTGAGCAAAGAAAACCTGCTAGGTGCAGAATAAGCGAAAAATAAAATAATGACAATCTATTCACACCAATAAACAAAAACTAGGACCTTGAGTTTGACTTTTTGTGACTCTTCTACAGTTTCAAAATATTCTTTATGCATTAAATAGGAACCATGTAAAGTTCAAAATTGTATTAAAACCAAGGACTCTGAGAAGTAAATCCAAATAAAGATTACAAGCCATTGTTGGGGGGGAAAAAACACAAAACTAAGGAATTGTTGAGCAGCTGCAGACAGACAATTTTGGTGAATTTTCAGAGATTCTAATTTTTGGTTGTATTTGTTTTATTAACAACAGACTCTTTACAGCAGAAAAACTCAGATCAAAAAATACAATCCACTTCCAAAATCTTAATGTAGTAAGTTTTCTTCATTCCCAGAGGAGTGAGATTGGCTGAGCCTTCCCACTTGACCAATTTAAAACTGGTAGTTGTGTTATTGAAAAAGTGCTTTCTATGAATGCTTCATGGAGTGGCTCTTCTAGACTGTCTATGAGATGTTTCTATTATATATGCGCTTTAGTTGGGGACTCAAGTAGTCGGTGAATGTCTAAATCAACATGCTCTGCACAGTCTGGTCCCCTAGAGACCAATATGAATTAAATATTTAACCAGTGGTTCTCAACATTTCTAATGCCACTATCCTTTAATACAGTTCCTCATGTTGTAATAATCCCCAATCATAAAATTATTTTCGTTGCTACTTCATAACTGTAATTTTGCTATTGTTATGAATTATAATGTAAATATCTGTGTTTTCTGATGGTTTTAGGCGACCCTGCTAGCTGTTCTCAACCTGTGGGTCGTGACTCCTTTAGTACCTGTGGTGCCATCCAATTGTTGAGCTTTTGGTGAAACACTTTTATTGAAATAATCCCTATTTAATTCTCATAACAACTTTGTGTGTTATATATTATTATGATTACATTTTCACAAATAATATCTCAGAGATTACAGGATTCACTTCAGTCTTAATTAGTGTTGGAGCTGAGATTTCAACTGTAACATATGACTTTAAGTTCAGCACTTGCTACATCCACAGTTGCCTCATATGTAATTACTTTTAAGATGCAGTGTTAAAAAAACACTTTAAGAAAATTTTTATACATATATCTGTTATCACAAATAAGAAGGACTTTAGTAACTAAGACAAATCTACAGCCTGGTTTAGAATGACCTAACATTTACACAATGGAATACTACACTGCTATAAAAAAGAAGAAATTCTTACTATTTGCAACAGCATGGATGGAACTGGAGAGTATTATGCTAAGTGAAATAAGCCAATCAGTGAAAGAAAAATACCACATGATCTCACTCATTGATGGATAATAAAAAACATTATAAACTGATGAACAAAAATAGATACAATGAACAGACTGTCAAACTACAGTGGAAAGGTTGGAGAGGGTTATGATGGGGAGGTAAGAGATCAACTGAAGGGCTTGTATGCATGCATATAAGCATAACCAATGGATGCAAAACACTGGGAGGGGGGTGAGGGTATGTGGTGGCAGGTAGGGGAGGTTGGAGGAAGGTCAAGTGGGAAAAATAAAAAGGAGACATATGTACTACTATTTGTAATACTTTGAACAATAAAAAAATACAAATAAGAGGGACTTTAGTAACTAAGACAAATCTACAGCCTGGTATAGAATGACCTAACATTTAAAATATTGCACTCAACCTTTTAGAAACAAAACTAAGACAACAGAGGAGTGGGAGTATAATTAGAGAAAAAGCCACATAGTAGGTTTTTACTGCTCAGTTTTATTAATAATAAAAAATTAGCCTGGCCAGTGTTGCTCAGTGGTTGAGCATTGACCTATGAACCAGGAAGTCAAGATTCAATTCCTAGTCAGGGCACAGGCTCAGGTTGTGGACTTGATCCCCAGTAGACAGCCAATCAATGGTTCTCTCGTCATTGATGTTTTTATCTCTCCCTTTCCCTTTCTCTCTGAAATCAATTAAAAATATATGTATATATATTTTTATATGTATAAAACTAAATGTTTAAAATTAAAGTCATGTGAAGCTGATACCATGGTTTCAATGCAGTTTAAGAGGTCTTGGGAATATTGGCCCATTTTTACCAGGAGGGGGCAGTAGAAACTCCCCATTGTTGTTTTTATGCGTTGCAGTTTTCAGGGCTGCCCACTGGGCTCCTACTCCAGCCCCACCTCCTAGTTGAGAAGTCTAAGGATAATGGAATGGAGGACACTGACTTAATTTAATTCTTAAAAGTACTCCTGAAGATCTGGAGCACTACAGCTCTCTAGCAGAATGCATCAAATTTCTCTACAAATTTCAGATAAATTACAGTAACTGAGTAGAAGTTTGAGAGTGTGCGATTAACTTTTATTATTCAGGATCAGAATAAGGTGCTTATATACGTTTTGTTATTGGAAGTTCACTTTGTACTGTCTCTATACAAGGAATGCCAGGGTCTACCAGGGACATTGATGGAAATAGCCTGCTGATTTTCTAGAGGGAATCCTTTTCCTTCCACCCACAAAAAAGGTGGCACAATGAAAGTCACAAAGTTATATCAGCCTGGGCAGTGACTTTATGAGTTTAGTTACATCAAAGCTAGCAGAAATGGCCGATAGTACGATTGTTATGAATATTGGGAAAGCGTGAGGAAGGTAAGGAAAAGGAGATAGACCCAAAATAGAGTCAATATGCAGCCTTGGGAATGGCCACCGGAGAATCTTGACCCTTCCTCCCGTCTTCAGCCCCTTATAACCTTCACTTCACATCCCTCTCCAGATATAATCAGGTAGGATGTAAAAACAAATCTATCAGGAGCGCTGTTTTAAGCTCCTTAGAGAATTTCAAGGAGAAAAAGACTAATACCCCAGGGCCCTTGGTTCCCAGGCTATGAACCAAAACCTAATTCACAGGGTGGTCTCAGTTCCTGTTAGAGAAGCACTTTAAATTGGAGCATAGAAGTGCCTGAAGTTCCCCTTTCCCATTCTTTCAGGGCAGCCTTCCTCCATACCAGACCAGACCTGTCATGCTTACCTTTCAGGAAACTTACCTAAAAGCATGAGAAAAATAAAAAGTAGTGCTTCCACACCATAAAGGTTACAGGTCCTCTCACGTGAATCCTGATGAGAGGAGGCTGTACGGCTTTGGGCTTATGGGCTCCATAGAAGGCCGGGATTATTGCAGTATAGAAGTTTAAAAGTACATCTTAAAGATCAGCAAATGCATCCCGCCTGGGGGGGGGGGGGGATTTTAATGTTTGAGTGGCAATTACCAGCATGTATTAGGCATAATCTGAAACAAAAGATCTCCTTCTTTAATATGCCACATTTGACATTTAATGTTACTCTGCCTCTGGGAACTGGGTTCAGTGTTTTACAGATCCCCTGCAAAGTCCATGCCCCCAGGCTAACCCCAGGGTGACACTAGCACTCTGCTGTCTGGATATGTTAGCATCATAGGACGAATGCCCTAGCATCCACACCATTACTGAGAAAGAAGATCTCAGAAATCAGCTAGCCATGCAGGGGAGGCAACTGAAGCCAGTAGCTTGTTTTCTTTCAACACAGAAGAGGGCATTTCCTTTGTCCTCAATTGACCAAAAAATGTCTTTAAACACTGCAGTGAGAGCAGTTTGCAAATGGCCAGTGTGCTGATGGTAGTCATCAATTCCAGTCTTGTTTCCCAAGTTGAAGAAGCCGCATGTGCAGTTGTCATCCTGAAGACGCATCTCCTGAAGGTGTTGATAGGAACGAGCAGGAAGGAGCATCCTGTGACCTCCTTTTACTAGGAAGCTTCATATCACTTCCCTTAGTTTCTGCACTTCTTGAGAGTGTTTTGTTCTAATCTAATGGGAAGAAATTGTCAACATTACAAAAACAAAAACACCCCCCTCAAAAAAAAAAAACTTTCATGCCCCTCCTAAGAAATGAAATTTTATTTCTGGATGACAAGATCTTTGTATGGGCATGGATGGCTTGGTATACATAGGACTGATTCTTTTGTAGCTGTTGAATGTCAGTAGACTGCATGTCCTATAGAGGTAACTTTTAAAATATCAGCCAAAGGAGTTGAGAGAGAGCAGATTGTCTTTAAGGAATTATGTGAATGTTGTTGAGTCTTTCCAATAATGGTGTAACTTCTGTGATAGAGCAACAGTCTTCATGGGCTGAATTTATACATGGCTGAACTGAGTTCATGGAGATGGGGTCTGTTGTTAGCCATTTATCTGTTGTTAGTGTTCTATACCTGCTGTTTATGCTTTTCCTCCCATCCCTGGATACTCAGCAGAGATGCTTTAGAGGATCTGTGACTTTGTCTCCTGCCTGGCCTCACCTAGGAGTGCAGGAGTACAGTGACAGGAGGCTCACTGAGCCCTTGAAAAAAAGTGCTCTGCACAAAGAGGTACATGTTGGTAGACATATCCCTTGATGATGGGAGAGAAGAAAGCTGAAATCCCAAAGGGCTTTCTGACATTTGCCACCCACACAAATTGATGAGTTAGTTATTAAGGGCCTTTCTGTTTAATTAGAAATCAAACCAAAGACCCTGGTGTCGTAATTTATTCTCTTGCAAAATGATGTGACCCAGAGGTTTCAGCCGTAACCACAGAGGAGCTGGAGGCTGGTAAAGGACTCTCCAGATCAAAACTTCAAAGGCATGGGAGGGGCAGAGGAAAGGAGATATATCGTTAATAAACAGGATGAGGCAAGTGGGCAAACATTCACCTATGATATCACCTGCTTCTATATGATGACATATTACAGAGCCAGCTTCAGAACACTGAGTATCATAGGATCCATTTTTTATGACTTCAGCAACCGGAGATACTAAATTAATGTCACGTTATTTTTAATAGTTAAACAAAAGCCAAATTCTGTCCTTTGCAAGCAACAGATCGCCCTAACTGGTTTTGCTCAGTGGTTAGAGCAGTGGTTGGAAAACTCATTAGTCAACAGAGCCGCAGTTTGCCGACCACTGGGATAGAACATCGGCCTGGGAACTGAAAGGTCCCAGGTTCTATTCCTGTCAAGGGCATGTATCTTGGTTGCGGGCTCATCTCCAGTAGGGGGTGTGCAGGAGGGAGCTGATCTATGTTTCTCTCTCATCGATGTTTCTAACTTTCTATCCCTCTCCCTTCCTCTCTGTAAAAATAAAAAATAAAAAATATATATATATTTTTAAAAGCAACAGATGGGTGAAGCACATGGGTATGATGTGCCATCCTTTCCTTAGCCATGCCCTGTCAGTGACACTATCCCAAACACCCCTGTTCACATGGAACCTCATGCACTGAACTTTTATTTCTTTTATTTTTTTGTTAGAAATATTTCAATCATACAAAAAACAAAAAAACAAAAACATGATACTTCAAAAACATGGACGTACCCAACATTATTTTTTAAAATAATTATTAATATTTTGACATATTTATTTCAGATTTTAAAAAATAAGGCTAGGATCATGAAGACCTCTTTAGTTCATTTTCTCTCCCTCCCTAACACTATCTTAAATCAGCCTGCTATTATTCTCATCCACATTTTGCTATGTTTATATAGTTCTGTGTAATTTTCAAATTTACATAATTAGGCTCATACTCTAGATAACCTTCTGTAGTTTGCTTCTTTAACTCTTTTGACACATGGAAAGCCAATTCTTTAATTTTGACAGATTGAATCTACTTATCTGATATTTACTTATAAAATACAATGTTATTAATATTATTTCTAGTTATTCATTATTGCAAGCCATGCTTCATTGATCCTCCTTATACATGTCTGATGCTCTAATTGGTGTCTATACTAGCCGTGAAGTTGGTAGGTCAGATACTGTGCTTATGATGAACTTCACATGATATTGCCAAATTTTTTTGCCATTTTGCACTCCTATAGTGTATAAGAATTCCCATTTCCCCATATTTTTACCAGTGCTTTTAAAATCTTTGGCTACCTTGTGATACAAAACAATATCTCATCATAGTTTTATTTATAAGGTTTCTAGTGAGTTAAATGCATTTTTAATCACTTATTGGCCATTTGGCTTTTCTCATCTGTGAATTCATATCCTTCGTCCATCTTTTTTTTCTTGGGTTGGTTGCCTTTTTTCCTATTGATTTGGGAGAACTCTTTGTATTAGCTTAAATCATATGAGATTGCCATTTTTATAGGTCAAAAAGTATTGAATAGTGGCCATTTCATGTAGATAAAACATATTTCTCTTCTGATCATTATATGAGTAGCAAATATCTTCTGCCAGTTTATTATTTTTCTTTTAAATGTGTTTAGGACATTCTTTGCCATATAGGAATAAATATTAATATAGCTGATTTATCAGCATTTTCCTTTATGGTTCATGTTTTTTCTGTGTCTTGTTTAAGTAATCTTTCCCTATCTCTATGGCATGAAGATATTTCCAAAAAGTGGGCTTTCTGAGTTAAAGAATATGTGAGTGTATGCTTAAATTTCCAACATCAACTGTATGAAGGTATTCCTTTAAAAAAACACTAATGAGTAAGAAGGAATATATTATTATTTTAATTGACATTTTTTTTATGATAACTAGTGACATGAAGTACCTTTTAATGTGTTTAATCACCATTTGGATTTGCTCATCTGTGAATTTTTAATTCATATTATGTACTCTTATGTCTGTTGCATCATTTATATTTTCTTATTAATTTATAGAACTTATTTGCATTTTACTGATATTAAACCTTATCAGACATACCCATGCCGATTTTCCATAATCTAGCATTTTTAAACTTTATTAATTATATATCTTTACCAAATTTTTTATATTTTTATATATCAAATATACCCATCTTCTATCACTGCTAAATTTCTTATTTTGACATAAACTATATAAAGGTCTGTGATCCCTAGCTTCTACATATAGTCTTCTAAAATTTCTTCTGAGACTTTTTGTTTACTTCTGAGTATTTAATCTGCATTGAATAAACTTTATATTTAGTGTGAAGTATGTGTGTAAATAGAAATACATAATTTTCAAATGACTGGGTATTCTGATATGTAAATCATATCATATCATATGACACTAGTAGCCCTGCGCACGAATCCATACGTCAGTAGGTCGCTGCCACTCTCCTGTAGCTCTCTGCCCACTGCCCTGCCCTCCTGTAGCTCCACCCACCCCCCTCATGGTTTGCTGCCCTGCCCCCTCCTGTAGCTCTCCACCACCTGCTTGTAGTTCACTGCCCCACCTCCTGCAGATCCATGATCTGGTCATTACATGGTCAGTCATTACGCCTCAACGTAACAGATCATTAACATATTCCTCTGTTATTATATAGGACAGTGGTTGGCAAACTGCAGCTCTGTTGACTAATGAGTTTGCCGACCACTGATACAAGATATATGTTACATGCTTGTTTTGTCCCACAGTTAATAGATAAAAGAGTCATCACATGCCTTTATTTTTCTTAATTTGTTTTAATGAAGACTCAGCTTCCTCCATCAAGGTTGTTAGGAAATCTAGTCTCATTCATTTTTCAGGGAGTTCCTTTTACCCATTAGGAATCATAAAGGAATTCTAGGGCCTAGTGGTCAGAGATAAATGGGGATCAAGTCCCTGGTTATCAGACAGTTGGGTTTATCTCTTAGCACTTAGGCTTCCTGCTCATGTAATGTGTTTGCGGGTAGGCAACTCATCCACACCCACGCTTTGACACTGATGTCTTTACTGAGACTTCCATTTGGGATGCTGAGTTCCTGGCCTCCTAGGTATATTTATTGCTTCAGGAGCTCCTGCTAGCTCCTAGGCTTTAGGTACGGGCAACATACCATCCTGCTGTCTTCTGGAAGCCAGCTGTCCCTTCTCCCTCTCCCAAAGGTTGGGTTCCTCTATCTTCTTACTCTCCAAGTAGGCAGCCTTGATACAGGTGAAGTTCTCATCTTAGGGCTTGAAAAACAAAAATGAATAGTGGGGTAGTGATTGGTGAGGGTGCAGCAGGGTGGTGGTGAAGAGAGCCTGGACTTTCTGAACAAAGACCTTGGCTAGTCATTCTCTGGGTAAAAAATTTCACTCTTCAGATATTCAGGAGCTCTTCTCCCATCCACCAAGAATGAACAGCATTCTTCTTCTAAAATAGCAAAAGCTTAGTAATGTGCTTGAGTTTTCCTATCCTGTTGCATTAAATTGTCAACAATTCATATAATATTTTACATATTTATACATATATGTCTATATACTATATGTAAAATATATTTTACCTATCACAACAGATATTTATTATGGCTATCTATGGAATTTATGAAAACTTGTTTTTATTTCTATCTTTTGAATTATAACTTTTACATGTACAGTTAGAAAAAGAAATATATTTAGAAAAATGTCACAAAATGTTAGAAAGGATGTTGACTGCAAATGAAAATCTTCTAATCAAAACTTGCAAAAGCTTTCCAGATATTTATTCTCAGAAACACGCCTTTCGGATATTGGGGGAAGTGAGCTATGATGACTGGACAGTGACAAGGGAGAGATACTGTATACATTTTCTAAAAGCTGTTGGACATGAATGAAGAGATCCCTGGATTAGCAGCCAGGCTCTGTGGGTTTTCGTCCTGGCTTTGCCACCAAATAGCTGTGTAATTTTGAAAGGTTTTAAACTTTCCCGATTCTTTCCTAAAACTAGACAATCTCCATAGTCTCTTTCAGCTCTAGCTTTTTATCAGAACCATGATTGATAGATTTTGGGCTGGCAGCTTTGACTGTAGTTACAAGTATTATATAGTGTCACCAGCCATAAAACATCCACACTAACTTTCTTCCTTGGAAGGGTAGATGTGTCTGCCTGCCATTCCCGTGAGCCCTCTTGATTTGCAATGGCCAGTGAAGCGATGCTTTCAAGAGCTTTTGCCTGGAAAGTGCCCCACTGACTGGAGAGCTGGGATTATGCTCCCAGTATCATCAGGTTAAATAGACTGCCATCAGACCCAGCAGCTGGGCTGGCTCCTTCTGGGCAGCTCGCCAGCATGTGAGCACAGAGACACGTTCGCGGGGCCCTGGGATCTCCACACACATGCTCGCCTCTGCTCACTTTCTCTCCTCAGGCCCTCAGGGCTCCAGCAGCTCTGCCACTTGTGTCCTGGTTGCTGGGAAGAGCTGCCTCTGTTCCTGAGACACTGCTTTCCAAAGCTAATTGCATTTCCGTAATAGGCTTGTTCTCAGTTTCTACCTTTTAATCGTCTCACTGAACTCAGCCCTGGGCATGCACACGGTGTTAGTCTCTAATCCTACCTAACTGAGAATTTCTTCTCAACACAGTAGAGAAGAGGCATGTTTCCACCTTCCCGAAAGCAAGCACAGCCCACCTTGCTGTTTACCTTTATAGCAGGGGTTTCTTTAAAATGGCATTTTGGAGAACCAGACTGAGGGTAGCAAAAGGTAATGCTGTTTCTCCAAAAGATAGAATCAAATAGCCTTCATTTCTTAAAGATGAACTGCAGTTATGCTGGGTGGTTTAGACTAGAAATTATGGGATCTTGGGGTTGTATAGAGTGTTAATGTCATATTAGTGGACTAGATTTCCATGTATTCTATTGGTTCATATTAAGGTTTGTATATATAACCTCCCCAGGTCCCGCTGAGCAATCCAGCTTATAAGTATAATCTTTTAATTTATTAATCAATAGTAAACAGTATTTCCTGGCCAGCTGTGCCCTATTTAATAGTGGATAACAAGATAGCATGTAGGATGATTCTGAGTAATGTTTATAGCTAAAAATGCCTCGAACCTAAATGATGAAAGAGTCAATCTTATTTAAACCCAGGAAGCTGTTAAGCATAGAGTTACAGAACAAAACGTCTCCTTTCTCCGGTGTTTTTGGTACGTTCTGATGGATGCGTATTTTGTATATTGCACATCCATTAAATTGTCATGTTCTTGAAGTCGACTGTCCTGAGAGCCATGGGGAGAGGGGAACCAAGGGTGTGGGAAGATGGGCTCCTGCATACATTGAAGTTATGAGAACTCCGTATGTGGCTCTCTCAATGCATAGAACCACTTTAATTGTGCTGGTGCCTGCCATTGCAGATACTGGAGGCATATCTTTGAGAGTGTGCCCTGGAGACATGTGTAGCAGACTTACAATGTATAGACTATTCATGTGAGTAGAAATGTAGCTTTGTTTGTCTATAACTGAGCATAATTTAGCTCTCAAGCCTCCATTTCTGGTAGGCAGTTCTTCCTCTGAGCAAAAGGGCGGAAGGACGATGAGGGGAAAAATCCTGCCTTGCCCAGATGGGGACCCAGAGACTAAGGATTAAAACAAAGTGTGAGGTGGGAGGACGGTGAAGCTGCTTTGAGACACATCCCCACAGGAACTTGGTACAATGCATGCCTTTGACTCAGTGGCTGGAGCTGGGTTGCCATTAGAAGTGAATGTAACTCATCAGTTACTATTTCCAAATGGTCAACACATTGGTCTGCTGTTCTCTCTGTTCCAGTTTATCAGATGCTGTGTGCAATTCTAGTGTTTTAAAGATACAGTTTTATCAATACTATTGCCCCTGAATGCAAGTCAGCCATTTAATTTAGTGCGTAACCAAAGCCAGAGGAAACATTGGCTGTGTTAGATTTTTTCAGACATGGTGTGTATTGGTTTCCAGCTTGGATCTGTCCTAAGGGAATTTCAGAACTACTTTTGCTTATTCACAATTCTCACCTGATATTCTGATATTTTAAATGTTTTAGAACATCTTGAAGATGTAACTCCACAGAACGTTTCCCTGCTCTGTAATTAGTGACTAACCTGACTGCTGAAATAGTGTGCAGTGCCTAAAAGAGAACTAACAACAGCAGAACACTCACAGTGTTGCCAGAGGCAGAATTTCTCTGCAAGAGTTAGAGAAATCCATTTATGAAACCAGAGAAAGTGTGGCCTATACTTTGATCTGGCTTGTCCTCCTTTGAATCCCTAGCAGGTATAGTGTTGTACCTAGCACATATTAGATGCTCAATATGTGTATTGAAAAATATGTATAAGTGAATTAAAAAACCTCTAAACAGTTTTGCATCAACGGGACATAGAATGCGCTGGTGACTAAAGTTAAATGATTCAGTTTAAGTGAAGCTACTGGGCTTCCAAGGGAGCTACTCCTTGGAGAGTCTGAGCATCAGAGATACTGACTTTTAGGCTGATCTGATTACAATTTATACTAATAAAAGCCTACGTGGCATCTCACCCTCATGACATCACAAGATGGCTGCCCCCATTTCATCACAAGGGCAGTTGGGGGTGAAATCAGGCCTACAGGGTAGAGCAGTTGTGGACAATCAGGCCAGCAGGGGAGGGCAGTTGGGGGCGATTGGGCTGGTAGAGAAACAGTTAGGTTTCAATCAGGCCAGCAGAGGAGTGGTTAGGGGGTGATCAGGCTAGCAGGCAGAAGTGGTTAGGGGCAATCAGGCATGCAGGCAGGCTAGTGGTTAGGAGCCAGCAGTCCTGGATTGTGAGAGGGATGTCTGACTGCAGGGATCGGGTCTAAACCAGCAGTTAGACATCCCTTGAGGGGTCCCAGATTGGAGAGAGTGCAGGCTTGGCTGAGGGACACCCCCCTCCAGTGCACAAATTCCATGCACTGGGCCTCTAGTAATAATAATAATAACAATAATAATAATAATAATTATTATTATTATTATTTTAAAATGACATATCTTACACATACCATAAATTAGACCTCCTCCTTTGAGTTTGCAAGCCAAGCAAACTCCTAGGATGCCTGACCTTTTGATTTTGGGAGAAGGAATTACATATACTTCATACAGAATATTCTGTGTTGTCCTTTAGAATTTCAGCCAAGTCAACTCACAGAAATAAGACACAGCTCTTAGAAAAGGCCTCTGAGTACCCCAAATAGCTCAAGGTATGAAGGGTCCTCCTTAAACTTTCAAACCCATATTCACACTTATATGCCATGTATTTTTTAAAGGCTTACTTACTAGTTCATGGTTGCTTGACCCACAGACATTTGAGGCAGCAAACCTCAGAGAGTGGGAAGGATGCTGAGATGAGCACACTGGCCACAGGGATGTGACCACTGGAGGAACAGGCGGTTAAGCGAATGCCCAGACGTGGAACTACAGCCCTGATGGCAGTGGCATTTCCCTAGCTCAGCTTCCTCTCCTTCAGGCACCCTTCCTCTTTCCAGTGTGGTCTAATGGCTCCCAACCCAATACACCCCAGAGGTGATGATCAGCCCCCCTTGAAACAGGGCAAGCCCGAGCTGGTGCTGGGAGCACTACTAGCATAGGAGGGGCCGACAGGGGGCTGCAGGTGGCCTTTTCTCCACCGCACGGAGACATGCACTTTTGGAGGTTCTTTATGCCGAGCAGTGAGGACAGTTATTCTGATGTCTCCAGGGGTGCCCACAGCCTTGAGGCCCTGGTTCCTGTCCACCAGCTAAAATGAAAACAGTAGCGTTTGACATTTACAACTGAGCTTGTGTGGGTCTGCACAGGCCCAGCACCTCTGGCATCAGATCCCTTGGTCACCTTGATGAGGAAGGTCATGAAGAAGGTGTGACCGCAGATTTGACCTGAGAGCTGGGCCTGAGCAATTGGAGGCTCCTCCTTGTGCTTGGAATGTACACTTTGGTGGCCTTCCCTACATAGAAACTGACCAAGGACACAGCTTTGAGGTAGGAATGTGGTGATGAGGCTATCTGGACTGGCTACGTGACTGGCCCCAGATAAGGGCAGATAAGGCCCTTATATGAACTTTTAAGACTTGGCAGGCGGGTGTGGAAACTACTTGTTTTGCTGCAGCCCATGACAAGCCTTGCATGTAAGTTCTCTTGCTCATGGAACCTGCCACCTACCAGTCTGCAGTGGTCTGTCTTTTTCTTCCGTTTCTCCCTGCCTTTCTATGGGGGAAGCAGATTCAGATGATCCCTGTGATCCAAAAAAGACGGCCCCCAACCCACCGTGCCTGCCAGTGCCCACTTCTCCCCATCAGCACCTGCCTCTCTGGCCACACTCCACTCTCTCTACCTAGGTCACAAAATGTTTCCACAATGCTTTCAGTTCAGATTCACTTACCACCTTCTCTGACTTCTCTTGCAGTTTTTGCCTTTACCTCATAATTAGTAACTTGTCACACGGCACCTCCTTCCTCTGTCTCTCCTTAACCCCTTAACTTCTTTATTTTTCTTTATAACAACATCCCTGATGTGTGTGTGTGAGTGTGTGTGTGTGTGTGTGTGTGTGTGTGTGTGTGTGTGTGTGTGTAAGTATGTATATGGATGTACTTTGGGGTTTGTTGGTTTATTGCCTATTTGCTCACAGGGCAGGGACTTGTCCCAGTACCTGAAATAGTATCTGGCAGATGGTGGATGCTCTGTACGTATTTGTGAACCAATTCTGTGCTGCGCTGCCCTCTGCTCACCAAGAGAACACATTTCAGAATCCACTAGCATGTGCCTTGGTTGGTGTGGCCTCTGTGGAGACTCCATAACAGTCAGTTTGTGCTGCTTTGATAGCAGGAATTCACTTAGCCTGGGTCTTGTCCTCATTCTATCCCTCTGCTCACTGTGAACTTGAAAGCTGGCATTGGTTCTTGCTCATGTTTTCATCCTAGCTGCTCCTCGAACATGCAGTTCCCTCTTACATTGGACCCTATAAAGAGTTTGCCGAGTTTCCTAGGTGTATGAATGTCTTTATATATGCTGTGGAAAGAGCTTTGTCTTCTAATTCTTCTTAGTCTCTGAGAGCGCCATGCACACAGAGCTGTGCAGAGAAAGGTCATGACTTGCTGGAGTGATCTATACATGCACACTGAAGCACTACTCACACTGCGAGGCTCAGTGCATGAGAATTACTTCAGATACACAGAAGAACAACAAAAATGTGACTGGGTTTTCACAGTTCATCTGCAGGACAAGACCTGAGATGTCCTGAGAGGTGTCTACCTAAGCCACTTTGCACTAAACCACCAGCGTGCACTGCCATCCCAGATTCATTCCTCTCGCACACACCACAATGCTAATAACCATCCAATGCTCTTGAACACTCACGATAATGCCAGGGACTGATTTAGCGCTTTGCATACATTGTCGCAATTAATCCTTACTTGAGGCATGGACTATTATTATCTTCCTTTTACATGAGTGGAAATTCAGACACAGAGAGATTAAGCAATTTGCCCAAGGTCACACAGTGAGTAATTGGTGGGGCTTGGGTTTGAACCCAGGCTGACTACTCCAGAGCCAACACTCTTAATCTCTGCTCTGCCACCGCCCTGTTATCTGGTTGATGCATCCAGTGACAGAGGCCCTTTTGGCCCGGGCTAGCTTGCTGTTTGATGTCTAATCCATAGAGGTGATAGTATGCAATGTGATTAAAAGTTGTGTGTGTTTTGTTTAAATCACAGGCTGTGACTGAGTGTCTCTTTAGCTGCAGTGAGCAAGGGTACAGGTTATAATGCATCACTTGCATCCCACACTCTCCTGGTCCAAAATTCCTCAACAAGCCCGGGCCTACCGATGTTTGAAATCTGCTTCTCAGTTCTGCGTTTGTGATTTTGTAATGACTTCCACACGCATTAGCATCCTATTAATGGGCTGCGTTATGGGAACGGTTGCCTTATGAAGTGAGAGGATTTTCTTTTCTTTCTTTTCGTTTCCATTAGAAGAGAAAGGTCTACAGAATGAAAATGCTCAATCTAATGAGTGTAACCTGGGAAGTAATTTCATGGGCCGTAGTACTTTGATGGCGATAATTCTTGGATGTCAAAAGGATAAGGGCACACTTTTCCGCTTCTAATTTTATTCTTAGAAAATGATGGTATTGAGCTATCCGTAGAGGGGCCCTGCAGATTAATTCCAGTTTTTCTTTTGTGGAAGAGATTTGAGGGAAGTCTTAATCGGCTTTATGCTTAACTCTTATCTCCAGGCTCTGCATTCAAAAAAGAAGCTGGACTCTGGTCTCACCTCCGCAGGCTCTGAGAGGGCTGCAGTTCCTCTAGGGCAGTGGTTGGCAAACTGCACCTCAAAAGCCACATGCGGCTCGAGCTGTGGTTTGCCGCTCTGTTGACTAAGGAGTTTGCCGACTACTGACCTAGACTCTCGATTCCAATAATTACAGGCTGTTGTTGTTCCTTGTGATTAAGCCCCTATCCCAGTAGTCGGCAAACTCATTAGTCAACAGAGTGGCAAACCGTGGCTCGTGAGCCACAGTTTGCTGACCACTGGGCTAGGGGAAGGCCGGCTGAGAGCAGCTGGTCTCCATTAGGTTTAGCAGCCCTGGCTGACTTCCCCAATAGCTGATTCTTTCTAATTTTCCACCAAAGATTCACATACTCACTTGTCTAAATTGAGCACTCCTTATTCTGTGATTCTTGAATGGCAGTTAGCATTTTCCTTGGGTTGGTGTTCACTAGTCATGACACTCAATTCTGTGTCCTTTCTGAGTCTTTGACCTTGAACATTTTCTGCATCCTCTAGTTGTTTTCTCCTAAATCCATGCTTCAGGTGGGAAGAGGAGCGAGGAGCACTCATACTTCATTAATTTATTTTAGTCAAGAGCAGTTTAATTTTCTTTCTTTTCATTCGGTAAAAATTGCGCTGGGGTGCTTTCCTGATTTCTCTCTCTTACTCCTCACCCTTCCATTTTCCATCCCCATACCTTTTCCCACTCCTCTTTTCTCTTCCCCTTGTCTCCGGTCCTTTTTCAAACCATGCCTGAGACGCAGGAGGAGCGGGAAAGGTCAGGAGGTCGGAAGGAGAAGGAGTGAGAGCAGCCTCTCATCACCTACAAGCTCCTTTTTTGCACCTGGAGCTTCAGAAATACAACTGAGGGTCATTAATCCAAGAACTATCCATTTAGTCAGACTCGGAAAGGGCAATCAATGTCTGTGGAAACCTCTCAGCTCTGAGTTTCCATCTTGGTGGAAGTTAGCAGGTCTGGTAAATCTTGGCTTGGACAAGGGCAGGGCAAAAACCAGCCACACCGTAAGCAAATGGAACATCTCCATATGCTACATCCTGCCCTAAATTTATATACAATCTCCCTCCAGCACTTCCACATCCTGCGTCTTACTCCAGTTGCAAGTTTCAATTCTAGAGACTTAAACCAAAATACCGAAAGAGGCCATTTTTACTATTTGTTAACTGTAAACATTGCAGCTGTTTTGGGGAAAAGGAGCTCTCATAGCTTTTCTCTGTTCCCTCCTCTTCATCACCACAATCCTAAGAGCAGCAGTGATGAGCACATACTGAGTGCCTACCTACTGTGTGCCTCACTGGGGATGATGAAGAGGCATTACAAGGAAACACACCTTTGGACAAACGCCAGTGTGCCTCAGGGTAGTGGTTTTCAAACCAGATTGTTTAGTACAGTGGTCGGCAAACCGAGGTTTGCGAGCCACATGTGGCTCCGAGCCGTGGTTTGCTGCTCTGTTGACTAATGAGTTTGCTGACCACTGGTCTAGTAGAACATGAAACCAAGTTAGTTGTGGAAACTGGCATTTTAAAAAGTAAAGAGGATGGAGTGAGATGGGACAAAATCGAAACATTTCAAAAAGATATTGTAAGATTTTTGAAACTTTGGATAAAGACACCATCTCTATCTAGAGTGGAGCATCTGGCAGCGCTGACAGATGCAGAGTGGAGGCTCCCTGGCCTTCCTTACAACCAGCCATGTGACTAGATCGGGCTGCCGAAGATGTCAGAGGGAAAATTCCACTTTCAGGAACAGCTCCTAAAACTCTCCACACAGGCTCTTCTGCTCCATCCTTCCACGTGCCAGCAGGATGGCACCAGGGCAGCACTGAAGCCACAAGGTGTCAGAGCCGCATTGTGGAAGCAGCCTGAGTCCCTGCACTGTCACTGGGGGAGGCCTACCCACCGAAGTCACCTGACCAGCGTCATTAGCTTTGGGCTTTGTGTGAATGAAAAATAAATGTCCCCTGGGTTAAGCCCAGTTGTCTCACCTACCTTGTATATGCATGTGTGTGTGTGCACACATGTGGCTGTGCTATAACATGTATTTCTTAGTGTAGATTTTAATAAAAAAAGTATTTGAAAGTCACTGCCCTGGACAGTGTGCTTCAAATGTGATCCTGGATCAATTGTAGTTGAATCAGTTGAGGTGCTTATTATCAGCACAGATTTCTGGTCCCTACTGAGTGTTGCGGCCCAGGAATGTTTAACATGTTTAACAAACTGCACAGACGAACCTTATGGTACCAAAGTTTAAAAGCCGCTTTGGCCCCAACATTGGTAGGAACATATTTTCTTGGCAACCCTGGGCCTGGTTAAATGCACCAAGCTTTAAACCTATTTTCTTTGGTCACAATCCAAAGTGTGAGTCTCTCCCTCTTCCTCACTCCATCTATATGCTACAAAATCTTATCACAACAATCCTCTGTTCTGATTCACATAATCTTTTTTAAAGAACAGCTTCCACTGTTCCCCTTCTTCCTAAAGACATTTACTATACTCCAGAAAGCCTGTTGTGTAATGAATAAATACCCCTATTCTTAAAACATCTTCCCTGAATATTTTCCTTACCTGTGGCTCTGCCCTGAGTTATCTGTTTTGCTCCCCACTCACATGGGGGCTGTTCATTTCCCACATTTTATATACTATTCTCAGGGTAAACAAGTGGGACAAGTCCTTTCTCTGCCCACTCCACTTCTGAACCATGACCGCCCCATTCTTTTGGGCCTGTGTCACTCAGTCAGTATGCCTTTGGTTACAGAATCTCCAAGTAGAAGGGAAATAAACAATATGAACATGTATGATCTAACATTCTGAGAAGTCAAAAGCTTGAGTGATAAATGGCTAATTCAGCAGCTCTTTCCATATTTCCTTCATGGTCACAAAATGGCTGCAGCAACTCCAGACACCACATCCCTCACAGCTGTGTCAGTATTAGCTTTCTGTAACTGCTGTAACAAATTATCACAAGCCTGGGGGTTTAAAGCAATGGAAATGTATTCTCTTTATGGTTGGCAGCCAGAGGTCTGAAATCAATATCACTAAGCTGAAATCAAGGTGTCAGCAGAGCCAAACCCCCTCTAAAGGCTCCAGGGGAGAATCTGTTCCTTGCCTCTTCCAGCTTCTGGTGGCTGCCAACATTTCTTGTCTTGTGGCTACATCACTCCCTTCTCTGCCTCAATCTTCCCAAGGCCTTCTCCTCTATGTATTTCTCTTTAGTGTCTATCAAATTTCCTTCTGCCCTTCTCTGCTGAAAGACACTTAGGATACTTGCAATTGCATTTGGGGGCCCACCCAGATAATCTCCCCATCTCTTGATCCTAAACTCAATCACAACTGCAGAGACTCTTTTCCCATACAAGGTAACAGTTATATGGTAAATTCCAAGGATTAGTGCCTGGTAGCTCTTCGGGCCATTATTCAGTTTATTGCAATGTCCAAAGGTAGAAAGGACAATTCTCTCATCTATAATTTTCTAACAGGGAGAAAGTCTTCTCCAGAAGCTTATGTCTTAGTCTGTGTTGGCTGTTATAACAGGATACCATAGACTGGATGGCTTAAACCACAAACATGTATTTTTCACAGCTCCAGAGGCTGGGGAGTCCAAGATCAAGGCATCACAGACCTGGTGTTTGGTGAGGCCACTCCTGGTTCCACTTTCATGACCCAGTTACTTCCCAAAGGTTACTTCCTAAAGCCATCACATCAGGGAGTTAGCAGTTTAACCTATGAATTTTAATGAGATGCAAACTTTAAGACCATAACATGCCACCCGGCCCTGGAGTTGGATCATGAACTCATGTACTGATATGTGGCCTCAATGGGGGACGAGGGCTCTGTCAGGAAGAAAAAAAAGAGAGGGTGGGGGAAACTAAGGGTTAGGAACTATTAATATCTGCCTCAGGAGCTCTGCTCCTTTAAGGCTGCTCATTGCGACACTCTCTGCCCTCCCAGCATGCTCTTCTTTTTTGGTTTTCTGCTCACTCCTCCTCAGGCATTGACTTTGGCATTTGTCTCATAGTTTTGTTTGTTTGTTTGTTTGTTTTTGTGGATCATCTAACCACTGACCACTCAGTTCTTTATCCTCCTCATCTTCCAGTGACCATTCCTACAGCTTCACCCTCGCCTGGACTTCACCTGAAACTGCTCCTTCTCTGAAACAACAGCTACAGTAAACTGCTCCTGTGACCATGTCCTCTGTCTTCCCCATGCACTCGTTCCACTCCTCCTCTCTTGCTTCTGCCTGTCCAGCAGCCACTCTTGTGTTGAGTTTCCTCCTGTCCAGAATATATAATATATTTTCTAAATACTCTTGACCCATGGTCCTTTCATTGATGTTATCTAGCAAAACCTCAATGCTGGATGAATTCCACTGTCTGCTCTTTAAATTTCTTCATTGTCTAATTCCTACCCCTTTCACTTTCAGCAGATAACTTTATGGCCTTTTTCACCATGAATATAGAAGACATCTGATAGAAACACTTGAATGCATCCCCTGACATTTATTTGTCTGTATATTGACAGTCTTATTATAGTGGCATGGAACTGCTTTCACTGGAGGTCAATCCATCTGCTTGTTCTATGACAAAGTTCTGGTCAATGAGATGCAAGTGGGATTGTGGTATTGAAATATTTAGAAAGCTTTTTGAAAAGAGAATGGGTACATGCCCTTTGCCCTAATTTTGTGGTCCCTTCCTCCATCCAGATGCCTGGAATAGGGATTTGATCACTAGAACTCTTGAAGCTGCATTGTAAGAAGGATGTCCATGGTATGGAGAAGTGAGACCAAACTATGTTTACCTTCTTCAAACCGTTTCTGTTTCTAGCCCAAATAAATACCATACAACTCTGCTCCCATATTCTAAAACCCACACTCTTAGGATGTTCTTCACATTTTGCTATGCTGAAATTACTCTAAAAGAACTTCTATCTCCTTCCCAACCATGATACATATTACAGAGCCTATTTCCATGTGCATAATGCTGGAAGACTTTATGTCCCATTGTCCTTTCCAATTCCTGATTTTCCTTTCCTGATGGAGATGATAGGGGCTAGGGGTAGGGTTGGGTATGAAAGAAGAAAAGGTAGCCCTATTATCCATATATAACTCTAGTCAGTTTTTGGCAATATTTGTTATAATTCTCTCTTCCCTGATTGCTTTCTGTCTCTTTCTTCTCTTGTGCTCCTGTTTCTATGCTCCTTTACCTTGTTTAGAAGTTGACCCAGAGCAGGGAAGATACTCAGACTACACATCATCACCAGCAAGCTTTCATTCCTATCTCCTGTTTTCCTTTCTGCTCTCTGATTTAGATAAAAACTAAAAAAAGGATGAATAGTTTGACATACTTCCACAGGGGGCAGAGAAAACATTCCTCTTCAGGAAACTATATATAATCTGATCATTTGTTCAGGGTCTGAATTGAACAAAGGAAAGGTTCTTGCAAAATAAAAACAAAAAAGAAATATGAGCCTTGACAGGTGTTGCTGAGTGATTAGAACATTGGCCTATGCACTGAAAGGTCACTGGTTCCATTCATGATCAAGGTCACTGGTTCCATTCCTGGGTTGCAGGTTTGACACCTGATCCTGATCAGGACTCATGCAGGAGGCAATCCATCGATGTGTTTCTTTCACATAGATGTTTCTCTCTCTTTCTCACTCTCCTTTCCTCCCTTCCATTCTCTCTAAAAATCCTAGGGGAGGATTAACAGACAAAAAAAGAAAAGAAAAAAAGAAATATGAGTAGGTGATTTACCTCACCAATCCCCACCCACATCTACCACTTTGCTGCCGAAGTGGCACTTCTGAAAGGCAAACCTGGGTGTTTACACTCCAGCTTAAAACCCTTCAGTGGCCCCATTCCAACATCATCTTCACCTCTGGTCCACTCACTCTCTCTGCCTCCATTTACCATGAATTACTTGAGTAACCCAGGCTGTTTTACATCTCTGCACTTTCTTTTTAAAAAAATGTATTTTATTGATTTTTCACAGAGAAGAAGGGAGAGGGATAGAAAGCCAGAAACATCAATGGGAGAGAAACATCGATAAGCTGCCTCCTGCACCGCTCCCCCCTCCCCCACTGGGGATGTGCCCGCAACCAATGTACATGCCCTTGACTAGAATCAAACCCGGGACCCTTCAGTCACAGGCCAACACTCTATCCACTGAGCCAAACTGGCTCTGGCTGCACTTTCTTTCTGTTGCTCTTTCTGGACTGACCCCTTACCCCCACCTCGCCCATTTAGCAAATACCCACTGAGCTTCAAGGCTCAGCTCAGGAATCTCCCTGTCTGTGTGAAGCTTCTTGTCCCCCTTCACTTCCCTTCTCCCAACCTTTCCCTTCATTCTATCCCCTCTAAAACCTACCATAACGTGTGTCATATTTTATTACAAAATTATTTGATATGTTTCTATCCTTCTATTTGACTGTAAGCTCAGTGAAGGCAGGCACAGTGCTTATTTATTCATTCATTGACCAAATTCACAATTTTTTTTGTAGTAGAATTCATTAATAGAGAAATACAGACTAGAAATCGACCTTCATGTCTAACCCCTGCATCTCCCTCCCCTGCCCATCTTATGTGTACTTAAATCCTCAGTGCCTAGTTCAGTGTTTGGCACACAGAAGCCCCACAGCTGTGCTCTGAATGAATGAATAACTATCCTTCCAAGATAGTTCTCAACCCGGGACACACCTGGTCGTAAATGTGAGTTTAAATCCTCACTCACAGCGTGCAGCTTCCTCACTTCAAGGTAACCCCGTGCATGTGCTCCCTGGTGGTTTATTTTTGCTAACTCTGTGTCTGAGTCTTCAGTCTCCTCCAGGTCCTGTTTACTCTGACTATTCAAAGCTCTCTCTACTCTTCTGCTGGAGCAGTGACATTGGGAGGAAGTTTTCCCACTGCCTGTGCAGGGCAAATTGGTTTCTAAACAGTCTTGCTCACAGTCTCCATTAATATTGTACTGTAGAGCAAGGCAGGGTAAAATATTCAAAGTAGCAGGAGTTACTTTTTAGGATGATTGAATATGATGAAGGAGCCAAGGACAAAGGATAATTTATTTCAAAAGAAGTCAACACCTTTGCTTTGCACTAGCTCTTGCAGCTAAAAAATAGGGCTTGTAATTGGACTTGCTTTATGAAAATCTCATTAGCATTACCATATAACTAAAATGCACAGCTCCATAGTTAATTGCAATCCTGCACTGCGGTTAACAACTACAGTGATGACATTTGCATTTTGCACATAAAATTAAAAATGCATGTCAGATAGGTGCTCTTTCAGGAAAAAAAAATCCTTGAATAACATTGCATTCACTACAATAATCGGAAAGATTTTGAATTTGAATGGAAATTATATGTAAAATGTGAGCTTTAGAAAGACAGAGGAGCCTGATCAAAGAAGAGAGGAAGCTAAATCTGAAACATCACAGAGACAAAACTCAGGCAGCTGGGATCTTCTTCAGGGGCAGGGACCTGAAAAAGTGGGTGGGCTTTGTGCAAATACAACCCTTTCTTCTGAAGGGCTCCTGTCACTTCCCAGGCTTCGGGCTCATCTTGGTGCTTTCCCTCTAGACTGTAAGCTCCTTGAGATCATGGACTTGATCTTTTTAAACCTTTATTTCTCACAATGCTTAGCATGTAGTAGGTAGTCAATTATTTGTAGGTGTGAACAACTTGAGTCCTCTCTAATCGAATCCAGTAGACACGAGAGGCTGTGTAGTGAAGTGCAATGAAGTGCATGTTCACTTTGATGTCCTTGAACCAGTTACTTCCACCTCTCTAAGCCTCCATTCCCTCCTCTGTGAAGTGTTTTCTGCCTTAGAAGGTTTCTGAGAAGATTCAGGAAGATAATGTATATGTAGTACTTAACATAGCACAGGGCCTGGCATATAGCAAGTGCTATTATTGTTGTTGTTACTGTTGTTTTGGGGCTAAAGATCATGGGAAAAGGTTGAGGTATAAATCACTTCATATGTCAGTCCTGATATTATTCAACTTACAAGGCAGAGCAGTGTTACCATGAGTAATAGTATTTGCCATAAGAGTTGATGACTTTTGTTCTACTTTACCAAGTAGGAAAATGAGGCCTAAAAGGAGGGGTGTAAGACGATAATACCACCCCTAGGCGATGAGACTCGTTGGAAACTCTAAATTGTCTGCTTCTTGGAAGACAGCAATGTACCAGGAACTAGAGTCAGGAAGGAATGGCAGAAGTGACATAGTATGGCCCCCTGTGGTCACCGGGACTTCCTCCCTGCCTTCTCCTGCTGGAACTCGAAGCCGCAGAGGACCATGGATGTAGACCTGATTGGTGTACAGCTGGACATTCTGGACTATGGATAAAGTGAAGGATCAGAACTAGAGTGCACATATGTGTATTGTCAGCATGGAGAAGAGTTGGAACTCTGGGTGCGGGTGAGCTCCCCATGGCTGGGGAGCACGCCTGCTCTCATGGAAAAAGAATTGGTGCTGATGATGCAATAGAGAAGTGTGGGAAGAGAAAGGGCAGCGAGGCCAGGAAGGCTGCAGGAGGGGAGAGATTCATCGGGTAAGAAGTTCCCAGAGTCGGCTCAGCTTGGCGTCAGGTCAATGAGGGCCATTGGATTTGTTCATAAAGAGGTCATTGGTGTGTTCTCCTCCAAGAGGGACATTACTATAAAGTGGTGTGCGTGAGTTCTTAATGTCAACAGCAAGTACAGAATGAAAGGGTGGAAAGGAGATGTAGGAAGATGTAGGCTATGCTTTGGTGGTAAAAGAGCTTGGCCAGTAGCTTGAGAGTACAGCAGAGCTAGAAAGCAATGTGTACAGTATTGGAGAGACTGAGAGTAGGAGCTGTGAGAAGAGAGAGAGAGAAGACCTGAGACTGCAGATGGTGGCAGCCCATGTCCCAAGTTGCACAAGGCTCTAGTGATCTGTGCTGTAGGACCTTCCTTTTTGGGCGAGGTGCCCCTTTTCTTGGCCCAGAGCCCTGGTTCTTACTATATATTGAGTCATCATGCTCGATTCATTCATCTGTCTCCTTTTTTGATGGTGAATCCCTTAATGGCAGGAGCCATGTTTATTTATCTGAGCATCCCTAGTGCCATTTCAGAGCCTGACAGTCAATAGGATTGCCGAACTCAACTGCATAGTCCCTCATGGCCAGTCTGTTCCATCAGCTGGAGTTTACAATCAGTAATTAATCACACATCCCCTCTGTAAATCCTCCCTTCTCTGCCTCCATCTCATATATGTCTGATATTGTGCTGAGAGAAGTCTGGATAGAGTCCTCCCCATTCCTGGGGGAGCAGATGAGAACACGTGGGCACTCTGTCTCACTCGTTGCTAAATGAATTGTGAGGCATTAACTGAAATGAAGCCACAAAGCCAGAGTCCTCTCTCCCAAAGCTGTCCTTGAAGACTCTCTGCCTCAGAGTCTGTCCCCCTTCTCTCTCTAGTACTCTTCAGTCTGGCTAGTATGTTTTTTTTTCAACTCTCCACTTCCTGTGCTCTATTTCTACTTTTGGAAGCCTGTTTTTAGACCCAACCTTTCATTTTCTACTCAAAGGCTCTTTGCAGACTCACTATATCTAAGAAAATAATCTTGAACGGTAATCTGACAGTTGCGGTTGAGCCAGTGTTGATCATCCCCTTCCAATCCTATGGGTCCAACTCAGACAAACCAAAACATAAGAGCTTTTGTTAAGAAATTACCCTAAGTCCTCCAGTTTAAAGTGTTAGTCCTTCATGGAAAGGGGTCAAAATCACTACTAGGGTGCCAAAGCTGTGTACTAGACTGCCTGATTTCCTCAATAAGTAAATACTTGCAGAGCTTTCCAATTAATGGCAAAAACTTTTCCTATTTCACTCACACTTAAAAAAATAATTATTTTCTTTCTCTGAAAAACTTTTTACTAGCGATTTCTTTAGTTTAATCCCCTACTATTCAATCTGTATACGTTGGCTTCCCACATGTTGCGGGATTAGGCCAGGTCTGACAGTGAGCTGGGCACCAGGGACAGGCGTAGTGGGTTGTAATTTTACTCCTGCCACTGATAGCCTTCTCCACACTCACCCTCCTATGAGTCACAGTTTGCAGAACTTAGGGTCCGAGATAGGGCAGCATTGTCTCGCAGCCATAAATCAAGATTGTGTTTGTAGAGTTCACTTTCCTGATTTGTGCTCAGGCTTCTTCTTGTTTTCCTGGAACAAGGGCATTTGTGCCCAGAGTAGCTGCTTATGTCAGCTGACTGTCATTTGCCATACCAGGTCCATGCTGCTCTTCTGAGAAGCCATGTAGAGGAAAGAGTAATTCTTCCTGATGCTACATTAAATTTATCTGTGCTAACTATGTTGCAGGGGTCCAAACTGCCTTAAAACCTAGACCAAGTTCAACAAATGACTCACTCTCAGGCATGCAAGCTAGGGAAAGCCAGTGTGCATACACACACACACACACACACACACACACACACACACACACACACATCCCCTAAAATACAGCCCTTGTCGATGTTGCCCTACCATGCAACTTCTGCCTTGAGCTTCTCTCTGTTTGGAGTCTTTTGGTTCCTGGTGAAGACTCTTTTCTTGCTGATGTGGGTCAATGCATAGCAGGGTTTGGTGGTGAGGGAGTGACCCATGCACAGTGCTTCCTAACATGTTCAAGGGCAACTTCAGGGAACTGAAGGCCTCTAGCCTTTGCGATGCCCTGCATGAGCCTTTCTTCCAGCTTGCTCTGTGAGCCAACACAATTTGCCATTTGCCTTTTTCTCCCTGCTGCTGCCTTTGCTGATGGAAAGCCACCCTATCTCCAGAGGTGCCATGTTGAAGTCCTTATCCAATGCTGATGCTGCTTTCTAGCAGCCCACAGCAACACAGAACTATCTGAAGCATATACCTAAAAACTTCATTTTGTCCACCCTGCTTTCTCTGTGGCCCACCAGAAAAGGAGCTGCTTCTTTTATCCAGCTGTCAGCCATTTCCCATAAACATCTGGCCCAGTGAGCTGTGTTGTGGCAGGCATTGCTTTAGTACCAACAGGCTGGCCCTCTGCCAGGTCCTCATCAGTGGTGACTCCATCTTGCTACTGATTGCTAAGTATGAGTCAGAGGTGATGCTGATGAAACCCTGGGCAGGTCCTGACAACAAGGGCAGACCAAGCCATGCAGGGACCGTAGGCCTGACATTGCTCTACAGAGCTGCTTGGTGCCATGTTAGTGTGAAGAGTATGAAATGCAGTTCAAATACCCTGTGCACTCTCACAGGCTGGGCTGTCAGAGACACCGAGGAGAAGTGCATATTAGTTTCTGTAGGAGTCGTGGCCAGCAACACAGCTTCTTAGTTGGGTTTAGTTTGAAAATAAATGCCTTACTGGCTAATGACACTTATCAACTCCTTTTTTTTGGGGGGGGAAGAAAATTGTCACGGTGTAGACCGATGTGTGCCTTTAATAATCTTATCATTAGTCCTGAGTACTATAGTAATAATTCATAGTTTGTCCTTCATCTTTTGTAGACATTATTGTATTTATACAGCCACAGCTGGTGAGTGACCATATCATTAGATAATTCCTGTATTTTGAGAGGTTAAATTTTCTATAAACCAATTTATAGTTCTTAATGTGTTCTTGCTTGGTCTTTTTAAAGAAGTTGAAAAAGAATGTTCTACAGAACTCTGTCTTGCTCTGTGGCGATGAAGTCAGGTAGACCTCCTGTGAGGCTGACTACAACTGTGAGGTGGCCGTGAAAACTTGGAGGCATTTGGGGCATGCCTCGTCATCACCACTGGTCAATCTCATGGGTCCTGTCACCACTTTGGTGAGCTGGTGGTACAACAGAGATGTCACCATCACCATAGTAGAGACTAGAATGAGGGCCAGTCACAGGGTCATTTCCCAGATAAAAAGAAAGAGTTCATTCTAGTTATTATTAGGAGGAATTTCCTAATGGAAAATGCTTCTCCACAAAAAAGGATTTTATCTGTACAAAAAGTTATTGCTTATGATACTCAGAGTCAATTCCCATTGGCATCTGTGCTCTGGAAAATGACACATCATCACAAGAGAAATAAGTATTTTTTCCCTATGTTGGCCAAAAGCCAAGTTGTTAATTGCTAACCAATAAAGATATAGTCAAGGAGGAAAAGAATTATTAAAGAGTTTTAATTGCCCCTGAAATTCCAGATGGAAACTTTTCTGAATATTTAGGTACACTTGAGGTAGCAGAAAACTCCAAAGGACTATCTAAGTTCTTTGGTTAGACTAGAATTTGGTTTATTTAACATTCCTAGAAATGGCTCATTGGCTGAGACTTGTACATATGTTTGTTATACAAGAGAATTTCTCTGTATAACCTCAGGTGGATTATAATAAGACTAGAGGCCAGGTGCATGAAATTCCTGCATTGGGTGGGGGGTGTTTTCCTCAGCTCAGCCTGCACCCTCTCCAATCTGGGACCCCTTGAGGGATGTCCGACTTCCCTCTCACAATCCAGTACTGCTGGCTTCCAACCACTCACCTGCCTGCCTGCCTGATTGCCCCTAACTGCTTCTCCCTGCCAACCTGATCACTCTCTAACCATTCCCCTGCCAGCCTAATCAATACGTAACTGCTCCCCTGCCATCCTGATTGCCCCTAACTGCCCTCCCCTGCTAGCCTGATCACCCCTAACTGCCCTCCTTTGCCAGCCTGGTCATCCCTAACTGCCCTCCCCTGCAGGTCTGGTTGCCCCCACCTGCCCTCCCCTACAGGCCTGGTCCCCCCCCAACTGCCCTCCCTTGAAGGCCTGGTCCCTCCCAACTGCCCTCCCCTGCTGGCCATCTTGTGGCAGCTATCTTGTGTCCACATGGGGATGGCCATATTTTGTGTTGGAGTGACAGTCAATTTGCATGTTACTCTTTTATTAGATGTGATAAGAACATACATATAGTAATATTTATTAATTCATATTAACATGAGCTAAAGGTAAATGCACTAATATTTCTTAGCTATGCTGACATTTTATACCAAATGAATATAGGATTTAGCCTAAGAAAATAATATTTTTATAAATTAAAATGAGGTGAAAAAATGTTGACCAGCTATATAAAAAGGTCAGCAATTCAGTTGTGGAATCCAGGTTATTTCTTTTTTACTGCCCAAAATTTTGTTTATAGTCTCAATATTATATAGTCGAAATTTTTCTCACACTATAAAGCATTGGTAATGTTTTCAATCCATTACTACTTACTGGAGTATAATGTAAATTCTCCTGTGTGCTTTAATAGTTCTTTAGAAATCATTTTTTTGGATTGCTCTTCATTGAGTGAGAAGGAATTGCTTGATATGTTCCATATGTTCTTATTAAAGCTAAGATTTTAAAAAATATCAAGGACTAGAAAATTCCTGAGTCATGTAAGATTTTGGTCAGAGGAGACAGAGGAAGAGAGAAGTATAAAATGACAAAACGGTGGCTGTGGTGGAAGCCATCGCCTGACATTGCAATGGCAGGTTACTTTGTGGAATGATAGTCAGTGGTTAGTTTTGATTTTAGTTTATATATTAAGGAAAATTTTAAACTGTTTCAGACAAATAGATTGACCACTTGCATTTCACAACATAATGTGTGTACAGCACTTAACACCATTCCTAGAGCATGCTGACTTCACATTCACAATCGGGATTCTGGGACAGGATTCCCATGCCTATAAATGCTATGGTTTCAGAGAAGAGAGCTGATCCATTGTTTTTTCCCATCCAAGTCTATAAATTGATTCATTAATTTATTCAACAAATATTTATGGGGCACCTGTTGTGCTAGGATAGTCTGGGAAATAGTCTTTTATGAGTTGTGATCTACAACAGATTAGTCCTAGTTGTTGAAGTAACAGAGGACTCTGAATTACCAATCAACACAAATAAGTCAGGAGTAGCTCAGAGCTCTTCAGAGGCATGCCATATAACCTGGTTGTATAGACATTAAAGGGGCATGCATTTTACTACCTGAGCATGTTGATACTAGTCAGATTGCCACTATGCATCTTAGAGGTGAACAGGCAAAGAAGTCTGTCAGTAAAGTACAACTCTTCTAAGTGAGGGTGATTTTATTTTGGAATATGGACAAAAATGGATTTTTTTGTAAAGGGCTTAACTCTAGAAACACTGGTTGCAAGTTAGGGACCAGCATGTCATGCGTTTACATGATCAAGGATGTGAGCATAATGATTCAGAATTCAGATTCAGCATAATGTAAATAAACCTGATCTTCGAGAAGCAGCTGTTTCTTTATGACTCAGTTAATGTGCCTTACAAAATCTGAAGCTCTGGAACTAGAGCTTGAAGGTATAGAATTAATCATAACATTTAATAGTCGGGTCCTAAACGCACTGTCTTAATGGAAGTTTGCCTTTTCATTGTCATCCAGTTATTTTTCCATTGAAATCTGAACGCAATGTACCATATTTTACAAAACAGAAAAAGCTCCTAAAATGGGGAAGTTCCCAGGTTGTTGTTTTCATGAATCATTGCTGCTATGCTTATCATAACTAGGTAGGGTGGGGATGGAGTTCTTCTAAGAATGATGGCATTTATGTGCAAAAACCAAGCATATATAAATTATCTTTAAAAGGAGTGGAAGAAATGTCAGAAGTAAATGCCCTTGGCTAAAGTCTGATTTGCATCAGAGCTACTGTTAGGAAATGATCGAACTGATAGGGTGGTCTGCTGTGAAATACAGTTTTGTACTCCATGACATACCTGGAGCTAAAATCAATGACTATTCCTGTTCTCAACACTTGAGAACAGAAATAGTCATAACTGGAGAGATAACACTGTTTTCCTCCTGAATATGTTAAAGCCAATGTAAAATAGGAGCATTGTTTTATTGGTGAATGCACCTAAATCATCCAGCTATTTCTGTTATGAATGATTTAGACACAGTTCTATTGCATTGTGGGAAACAGCTCAGAGGAAGTCTTGGAATATCTCCAAGTTCTAGATTCCCTTGTCTGAAGTACATATAATAAGCCTTTTATTTTCTTTATTTTGCCTAAGACTGTCTCCATTCAGTGATTCCATTTTCTGCTTTAAATATTGGATCAGTTTCTGAGATATTGAACAACCAAATAAATAATAGAAAAACATACGGTTAAAACTCTTCTTGGTTCACCACCTAAGGGTTTTGCACTGTAAGATAGGGGGCAAGTGCATGTTTCCACTGCATTGTTTATATTGTAAATAAATAATGTGATGTATATATTTGTACTCTTGTTTTTAAACTATATGAAGTACTGTGGGGATTATGTATTTCATAACATTACTAGGTTTTTAGAAGCTTTTATCAGGTATGTTTTCTCATTCAACTGAACACTAAAAATATAATTATGATAGAATGGAGAGTCCTCAAAAATCTGACTTTAGAAAGAAATTCTTAAAGTTGTTACTGGGAGAATTGAGGTGTTAGATGCAGAAGTACCTTCTTAAGGTTAAGTTTTTGTATTTTTTACCTTAGGGGAATATCAGTAGGAGATGCTGCAGGAATATTTTAGGGTGTTCTAGATGATATTATATCTGTTTCCATAAAAATTATGTGTGTAACTTTAATTATGTAACCCACAAATAGGGTAAATTATAATCCTATCCATTTGAGAATGTATAATCTCTTAAAAACACACTTAGATATAAGCCAGATGTTAAATTGAGTAAATGAGGTATTGAAATAATGTACTTTACTTTCAAATATATTACCCTAGTATTTTTTAAATGATGCAAAATTGGTAGCAGCCAAAATATATCAGAATAAATTATCAGGCTCATACAGCTTTGCTGGAGTAGGGTATTGTGTTGAAAGTTGAAGTTTGGCAGTTGGTAGCCTGATAGTATGTGGATAATGAGATGGTACCTAAGAAGGAGCTTGTCTTAGGTCTGTGAGTCACTATTTCCCATGCCTGCATCCACTGGATTAACTCTGGCCAATGGACTCAGGACACGTCCAGTTCACTCTTTTTAAAAAAACAAAAAACAAAAAACTTTTTATTGTTTTATTTGGGGGGCAGAGAGAGAGAGAGAGATCAATTTGTGCCACTTATTTATGCATTCATTGGTTGATACTTCTGTGTGCCATGACCAGGGATCTAACCTGCAACCTTGGTGTATTGGGATGACACTCTAACCAACTGAGCTACCCAGCTAGGACCCCAGTTCCCAGTTGACTAACTCCAGTAGTGTAGTCATCTTGCTTTGGTCCATGAGGACTATCCACTGAAGAATATAGGAAACCATTTTAATCTACATCCTCTGCTTGTTGTGTAATTTACTCCAAAAAGTCATCTTGGGTGCAGAAAAGAGGGCACATGCAGAGTTAGGATTCTGCCAGAATGGTGTGACCTTGGGAGTTCAGTGAAATGGCCAAGGTGTTATTGAAATGACAGGCTGTGGGATTTTGGCTGGGTAAGGAAGTAAGGTATGAAAGAAGAAGGCTGATGGGCAAGTAGAAACTGGAGGTGGTCAAGGGACTGAAAATGCAAATCCAGGGACAGAGTAAGAAAGGGCAAGCTGAAGAAAAGGCTGGTGTGGCCAAAAAGCAGGATTCTTGAATTAGCGACATAAGCTGTGGAGCAGGTATGGATAATGGCAAGGTCCGGGTGTAACCCCAAGAGTGGGCAGCAGAGATGGAGAGAAGTTAAAGTAATTGGAAATGGGGAAATTGAGACCCCAAGTCCAGATTATCTTATGGATTTTGAAATCACTGCAAACATTGGCTGGTTTGGGGGTTGAGAGGATCACTGGTAAGAAAACAAAAAGTGAATGAGAGGCCCAGATATGAAAGCTACTAGGAGAGGAAAGGAGATGTTTTACAGAGTAAATGGCACAAAGGCCTGAAAATGGCAATGGGGACAATGAAACATCAACTATCCCTCCACCTGGTGTGTAAGAGAATAAGCAGCCACCGCTTGAGAGGTCCACAGAAGTGGTGTCTTCCAGCAAAAACCAGGTTTTATTTGGACTAAAAAGGTGAAGGGACTATTCAGAGAGGAAGCTGATGAAATAGGAGCGTTCACTAAATATGGAGCACATTGAGAGCATGGTGGAAGGTTTGGGCAAGTGAGAAGAAATGGGGAGATAGACCAAAATATTGTAGGGGATCATCCTGCTAGAGGATTGATGATTGAGATGTTCTTATATTTGGGCATTAACAGATGAAAAATAAGTTGATAGGCTTGGGGTGACTGGCCCAGTGATCGAAGGGCTTGTCTCACTTGGCCTGAGGTCAGGTGTTTCTGCACATGCTACTGCTTGGGATGTTCTTGAGTCAGAAATTGCAGTTTCAACCTCTGTACATCTTATTGTCACATTGGTCTCAAGGCTTTAACTTCAACACCTGCTGGAGTTTTGGCTATCTCAGATGTGAGTCATTAATAATCCCATAGATTGGGGTTGAAGGATCCCACATGAAGATTAGGAACCTTGGATATTGAGTGTCAGTTCAGTTGAGAGAATGGAGTCTTGGCAATTCTAGAAGATGCATCTCTATAGCCGAACAGCCTGGGGTATGCTCGGATATATATATCTGTGCTTATCATTAGAATTCAAGGAGTTAGGATTTACTTTGGGTGTTATATACAAGCTTTTCAACATTTATGAGTCAACAGTTTGTCCTCACTAGCCCCTAATTGTAAATCAGAAGATCTTATATCAAATATAATCACTGAGCCCTGTAATTCAAGTAATCCGGTTACATACAGCACATCCTCAATTTTTAAATTGTAAAAACTTGCAGGAGCTGCAAGTTATGTGCTATTTTAATTTCATTATAACAAAATATAGCTGGAGGTTCTGTGCCAAATTAACAAACACAAATTATTGGGGAGGTTATTTATTATTTTAATTATGTGACATTATCTTTCCCCACTGACAAAAGCAATCAAAATGACTCAAATGGAATCAGGGAAAATGAACTGACTCCCAAAGGTTATAAGTGTTGTTGGAAAATGTCATGCATTTATTAAATTTCTTACATGATAACAAAAAACGGGTAGTGAGGTAAATACACATTGGCTCCCTCCTTATGGGTTTAAAATTTGGCTAGAAGTAAAGAGAATTCTGTAGATCATTTCATCAAATCCTCTCACTCTCTACAGGAAGCTGACAGGTCAGGTGCAATGACAATTTCCAGTGACTAACCTATACTGACAAAATGTCAGGCAAGACTTAGATAGTACCAGGAACTAAACTAAATGACAATTCTATATAATAAAACCCTAATGAGAAATTGACCAAATGGTGGAACGACCAGCAGAATGATGGGTCACTATGATGTGCACTGACCACCAGGGGGAAGATGCTCAATGCAGGAGCTGCCTCCCTGGTGGTCAGTGCACTCCCACAGGGGGAGTGCCACTCAGCCAGAAGCCAGGCTTACAGCTGGCGAGCACAGCAATGGTGGCGGGAGCCCCTCCGACCTCTGTTGCAGGAGGGTGGTAAGGAGCAAGGAGTCCCGGACTGCGAGAGCTCTGGACTATGAGAGGGATGTCTGACTTATGCCCGATCCTCCCCCTCCCCCTGTGGCTTATCATTAAGGGGGGATTGGGCTTAAGCCAGCAGTCAGACATCCCCCGAGGGGTCCTGGACTGCAAGAGGGCACAGGCCAGACTAAGGGACCACCCCCCCTCCAGTGCACAAACTTTGTGCATCAGGCCGCTAGTAATGTCCAATATCGCAGAATTATAGTCTTAGACTTTGGATTGCTATAGCATTGTGTGGCCCAGTGTTGGAATCTCCTTGATAGTGGCCTTGTGGACCATTACTTGCTGCTCCTGAACACTCCCCCTGATGGGACGTTAGATTTTCCCACAGCAGCCCATTCTGTTATGCGGTAGCTCTTCATATTGGAAAGTCTGTAGGTCAAGTTGGTTTTGTTATACCTATGAATTCCACCCTTGGGTCCTACTCTCTGAAGCTAAGGCCTGTGAGTGTTTGCCAATAGCGATTATATTCACTCCAATTCTCTTCTTTTCCAGGAAAGATGTCTCTAGTTCTTAAAGTTATATTCATGTGGGGCAAAGGTGAAGTGAAGAAAAGGGAGATAAAATAATGTGCTGTGGCTTACTATGAGAATTCAAAGAGTTAGGGTTTGCTCTCAGTCATTATACTAGTATATAAGCTACTTAACCTTTTTGACTTAACAATGTGTCCTCATTAGTCCCTAATTGTAGATCAGAGGACCTTATATCCAAAATAATTATTGAGCTTTGTAATTCATGAACTCTAGTTGCAACATATTTTCAATTTTTAACTCATGAAAACACTAGTTACATGGAAAAGAAAGCAAATGCTACATACTATAACACGAAGGGGATTCCAAGGGAATGAGAAGTGAGACTTTTTATTTGTAAAGACTGGGCTGAGACTCCTAAAGTAATATCACAATCCATAGACTTCATGTTACACTAAAACACACCCATACTAAAATGTTACAGCTTTGTTATAAAACATGACATTCTTAATTATTTCACTCTATCATAAAAAAAAGGAAGACAACGTCTCTTCCCACCTCTTCAAATATTAGTTAAAATTCCAGGAAACAACTATATGCTAGGTATTCTTAGCTAAGATTTAAATTAGATTTGGGAAAGTTATGTATGTGTCATTTTCAATGGTTTATGGACCATAAAAATATAAATATATTTTGATTCTTAATTTTAATCCTAAATTTTATTTATTTGTTTTATTTATTCTCTAGAAAATGTAATTTCTTCATGAATTCAAAATATTTAATTACTTATTTTCTAAATTGGGGAGATGAATCCACACACCCATCTGACAAATCTAGCCACGCAGATGTTGATGTTTGTTCAAAGACTGATTAACCTACAGATAGAACTATTTTTGAAACATGGTCTACGAAACCAGAGACAAATAAACTTGAAATGGGATTTTGTTACTTACAAATTGCTTTGAGTCTGGTGGGATTTTCAAATTCTGACCTAACTAGATTTGGCTCTATGTAGATTAGCTGTTGAAAGGTTTTTTTATACATAGGCTTACAACCGTTTATTCACCCACTCATTTACACATCATTTTGTGTGCTGAGAACTAGAGGAAAGTGGAATAAGGAGTAGGTCCAGTGAAAATATTTTTGCTAAGTGTTTGCTATTTCTTGGCTAGGATGATGATGTTAGACTTTGGAGATGTATGTTTATGCAAATTAAAATTAAATTTGATAATTAGGTGTTTTACACAATGACTATTCAATTTATTTAAGCTCCACTACATCCTAGTCACCTTACCAAACATTAGAGGGGATATAAAGAAGAATAAGATAGTTCCTATTGCACATTGTGATCAGTGACCTCAATACCTATAGAAATAATTCTTTTCCCCATGCATGGTCTTTTTGTGTTCTTATTTATGTGATTATTAATGTTTAATAGTATAATAAGCCAACATGAATTTAATGTTTCATGTTTGAAACACTGACAATAATCTACCCAGGTACTACTATTCCATGCCATCTCCCTGCCTCATCACACCTAATATAGTCACTATTTTTTTGCATTTTATATAACTTTTTATATATATATGCACACATAGGGACAAAAAGTTATATAAAATGAATTTTTTTACTTTTTCACTACAAGTAATCTTTGGAACTTGCTTTTTCATGCAGTATCATGAAAAACCCTTGTTAAGATTCCTCTGGGGAGAACCAAGATGGTGGCATAGGTAAAACACCTATCTTGCCGTCATACTCAGCAATTTTAATACTACAACTTAATGAAAGAACAAACACCTTCCAGAATCACCAGAAAGCTGGCTGAGTGAAAATTCCACAAATAAAAGTGAAGATAAGACACTGTGACTCGGAGGAGCGGCGGCGGACAGCGTTGAAAGATTCGCACGGAGAGAGGTTTGGAGCGCGAGCCAGCGGAGAGGGCAGGAGGCTGAAAACCGGTCAGTTTTCTCGAACGGGGAGACAAAGACGTCCCACTGGGCTGATTCTCCAGCTTTGGGCGAAGTCCAGGGAACCCACTATCATACGGGGTGAAAACTGTACAGTGGGAGGGCACAACGAAGCTCGGGTGCTGCAGGGTCTCCCAGCTTGTGGAGAAGGCAGCTTCCGCGCGAACAGCTCAGCGGCGTGACCGCGCAGAGAGCGCTCTGCGACTTGCTATCTCATTCGGGAAACCGTCAGACTGCTTTGTTTTACGACCCTGGGTGAGACGTTGGGCGTGCAGACTCATTTGGGGAGAGTCTGAATTCCCCGGCAGCCAGTGGAGCTCGGCAGCGTTTCTCTCTCAGAGGTGCTGGCGGTCATTGCCCCCAGCACAGAGTCCCTGGGGCTGCATAGGGAGGAACTAATGCTGTCTGCTTGGCCTGGAGACTCTGCCCATCCAACCTGAGCACAGCTGAGCTTCACAGACAATTGGCCTGGATGTCAATCCTCCAAGTGCTAACAACAATTAACCTGAGCTTAACTTCAGCAAGACTGTGCAGCCCATATCCACCTCAGGTAACTGGGGAGGCTGAGCCACTGTCCCTAGTAGGAAGTCTACCACACAAAGCTAATTGACCAACTCAGGGAAGCAGCCACCATGCAGAAACATGGAAAGAAATCAGATGTGAAAGAAATGGAGGAAAAAAAATGACTGGACATGGAATTCAAAACCACGGTTATAGGGTTTTTCAAGAGGCTCCTAGAAAAGGTCGAGACCTATAAGGAATTAAGCAAGACCACAAAGGAAATGAATGAGTCCTACAAGGAAATGAAGGAGACCCTCAAGGATATAAAGGAGACTCTCAAGGATATGAGAAAGGACCAACCAGAAATTAAGTATACACTGACTGAAATAAAAAATATTATACAAAGACCTAAAAGTGCTCTGGAGCACCCCAAGAACCAAGTTAAAGATTTGAAATACAAAGAGGTAAAATCCAGCTGAAAAAGCAAGAAACCAAAAGAATCCAAAAAAATGAAGATAGTGTAAGGGGCCTCTGGGACAACCTCAAGCATACCAACATCCGAATTATAGGGGTGCCAGAAAAAGAGAAAGAGCAAGACAATGAAAACCTATTTGAAGAAATAGTGACCGAAAACTTCCCACACCTGGTGAAAGAAATTGACTTAGGAGTCCAAGAAGCACACCGAACCCCAATATATAGGAACCCTAAGAGGACCACACCAAGGCACATCATAATTAAAATGCCAAGAGCAAGAGACAAAGAGAGAATATTAAAAGCAGCAAGAGAAAAACAGATGGTTACCTATAAGGGAGCACCCATACGATTGTCAGCGGATTTCTCAACAGAAACGATGCAGGCCAGACGGGAGTGGCAAGAAATATTCAAAGTGATGAACAGCAAGAATCTACAACCAAGATTACTCTATCCAGCAAAGCTATCATTCAGAATTGAAGGTCAGATAAAGTGCTTCGCAGAAAAGAAAAAACTAAAGGAGTTCATCACTACCAAACCAATATTATATGAAATGCTGAAAGATATTCTTTAAGAAGAGGAAGAAGAAAAAGATAAAAGTGTAAATTAGGAACAACAAATACACATCTATCAACAAATGAATCTAAAAATCAAGTGAATTAATAAGCTGATGAACAGGATATACTGGTGAATGTAACAGAATCCTGGACATAGAGAAGGAATGGACTGACAACTCTTGGGGAGAAAGGGGGTGTGGGAAGTGCAGCAAGAGACTGGACAAAAATCATGCAACTATGGGAGAGGACAGAGGAGGGGGGGGTGAGGGCGGAGGGTGGGATGCGTACCAGGTGGAGGGGAACTATAGGGTGAAAAAAAAAAGGGAACAATGTAATTAATAAACTGAAAAATAAAGATTAAAAAAAAGATTCCTCTGTATTGTTATATGTAATTACAGTCATTTGTACTGCTTTCTAGTATTCTATATGTGACTATGCCACATTTTTTTCCCCTGTAAATGGCCATTTAGGATATTTCTAGTTAGTTTAGTCTACTTTGAATAGCTATACTTTGAAAAATTTTTAACATGTCCTCTTATATATATTGCAATGACTTCTATTGGGTAAATATTTACTTACAGTAGTTCCTCCCCCAAGCCCCCTTATTCATGATTTCAGCTTCTGCACATTCAGTTACCCATAATCATCCATGGTCCAGAAAGATTACATGGAAGATTTCAGGAATAAACAATTAGTAAGTTTTAAATTGTGGGGCATTCTGAGTAGTGTGATGAAATTTCACACTGTCCCACTCCATCCTGCCCAAACATGAGTCATCCCTTTGTCCAGCAGTGTGTCCAAGCTGTACACATTCCCCATCTGTGAATCACTTAGTCATCAGATCAACTGTTGAGGTATCACACTACTTGTGTTTAAGTGACCCTTATTTTACAGAAATTATGGAACACAATCCTGGGAGGGATTGCAGCATTAAGTCACCCATATGATCACTGGATCACAACCTCTGCAGCAACACTTTGATGAGTTAAAAAGAAAGAGACAGCAACTTCTGATTAGAATGTTTTTCCAAAACATTTTCACACACACACACATACACACACACACACACACACACACACACACACACACACACACACACACAAACAACAAAAAAACAAATATCAAACAAAAAGCCTTCAACTGTCAAGGATCCCTATCGATAGATCAAAATCATCTGCTCCTGATCTCCAGGCATCAGCGTTGTCATTCATTGCTTGTCGAGCCAGAGTCAGCAGAGTAGAGGACCCTTTTGGAGCATCATCAGAGGTCAAGTGCCTAGCACTGCATCACAAGGCCCACATCACTCAGCTCACTTTATCTCATCACATCAGCATTTCATCATCTCCCATCATCACAGGAAAAGGATGAGTACATGTCAATAAGATTTTGAGAGACAATCCCATCTAACAAAAGAGTAATATGCAAATTGACTGTACCTCTGATCAAGCCATGCCCACCAGCCAATCAGTAGCAAATAAACCCCAACCAAGATGGCTGTGGCCACTGAGAGCAGGAGGGAGGCTTGGGTTTTCCAGGCAATGGAGGAAGCCAAGCTTTCTACCTGCGGTTACCTGCCTAGGCTTCCACTCAGTGCTACAAAGTTTCAATTATAGAAGATATATCCCAACAGAAATGGTGGCAGCCACAGAGCTGCAGAGAGCAGAGGCTAGGGTTTCCCAGGTGATGGAAGAAGCCAAGCTTCTGCAGCCCTAGCACCTAGGCCTCCACTCCAGGCTACAGAGTTTCAATTATAGAATATAAATAAACCCAAACAGAAATGGCTGTCACCACGGAGTGAGCAGAAGGCTTGGCTTTGATCCAAACTACAAAGTTTCAATTGTAGAACATAAATTAATCCCAGAACCCAGGGCCTCCATTTGGGTCTTGGGGGGCATGGCCAGCCTGAAAACCACCACAAGCCCCTCACCCAGGTCACCCCATGCCCCATGGGAACCCCCACCCTAATCCAGGACACTCTTCAGGGCAAACCAGCTGGCCCCTACCCATGCACCAGGCCTCTATCCTATTGAATAAAAGAGTAATTTGCAGATTGATCATCACTCCAACACACAAAATGGCTGCCCCCATGTGGTCAAAGATCCTTCCCCATGTGGACACAAGGTGACCACCACAAGATGGCCAGCAGGGGAGGGCTGTTGGGAGGTTCCAGGCCTGCAAGGGAAGGCAGTTGTGGGCCATCAGGCCAGCAGGGGAGGGCAGTTGGGAAGGACCAGGCCTGCAAGGGAAGGCAGTTGGAGGCCATCAAGACTGCAGGAGTGGGGTAGTTAAGGGTGGCCAGATTGGCAGAGGAGGGAAGTTGGGGGCAAACAGGCTGGCCGGGGAGCAGTTAGACATCAATTAAGCTGGCAGGGTGGTGGTTAGGGGGTGATCAGGCTGGCAGGAAGAAGTGGTTAGGGGCAATCAGGGAGGCAGGCAGGTGAGCAGTTTGGAGCCAGCAGTCCTGGATTGTGAGAAGGATGTCCCAGTCAGACATCCTTGGGCCTAAACGGGCAGTTGGACATCCCTCAAGGGTCCCAGATTGGAGAGGGTACAGGCTGGGCTGATGGACATCCTCCACCTCCCGTGCACAAATTTCATGCATCGGGCCTCTAGTGTTCATATAAGTTTTATTACAATATTTTGTTATATTTTTCTTTTCTATTATGTTATTGTTGTTAATCTCTTAATGTGCATAATTTATAAATTAGACTTTAGACTTTTTCATGGGTTTGTGGGTATAAGAACAAACATAGTTTATATAGAGTTTGGCACTATCTTTGGTTTCAGGAATCACCTGGGAGTCTTGGAATGTAACCCCCTGCAGATAAGGGGAGACTACTGTATCTTGATTTAAATCTCTTTTTGTGAAGCATAGCACATTAGGTGAATTTCCTAATTGTGGAAATTCAAATCTAAAATAAATATCTTATCATAAGATGAATACCACCTTAAGAACCTTCTATGGTGTGAACTCAAGATAAGAGATATTTATCAAATGTTTTCTTGGGAGGTAAAATTGTTAGCAATAATTGGTGACCGATTTTTCCCCCACTGACCCAATTCAACGTGAGTGCTATTTTAGGATACAAAAGGGAAACTAGAGACAAGAGGAAGAGTGATACCAGATTCACTGAAGCTTAGGATTGCTTGGAAGCTAGTCCAGAATAATTCACCTTCATCTCCTTTGTGGGTCCTCTTATCCTATCCAGCAGCCCTCCTATGTGACAGTGAACAATAGGAACAAAAGCACCAAAAAAATAGGCTCTGTCAGATTTGTTCTCTCAGCATCAATTGACTGCCTGCCAAGAAAAGTTTCTCACTCTGAAGAGGTTCTGAGCTTAAAGTCTTGTCATTTGTGAACACGTAAGCAAGAACCCTTTCAGCGCACACGGGAATGGACAAGCAAAGGGAAAGTGAGGTTGAACAAATGCAGAAGTTATACTGCTACTCTGCAGTAGTCTAGTCTTCCATTGTTTTCACTTAAATAAAAATTGCTGCTATAATCTAAATAACAGTAACCTTGTTACTGAAACTTCCTACTCGTTTTTACTTGCAGAAATCATATCTGCAACGATGCACATTTCTTAGTCCAACTCCCTCATTTCCTGCTTTGACCAAGCATCTTACTTAGCCTTTGGCCCAATGGCAAACCTATGTATCACCTTTCACACCCACCTTACAGGGTGTCATGATGGAAGGAAGAAAATGGTTATCTGATTTTGTATTATGCAGAAAATAAAGGCCATACAAAAGGCTGATAAATCAGCAGTGCCACAGGGGACTGACTGCCTACAGCGGGGTCTTCTGTGGCAGATCTCAGGGAAGAATCTTGTGGCCTCTAGCTTTCAGTCATTGCTGTACTCCCATTCTTCTTGGAAAATCGTTGTTTGTGTGTTTGTTTGTTTTTTTAAGTTAAATAGTATACAAATGCCACACATTTATGTGAAACATAATGCCAGCACATTACCAATTATTGCAAGCCCACACATAAAACATAAAGTACTGTTTCTAAATTGCAATGTGTGTTCTACAAAGAAATATTTAAATCAAGAAAGAAACAGCAGAGGTTTCTTTCTTGTTTGGACAGTACTTTAGCACATCACAGAAACCTAGAGCTCTTTTTCCTCACGACATCAAATGAGCTGCATTTCTCAATTTGTTTTTCACCCACTTCAGTGCCCCCAATCCAAAAAAAAGGGGGGGGCTGGATCTAAGCTGTGTTCAATTAAGGTCTGTGCTTACATGTACATTTCTATAGAGTCGATATTATTTGGAAGTTCTTTATGTAACCCCATTTAATATGTATCTAAACATAATATTAATATTTACGTTATTTAGATTCAGCCCTATAAAATATTATGATTGCATCTTTACCCACCTCCACTTTCCCATAAGAAAATATTAAAATTTGACTATAAATATGTAGAGAGTAGGAAATGTGAATTCCTCCTGTAGCAAGAGTATTATTAACTGGAGCCTTCTGATTCTCGCTGAGAATTAGTGTAGCAATTTTTCTATAGATAAAGGAACCTCTTAATCTTACGAAGAGCTGCATTAATTACAGCCTGAAATTCTGTTCACACATCTCCTTTCAGAGCCAAGGAGAGAGCAGGAAAAAAAAGTGCTTTTGGAAGTCTGTACTCCCATTTTATTTTCCTTCTTAGAAAATAGCTTTTCTGAAAGGTAAACAGTACACAAACGTCATGAGTGTAAGTGGAACACAGTGCCAAAGCAATACTAATTATTCCAACAACAGCCGTGGCTATAACTTTAAAAGCAAAAAACAAATTCCAATATTATGAGTAACTTTGTTGATCATAATAAAAGAAGATGCAATTTGATGTCAATAGCAGTGTGAGTGTAGGAGGTAATATTATTTCATTTTCTTTTCAGATGAAACAGTAATGGAACAAGGTGATAAAAGCAAAAGAAAAAGCCCAGGTAATAACGAGTATAGAGATATCTACCATCTACATCAAGGCCATAAACTTTGGTTTGGGCAGATTTTACTTTCTAGAATCTGTAAAGACCTATACTTCTTACTTCCCCCCATTACCCTTACTGGGTGATGGTGGCCAACTAATAAATGGACATGTAGGAGGAAAGTGAGAACAATCTACTGAGCAGATATTCACTATGACAGTGTTACTATTGTACAGGCAAATTTCACCAATATCTGCTTCCTGTTTTCTTTGCAGCTCTTCCTAAAGTTAGCTCCCTTCCCTATTTAGCACCAACTCTTGCTCAGGCTTTGTCCAATGATTGTTTTCCTTCAAACTTTGTGTGCATGCGAACCTGCCAGATGGTGGTGCTGCCTATATGCTCAGGGTTGGGGAAATTTTCTCTCCTGATTTATTTATGCATCTATAAAAGAAGCCAGGTTATTCTTATGCACTGTTACTAGAGACTACGTTCTCCATACCACATTTATGAAAAGAATCAGGTCAAATAGAATACTTGGAAAACATTAAAAAATTAAAAGTAGCAGCAGACAAACTAACTCTGATTAGCTAATTCTATCAGTTGAAACCCCAGGTAGTAACAATCCCATAACTCTTCTCTAAGAATCCCGAGGTAAGTAAATATGCTGAGTCTGTTAAAATAATTGGACCTAATATATATGGAATTGAGGTTCATCAAAGTAAAACCAATTGCCTTTGGATTCTTGGGTGGGTTCATATTTGCACACAGTGTTGCCTAGTGCCATAGAAAGAGAACAACCCTAGGTTGGCATTTCAGACCTGCCATTGATTGGCCAATGACCTTGGCCAAGTACCCTTCAATGCTCAGCATTCCCCACAGCAGAGCTGTTGGTAAAGGTAGAGATAGTGTCTAGCATGGTGCCTGGCACATATGGGCTCAGAAATAAGTTGCTGTTGTTGTTATGGTTAGTCATTATCCTGGCATACTACTTTTTCACCACATATCTCTAATCCTATCTAATAAAAGAGCAATATGCAAATTGACCATCACTCCAACACATAAGAGGGCTGCCCCCATGTGGACACAAGATGGCCACTACGAAATGGCCAGCAGGGGAGGGCAGCTGGGTGGGACCAGGCCTGCAAGGGAGGACAGTTGGGGGCAATCAAGCCTGCAGGGGAGGGCAATTAGGGGTGACCAGGCCTGCAGGGGAGGGCAGTTAGGAGCAAACAGGCTGGCAGGCAGAAGCAGTTAGGGGCAATCAGGAAGGCGGGCAGGCAAGCAGTTGGGAGCCAGCAGTCCTGGATTGTGAGAGAGCAGTTGGACATCCCTTGAGGGGTCCCAGATTGGAGAGGGTGTAGGCTGGGCTGAGGGACACAAACCCCCTGCCCCTGTGCATGAATTTTGTGCATCAGGCCTCTAGTATTATAATAAAGACCCTACTGGACTTGAAGTAATAAATAAAATCATAAACTGCCTTAAATTTAGAGACCATTTTGACTGCAAGTATTCAAAACCCCTTTCTATTTCTCCTCTGATCAGTTCTGTAAAGGAACAAGAACGCTGTTGTGGAGAATATGAGGACATCCCAGGGCAGGTGCAAGTGCAACACAGGATATCACTGCCCGGCCTCAGGCTGTCTGCACGCTTTCACCAGCCAACCCAGACCAAGTGAAGGAACACAATGGCGCCCTGAGGAAGGTGGGCAAAAGAAAACAGGGGCCAACTCTTCCCATTTTAGGCCACCAGGGATGACTCAAATGATCCCACTCATTGTACCAAATGCAAATCAGGTCACCTGAAAAATTGAAGAATGTTGGGAAATGAGCAGCTTACACAGAAGCTAAGAACTGAGGCAAAGATCTGGATTTTTATCAAAAATCATTTTTAAAACTTAGTTCAGAATTAGCCCAGTCATTGCTTCCGTTCTCCGCTTTTCTCAAGCTGTAGAAACAGAGCCAAACTCAGTGCCTTCGGTTTTTTTGTTGGCTGCGAAATCATAGGAAGCCCTTCATCTCTCCCTGGTGTTGTAATTCTTTCTCTGTGCCACCACCTCATCCACCACCTGCCTCACGCCAACACATTTGCCTACTATTTTCCTCTCTGCCCCTCCTTTCCGTGTGGCCGATTGGCAGGGAGCAGCGGGCCCTCCCAACGCTGAGGCCCTGTACCCACAAGGCACCCAGGTCTGAGTTTTCCATGACGCACCTGCTGCCGTCAGGCTGGCTCCCAAGTAAATAAATAGTCAAATCTTTTCCAAAAGTGGTTTTGACAAAGAACAGTTTAAACCACCAAAGATGTTGACAAATGCACTGTTACCCAAGAGAGTGGGTAAACCAACCCATTTGATTGACAAGCGACCAGCGCAGATAAGGCCAGGTCTTTGTCCCATTTTTTGCCTTTTTTCATTGATATTCCTGGTGAGGGGAAGGGAAAGCAAAAAGTAAACAAAGGCGGATCTTTAGTGCTGGCTGCCTCAGGGTTGATTAGGATGCTGATCTGTGTGGCAGGTTTCTGGGTTTTCACTCAACTTTTTGGCTACTATTCAAAGGATTTAGCAGCCCGTTTTCTAACTAGTAGTGTACAAAGCCGGTCTAAAAATAGTACATTCCAGGGTCTGAATTGGGTGAGTGGAATGAGTAGCAATGGCTGTATTGTAGAGGCAGATTACAAGGTATTCCATGGTACTTGATCTGCAGGGTTATTCCCATGCTTCGTCTGGTTTGGTTAAATAATGCCAACACATTTACCAACGGCCATGACTGTTTTGTTTACTTGTGCTCTGGAGTGCTCATGTGTGTTTATGACAGACAAATGTGCATGTTCTATTTTCTGACAATCAAACAAAGCTCTCCTGGGTGAGGCAGATAGCCTAGTGAACCAATGGAGCCCGCACCCCTAAGAATCGCTGAGGTGGCACCATGGTGGCTGTTAGTAACAGGTTTCCTGCTGTGCTGGCTATCCTAAAGGATTTTTGCTGAAGGCAGGAACCCCGAAAAGGCTCCAACAACTGGTGGGACTGTGAGGCTTGGCTGAAATCTCGCTGGAAACCACGTGTGAGAGCTTGAGCCTTGCCAGGCATTTTTCCCAGGGAGAGCAACTCTGCTCATTGCCCAGCTACTGTAAATGGGCTGTGTGGGACAGCGAAGGTGAGGTCATGTCCCTACATCTCCAGGAGGACTGTGGCTGCCACGGTCACAGGAGACTCGGGCTCAGCAAGGAGATTAAAAGAACTTTACAGAAGAACAATATTCTCTGGAATAAAGATGCCGGGGAAGTGTTTAACTGTCTGAAAGAGGAGCCACCCCTCCTAAGTGTTTTCAGCTGTGAATGATGCGTCTGCCTATATATTTTGAGGGGAGAGTTTTTTCTCCTACCGGAATAATAATTATTTCCTACATAAAAAGTTGGGAGACTCTTTTATTCTAATTTAATATAGAAACTCATGGGTCATTCTGATAGGTCTACTTCCTTTCAGAAGATGGAAACTGAGACCAGTGACTGCTCTTGAAGGAGTAGGACTAGGGAAATGCATCACAGAAGATTTAAAAAAAAAAAACCCAGCTCATCACTTTGACAAACACTTGTCCCACCCAAAGTTCATGCCTTGGGTCTGATAGTCCCCAGAAGTGGACATATTGACACCCCTCTCTCCCCTACTCATGCTCTATGACTTTGGGACAGTTACATAAACTCTTTGACCCCCACATCCAACCCCCAGTTTCCTCATCTGTGAAATAGTGAGAGTAACACCCACCTCATTAAGTACATTTAAGTACATTAAGTACATAAATGAGGTAATATAAGCAAAGCATGTAGCCCATGATAATAAATGGGAAGCATTTAGCAGCATTCCTGGGCAAAGCCTCTCACCTGCCTGATGCAATCCTGGCATCCCTCAAAATAGGTATCATCTCATAGGCACAGATGTCTAATTCCTTTTGAGAATTACCACCATCCTCCTCATTATTATTCTGGGCGTTGAAGAATGAACAACTGAGAAAGCATTAAATCAGAATTTTCTGTCATTTCCCTCTTTATAACCAACTACATGATAACGAGGGCTATTTCTCCTTGGAGATGTCTTGAATGATAACATAAACCATTACTCTGGCCATTCTGGAATTTCTTCAATCTGGCTTTTATTTCTTATGCGAAGGAATTATGATTTTTTTCAATAAAATAGACATTTGCTTACATCCCTAAAGAGTCAGGAAAACAACATATAGTTCATCTCTTGTTTGAGACTGCATTTTTCAAATGAATGAGAGGATATTAACTGAATAGACTTTTTTGGCACATCCTCAGGCATGAGCAGAGTGAGCTCTGAAGAGCCTGATGTAGTTATGGAGACATGGAGAACCAAATAGCTTCCAAAATCATGCAAAAATGTACCAACCATGTTTGTAAAGTTGAGAAGGGCAGATGAGGTAGCTCTATAAGTGGAAAAATCAGTCTGTAAAACAAAGTCTAGACGATACCTCTGCTGGTAACTATTTTCAGCACCTGTGCTGCAGGGCTCTACAGTTACTCTACAAAGAAGAGTCGCTGTTACCACTACAACTTTTAGTGATCATCATCCAAAGTTAACTGAGCTCCTGTAAACAAAATTACCTCAGTCAAGTGCATAAAAATATTGGAATTGACCTCTACAAAATTTTCACATCACAATACTTAAAAATCACATTGGAAAGACAATTTTAAAAATTGTCCAAGAGAGCATAATCTTACCTCTAAGGCGCTTCTATTCTCAAAGGAATAAAATGTACACATACAGCAATGGAAAGAACGACATTTTCTTCTCCAATTCATTTGAGGTTTGTTTATTTTTTGTTTGTTTTATTGTAAGGCTATCTATTAATGTGCTGACTATGTCTAGGCACCGGAAGAGACAAAACTAACCCTGTACACATGGATCTTGTGGAGAAGGAAATTACCTTCATCTAAAATCACTCAAGATAGTGGGTATAAGTACCCAATTTCATTTAATTAATTGACAGAGATCACCAAGGCTGTGAACGATCAACACCAGGGTAGGCTGGGTGGCAGAGATGTGGTATTTTAGTAAAGAGTAGGTGAGGATGGCTGCCATGGGTTGAATTGTGTTCCTTCCCCCAAATTCCTCTGTTAAAGTTGTAATCCCCACAACCTCAGAATGTTTCTGTATTTGGAGATAGAGTCTTTAAAGAAATAATTAAATCATAATGAGATCATTAGCATGGTCCTAATTCAATATGACTAGTGTCCTGCTAAGAAGAGGCGATTAGGACACAGACACTATGGGAGAGACCATGGGAAGACACAGGGAGAAGGTGGCCACCCATAAGCCCAGGAGGTTGGCCTCAGGAAAAAAACAACCCTTTGGGCATCTTGATCTCAGATCTAGCCTCCAAAGTTGTAGGAAAATAAACGTCTGTGGCTAAAGCCATCCAGTCTGTGTTTCTTTGTGATAGCAGCCCAGGTAGACTAGGGATGAGTAAGGATTGTTAAGGTAGAGAAAAGGGACAATGGGCTTAGCACAGTCCTTTCTCCTGTTATTAAATATCTAATTATTGTTTGCATTTTATTTTCTTTGTTTATGTCTTTGGTGTAGATGGTGGGGAGAAGGGAGATGGGAAAGGAATTGGGAAGGGGAGAAGTGGAAACAGAAAAGAGACTATTTGACACTTTACCAGTGTTTTACTAGAGATGATTGGATACGGAAAAGCAGCAGAAAGCAGCAACTGTAAAAGCAGTGAGCAGTTTTAAAACTAAGGAATAGCATTAAGAATAAGGAACTACAGAGTGTTTAACAAAACTATTGAAAATCTGAAATGTATCTGCACTCAATAAGAAGTCTTTATTGCTCACTTGTGGCCTCTTGATAAGTTCAACCTTTATCTTCTGAAGATAAATTCTAATATTATAATTATAGTTATCACTTCTACAATATTTATAACACCACAGGGTTGCCATTTTGCCACATTATTTTTGTACTGTTGAAATACTTTTTTTTAAATATATGTACATTTTTATTCTTTAAAGTATTACAAATAGTAGTATATATGTTTCCTTTTTTCCCTCCATTAACCTCCCCCTGCTTCCCCTACCCCTAGCACGTGCTCTCACCTGCCCTCTCCCCCACCCCCAGTGTCTTGTATCCATTGGTTATGCTAATATGCATGCATACAAGTGCTTCGGTTGATCTCCCAAAGGATATTTTTCCTTATGTGATATTACCCCACTACCCCCCCTTTTTATTATTAATGAGGGCTTTTGGAAATTTTATATTGGTAACTTGAAATACTTTAAAAAATTACAATGGATATAAATGATGCAAATGTAATATGGAAGCATTTATATCAATAGCAAAGATATGGCTGGTCTATTTAGTCAAGTAGGACTTGTCACTCAGGTGATTCTTATTACCCATTAAAGATTTCCCAGTAGTTCAGGGGCTTTCAATTGGTTGAGAAACTTAGGTAAGGACAAATACCTCTAGATGAAGATAAAATGCTGCCTCAAATCTAACCTACTAAAATCTGGGATAACCCTCAAACTCACCTAATATATTTTATCACCCAGACATAATTTGTTTTTAGTGGTGATGTAAAAAAGAAATTCTGTTGCGGAAACTGGTTTGGCTCAGTGGTTAGAGCATTGGCCTGCGGCCTGAGGAGTCCCAGGTTCGATTCTGGTCAAGGGCATGTGTCTTGGTTGCGGGCACATCCCCAGTGGGGGGTGGAGGGTGCAGGAGGCAGCTGATTGATGTTTCTCTCTCATCGATGTTTCTAACTTTCTATCCTTCTTCCTTCCTCTCTGTTAAAAAAAACCAATAAAAATATTTAAAAAAAAATTTTTAAATCCTATTTAAGTGACCACATGTGCATTGTTATTTCTTAAGGAAAGAACTTATGTTTGGTCTGAGCTCTTAGGAGTACTTTAGTCTCAGTATAGAATTTAGAGAAATATGCTTCTTTCATTACAATTTTGCAAATTGTGTTTGGGGTGGATGGGAAATAGGATTACTGAGAAAGGTTTTTATACGCTGATGGAAAATGTTTGTTAGAAACTATTAGAAAAAGTATTTGTTGTGGACAACATTTTTTACTTTAGAACTCTCTTATTTTTGTTCTCTCTAGGTCGAAAGGCCTGGGCAGCTTCAGAGGTCCCTCCCCGACTAAGATCTGGAGGCTTCTCATAAGAGACTCCTGCCTTGGGCAGCGTGTAGTCTCTAGGCCATCTACTTTCCCAGGAGAAAAAGGTGAAATATAAAACATCTTTGGTGCTTTTCTTTGTATCTCTGTCACTAGCACAATGCTCAGCTTGACAAACATCTATATGAGAATGAATGAATGAATATTGGCTTTATGCACAATTGCTACACTTGGAAATGTGGTCTGCCATGGTAGGTAAATTCCAGCTAAATTCTATAGAAATTCTGTTCTAGTAAGTTGCTGTTCATTCATTGGCCCCAACCATCACCTCCTAACCCACCTGCTTCCATAGAGAACACTTTGCTGCATAGAAGGATTGTTCCTGGCATCAAGGCACCAGAAACAAGGATACCATATTCATCCTGATGACTTCTATTTCAGTTATGACAGGGCTTTACATGCCCTAGAATAATCTGAGCGATCGTCCCCAATTCTTCTCCTAGGGTCATCATATCTGGAATGAGAGGAAGGAAAAAGAAAAATAACACCCTTGTTAAGTGAAAGAGACTGGGCAAGGTACTGTAGAAAACACATTTAGTAAAGGCTCACCCAACCCACACGGCTCTCCTTAGTTCCACTGCTGACCACATACTGAGCCCCTGCAGCCCAGTTACATTGTTTGAGCTCACAGCTCCCTCCCCTGTACCCAGCCAACACCCACTCCTGCCACAGTGAACTCCTGCAGCAGCTGAGACATTGGAAAGGGAATATGGGATTCCATTCCCTCAGTACTGAGGTCTTGGAAAGGGAAGACATAAACCCATGGACAGTCAGATTCTGTCAGCTCTGGTGGCTTAGAAGAGAGAAAGTCAGTCCTCACAAAAAGAGGAAGAAAAACAATACAGACATACAAAGCGAGGCTGCAATGGCTCCTAATGACATTTTATTTCTTGGTTCCAGCCTCATTAGAAGGCTCAGCTGAATTCTTGATTTTAAGAACATTGGGATATCACTTATAATTAAATCTCTCTCTGTTTCAGTCTCTCTCACATTTTTCTCAAATTAGCTCAGGTGGGTTTCTGTTACCTGGGATGAAAGGAATCCTAACTAATAAAGCAATGCACATGCTTTACCTTATTTAACATGGTTTTCACAACAGCTCTGTGAGGTATTTTTAATCTCTATTTTACAGATGGGGGAACTGGTATTAACTAAGTTGCATAGGCCTTATGCCGTGTACAATTCAGGCATAGCATTTGAAAACAAGTTTTCTGGCTTCTAAAACCTGGGCTTTTTCTACTGGGCCCTTATCCCAGGGGAGGTGCTCTGACAGCTAGGAGGATCTTCCCCACGGCCTTAGAGCAACACTAAAGTTTTACAAACCTGAGGTAACAAAGATTCCAGACACCACAAGTGCCCCCTGAATACTTATTCCCTGGCAGGGTGCCATTTACTGCCTGTCCTGCCTGCCCCTCCCGCCAGGGACACAGACTGGGTATTTGTCTCGGGTTGGAGGAGCTGCTTCTAGGCTCCCCAGCGAACAGGGACCCTCCCATAGAAGAAACAAACTGAAGTCCAAAAGATTGTACATCCTTTGGATATGCTCTATGACCTCTGACCTCTGACAGTCAGCCAGGTTCTGGGACACCAGGTTCATGGCACTGAAAACAGTCTTCCTTTGCATAACACCCAGAGCACTCCTTCCACAGGAAAATTTGACGAAGATGAGTCAGTCTATTCTTTCTCAGGAACAGAGGGTCCTTTATCTTTCCACTAAAAGCAGGCTCCCCTGAAAGCCGTTTTCTGATTCACTTGGTGATTAATTATTTGAAACCCATGATTCAGATTCTGCTGGAGAGGTGAGAAAGCTGCCTGTGAGGAGCCTGTGGCCTGGGTTTGGCCAGGGAAGTACTCTGGGGCTCATATGTTTTCAGGGCCTGTGACTTGTTATATATTAAAAACATGGGCATATTTTCCCCATTCTCCCTAATGACTTGGGTGACCATTAAATGAATAGAAACAGAAGTTATGATTCCCCTTCCATGAGCCCAAGCATTGGGGCAGCATTCTAGGTGTAGGCAGATCCAGCATTGCTCCATTGAGATGGTAAGGTGTGATGGTTCAGATGGCCGGTTGATGGTTGTTGGAACCATAGTAACCTGGTTGAGGCTTACAAAAGGGGCATACACACACACACACACACACACACACACACACACAAAAGCCTAAGCAACCATTATGACTGAATGACCATTAGGACTGGAATGACTGGTTGACTAGTTGCTATGATGCGCCCTGACCACCAGGGGGCAGGTGCTCAATGCAGGAACTGCCCCCTGGTGGTCATTGCACTCCTACAGCCAACCTCTCATGGCTGGCCAACTACTTGTGCTCCCTCCCCCATGCTGGCCGGCCCCCATTGGCCCCTGATGCTAAACCATTCATAGACGACCTGCTTCTGGGTTGGGATTTTGTATGTAGCAGAGCAGCTCCCTTGCTGCGATCTATTGAAAGTTAGCCCTCGACACAAGGGTTTGTCTCGCTCCTGTCCTCTCTCTTCCCTGGAAGCTGCCTGCCCTCCACAGTGGTGGTGCAGCACAAGGGAAGGAGGAAGAGGGAAGGGGGAAACCGCTCAGTGGCAGGATAGTGTCAGTGTCCGAAGTCCGTTCCTTCTGCACCCAGCCCGGTGACCATTGCTTCCTGACCCTGCCAGGGCCTTCAGACCCTGGGCTGGGATGGGGAACTGGAGGTGGGGGGTTGGTAGTGGTGAGCATGGCCCCTTTCCCAGGGGGTCCAAGGGCCAGCTCCCTCCTCAGAGCTGGCAGCCAACATCCCACAGTCTCTTCCTAACTCCCTCCTCCCCCATGCACGAATTTGTGTACTGGGCCTCTAGTAATAACTATAATTTTGAGATCTCCCTCCACTGCCATTTCCACCTTCAGTTCCTTCTTCTACTTCTGTGGCAAAGTTTCTCTCTTTTAAGCCACAGTTCAAGGATTTAGATTAATCGTCCATGTTCCACTGATGGCTTTGTTAAGCACAATGGGGAAAGGTAGAGAAAACTGAGATTATCATTAGGTTAATCGCACTTCAGAACCAGGCACAGAATAGTCTCCAAATAAAAATTAAAAGAATGATTTACAATAGTCTGTACTAATAAAAGGATAATATGCTAATTAGACCAGGTCAACCAGACATCTTTCAGACATTTGACTTCCTTCCAGACAAAGCCACGGTGTTGGGGGCCAAGGCAGAGGCGGTTAGGGGTGATCAGGCTGGCAGGGAAGCAAGCAGGTAGGGGGTGATCAGGCAGGCAGGGGAGGGAAGTTGGGGGCAGTCAGGCTGGCTGGGGAGGGCAGTTAGGTGGCAATCAGGCTGGCAGGGGAATGGTTAGGGAGTGATCAGGCAGGTGGACAGGCGAGCAGTTGGGAGCCAGCTGTCCCAGAATGTGAGAGGGATGTTCCAGTTTGGAGAGAGTGTAGACTGGACTAAGGGACACCTCCCACGCCAGGAGCAAATTTTGTGCACTGGGTCTCTAGTCTATATATATAAAAGGCTAATATGCAAAGTGTCACCTTGGGAGTTTGACTGGGAAAACAGGAGTTCGATTACTTGCTATGATGTACACTGACCACCAGGGCATGGTGTGGAACTAAGGAAGGCCCCAGCCAGCATCTGGAAGGCCCCAATTAACCCTGATCATCAGCCAGGCCTAGGGACCCTTGCTGTGCATGAATTTCATGCACCAGGCCTCTGGTTGAATATAAAATGAAGAATCTATGATCCTCAATGAAAGATAGAGATATAAATGAGAAAGAGAAAAGGAAATTTATTTATAGAAGAATAACAATTGATAAAGTAGAAGGGATGATAGGATTATAAAAAATCACTATTTTGCAATCCCAGTGTAATATTTGGTTCAGGCAAGAATCATTAATCAATACTAAAGCCATTGGGAAAGAAGTTATTCACAAGTCTTAAAATATCAATTATCAGCTCATGTATAAATTACCAAGGGGAAAAGACACCTTATTATAGATAAATATAGCAAACAATTTCTTAACCAAGCTATTACTCAAGATACCATCAATAATGGGACAAAATAACATTATGTCTTGATATAGTGCAGGCTATAGTATATCAACAATATATGTTAGACATTCTACAAAATAAATGGCCTGGACTTTTAAAAAAATTAATTTCATGAAAGATGAACAAGTTAGGTAGATGCTTCTAGATCAAAGAAACCAAGGAGATATAACCAAATCCAATGTGTGAACCTTGAATGGATCCTGAATTTTAAAAAGTTATAAAGGACATTTTGGGATTAAATTAGGGAAATTTAAATACAGAGCATGCTTAGATAATATTCATCAATATTAAACTTCTTATATATAGTCTTGATTATGAGGTTATGTAAGAAAATGTTCTTGTCTTTGAAAATGCATCTTGAAGCATTTGAAGTATTTAAGAATAAAATGTCATGATATCTGCAGTTTATTTTCAAATAAATGGTCTAGCAGTAAAATTATGCTTGTAGTACAGAAAATGTATGTGTATGTGTATATGTGTTTGGGGGGAGAGAGAGAAAATTGAAGCAAAATGTTAACAATTGGTGAATCTAAGTGAAGAAAATATACTTATTACACTAGTCTTTCAACTTTGTGTGGGTTTGGAAATTTTCAAAGTAAATTGAAGAGGGGGAAAAAAAGCAAAGACCAAATTGACTTTCACCTTATGAATGAATCAGAAAGCCCAGATACTTCTTTTCCTGACATACCAGTAGATGAGAGAAATTACAAAGTTGGGGAGAATAAACAGGCAGTTTAATCATAGAATATTATAAGTTGAAGGTTCTTTAAAGTCTATATTTTGACTGATTCCTGAGAAATGATCTGCAAGAAAAAGTTTTCTGGTTAAAATTTTAGAGAAACCGCATACTCTATCTCCCTTTTGCAGAATCAAAATGAATACAATTAGTATACCAAAGCTCTGAGAAAAGAAATGTGTTTAATATTGTTTTATGTCACAGTTTCTAAACTTATGTGACCATAGTTCCCCCTTTTAAAAATGCTATCCCCATTAATTTCCTCAGAAACAATGTTCCCCAGAATAAACCTAGAGAAACTGATGCAGCTCAACAACCTTATTTTACAGGCGAAGAAACAGGAGCTCAGACTAGTTGACATTCTCAAGGTCACAGAGAAGTAACTGAGCGAAGAACTCAGGTTTGGAAAAAGGTAAAGACAGTGCTCATTAGTATTCACAGAGACGGAGAAAATGTTTCTTACAAATATCATGCAGATTGAAATATTTAACACCATTTCCACCAACAAAAAACCCATATTTACCCCAGTTCTAGATGTTCTACATACATATAGGATCTGTTTTGCAAACATGACACCTTTGTTTATAACCATGGAGACATATGTTGTTTGCTCCTAATATTATGCAGTACGTGTGAAAATGAAATGCCTTCTATATAGGATGCTAATTTAAGTTTCATCCAGTTATACAGACTAAATATTATTATATGAAATTGATGGAATTGCCCTGTCTTAAGTTACACTATTTACTTTAACTGCTGAGGAGGAAAAGTACCCATGGTTTGTTGCTTCACAAGCCAAACACGTTAAGAACATACATCTGCTTTAAAACTACACAGTTTCTTTTCCCGTGCCCAAGCAGATTTGCTCTGGGCTCCAGCCGGTATCAGCCCCGGCTCTGTCTCTGCCGGCTGCGGTTTGCATTCTGAGCATGAGCCCAGCCTGGGTGCAGGACAGGCAGTCTCAGGCAACAGCTGTCAACTCCCCTTGGGAAGGCACAACTCTGTTTCAAAACTGGCAGAGAGCTGAAGGAGTTCCCTTCCCTTTATGGCTTTTATCTCTCTGGGTAATGGGGGCTGATGCTTAAGGGAGGCAATTCTTGAGCAATAAATCCAATTGCAAAGAAAGCAAGGGAAGAGGGAGGAAAATTACAATGAAAAGTTTCCTTTGTTTACGATGTTTAATTGGGATTCCACACTTGAAGGAAGAAGGCCGAGTTCTCTCCCAGGGTGACTGGGAAGGGGAAAAGGTGGGTTTCCACTGTCTGTATGCTTTTTAATGTGCAAATGAGTCAGAGCCTTTCCCAGCACAAGTGAGTTTGTGGTTCTGAGTCCAGGCCAGTGGATGCTTAGTAAATATTAACTGAAGAGGATGATGGTTGGGAGGAGTGGGCTTCATTACATTCTTCCAGGCACAGCTCTCTAGGCTGCACAGAAAGGTCACTCTGTCTCTTGCCCCAGTCACTACCTGAGTGACCAGATCTGTTAATGAGAAAGGTCTCAATACTCTCGCTTGTCTTCCACCTCATCTCCTTTCCAACCCACTCTGCCTTCTGCCCTCAGAGACTGATGAAAACAAAACAGGGAAGAGTAGAAACAACAGCTGCTGCAATCTCACTTTCTGTGCAGTCTTTCCCCATGGAACACTCCACGTGCCCTCCTTGAGCTGAAGGAGTAAGAATCAGGTGGGGGCTGTAACAAGGCTGTAGCTTGTGTTCTCATCCCTAGCAACTTGCACCCTTCTGACAGAGGAGTATACAACTTGCTGCGCCTCCTGTGGGGGATCCTGCCATTTCTCCACCCTTGATGTCGGGCATGGGCATGTGAGCACTTTGGCCAATGGAGTGTGGATAACCTTGATTATGCTTCATCTGAGCAAAAGCTTTATTGAGCTGGCTATATGGGCTGAATGTTTCACCCAAAATTCATATGTGGAAGCCCTAATGCCACACCAGTGTGATGGTAATTGGAAGTAGGGCCTTTAGCAGGTAAATAGATCATGGGGGTGGACCCCTAATGAATGGGATTAATGCCCTTATATAAGAAGTGGCATGGGAGAGATGATCTCTCTCTCTCTCTCAGACATATGATGATACAGTGAGGAGATGGCTGTCACAAACCAGCAAGCAGACCCGCTCCAGACACTTAATCTGCAGGTAATTGATCTTGGACTTCCCAGCCTCCAGACCGGGAGAAAGTAATGTTTGCGGTTTAAGCCATCCAGTCTAGGATATTTTTGTTACAGCAGCCTAAACCAAGACAGAGCCATTGTATGTTTCCATTAGCACTCTTATTGTTTTCTCTTTGCCAGAAGAATTTTATGTCCGAAAAAGGGACTGCTTTTTCAGCTTGGATCTGGAATGAAGACCTGAGGCCAGTTATAATGCAATATCTTCTTCATTCTTGATCACAGAAAAAAAAACACCTTTGTAGTTGTAACTGAGAATCAGGGGGGTTGTTTGTTATAGCAGCAGAGCTAACTATTTCACACTGTTTGAGGGGAATAGGAAAATGAAGTTTGTGACTTGAACATTTTATCTGTCCTGGTCTTCCAACAGTCTCCTTGACTTAAATATAGCATAGTATGTTGTATAATGTGACATTCAACTCCCAACAGATTAAATAAGGGCCTTTTCTACGAAGGTGTGTCCTCCCAGGTTAGCTTTATCCAGAGCACCTCATGAAAAGCATTGTATTTTTATTTTCTCTGAGCAGCAATCCAGATTAACCCCTAGCATTGGAGGCACCAAGAACCTTCAAGCAGAGAGGCCTGTGGTACAGTAGCATGACCACACAGATAGCTTTGATTCATCTGTGCTTTGCTTAGTATACATGGTCTTTCCCCAAAGCATATGCCTCGTATAAATTACAATTAAATACTTAGATTAATGTCCTAAGTGGGGGGGGGGGGGTAGTAGAACAACCTAAAAATAATTTGAGATCAGTTATAGCTTTGTATTACTATTAGTGATCATTATTTATTGGTTTGGGTTATGCCTTTATGAAGATGGTTACATGAAGATACTGACTCATAGGGCCTCCTTGAGGAACCCTTTGACTATAAAATTCTTATATCCTCATGAATTTAAGCAGATTACATCATACCGATAGATTGTGGGAGCTATCATAAAATAAGGAGTTGAAACAACAGATGATTAAAATGACCATAGGACTATAACTGTGAACTTTGAAAACATGCTAATTCTTGTCCCTGTATAGAAATATTAGCCTGAGTTCTTTCTGTGACATATGTGTATGTGTTTATAATCTATTTTTGTAATAGGATAAAAAAAACCCGGCTCCAAAAATATCACTCTCTCCTTTGACATTTATTGGTGATAGCAATAATGTCAGGAAGCATTAGTATACTGAAGTAGTACACAAATGCTGCCTAAAGCATATCTTTGGGTTTTATTTTTAAAAGAATTTGATATCTATCCTGATTCTTAATTTTAATGATGTTTTGGGCCAAATTCCTATATATACTAGATGGGACTATGCTTAGATCTGGGATCTTGTCCTATTCATTTTTAGTAAGAACTTGCATAAATCCCAGTAAATAAGAGGGCCTAAAAAATGGTTTGGATGGATAGATAGACAGATGGGTGAATGAATAGGTGAATAAAAGAATAAACAGGAGAATAGACATGTGGGTCTTCTCTCCTCCCCAAAAATAACATAAGAAAAATGTCATTATTTTGATGTTGATATTAATTCAATCTTTTTAAAAGATGCATATTTTCCTTTCATATAAAGCAGCTAAATACAAATTAATATAAATTAGGTTGTTATAACCATCATAATCCTATCTCTAAAAGAGTAATATACAAATTGACTGCACCTCTGCTACACCCATAAGCCACACTCATCAGCCAGGCCCACCAGCCAATCCGGATCAAGTATGCAAATTAACTTCAGCCAAGATGGTTGCAGCCATGGAGAGAGCGAGAGGGAGGCTTGGGTTTTCCCAACGATAGAGGAAGCCAAGCTTTCTGTATACCCTGGCTGGTCTAGGTCTCCACTTAATGCTACAAAGTTTTAATTATAGAAGATACATAAATCCCAACAAAATGGTGGCAGCCATGGAGCTAGAGAGAGCAGGAGGCTAGGGTTGCCACTGGCAATGGAGGAAGCCAAGCTTTCCGCAGCCCTGGCCTGCCTTGGTCTCCGCTTAAGGCTACAAAGTATCAATTATAGAAGATAAATAAAGCCCAACAGAAATAGCTGCCACCATGAAGCAAGCAGGAGGCTTGGCTCCGCTCCAGGCTACAAAGTTTCAATTGTAGAAGATAAATAAATTCTAGATACCAGGGCCTCCACTTGGGTCACTGGGGGTGTGGCCGGCCTGCAAACTACCACAGGCCCCTCACCCAGGCTGCCTCACACTCCAAGGGAACCCCACCCTGATTCAGGACACCCTTTAGGGCAAATCAGCTGGTCCCCACCCATGCACCAGGCCTCTATCCTATCTAATAAAAGAGTAATATGCAGATTGACCATCACTCCAACACACAAGATGGCTACCCCCATGTGGTCAAAGATCCTGCCCCCACAAGATGCTTGCCACAAGATGGCCGTCAGGGGAGGGCAGTTGGGAAGGACCAGGCCTGCAAGGGAGGACAGTTGGGGACAATCAACCTGCAAGGGAGGGTAGTTAGGGGGTGAACAGGCCGTCAGAGGAGGGAAGTTGGGGGTGACCAGATTGGAATATAGTTTTCCTGATGAGATTTGGTGAGGTCCATAATTGTCTTAATGAGAGGTTGGTTGCCATAGCTCCGAGATCTGTTAGGTTTTAATTATCAACTATTTGTTTTACCCTTAAAAATAAGAACATTTTAACGAAAAGTATCATTTCTTTCTTTTGAAAATTCTATATTGACCTTCTACTCCTCACTAGCTATTGCCAAGTTCTGTAGCTTTGAACCCTAGTCACCAGTCAATCCTTCTTGAAGTTGACTTCTTTAGTTTTCATGATATCACTCCCTTCTTGTTCTCTACTTGGTTCTCAGACCATTCCTTCTCAGAGTCCACTGCTGTACCCTGTCCAACGTTGGCCTTCCTCAGGCTTTGTTTCCAGCTATCTTCAATTCCTACTCTAGAGCTTCTTCTGCAGTCCTCTCGCCCACTCCTTTGGTTTTAATTTTCACCTCTACACTGATAACTCCCAACTCTTTGTATCTGGTTTTGATCTCTCCTCAGCCCAGATCTACAGATTCAAGCGACTACCTGATGTTTACCTCTGGGTGTGCATCACCTTCAACTCCTGCCAAACGTCCTGTATCTTCATTGGTGGATGCTCTCTCTCTCTGTTTCCCATGCCCGGAATTTGAAAATCATTCTCCCTGAGTGTTACAAACAGTGAACCAAGACATTAAACATCACAATGCTTATCACAAGGCAGCCATTATTTGGTGAATATAGATATGAAAAAGATATTTCCAAACTTCCATTGTAAGGAGAGAGGAAGCAAACAAAAAATGACAAAGACAGAATGACAGTGACACTTAAGAAGTAAAACACTGTGCCCTGGCCAGGCAACTTCCTTGGTTAGAGCATTGTCCTGGTACACCAAGGTTGCCAGTTTTGTCCCCAGTCAGGGCACATACAATAATCGACCAATGAATGCATAAATAAGTGGAGCAACAAATCGATGTTTCTTTCTCCTCCTCCCCTCCCTGCCCCCGCTCCCATGCCTCAAAAAAGTACCTAGGTTCCTGGGAGGAAAAGTTGGAGGGGGAAGATTACATCATTGATGGAAAAAAAAAAAAAAAAAAAACAAAACACTACCTTTTGGTTTGTCACACTCCTGAATATAGATTGTTAAATCTGAGACCTTGTTTGACCTTTGTTCTGAGGCTTTATTTTCTGTCAAAACCAACTCCCTCTGGAATTGTCACAGATTAACTTTTCAAATGCATGAGTTTATCTGATCGCTTCTGACAACAGGACTTGAGTGAGGGGAGAATGGAGGAATAAGTATTAAATAATATTAAATAAATAAAGAAATAAGAAAAAAAAACCAGTAAAACACTGTAAGTGCAAGAAGGAGGGAGAGAGTGATACCGACTTTAAGAAGAGGCAGCAGCAAGCTGAGCCTTGAAAGATGAGTAGAAGTCTCCTACATAAAAATGAGATAGTGGAAAGAGTAGTATTCCAAAAACAGGGAGTGTTCACAAAGACACAGGCTGTAATTAAACAGCTTATTTCATTCATTTATCCACCAAGCTGGGCTCAGAAAGTATTCTAAGCTCAGAGGAGAGGGAATAATATAATGCACTAATAGTATCACGTGTGTGTGTGTGTGTGTGTGTGTGTGTGTGTGTGTGTGTGTGTGTTTATGTGCGCACATACACACTCACTGGGGAAGTGAGTATAGATACAGAAGAACTAGAACAGTAAGTTGGGGCCAGCCCCTGGAAGCAGATGTTTGTTTCATTTATTTGAATGAAATGTATTTTGTGCTTCCTGTGAATAGGGTAGGCTGCTAAATTTCAAGACTGATATTCACTTACGTGGTTACAAAATAATGCAAGTTGACATGAAATTGAAAAAGCACTATCACATGACTTCCTGCCATGCACCAGATAGCAGTAAAATCAGGATTTAGTTTTGGATTCTTTTCCAAGCCTCATTTCTTCTCTGGTCAGCTCTGGACAAAAATGCAAGTCAGATTAAAAAGAAAAAGAAGAGGATGAGGAGAATGAGGAAGGAGGGCTGTAGGGGGAAGAGGGAGAAAAGGAGTGGAAGGAAGAGGAAGAGAAGAATAGGAAGAAGAGGAAGGAGTAGAAGGAGGAAAAGACAACCAACAACTTTATTGTCCGTGCAGAATGTTTTCAGACTGACAGTCTTAGCAGGAGCAGGGATGCAGATTGATCAAGCTGGTTTTAATGAGCCTACATAACCTGCCAGCCTCACCAGAAACATAAAATTAGGGCTCTCCAATCAGTGATGGATGCTTTTACTTTGTTAGCCTTAAAGGGACATGGAACAAATTGCCATTCTTCAAGATAAGATTTAGCTGAAACTGGCTAGAAAAAATTCTCATAATGGAGTCCCATGCTTCTTCATTCGTTGGATAAGGAAAGCAAGGGCATTTTCTGTAAAGAACAGCACCAAAACAGGTTGTAAAGAGACAAAGTGTAAATTTGAGAACATTTTTAAGCCCAGATTGTACATGTTCCTGAATCAGAGGCTGAGATAATATACATTGTTTGAAAGGATCAAGAAAGGGAACAGGCTAATGGAGGTGTTGGTTGGCTGCCATGGTGGACATGGGAACATGATGCTAGAGCAATCGCTCTGTGTTGGGTTAATGCAGGGGACACCTAAAGAAGAAAACGAATCAGGGGTTGGGGTTCCAGAAGGATGGGAATAATGTTTTTATGAAATGGCTGCTAGAGAGCAAAGGAAAGTCATTTCCGCTTTGGGTGGTAAGTGGCAATGAGACACACAGGAGAGTAAACCTTGCCATAGTACTGGGATGACTTTAACTGAAGAAGCTGTTAATGTGTTTGAACTGAGAACGAGGTTGCACTTATAGACTGTGTAAATGCAGAATGCACCTCAAAGGGTTCCTGGGGATTTATAACCAAAGCTGAGAATCCAGAGAGAAACAGTGATACTAACATGGTGTATTTAAAGGAGATGAAATCCAAGGGCATTTGCCAGACTCAAGAGGAACTCCTCTGTGTTCTATCCAAGCTGAACATTCCATTTTTTACAAGGGCTCCTTTGTTGTCATGTTTATACACAGACTAATAAATGCTTGACCTTTTTTAGTGATGAAGGAACAGTCTGTGCCTCAGGAGCATATTATTTCAAGAAGCACAAATGAAGAGAAAGTCCAAACCCCTCTGGGACAGATGGACTAAATATTTTTATATTGGAACCACATGGGGAAAGGCAGGGATGGGAAGCAGAAAAGAAGGCCTGATAGGGGAACCTGACGCAGCATCAGTCTTCTCAAATATTTCCAGGGACTCCAGGTATGTGAGGAACTGGACACCAACCTCACGAGAGGAGGGGATCAAAGTGAGCTAACCATTTATCTTGATGTGTAGTAAAAAGTGGAAAATAAATGAGAAAAATAGTTGTGGTCTGGCAAAAGTGTTGATTTCTCAAGTTTTGGGTTCTGTCTAAAAAGGACTAGTATTCATTAAGACTTCACTTTCTACCTTGGACTAGTGTTTAATATGAACTAACTTAATTTTCACACTGACCCTCTGATGCAGGTACTATTATTCCCACCCCAACTTTTTTTCTTATGTAGACATAGAGACACAGCGAGTAAGTAACTTTCAGGGGTCACAGAGTGGAAGAATAACTGAACCCATTTAGCTTTATGCCTCCTGGTGACTGTCCCTCCCCCCTGGAATGCCACTTCATTCCCCATTCCTTATACTAAACAGAAATTGCTGTTCAATCAAGGGTGAGCTCCAAAGCAGAGGAGATACCTGGGAAGTTGCCCTTAAAGTACCCTGCATGTCAGGGTATGGGGCATGTGTAGAATGTGGCATTTTATTCTTACCTCCTCAGTGTTGTTTCTAATATATTGTTAAGAATCCTTTAGAGAGCAAAGAATATACCAATTGATGATAATGGTGACAACGTTTATTTTAAAAATAACTTCTCATTCAAAAAGCCTTGCATTTGGAGGGTCAGAGACAAGTGATGAAATATGGGACTCCAGTGCCAGAGCTGAAACCACAGGTATGGAAAATGCAGCAGAAAGAAGCACTGAAAATGTGAGAACCCTAAGTAACGTGAAGCGATTGGTCTCACTATTGGGCATAATGAACTCCCATCAGCACTCAGTGCCACTCGATGCAGAGTTTATGGCACCCGTGAGACTGCATGAAGAGCAGTTGTTGAATGGGACTTAGAACAGCTCTGCCCAAGAACAGCAGTATGTTCAGGGAGTGTCTGTCACACCTGTGCATCAAAGCCAGCCTGGACTCCTCCTCCCAGGAACCTAGGTGCTCAAGCTGTGACTTTCTTTCCTCCATTCTCCCCTTACTCAAGTCCTGTTGTCAGAAGTGGTTAGATAAACTCATACATTTTGAAAAGTTAATCTGTGACAATTCCAAAGGGAGTTGGTTTTGACAGAAAATAAAGCCTCAGAACAAAGGTCAAACAAGGTCTCAGATTTAACTATCTATATTCAGGAATGTGACAAACCAAAAGGTAGTTGTTTCCCTCCCACCCCCCATCAATGATCTAATCTTCCCCCTTTAACTTTCCCTCCCATATCACACATAACACTGGGTGATATGGGAGGAGGGAAAATTTTAGAATTGCCAAAAGCTATCTAAGTCTCTTCTAGTCTTATTTTGAGCAGTTAGTTATTCCATCATTTAGAACCTACCACCTGTATTAGTTTTCTGTTGCTGCTGTAAGAAGTGAGCACAAATTTAGTGGCTAAAAAAACCCATGAATTTATCACTTACTAGAGGCCTGGTGCATGAAATTCGTGCACAGGGTGGGGGGTCCCTCAGCCCAGCCTGCCCCCTTTCACAGTCTGGGAGCCCTCAGGGGATGTCCTACTGATGGCCTAGGCCTGCTCCCTGCAGTCTGGGCTTCCTCTGCAGGAGGCAACCTGGCTGATCAGTAGAAGGCACCACTGCCATCACCCCACTGCTGCCGCCACTGCTGGCTGCCACAGCTGCCAAGGTGTTTTCATCAACACGAGCTCCAGTCCCTTCACTACGAAAAAAATGACAACTTTCTTTAGGCATTTTAAAGATGTCGCTTTCATAGGGTATGACATTTCTTGCTTTTTTTCTTTTTATCCTCACCTGAGGATATTTTTTCATTGATTTTTAGAGAGCGTGAAAGAGAGAGGGAAAGACAGAGAGAAACGTCAGTGTGAGAAGGACACTTTGATTGGTTGCCTCCTGCATGAGCCCTGACCTGGGCTCTGGCTAGGGAGGACCCTGCAACCTAGGTACATGCCCTTGACCAGAATCAAACCTGGACCCTGCGGTCAGCAGGCCGAGGCTCTAGCCACTGAACCAAATCGCCTAGGGCAGGATATGACATTTCTTAGCCCCTACAGTAATAGACCTTCATTTTTAACTCCAGGAGTGAAGTGGAAAAACCCTAGATCGCCTTCTTGGATTCTTATTAGACAAGTTACCAAGAACACTGTGAGTGATGTACTGGGAGCTTAGCCTATGAGCAGACAGAAAAGGTGGTTCCTCTGCAGCTCATACACAGAGGCAGGCTGCTAGCAAGGGTCCTGCCCTTGGCCACAGAGGCTGTGAGTGGGTCTTCTCCCCTCTCCCCTCTCCCCTCTTTCCTTCTCGCCTGTGCTAAGCCTTGGGGGCTTCAGGGGTGGGGGTGGGGCAGGCCCACACCCGCCCTCTCCTCTCTGGGCCTGCCCTCAGCCATGGCAGCTTGGGCAGCACCCCACCCCCCGCCATCTCTGTCTCTGTCTCAACTCCAGGTCTCACCTGAGTGCGTAGCCTCCTCCTGATGGGTCGTGACTATTATGGCATCTCAGTTAATTTGCATATTACCTCTTTTTATATGTATAGATTATATACATAGATGGTTCTAAAGTTCAGCAGTCTGAAATGGGTCTCATTGAGCTAAATCAGGTGTGGGCAGGGCTGCTTTTTTGCTGGGGCCTCTAGGATAGAATCCCCTTATTTGCACTTTCCAGCTTCTAGAAGTCACCCGTATTCTTTGGATTATGATTTTTTCCATCTTCAAAGCCAACAACAATAGATGGAGTTCTTACATCTCTTCCCTTTGATCTGACTCCTCTGCCTCTTTCTTTTACACTTAAGGGCTCTTGAGTTCACAGGATAATCTCCCTACTTTAAGGTCAATTGATTAGCAACCCTAATTCCATCTGCAATCTTAATTCTCATTTCTTGGATGGAAAAGTAAAGGTAGGGATTACAAGAGCAGAAGGAACATTTACAGTTCATTACAGAGGGCAGAAATTCCCATTTTGGAAGCCAAAGCTCCCGAATGTTGGGAAAGATAAAATGGTTTTTCCTACAAATTCTTCTATCATTCTGGGGTGCTTAAAAGTGAAAAGTACATGGCAGGTGGAAAGCATCCTATATAATAAAGAGGTAATATGCAAATTGACCCTCACACCCTCGCATCACAAGATGGCCATCCCCATATTGTCACAAGATGGCCTCTCCCAGGTCGTCACAAGGTGGCCACCCCATGTCATCACAAGATGGCCACCCCTATGTTGTCACAAGATGGCTGCCCTCACATCATCACAAGATGGTTACCTCAAGATGGCCATCCCCATGTCATTACAAGATGGCCGGCAGGGGAGGGCAGTTGGGGGGTGATCAGGCTGGCAGACAGAATGGTTAGGGGCAACCAGGCAGCCAGGCAGGCAAGTGGTTAGGAGCCAGCAGTCCTGGATTGTGAGAGGGTGCAGGTTAGGCTGAGGGATACCGCCCCAGTGCATGAATTTCATGTACCAGGCCTCTAGTGGTATATAGAAAGGAAGTTTGAGAGATGTGATCTCAAATACAAGCCCATTTATAATTAAAGAGTAGTTTATAGCCCTGACTTGGTAACTCGATTAGAGCATTGTCCTGATATGCCAAAGTTGTGGGTTCCATCCCTGTCAGGGCATATACAAGAAGCAACTAATAAATTTATAAATAAGTAGAACAACAAATTGACTCCTCTCTCTCTCTCTCTCTCTCTCTCTCTCTCTCTCTCCTCCCTCCCTCCCTCCCTCTCTGCGCACCCTTCCTCTCTCTAAAATCAATAAATAAAAAACTTTAAAACAGCAGTTTATGACTTTTGCTAATCTAGCACTCCCCACACTGCTTTATATTTGGTGAGAAGCTGAAAGTTCATAAAAATGATTGGAAAAATTTTGTTATACATGGCCTTGGTTAAAAGGAAGCAAAATGCAAAGGACATGGCTAAATCTTGTAGGAAGGACAGAATGCCAGGAGTCAATATTTATCATCTCCTGTGTGTCAAGAACCATATTGTTGCTTTACATACATTAATTATCTAAAGTAATAATTGCAGTCATTTCCTTATACAGATTAATACGCCGAGGCTCAGAGAAGTTAAGCAATTTTCAAGGGTCATTTAACATGAGGCAGAACCAGGACTAGACCTCAAGTCTTCTACCAAAGTCTGCTTTTTTAAAATACTCCACTTTGCGTTTAGAAACACTTGTATCCAAAGCAACATCCCAGACATCAGAGCTGGTAATCAAAGACCAAGCAAGAAAATAGAAAAGTTTGGGAGCTTAATAAAACACTAGAAAATATATTTCGTAAACATATCATTCAGTTCAGTGACCCCTAAATTGGAGAACACACCAATGGGTGCCTTTAGCCTGGGGTGTGGGAATTTGGCTCCAAAATTAGACCTGATGGATGGATGGGACAAAGGACTGAGGAATCACTAATTGTGTTCTACATGGAAGCTGGTATGTTAGCTCTCAATAAACATTTTTACTGAGAACTGTGATGACAAGAATTATGCCATATTCAGCTAACAACAGTGAAGATGGAGGAAGTCTGGGAGTTCAAGGTGTAGGCTTGTTAACGAGGGACTTTGTGGAAGCTGATTTAAAGCCTGAAACTGCTGAATAAAGACCAAAGGCCACACCAGTCCTTGTTGGGTAAAGGGGCAAAGTGGTAATGACAGTAGCTGGCCCCAGGGAAATGTGAACTAAAAACAGTGGGCACCACCGAATGCTGACAAATGTTAAAAAAAAACAAAAACAAAAAACAACCTAAGTCATCACATCAATGTCTGTTTCCAAATTTGAACAAAGTGGTGTTCTACTTTCTATTTACTGGTCAGTGCTTCTTTTCTGTCTCTGGAAGTAATTGTCATGTTATAGTCTTATGATTCATTACACTGCCAAATGAGTATGTGTAAATTAATACCTCTCCAATCCATATCGTCAGAAAATGAGATGTTACAAAGAAGCAAGTTTTCTAGTGAACCGAAGTTTAGACCCTTTATGTACCAAGCTTTGTAAAACTTCAGCTATTTTTATGGAAATTGTAATAAAATGGATTCTGCTCTTTTGGACTCATTAAACAGAGTGTGTTGAACATTGTGCAACATGTTCTTAAGGGCCCCGAGTCCTTGCTGTGACCATCAGCTGTGCCAATGGGCAGTGATACAAGATGTCCTCAGGGGCTGGTGAGATGTACAGGGTTCCACCTCGACTTTCCTGGGCCCAGAGGTGGTGATTGTCCTCCTGCCTTTGACCACTGTCATGACTTCTTTTATCCCCTGCTCAACTACTGGGCCAACCCTTTTTTTTTTTAAGTCATTTCTTTTAGCTGCTATGACAAGTGAATACCCATTTTCTTCCTAGTTCGTTGACTGAGTTTTCTATTTTCTTTTCAGAGCTCTGTTCCTCCTTCCATGATTAAATGTGGGGTCCTGTTCTCACCCCCTTCTCTTTCTTACATTTCCTCAGTAAACGCCTTCACTCCCATAGCTTCAATACAAACCTTCAGGTAGGTGATTTCACAACTTATATCCCCAGTTCCTAAATGTATTCTTAAATGTGGCTCTATTTTTCCGACGGCCCACTGAATATTTCCACTCGAATATTTTATCTATAGTTCCTCTGAAATCTACTTTTGGCTGCAAACTAAGAAAATAGTGCAGGGAGCTGTGTAATGCCCTTGCAGCTTCTAGGTCATATCATCCTAGTTTTTCCTTCAGATAAAAGGGATAGAGAGTGGTGGAGGGAGGCAGCACTGGGCTAACTAACATTTGCTGAATGCCTACTGTGTGCAAGGCACTGTGCTCTCTCCTAATTAGCAGAGCTGAACATCTTCTAGGATTGCTTTCAAATAGCAGATAATAGAGGCTGATCAGACACATATAAGGAATCTGCAGGGGTAGCATTGCAGTCACTGAAACTCCAGTGGAGGTTGCAGCCACACCAAAGGAAATGGGATCTCTGTTTGATGCAATAAATAAGAGGTGTCTGACAGCCTTTCAAAATGGTTTTCAAAGAGTTTCTGCTAAAGGTATCTTAGGTTTTCCTGTAAGAAAGAAAGAGCTAGTTTCTGGGGAAGTGGATTATAAAATAAACTTGTAGTTCTCCTTTTTCCCCCTTGATAAAAGTACTTAAGAAAGTTCTAGGGCCCAAACTAAGGTCCTGGTAACATTTCTTCAATTCTATAAATAGATTTCACTCAGTGATCGTGAACTTTTCTGGTCGTCATCATGGGCACATGCCCAGTTATTTTCTGTGCCACATTCCTCAATGGAGCTCTTACTGATAGACCAGTTGCAGAGCTGCGTATGTTCGCAGTCATACCTACTCCTCTAGCTTTGCTTTGCTGAGGGAACTCTGAGAAGCATAATTAATCCAGTCATCTGGCTTAATGTGAAGCAGATTCTGAAGATACTATGAGAGGGCTCTGATGGCCTAGAATGGTTTCTAAAACTCTGTTTTCCAGAATAATTCTAAAAAGTGTAGTTGCATCTTTCCTTAAAAATATAGAATAAAACGACCTTTGTTCTGTTTTATTTTCATATCAATAATGTATACAGAAGTTTCTAATGCACGAATAGATCATGGTGTGATAGAATACAGACTGATTAGAATAAATGAAATGTCATTCTCTAAGAAAAAGCAACCTACTAGGTTGCCATATGGCTTGAATTATATTAGTTTATCCCTCGTTTTCTTTTTACTGGATTGAATAAGAATTCTTGAGTGCTAACTGATTTTTTCCTCTCCTTTTTGGTTTGTTTATATTGCTGTAAATATTCTTATAGAGCAATTGTGACTCTTCTCATTGAACATATTCTCTGAAGGCTCATTCTAGGACCCTGCTGTTAAATGTTGTGTATTGGATGTGAATTATCCTGCATTGTTTGTGCCTCTTACTATTGTCTCTCTTATTGTCAGTGGCTCTAAGGATCATGGTTCGTGAATTTGGCTAACCCTGTGAAGCAGATGAGATTTTTAGCTCACCCCTTGATAGCTGCACTGGCTCAGTCTAAGCTAAAGTCTTATTTTCATTAAAGGAGCAGACATGCTGAGGAAGAAAGTGCTATTTTTACATAGGGACTTTTTCTACTGAAACCACATGATAACATTATGCTGTTAAAATGATCTCAAGCATGCTGAGTTAGCTGAAGAAACAATACAGTGTTGCCAAAACCAAGACAGTACTATTCTGGCGCCTTCTTTCAGGCCCCCCAGCTCTTCTTGGTGGTCAAGGAGAGGAGACTGGGAAGGTTGCTATTGGGAATATACAAGTTACAGGTAAAGTGGAGGTCACATCTGGTTGGTTATCTATGAGAATTATTCAAATTCTTGATTATTGCCACCAGTTATTGAGATATGAAAAGTTTTGTTATAAAGGGACCTTTATAACTCGCATCAACATTGCCCCAGGACATACTAACCTGGGATAAAGATAGAAGCATAACATTAATAGAACAGTATTTCTCTGACCCCATTCCTCAACACTCTGCAGAAAGCCCATTCATTCTCAAGTTCCTTCTTAATAGATTAGCCACATCTCTAAAATGTTTTCTATGAGGTCTTAAAGATTTCCTCTTAGCTACCATTATTTTATTCCTTTCTAACTCCTGGCTCATTTGTCAATGTGTCAATGACTTAATGAAAATTGACCTTTGTTGTATACTTATATTTAACAAGCATTTTAGCATATTTCTCAATCTATCTGAAGTCATAGTTAATCAAGTAACACTTGATATATTTTAATTTTTAAAAAATTTTCACATGAATTAACAGGTATACAAATAGTGAAATCTTAAACATAAAGTTGAGATTTATAAAAATCTCATTTTGCAATAAAGTTCAGAAATTGCAATAATTTTCACATATTAGATTATTTGGGGTCAATTCGAATGGCTTTCAAATGTCTCCACAGTCACAAATTTTCCACTAAAATATCTTCTCCAGAAAAATTCATCATAAATTTTATTTATATATGGTAAACATTTCTAAAGTTTTTCTTCTTGGCAATATTCAAGAAACTAGCTGAATGGTAGTAGATATTGGCATTGTTTGACCCATTGCATTAGAATTAGTCCTGGATGAAATAAATAAAGCATTCAAACATTACCCTTTGAAATCATTTAGGAACATCAGAACAGAATGTTGATCATTTTAACAGTTTATACTGGTATCTACCTAACAGTTGTAATGTTCATCTGTTGGGATAATTCCATAATATTTCATGTAAAACATTTCCAATAATTAATGAGTAAACTTTAATAAAAATCACAACTTCAGGGAGAGGCACTTATTTAGGTAACTACTAAATTATATCACTGATGTAAATATTTTACTTTCTGGATTTGTTTTTAGTTCAAAAGCAATTAAGAACTTAAAAAAGAAGAAATTACTATTTTAAAGGTAGCATTCAAATATTGCACTTATGAACTAAAATTTGTGTTTGAAAAACAAAAGTACTGCATAAACACAAGTGTTCACATAAAATGGAGGAATTAAAGTAACTGAAGTTCTGTTTCTTCATCTTTAAAGTCACTGTGCTATCATTATTTATCACACATCACAATTTGAAATGCAGACATATGAAGTGCCACAGGGGTTGTAGAAATTACTGTTAAACAAATGTGTAGGGCTGAGTCCATGCGTATCCAAGGTTAATTGGGTCATTGGAAGTTCTCTGGATACATTTCTAGACAGAATACAATAAATATTTTTAAAATAACAAAATATGCTAATTTGAAGCTTATATAAATTACAACTAACAGTAACTGTAGCAATTGTTTAGAATTTAAGCCAACATAAGACTTTTTTTTTTCAAGGAGGACAGTTTTATCACTGACATTGTTTAGAGTGGCAGAGAATGGTGATAATAAAAAGCAGACCAAGTCTTAGTCGGTTTTATTATGGTTTTAAAATTCTCTGGACAAGGCTCCCCCTTCCAGCCTGGCCTGGGGAGGCTGCTCCGTGGAACAGCCACTTGGTAGACGGTGCCTGAAGGAGTTCTGTGACAAGCAAACTGCAGAGACTTGAAATTAACAACTATAATAAATATTTCAGTGCAGTAAAGCTTTTTTTTTTTAAGGTTGGGGTTGAGACAGTAATTTAGTGATAAAAATCAAAACAATATTATTTTCTCAGTTTTTAAGATTTGTTATTAGCCAAATTTGGGGAAGGAGAGTCATTTAAATGTGTTACAAACACCCCGTGTAGGATTGCAGCAAACATCATTCTCTTCGTAAATTGAGGGGGTTGGTCTAGAATTATCTTTAAGGCCTTTTCAGCTCTAACAATGTGTGATAGTTATTATGTTTTTGTGAATGAAAGAAACTACAATCCCCCTTCATTTCCCATAGTTCTCCCATCCTCAATCCTCAGGGTTTAGAGAGGAGATTAAACCCACACACCTTTCTGCATTTCTCTAATCTCCACACAGAAAAGAGAAGGAAACATAAGCACTAACACTTTTTTTGGGTCTTTGTGAACCCAAGGATGTCCACAGAGAGGGAGATTGCTCTGCAATGAACCCCATTTCTTATGCAATAGCCTGTCTCCGGGTGCAATCTGAGGACAAACAAAGGGAACTGACATTGCTCTGCATAAAAATGTCAAGTGAGAACTAGTTCCTTCCTGGGAAGAAGCAGCTTTGAAATTGTGTTGCATATGGAGAAAATGTGTGATTTTAAAATTTATGTATTATTAAAATTTTCAATTACCAATTGCCTTCAGTATTATTTTGTATTAGTTTTAGGTGTACAACACAGTGGTTAGATAATCATACCTTGACATAGTGTTCCCCTCGATATTTCTAGTACCCACCTGGCACCATACTTAGTTATTACAATGTTATTGACTATATTACCTATGCCCTTCTACATCCCAGTGACTTATTCTGTCACTACCAATTACTACTGGAAAAAATGGGTTTCGATTCTACTGTTTCTGAAAATTCGTTTTTTGTTCTTGGACTACTCAGGTGGGGTGAGTGTGTCATCACCTCACAACTCACACTGGAAGGACAACTTGAAGTGGCTCATATCTGGGCTGCCCAAGCTCTCCTTCACCTTGCGGAAGGCTCCCTGCTGCCTGCTCTGGGAGAGTAACTCACACACAGGAAATGCAAGGCTGGGGTGCTGGGCAGACTGACTGGAGGCCAGGTGAAGAGAGATGAGTCCTAGTGTAAGGCCAGATTCCAGAAGGCCTTCGTCCTCATCCTCCTTCTGATTTGTAATTAAGACATGTACCAAAAAAAGACAGTAGATTAGTAAATCTCCATGTCCCATCACCCCTTTACAACCTTTGTCTAATTTTAATCTGTCCTCTCACTTTACTTAACTTTAAAGCAAATCTCAGACACAAAAGATGACTTTTTTTTTTTACAGGACCACGATACTCTTACCTTACCTTAAAAAATTAGTAATTCCTCAGACTATCAAATATCCAGTCAGTGTTCAGAGTGTCCACATTTTTTATCATTTTTTTCCTTTTTTTTTTGTTTGACATCTGTTTGAATCAGGATCCAAGTAAGACTTATACAGTGTGAATGGCTGATCTTTCTTATAAGTCCCTTTTAGTTTATAGACAGCCTTGCATATCTTCTTCACGATTGGAGTGGAGTTCTCTTAAAGGAGTGTAGGGGGTATACAGAAAAATATCATCTAATAATTATAGGTAGTCATAATAATTGCTTGACACAATACAGTATTCTGTATTCGTGTTTTACACATTCCATATTCACTTGTTTAATCCTCACAACTCTGGGTTATGTTAAAAGATAAACTGAAGCATATTAAAATTTTTAAGGATTTACCTGAACAAAAATGGATTCAGTGCAGATGACAAGCTCTGGGAGACTTTTATAGAGAAAAGGCTGGAGCAAAATAAGGAAATTATTGATTGGCTGTTTTTGGTTGGTTGTCATTAGGTTTCAATTCTGTAATCTTGAAGCATTTACAGGCTTTGCTTTTGGTTTGCTTACATAGGCCACCAGGACTTTAGAGCCACCTTAGCCTAATAGCTTCCTTGTTTAATTGGTTTACTGAATTTCTCTAACTTGCAATTGAGGAACTGGGGCACAGAGAAGTTCTATAACTTGCCACAGGACATATAATTTGTATGTGGTAGAGTCAGGATTTGAATGTGATTCTTAACAACACTGCTTTAAAATATATATATATTTTATTGATTTTTTACAGAGAGGAAGGGAGAGGGATAGAAAGTCAGAAACATCGGTGAGAGACAAACATTGATCAGCTGCCTACTGCACACCCCCCACTGGGGATGTGTCACCAACCAAGGTACATGCCCTTGACCAGAATCGAACCCAGGACTTTTCAGTCTTCAGGCCGACGCTCTATCCACTGAGCCAAACCGGTTTCGGCACAACACACTGCTTTTTAACAACTAACATCGATCTAGCATTTACTAGTATCAGGCACTGTACTGTTACTTGAGGTAAACCTCAATGTAATTTGAGATCAGTAGGGTTATGATCCCCGTTTTATATAAAATAATAGAGGCCCGATGCACGAAATTCATTCAGTGTGTGTATGGCCAGGGGAGTCCCTCAGCCCAGCTTGCACACTCTTGCAATCTGACTGCCGGACATCCCCCTTGCAATCTGGGACCGCGGGCTCCTAACCGCTGGCCTCCCCACCCCTGCATTGCAGTGTTTTTCAGGCAAGTCTGACCCATGTGGTGTAGACCCTTCAGTGAGCCTCACTGAGTCTCAAGAGGAGGTAGCAGTGCTCTGTAAACAGGACTGTATAGATGTAAAGGTTCCACTTTGGGCTGGTTGGAATGTACCTGAGAAGGGTCCATATAAGAGCAGCTCCCAGATGGACCTCTCCAGAGTGGACTCAGGAGACTATTCACCCTTCCCCAAATCCTAAGGAGGAGGCCTTTGAGGGGGGCTGGGATGAGGGGAAGGTGAGGGGGGCCTAACATTTGTTGCACTCTTAGCTCACCTTTGAACTCGGTCTCTTCCTTCTGTAGACATTTTACCATTCAGATACTTAAGGGAAACTTTAAAAGCCATGCCATCCTTCTGAATCTTATTTTCTTAAGACCATTCTAAACATGAGTTCAAGACATTTAGAAATGACTTTACTCTCTTCAGCCCTGTGGACTCAGTGCCCAGCTACAAGACCCTACAAGAGATCAAACTGCTTCCCTTAGACCCCCTCAAAAGCTCACCACTGTCTGATACATGCACTTTTCTTCCTTCAATGTTTTCTGTCCCTTCTTCCCTTGCATTCTGAGTGTTTGTAAGGACTTCAATGGTCAGCAATGTCTAGACTGATATCCTTAGAAGCTGTGCAAAGTCAGGCTTAGTCATTTCAGACACTGCTTTACAGTAGAACAGAGTAGTGGAGAGGGCGACCTGCCCACTTTGGAGGGAGGGAAGATTTGTATCAGCCCTGGGACCTGTCTTTTTTTATAGATGCCAGAAAAAGTCTGAAGCCTCCTGCGGGGGAGTGGGAGGGGACATTATTAATGAATGTTGGAAAGAAGTAGCAAATATTGAATTGAGGTTTAAGTTGTTAAAGGATAATTTTTTTTCAAAATTAAAATCAAGACTTTCATATAAGTCTGAAATGGACAAGTACTGGAGATTTTATAGAAATCTTTCATTAATGAGGAAACCAATAAGATGTTAACAATCAGTTAAAGAGAAACATCTGAAGAAGTGGCATTTGGGAATGGGACAATGAAATTGCTAATAAATGCAAAACGTATTAGGCCTAAAAAATGTAATGTTTGGAATCTTCTTTTCTACAATGGAAAAGCAAATGTGCCTCTACACAATGAAAATCATTTGCATCTCTGGACAAGAATTATTTGCATCATTGTCAGTTTTGTATAAGTTAGAGTTGTAGAGTAGCCCTGTCAAAGGCAGTGAAAGGCCCAGACCCCAATAAAATCAGACAAGCCCTGAAGGTCTTCTAGACAATGCCTGGCTTTCTACTGAAAAGACACCCAGTAATCTTCTGCATGTTTAAAGTCTTTTACAATTTTTTTTCTGAAGTATTTCTAAATAAAAACTTAGTTATCAAATACAGCAACTGGAGAGGTGATTTCTTGAATAGACTCCTTAAAATAGCATTTGATATTCAAAGAGGGTCTCTGTTAGCTTGTTACCACTCTTCTGCCTTATACCTCCCATTTTCCTGTTATCTCTATTTCAAGCTGTCATCATGAAGATTTGGTACTGGGGAAATGTAGAAAAGTTTAATATTGCATCCAACAAAGTTTGGCTTAAGACAAGTAATTGTCATATCCCTGTTGGCAGGTGGTTTACTTCTGACACTTTCAAACAACCTGCAGAAAGTTGATTACTTACCCCTCTATTGGCTTCAATATAGTCTCAACATCAGGCAAAATAAGGGCTGTTTCTCAGCATACTTTATATTCATTTGCTATATTCAACTTTAAGATAAAAATATTGCCAAGTGGATAGTTTATTGGTGTAAAGAACCCACTCTATCTCCCTCCCTGTTTTAATGGCAGAACCCCTGGCTGACATGTAAGACGGAACCCCTGAAGTAAGTAGCTCATGTTATCCCCAGCACCTCTTCCTGGCTCCAGGGTCCTGACACCTGAAGCAGCATTTTCTCCGCCTGGCTCTGAGCTTCCTTGGGCCAGTCCATACCTGTTCCCTCCCACGCCTCTGGATCTTCTGTTCATACTAGCAGCCAGAAATATTCAGGACTGCAGTGTCAGAGCCTCCAGGAATTTCCCTTGGCTCAGGGGCAAGGGATCATGCCCACGGGTAGCCACTTATCAAAGTTCATGCCCAATAGGATGATTATCCAAGCAGAAGTGAGGATAAGATATTGAAATTTCAAATAGCTGCATAAGAACAGCCTACTGGTGATAATTCTCAAGAGAAAGCACAATGAGATACTATCCTCCTGACAAAGTTGAAAAATATTAAAACAAAGAAAAATACCCATTGCCAATGAGGGTGTATGGGGTTACTTTTTATATTGGTAAAGACACTTGTGAAATTAAGTGACTCCATGATCAGGAGCCTTAGAATATCAGACCTCTTGATCTATCAACTTCTCTTCTGGGGATAATTCAAAATACAGTGAAAAGTTCATGCATAAAAAGGTGTATTCCAGTATTATCTTATATAATAAAAGTATAATATGCAAATTGACTGAACAGCAGAATGTCTGGTTGCTATGATGCACACTGACCACCAGGGGGCAGATGGTCAACAAAAGAGCGTGGTCATTGTGCTCCCACAGGGGTAGTGCCACTGAGCCAGAAGCCAGGCTCACAGCTGGCGACCACAGCAGCAGTGGTGAGAGCCTCTCCCGCCTCCATTGAAGGCGGGCAGTAAGGAGTGAAGGGTCCCAGACTGGAAGAGCCCTAGACTACAAGAGGGATGTCTGACTGCCAGCTTAGGCCCAATCCCTATGGGGCAGAGAGGATTGGACCTAAGCTGGCAGGCGGACACCCCTCAAGGGGTCTCAGACTGCGTGAGGGCACAGGCCAGGCTGAGGAACACCCCCAACCCCCAGTGCCTGAATCTCGTGCACTGGGCCTATGGTGTATAATAATAAGGAATGAAAACACCCTAAATTCAACAATAAAGATCGATAATAGTCATTTTTTAATAAGAGGTGGGTATTTAAATAATGAAGAGCTTAAACAACACAAGAAAACCTGTGATGATGGGATTTTAAAATAGTTTTTATTGTAGAAAAAATATCAAACATAAAAAAGAAGAGAGAAAAGCATGAGGAAACCTCATATACACATCACTCTGCTTAACAATAATAACATAGAGCAAATTCTTCTCATCCACCTCATTCACTCTCCCACCCAGATTATTGAAGCTAGTCTTAGACATTGTATCATTTTACATGAAAAATGTTTCTGCATGTACCTCCAAGAGATAATAATTCTTTTAGAAAAACAAAACAACTTTCCACTTAAAAAAAATACTCATCAGAAAAGAGCATTTAAAACTACCAATATTCCAAAAGAATGACCACAATTATTACCATTCAGCAGTTCCTTTGGCCCTATATAATTAAATATTGTCTGACTGTGTCTTGGGTCACCAACCTGAGTTCACAAAGTTATCAAGTTCTGTAAATTCTGACTCAGCATCCTGATATAGTTTGAAATTGTCTAAGAGCTATCAGTCTGTATTCTGACTCTATTCTTTGAAGTATCAATAGTTAAGAGTACCCAGTACAGTCTATTCCTTGAGGCTCTAAGACTCTTTGTTGAAGATCTGATTTCTGGCTTGTAACTTATAGCAGAGCCTGCAGACAAGCATGAGAAAAAAGCAGAAAGAACCTCTAAGACTGTGGTTAATTGATTACAGTAACCCTCAATGTTAGAATGGAGAAGAGCAAAGTTGTCTAAAGCATACGTTATTTCAGGAGGGTTTGATCACTATTTTCCTGAGGCTAAGAACATATTATGGACAGTAAGGACAGTGCCAGATCTTAAGGACCTCCCTTTAAAGTGTACGGTATCTGCAATATTTATATTAGTAACATTTTGCCTCTACCAACTTATCTTAAAGGAAGGCTGAGCATCCCTTCTGATTGGCAAGTGTTTCCCATTCTACTCTTGCAATAGTATTGAGCTTATCTATATATATAAAAGCCTAAGCTACCAAACGACTGAATGACCAGTCAAACGGTTGCTATTGAACTCACCACCAGGGGTCATCTGGTGGTCAGTGTGCTCCCAAAGTGGGACCACCACTCAGTTGACTGACCTGTCCCCATGGCCCACCAGCCAGGTGGCAGCCACTCACTTCCTCAGTAGTCCTACAGGTGCAATCTCTGGAGAATGGGCCAGGCACCTCCTGGAAGTCAGCCTTGGGCACCATGCTGCTTCCCCTCCCTAGATACTCTACAAGGAAGAAACAATATAAAACTGGCTGCCAGGTGGCTCCTGACAACCAATGCTAATGTCAGCAAGATAAATCCAGATCACCAGTCAGCCAGGGCATCCCACTGCCCACCCAGCGGGTTGATTGCATCCCAGCCCCTGGGACAGGCACCAGATGCAGGGTTCATGGCTGGCAAGTGCCACTGTGGTGACACAAGCCCACTACAGGCACAGTGGTGCCAGGATGAGCTGGAACGACAGCTAGGAGCAGCAGGCGGCTTTGGACTGTGGGTTTTGGTCCGATTCCCTACAGGCCACCCTGAGAGATCTCCCCCCTCCCCACCCCCTACCTCCCTGTGAAAGAATTTGTGCATCAGGCCTCTAGTTAAACAATAATGTGCTATCCAACAAATCTAATGATTTCTAACATTCTCTTTTGTTATAAGGTGAAGTAACAAATCTTTGTCATTTTCCAGACATTCTTTGGGAGTCTCCAATATAGTTAGTTTCAGGTGTAAAGCCAGTCTAAGAAATTAATTTTTTTCTGAATTGAGGGTCTGCATTTAGGAAGGTAAAAGCAACAGATTTAAAAGAGGAGACTGAGCCCATGATTAAACTAGAAAAGTTTAGTTTCCTATTTATTAAAACAACAATACAATATTTTAAAATAGTCATAGAAGTATGTAAAATCATCTTAAGGAATCTTAGCTATTTCAGATGTGATGAGACTTTATTCTTAATAATCACAGACAAGATATAATCAATACAAGGTACAGGAAATTAATCTGGTAATTCTACATACATCTCAGCAATATGAGTGGATTATATGAAAGGTAAATAATAATTGCTCATTACTCCTTTTTCAGAGCTCTAAGGCTAGTTTATAGTTTTAATAGAGAGCCAAATTCTATTTTTGCATTAGTTCAATATTTGGCAATAAAGGGTTCCAAGTTCTTTTTTAAAAAAAAATTATCTTTTGAATAAGCCAAACAAAACTGGAGGAACTTTGCCAAAATTTCAACATATTTTATTGCTTCTTTTCAGACAACTGTGACAAATATGGCTTTCTTTCAGTAAACCTACAATTTTCAGGACTCATTCAAGTTTTGTCTTTCTCTGTTCTGTTTCATGTTCTAGAATAGACATTTTCCTTTAGAATAAAATTACTCACTTTTTCTTTGAAAAAAAAAAAAACAAATTCCTTTACTTTGCAAACATTGTTGTTCTTTTCTTCATTATTACTTACTAGAGGGAGGAGGTGTCCCTCAGCCTGGCCTGTACCCTCTCATAATTCGGGACCACTGGTTACTACCCGCTGGCCTGCCGGCCTGCCTGCCTGCCTGCCTGCCTGCCTCCCTGATGGCACCTAACCACTCTACCTGCCTGCCTCATCTCCCCTAACCACTGGCCTGCCTACCTGATTGCCCCTAACTATTTCTGCCTTGGCCCCTGACACTGCAGTTTTATCCAGAAGCACATCCAGAATGATGTCCAGAAGATCATTTAGCTGCCATCTATAATTAGCATATTATACTTTTATTATTATAGATACCATCATCCATTGTCACTATTGCTGTGGTATGATATGTAGTCAACAAAATAGCTTTCTTCCCACCTTCTAAGTTCTTCTAGTAGGGCTAATAAATTAATAAGAGACAGATTAATAGGAGAAAATGTCCAAATTTTATTATGGATCTATATGGGGGATGTCATAAAATGTAAGACCCAAAATGCATTGGGCAGTTAGGTTTACATGCTATTTTGGGTAAAGGAGAAGTAGGCAAGGGTCTAAGATTTCAAATGGAAAGTGGGCAATTTACAGGTAGATGAGAAGGAGAAAACATGTGATAATCAAATTCTTACTGGGCCACCCAGAAATAATGGGATACAAACAGACTTTGCTATAGTTCTCTCTTCTCCTGGTTTGCCATATTTAGTTTATATTATGAAGGTAAGGATATGCTTCCTTCCTTTAAGCAGGTTTTCTATCTGAATTCCTTTAGGCAGGTAAAAGGAAGGGTTAAAGGGTCGTTCTGAGCCTTTTGTTTCTTAATTAGCAACTTAAAATCACTATCCCAAAAGGCTTGTGTTGGGATGGCAAAATTTTGGTCCCCCTCAAAGGTCATAATTGTCCATGTTAACTATAAATTTTAAGTAAATTAACCTCTGTTTCACAGAGAAAACTGGGAGATGGTTAATCAATAGTTGAGTGTCAGTTACAAGCAGGAATGAACATGTTCATTAACATAATCCAAAGGCATTCCACTCCCCAGCATAGTAAAATAAGAAAAAAAGATGTGTATATATTTAAAAACTATGTTTAGTAATCAATGTCTTAGCATTCTATCTTAAAGGTCATCTAGGTATCCTAACCTTATTCATTAATTAATTTGATTTCATATTAGTCCAATATTTTAAAGTTAAGGATATTAGAAATTATGTTTCAGCTAATATAATATAAAACCTAACTAGAGGCCTGGTGCACAAAAATCATGCACAGGGGCGGGGGATGTCCCTTAGCTCAGCCTGCACCTTCTCCAATCTGGGACCGCTCAAGGGATGTCTGACTGCCCGTTTAGGCCTGATCCCGGTAGGGTCGGGCCTAAACGGACAGTCAGACATCCTTGTCACAACCCAGGACTGCTGGCTCCAAACTGCCTCCCTGATTGCTCCTAACCACTTCTGCCTGCCAGCCTGATCACCCTCTAACCACTACCCTGCCAGCCTGATTGATGTCTAACTGCTCCCCTGCCAGCCTGTTTACCCCCAACTTCCCTCCTCTGCCAGACTGTTCACCCCTAACTGCCCTCCCCTGCTGGCCTGATCATCCACAACTACCCTTCCTTGCAGGCCTAATCTCTCCCAACTACGCTCCCCTGCTGGCCTGATCACCCACAACTGCCCTCCCTTGCAGGGCCTGGAACTTCCCAATGGCCCTTCCCTGCTGGTCATCTTGTGGTGGCCATCTTGTGTCCACATGGGGGCAGGATCTTTGACTACATAGGGGCAACCCCCTTGTGTGTTGGAGTGATGGCCAATCTGCAAATTACTCTTTTATTAAATAGGATGATTGTTGATATAAAAAGATATAATGATTGTTGATATAATTCAATTTGGTTAAACACAAAATTTTATAATTTTCATAAGCTTTAACAATATTAAGTAGTAATGTTAACTTGTTTATTAATAAACTAGCATAGGAAGTTGACAAAACTCAGAAAACAAACTTAGATTTTTTAAGGAATAAAATATACACTATATTAGACTTACTACAAAAAAAGGAAAAAAGATATAGATTTTCTTAAACCAAAATTATAAATCAGTCTGATTTATATAAAATTTCACCTTAATTGTGTGAATTCAGATTATTATGTATTATATATTATGCATATATATTTAGATTACCATATGAAATGCTCCTGAGTTAGCACTTTTGAAAGAATTTTTTTGTTATAAAACTATAATACTTATTGTAGTTGATTTCCAGCTTTATGCCACTGTGATCTGAGAATATGCTTGATACGATTTCTATCTTCTTGAATTTGGAGAGACTTTGCCTATAACCCAACACATGGTCTATCTTTGAGAATGACCCATGGGCACTTGAAAAGAATGTATATTCTGTGGCTTTGGGGTGAAATGATCTGAAGATGTCAATTAATTCCATCTGGTCTAATGAGTCATTGAGAATTGATGTTTCTTTACTGATTTTTTGTTTAGAGGATCTGTCCAATGGTGATAGTGGGGTATTAAAGTCTCCTACTATGATTGTATTGCTGTCTATCTCTCCCTTGATGTCCTCTAGGAGTTTTTGTATATATTTGGGTGCTCCTGTATTGGGTGCGTATATGTTTACCAGAGTTATTTCTTCTTGTTGGATTGCTCCCTTTATTATTATGAAGTGGCCTTCTTTATCTCTTGTTATGTCCTTCACTTTGAGATCTAATTTGTCGGATATAAGTATGGCTACCCCAGCTTTTTTTTTTCATTTCCATTCGCCTGAATAACTTTTTTCCAACCTTTCATCCTCAGTCTGTGTGCGTCTTTTTTTCAGAGGTGGGTTTCTTGTAGACAGCAGATACATGGGTTGTGTTTTCTTATCCAGTCTATTACCCTATGTCTTTTTGTAAAACCAACTGCGGGATACCTATGAAAAAACACACATGGTGTCAAAATAAGCCAAAGGAAAATAATTTAGGCAAAAATTAAAAAGAATCCCAAGTCTATTTTGCAGAGAGGATCCCTTTGTTAACTTTTGGTCGAGAATGTGTTTGTGTATTTTCAGAGAACAACTCCAAGACCATGTGGGTTCCTGCGACTGTGAGGAACTGACGAATCTGTCCCAGTCATGAGGATGGTCCAGAGATGGGGGACAATGACGACACCTTGCCATGCTAGCAGTCGGCAGCTGTGCATATCTGCAGGCAGCCCAGGACCAAACCAGAGAGGATGGATCTTGCATTGCCACTATGTGTCCACCATCTGGATACCATTGCTGACATGTACACATAAAGAATTATTTGACACTGAAACTGGGACTCAGAACAGTTAGACATTGAAACTGAGACTGAAATATTTTTTGTTCTTATACATTTATTTCTAGTATGCAGAGGCAAGATATTTTCGAAGAAAAGAAACAGGGGAGAGTGATTGATATAGCGGCAGCGTGGCCTTGAACAGGCTGTCAAGCTACAGGGGGAAGGCTTGGGTGGATGGGAGGTGGATGCTGGGGGAGATCAACTGAACAGGCTGTCAAGCTACAGGGGGGGAAGGCTTGGGTGGATGGGAGGTAGATGCTGGGGGAGATGCTGGGGGAGAAGGACTTGTATGCATGCATATGAGCATAACCAATGAATGAAAGACACTGGGGCGGGGAAGGGAGCATGTGGGGACAAGTGCTGGGGGGTAGGGGAGGCTGGGGGGAGGATAAGGGGGAGGGGGAAAGGAAAACATGTACTACTATTAATTATAAGTTATACTGCAAAAAAATCAATAAAAATATATTTTAAAAAATTAATAAATATAAGACAAAAAACTATAACACTTAGAGTATTTAAATTTAATTTGTTTATTTTCTAGGAATTCTGAGAATATTAGATTTATGTAAGCATAGTATAAGTATAAATAATTGACTTTATAAGTCAATTGGAAGAGCTTCTTTAATTTAAAAGACAATTTAATTTAATTTGTTAACTCCTTTCAGAGATAAGAAAATATTTCACATACACAATGAATAATAAAAGCTTTCCTCAATTACCAAAAACTGTCTGAGTTTGCCTCTATAACCTCTGCTACAGATTCTGAGTAAACATAGAAACAAGAAACTCACCAGTCCAGTTCACAAAGGCTGTTTTCCTTTCTAGTGGGCATGGAATTTTTTCTTAATTTGAGTTCATAAGTAGGCAAATAGACAAACAAAAAGACTGACAAACTACATTAACTATCATCTCTCCCCTGATATAAAATAGATCCCAATTATTCACCTGACAGAGATCATCAAATAGTCAGGTAACAAAGCCAAATTCCCCACAATAATCAGCCATGTGCATATCAGAATTATATACACGCACACAGGATCAAGCTCTATGTAGCATTCTGAGTCTGGCTCTAGGACAAGACATGGCACAAACCAGAAGTTTTAAAAGGATGCTTTCTAGATAATGCCATTGAGACTGGTCTAGTTAGAAATAAGACCTAGACTTACTAGTGCCTGGATCTAGTTATGGAAAGAACCTTGTCAGTTCAGAAAAACCAACCTTCCCCAAAACAAACACTTATATGTAGCTTTTGCCTATTTCTATGGTGTAAATTTTCCCATAATTGCTATATCCAGTCTACCAACATAATTCCACAAGTGTAGCATAGGGGGAAGATGCATGTATTTGATCCTTACAAACCAATATAAACTGCTCCAGGATACAACTGTGCTTGACCCTACGCCAATCAAAACAGACCACCAGACTTGGCTAAGGACAGAAACAGAAATACAAAATCAGAACAAAGAAAGAAAACCTTTAGCAATGCAGTTAGTCATTTAGGATTTGCTTTGGGAGATAAGAAAAGACAGGCCTGGGTTTAATCAGACTGTTTACAGATCTCAGGCCATGCAGTGTAATGGTTTCAGCAGATAAATCCATATCTCAATGGGTCTTCCAAAATGGCCGCAGTATTTAATACTTCATAAGACAGCTTGTTGTATTTGCAAACAATTCTTAGAGTTAAGAAGCTTTTATAAAATACTCAGGCAAAAATCTATTTTCCTGGATTCAGGTGAGAGAACCAAGATAGCGGCATAGGTAAAACACCTATCTTACCGCCATACACAGCAATTTTAAAACTACAACTTTACGAAAGAACAAACACCATCCAGAACCACCGGAAAGCTGGCTAAGTGAAAATTCCACAAATAAAAGTGAAGATAAGACACTGTGACTTGGAGGAGCGGCGGCGGACAGCGTTGAAGATATGCACGGAGAGAGGTTTGGAGGAGCTGCGCGTGCCAGCAGATAGGGCAGGCGGCTGAAAACCGGCCAGTTTTCTCGAGTGGGGGAGACAAAGACATCCCACTGGACTGATTCTCCAGCTCTGGGCGAAGTCCTGGGAACCCACTATCATACGGGGTAAAAACTGGACAGTGGGAGGGAATGCCGAAGCTCGGGTGCTGCAGGGTTCTGCCGGCTTGTGGAGAAGGTGAGCTTGTGCAGAGTGCATGTGAGCTTGGGAACAGTGCAGCTGCCTGACCGCGCAGACAGTGCTCGTGACTTGCTCTTTCATTTGGGAAACCGTCAGACTGCATTGTTTTGCGACCTTGGGTGAGACATTGGGTGTGCAGACTCATTTGGAGAGAGGCTGAATTCTCCGGCAGCCGGTGGAGCTTGGCAGCGGCTCTCTCTCAGAGACCCTGGGGCCGTATAGGGCACAGCTGATGCTGTCTGCTTGGCCCGGAGACTCCACCCATCCAACCCGAGCACAGCTGAACATCACAGATAATTGGCCTGGAGGTCAACCCTCCAAGTGCTAACAACAACCTGAGCTTAACTTCAACAAGACTATGCAATCCATATCCACCTCAGGTAACTGGGGAGGCTGAGCCACTGTCCCTTGTAAGACATCTACCACACAAAGCTAATTGACCAACTCAGGGAAGCAGCCACCATGCAGAAACATGGAAAGAAATCAGATGTGAAAGAAATGGAGGGACAAAAAATGACTGGACATGGAATTCAAAACCACACTTATAGGGTTTTTCAAGAGGCTCCTAGAAAAGGTCGAGACCTATAAGGAAATAAGCAAGACCGCAAAGGAAATGAATGAGACCCTCAAGGATATGAAGGAGACCTGCAAGGAAACGATCAAGACCAACGTGGAAATGATCAAGACCAACGTGGAAATGAATGAGTCCTACAAGGAAATGAACGAGACCCTCAAGGATATGAAGGAGACTCTCAAGGATATGAAAAAGGACCAACCAGAAATTAAGGATACACTGACTGAAATAAAAAATATTATACAAAGACCTAAAAGTGCTCTGGAGCACCCCAAGAACCAAGTTAAAGATTTGAAATACAAAGAGGTAAAATCCACTCAGCTGAAAAAGCAAGAAACCAAAAGAATCCAAAAAATTGAAGGTAGTGTAAAGGGCCTCTGGGACAACCTCAAGCATACCAACATCTGAATTATAGGGGTGCCAGAAAAAGAGAAAGAGCAAGACAATGAAAACCTATTTGAAGAAATAGTGACCGAAAACTTCCCAGACCTGGTGAAAGAAATTGACTTAGCACTCCAAGAAGCACACCAAACCCCAATATATAGGAACCCTAAGAGGACCACACCAAGGCACATCATAATTAAAATGCCAAGAGCAAAAGACAAAGAGAGAATATTAAAAGCAGCAAGAGAAAAACAGATGGTTACCTATAAGGGAGCACCCATACGATTGTCAGCAGATTTCTCAACAGAAACAATGCAGGCCAGACGGGAGTGGCAAGAAATATTCAAAGTGATGAATAGCAAGAATCTACAACCAAGATTACTCTATCCAGCAAAGCTATCATTCAGAATTGAAGGTCAGATAAAGTGCTTCGCAGATAAGAAAAAGCTAAAGGAGTTCATCACCACCAAACCAATATTATATGAAATGCTGAAAGATATTCTTTAAGAAGAGGAAGAAGAAAAAGATAAAAGTGTAAATTAGGAACAACAAATACACATATATCAACAAATGAGTCTAAAAATCAAGTGAGTTAAAAATCTGATGAACAGGATAAACTGGTGAATGTAACAGAATCACGGACAAAGAGAGGGAATAGACTGACAATTCTTGGGGAGAAAAGGGTGTGGGGAGTGCAGCAAGAGACTGGACAAAAATCATGCAACTATGGGAGAGGACAGAGGAGGGGGGGTGAGGGCGGAGGGTGGGATGAGTACCAGGTGGAGGGGAACTATAGGGTGAAAAAAGGGAACAATGTAATTAATAAACTGAACAATAAAGATAAAAAAAAGAATCATGGTAAAAAAAAAAACTATTTTCCTATAACTTCTAACTTGAGGGCTATGGGGAGGAACAAACTCTACTCTCAAGGTTCTTCTGGCTGGTCTAATGACCAAGTAGTCATGAGACAAACTTGCAAGAGAAAGAGACCAAATTTAATGCATGCATATGTATGTGAACCCTGCACACTGGAGAGGCTCAGAGATAGAGATGGGGAATGAAGTATATGACGTTACTATCAGCTAGGGGTGAGATGATGTGCCTTGATGGCTTCAAAGGTTCGTTGTAGGATGAGAAGAAGAGAAGATGTTTAGTAAATAGAAGTTTGCCCTGACAAATAGGTGGGTCAAAAAGAGGTTATGCCTGGTAATCTCTCATTATCGGAAACTCCCCAAATTTGGGTGCTTCTAGGAAATTAAAGGAAGAGGCAGAGTTTTCTCTTGAGCCTGAAGCTAAAATTGCCTCTAGTTCAAAGCAATCTATATACCACATAGGCACATCTTTGTATGGCTGGTTCTGAACCCACACAAGGCTTAGGTGTATTCTTAGGACATGCACAAAATAAATGTTAATTTCCTTTATTCAATAAACTTTGAATGCTAAATAAAATTATCTTCAGACTTTAAAGCTATTTCAATTCATTCATTGTATAGGTAACGAGCTGACATCTAGAAAGGTTAATGACTTGCTTCAATTCATACAGCAAATGTGATTTATCCAATTGGATAGAATTGGAGATTAAAGTTAAAAATAGTCACAACCCATCCCTGTTGAGTCTTCGTTCCTTAGGTCTATTACTACCTCACCTAACATGTTTTCAAGACCTTTCATCATCTCAGTGGCCCTCTTCTTATAGTCTCTGTTTAAACTATGTCATTCTAAAAATGAGGTACCTAGAATCTAATCAAATACCAAAGGTGTCAACTGATTCATGCGGGAAACTGTGTGTGTTCTGAATTTTGGATTTATTAATATTTTATTAACCATTTGAATAACCACTTCACTTTCTAATTCACATCTTTGTCAATTGTAATTTTAGAAAGTTAAGAAAATGACTTATAGAAATACAGAATGAACACAGGTAAAAATGTATTCAACTCATTAATTAACAAAGAAAACATTAAGATGATAAAACTGGTTTAAAAATACTTGAGGAACTGAGACTTAAGCATAAAGAGCCACACACTTTTTAAACATTAAAACTTTTTATTGATTGATTTTTAGAAAGAGAGAGGAAGGGGGAATATATATATATATATATATATATATATATATATATATATATTTGTTGTTGCACTTATTTATGCAGCCATTGTTTGATTCTTTTATGTGCCCTGACTGGGGATAGAATCTACAACATGGCATATTGCAATGATGCTCTAACCAACTGAGCTACCCAGCCAGGTTAAGAACTATATACTTTATTTGAAGATAAAATGGTTTCTCCCCACTTTTGCCAGATACATGTTTAACAAATATTGGAGAAATACATGTTTGCATTGTTGCCAAATTGTGAGCTCACATGTCTCATTCTAGCTCTGCTGATTGGTTCCAGCTCTAACATCTGGAGCCATGCAAAGTAAGTTTAATCCAGTTTCCATATGACTGACCTTGAGAACAGTTACCCCATCCTCCAGCAATTCTCTCTTTTAGACTCAATAAGCACGTCTTTCATTGGGAGCGGCTTCAAGATTTGTCATTTTCATGATCACCTTCCTGTGAACGCTTTCTTAGTTTGCCAGTGTGTCCAAGTGTGACTCCCAGTACCAAACAAAATGTAACAGATGTCTCATGCCACATATATATCAGACAGTCATCTTGCTCACCCTGTTTTGCCAACTCCGGGCTAAATAACAAAGGAAGTTAAAGTAAAATAAACATCCCACATCCCTGTAATGGAGTGGCTTAGTCTCTTAAACTTCCTGGAACATTTTAGAGTTCTCAGTGAGCTCAGGGGCGCCCAGTCAAGGGACAGAAACCGCATCAATTACTTGAAGATGTAATATAAAGAATTGTTAGCAAGGTAGTGAGTTGTTTTCCTGGGTAACTGAAGGGGTAAAGAGGAATACTAAGCATCATAGAGTAGTAACTATAGGAAGTGGCAACTGTTTTGTTAGTTTACCTTGTGTTCAAGACTAAGACAGGATTAAACCTGCAAGGATTTCTTTCGGGGGGGATACCTGTGTGAAAGAAAACCCACAGGGAGCTGGGAGGCTGGGAGAGTTGTCAGACTAAGACACATGTATAACCTGAGTGAAGGAAAAGAGATCCTATTTTCTAAGAAGTTTCTGCTATGCCATAGGCAGGTCGTTGAGCTAAAGGTGCAGGTCAGAGGAGCCCCTGCCCCCCAGGTCTGTTCCAGGGTCCTGGTATATTCAGTCATCAAGGGGAAGTAAAGAAAAATATATTTTCCCTTTTTCCTTCCACCGTTCTGGGTTCTTGGCTGGGGCTCTGTAACAGAAGACAGATTAATTAAGAAGTCATACGATTTATTTATTTTTAAATGTACTTTTTATTGTTGATAGTATTACAGGTATCTCTCATTCCCCCCCTCCCTATATGATTCATTTAATACAAGTTTTACCTAACACAGAGCTTTCATGAGGAAATGAAGACCTGAAGAAGGGGTTAAACGTGAACGTTAACGTTTCTATGCCAGGGTTGAGGAAGAGTAGAAAGTTGTGAGTGGGGGAGTGCAGGGTAGGGGAGAAGATGTGAAAGGACAAAGGTCTAAGCAGAGGGTAGTAAATGGGAGGACACTTAGGAAAGCCTGTTCTGTCAGATTCTCCTCCCAGTGTCTTTGGAGATAAGGATGCTCCTTTTCTCTGAGTGTGGGGAAGGCACCTCTCATATGAAGGTCTTACGACCTGCTTCAGGGAGAAGGTCAGAGAATTCCTGCAACACCTGCGGTTTCTCAAATTCCTTCATCTTAAGATATTCAATAAACCATGGTGCCCTGTTTGGGGTAGTAGGTCCCAAACCCCATTGCTATCAACCATGAAATTTGTAAGTCTGACATCATGTTGAAATCATAGGAGGCCAGTAGCTACTCCTTCTTCGTTGTTTCATTAAGTGGTTGTCATCTTCTACACTTGTGCCAGTTACTCATTTTTTACCTTTAATCCCAAACCCGATCTTTAATGTTCTGCTCTGCATTTCTGCTTTGCCTGTGGCTCCCTGTGAGGCTCTGCATTAGGGGGAGCTGAGGGAGACTGCGGGGCTGGAGGAGGAAGAAGGGACTTGTTTCATCCCGTGTGTTTTCTTTCTGCTTCCCCGTGACTTCCCCTCCGCTGTGGTCCTGTCCAGCCACACGCCTTCCCCAGAGCAGCCGTTTCTTCCCCAGCAGCAGTTGAATACGCTCTGTCGTTTTCCGACAGCTGCAGAAGGAGTTCCATCCCCTCCCTACTCTAGCAGCAGCTGGTGGGGACCCTTTCCTTAAATATCTGAGTTTCAGCTTCTCAGATCCTCTTCTAATTCCAACCTCTTGCCTTTCCTCTCTGAGTCCTTAGTGTGGCAGCCATGAGAATGCCCTTCACAGACCTTCAGCTGTAGCGAGTGTAATTAGGGTTGCTAGATTTCACAAGCAAAAACAGGATGGATGCCAGTTAAACTTGAACAACAAATAATTTCTTAATATAACTATATTCTATGCATTATTTGGGATATACTTATATTAAAATGTTTACCCATTGTTTATTTGATATTCAAATGTAACTGGATGTCCTATATTTTTATTTCCCCACGTTGTTTTACAGAAAGTTGCTGGTCACCAACTCCCATCCATCATTTCAGTTGGATTGCATTAACAGCCTGCGTGACTAGAGATGGCTGTGCCTTTGCTTCTGAAATGTCCTTCTTGACAAAAACAAATGAGTTAGGATCTCCAAGCCCAGGATGAAGATTGGCAGAGAGATAGGGAAGAATATACAGTCTTGTGTTATGTAGAAAATAACAATAAATCCCAAAGACTCCACTAAACTGCATCACCAAGGAAAACAGGTATCACTGACCCCAGGTTGCCAGCGAACTCTAGGTCCTTTGGAAATGGAAGACCTTGTTCAGTATCAGAGAATATTAGGGAAGAGGAATGTCATACTTCTGGATACTGCCGTTTAGAAAGCATTCTCCCAGTTGCTGTCATATTTTGATCCCTGTACATATAACCACACCTCGGGGGTACGGGGGTGGAGGGGAGCTGATGAGCGACCTCCATGCAGATTATAATAAGTAATCTTTGAAAGTTTTTGAGCGAAAAGGTGATATAGTCAGAACTGTGTCTTAGAAGAGAATCTTGCCAGAGGGCAAAAAAAAAAGAGGATTTATCAGTAATTCACTCAAGAGGTGAATTACTAAACTAAGCTAGTACCTTCGAGCTAACACCAATCCAAAACTGAAGCATTTTCTCCAAGACAGAGAGGATTTCAGAGGAGATGAAAGGTGTGAGATATTTAATAAGAAGGGAATTGTATCTAGCTTTCAGTTTTCTTAACCCTTTTTGGCATTCCTGTTCCCCTCACATCTATGCATCCACATGTAAATAATGCATATCAACCTTTCAAATGTGAACAGATGGAAAGAAAAGTAGAGATTCAAAGCATTTTGGATGGGATTTATGGGATCCAAATGAATGAGAATGAAATGTAAGTAGCTGGGGAAAAAGAATCCTCTGATTGTACGATAATTGGTATTTTCATTTCCAGGGTTTCAAGAATAGAACAGTATTCTCTGCTAATTGCTTCCCGTATTAGTTATCTATTATCACATAACAAATTTTCCCAAAACTTAGTAGCTTAAACAACAATAAACATTTATTATCTCTGGCAGTATCTGTGGATCAGGAAGTCTGGAGCAGCTTGAGGTCTCCCCTGAGGCTCAGTTTCCGAGGCTTCAGGGGGGTGGGGGTCTCCTTTCATGGCTCACACATGTAACTTGGCTGTGGGGGAAGGGCCCGGGTCTTCTCCACATAAACCTCTTCCGAAGCTGCTCCAGTGTTCTCATGACATGACAGCTGGTTCCCCCAGCAAGTGATTCGGGAGAGCGAGCGCCAGGCAGGAGCCATCCTTTCTAACAACCTAGCCTTGGATGCCATGAAGCCTCACTTCTGCTGTGTCTGTTCATTAGAAGCAGTTTGCTAAGTCCAGTCCCCAGTCAAGGGGAGGGGAATTAGGTCCCACCTTTGAAAAGGAGGTGTGTTAAAGATTCCGTGGACACCTTCTTTAAAAAGTACACACAGCCCTATCTGGTTTGGCTCAGTGGATAGAGCATCGGCCTTTGGACTGAAGGGTCCCAGGTTCGATTCTGGTCAAGGATACATGCTCAGGTTGCGAGTAGGGGGTGTGCAGGAGGTAGCCAATCAATTATTCTCTCATCATTGATGTATCTATCTCTCTCTCCCTCCCCCTTCCCCTCTGAAATCAATAAGAATATATTTTTACAAAAATTAAAAAAAAAACACACACACTTCTTTAACTTAAAACAGGTTTTGTTTGTGCTCCAAATAAAATTGCCAACTTATTGAACAATTTCACAAAAGCAAGAGAGCTGGGGAAATGTCTCCAGTTCTTCGGTCGACAGCAGCCTGCCTGTTTGCTCTGAGAGGTCTAAGAGTTGTGTAGTCATAGATGAGAACAGTGTAAGCTTAGACTCCAAAGAAGAAGAAGAAAACAACACAGTTAGTTTCATCATTTGCATTATTTTGTTTGAATTTGCATAAAAGGGACAATTTTTGCAATTCAAGCCAGAGTGTCAGAGGAAGGAAAACCCCCTAACTGGTTCTTAGAAGTGTAAGCTGTAAGGGATGGAATTTCAACAACTGTATACTTATTAGCAATCAGGGAGACTGTCCCTACCTGGAAAACTGAAACATCATTACTCCAAAAAGGAAACATTTCTGCCTTAATCTATTTGTCGCTATCACAAAATATCAAAGACTGGGGGGCTTTTAAACCATACACATTTATTTCTCATGGTCCTGGAGGCTAAGAAAAATAAGATCAAGTCATCGGCAGATTCCCCGTCTGGGAGAGCCTGCTTCCTGGATAGCAAGCAGTCTTTTCACTGAACGCTCACAAGGTGCAAAGGGGTGTGGGATCTCTCTGGGGTTTCCTATATAAGGGCACTAATCTCATTTATGAGAGTTCCACCCTCAAGACCTAATCAACTTCCAAAGGCCCCACCTCCTAACACTGTCACTTTGGGGATTAACATTTCAAACTATGAATTTGGGGGATAAACATTTAGTCCATTGCAATTCAGCCAAGTGGAACAAAGGCTCTCAGAGTTTTGAGAATGCAGTCCTGGGGAAGGATAGAAAGTCAGTGCCCTGGTGACTTTGGTGCTTTTCATCTTCAGCCGTGTGTCAGCTGCACTGGGAGCCCTGACCTGTTTTGCCTGTTACTGCTTTCTCTTTGGAAGTTCTGCAACTGCAGCAATTAGACCCAAAACACAGGAGGTTTAATTCTCTTACCTTCTGCTTTTGCTTTGATTCTTGGCTTGTCAGAATTTCTTTGCATCTCCAGAAAACAAGCTCCTTTGAAGGAAGGCGAGTCGAGCTAAAGAGCAAAACAGTACTTTGCTTAGGGCAGCAATGGTGACAAGGATCCTCCCAAACAGGTATCGCTTCCTTCCTTCAGGAGTAAGGGGAAACATAATTCATGGCTATTGCTCTCTTAAGAGAAGGAAGAAAAATCGTGCACTGTGATTGGGGGTTGGAGGGAGACTTGGAGTCTCAGGAAGATTATAATGTATTTAGAGAGACTGAAAAGCTATAAAGGTCATCAAGCATGGGCCCAAAACTGAATGTCTACTTGAAACTCATGGGACTTGATGGCAAAGCACTATGTTTTTTTATTGTAAACCTGTAGGAGAGGCAAGCATTGGGAAAACTGACCACTAAGAATTTAAGGTCTTATGAGTAATGGGGAATCCCGGAGACATCCTCTTCTACTCGGCCTGTACACCTGAATTTGCTCTAGAAGAATAAAGACAGTATTGATCCAAGGCAAATCCATCTTCTGCCTCCCTAACCACACTGATTTTTAACTTTACACCATCTATATTAATTGTGGGATTCCCTTTGATGCTAGTGAATAGCTCATAAAGGGCTCTGTTTATAGCAGAGGCAAGGAATAACTTCAAGGACCCAGTCATGCATTTTTGACAGTTTCCTCCATGAAGAAATTGAGGTTTCATTTTGACTTAAACCAATGTTCTTCTAGTTATCGTCAAATCTGCAGGGATCTGCCTTCTCACTTTCAGCAAGGTCAGTTCTCCCCTTTTTCATCATGTTCCTGCCCCTACTGCTGTATTTTCGATTGGATACCTGAAGGGGAAGTTCTAAGCCAGGGCCTCTGAGGAACACTTTTAGAAAAGGTTGTTTTACCCCTGCTCATTCAGTGAAGAGAGCCTGGTCTTTGTTAGGTTCCTTCCTGCTGGAAGTTGGACAGTTGTTTGTCGTTGTTTTTTTTTTTCAACAGAGTGAGCGATCCATTGTGGAGAGAAGAGAGACTTAAACCACCACAAGAAAGTTAGCATTCAGAAGAGCTGTGCCACAGAGTGGGGCAGTGACTCCAGGCGTCACAAGCCTTGCCTGACACACCTAGATTACTGCTGAATTATGGATGACCTTGTGAAAGTCACAGGATTTTCTGGACCTTTGTTTCTCCTCCAATGAGAAACTTGAGCCAGTTACTCTAAGGTATGCTATAGTTCTGAAACAACATGATTGTATTTCAACAAGCTTCAACAGTTATTGACCATGTAACATTTGCCACTATCTTTAAAGCCTAACAAATTATATTCTCTGCTTGGACATGACCCCTTCTGAAACCAGTGTGAAAACTCTTCCAAAAGGTCCTCAAGAAATAAGCAGGCAATTGGGAGGCAGCTGCATTGTGATTGTTTGTCTGGCTCAGGGATGAGGAACCCTTTTTCTGACTGGGGCCATTTGGATATTTATAACATCATTCTCGGGCCATACAAAATTATTAACTTAAAAATTAACCTGCTATATTTGACCAAACATTTTATTAACTCACTCTTAATGCCTTGGGAGGGCCAGACCACATGATTTCGAGGACCAAACATTCTCTAGCCCTGGTCTAACTCCGCTATAGACCACTCTTCCCCAATCAGTCCTAATACTGCATCCCATCTCCACTCCCTCGACGGTCCCTCACCCCAGATTCCTAGAACCTCGCCAGGGTCCAAAGTGACTGAGGGAGCCACCAGCTTCTTCAGAGCCGCCCAGGTAGCATCACCACCTTCTGGGGTAGCAAGATCGCTTCCATTTTAAAAGTAATCATTTAGTGGGAGAGGTAGAGATTGTTTTTAGACTTAGTTAGTCCCTTTTGCTACTCAAAATAAACATCTTTGTGCTCAGTTAAAAGCTTTCCAAGATGTTCACAAGAGAAGGGGAAATTCTTGCCAAAAACTTAAGCCCAACCAGACAGGGATACTGAAATTTTGCTGCCTGTGGAAACACGTGGCCAGGCAGGACTCTGGCATGAAAACAGTAATTTGTGCTTAAACGATGGTGGCGCAGAGCTTGGGTGCTTCAGAGCTATGGTCAGGGCGCCCAGGCTCTGTGGACGGGGTCCATTCCGTTTCTAGTTTCAGTTCACAGCACACTCTTGTCTATTTACAGAACTTACAACTCGGCAAACCTTGGTCCTTATGGTTGGAGGGTTACAGAGAAACACTTCTCTCACTCTTCTCACAGCTTTAGTTCTGCTTCCAATGCTCAGCAGTTGCAAAATGCTTAAGAAGATCGTAGCCCAAAAGTCCTGTCTGCAATTTTACAGGGTCATGACCTTGGGCAAGACACGTAACCATCTCTGAGCTGCAGTGTTCTCCAGCCATAAAACAGTAAAAATAATGCCTGTTTTCCTTTCCTTTCAAGAATGAGGTGAAGGTCAAATAAAATAACATAAATGTAAACACTTTGCACATTTAAAGGTACGGTATGAACACAAGGTATTTGTAATTATCAAATGTCCTCCCCTCCCCAAAACCAATTTATTTCAACAACAAATTTCTCATCTCTGCTCTTGCTTGTACCCCATATGTTACTGGGTCCTTTAAGCATCGTCATGGTCTTTTCTTAGTCCAGCCTTCTCTTTGTGGTTAATAGAAACATGGGCTTGTTACCAAACAGGCTAATCTGCATCTATAGGTCTATCTAGCATTTTTGGGGGTGGGTGGGGGAGGGGAGGGCAATCTATAACCTTTAGTAGAACCTCATTTATTTTGCAGTTATGAGCAGAACATTTAATATGAATGGGCAGGTCCAACCTCAAGGAACACACATCACATCTAAGCTTTTCAGACCAATCAGAAATATTGATCTGGTCTAGATAAGCTGTAGCTGAATCTTCTCTCTCTGGTCTCTGCTCCTTGAAGTTCAGATATAGTTGGACAATTGGAAGTACAAGTTGAACTTGATGTCCCTCAATCCTGCTCTTTAGGAGAAAGCAGGTAACTTTATTCAGGTCTCTGAAATTGTGCACATCCGTTTTTTATTAGCCTCATAACCCCCTCTCTTTTTCCTATTTCACTACTGAATTCAGTGTTGGGGTTCTGCCAGTGTGGGATTCCCTAATACACACCAGGAACTGATTTTTCCTGCATCTACATATCTTAACTATCAGATCTGAGCACTAAGACCACTTGTGGCAACATGACTTACTATTTGCTCTAGGAAATTTACCCAGGAATATAAACTTACAGAATAAGAAGAAATTTCACTATTTGCATCGAGAAATTCCCCAAAACTAATTTATTTCAACAATAAATTTCTCATCTGGGCAAACAGCCCTGTTCTCAGGGCAAATGTTTCTCTTATTAAATAACTGTTTGTTTATAAGGACTTCTGGAGGAGCTCTCAGAGCTGTGTCCATCAATCCTAAAGTACCATATCATAACTTTTCCCAGTCTTAACCAGATCCCCACTTTAAAAGACTCACACTCAAACCCCTATTCATTTCTGCCTCTGACCTCCTATCTGAGATAGTCTGAGGACTCTTTTGAGGTGGTAGTCTTCCTCATTGCAGCAGGTTTAACAAACTTAGCCATGCTTGATCAACAGATCATTCTGGTGGCTTCTTGGGCAGTTTATATTTGCCAACTTTGTGCATTAATCAGCAAAGCAAGAGAAACAAGGATAAACTTTTAGTTTTTAAGATCTGCCATTAAACAACAACAACAACAACAACAACGTGTAGTCACTCTAATGTGAAAACTCAGAATTTTGTTGGAGCTCCTTATTCTTATTATACGATTTGAAATAGTTCTTATTTTTACTTAGATAGGAGGTAGTACATCATACGTGTTTTATTGCTTAGATCTTCTAGATGGTTCCATTTAGTCTTGCGTCCCTCAAAAAGATCTTTTAGTCACTCGCTATTCTATCCATTGTATTTTCATTTTATGTCGGAAAGTAATTAGTTGTGTTCATGTGTAATTAGCTAATTTTGAGGAATTTAACTAATCATCTTGAGAGGGGCTATATTAGAACTACTTCACTATTGACACTAAGCATAGTGGCTTGTAGTCTGGCTCTTAGTCAGTTAGAAACCTGGAATTTTGTAAAAAATGTCGCACATGGGCAGGGGCACTTGTGGCACTTGTTTAGATTCATGAAATAGCAGTCATTTTCGAGAGAGGAACTTGTGAGTCAGCAGCCAGTCTTTCAGTTTAGTTTGATGGTTGCTGCAGCTAGCCGATTCTGAATGGGTAAGCTGAGAAAGTTGAAAGTAGCATAGCAATCAGAATAGTTATCCTGATCTATGATACCATGGATCCAGAAATCATGATATCATGAATAACATGTTTTCTAAAGCTTCTAGACTTTACAAGGAAATGCTTAAATATCTGCCTTTTGTTGGCTTCCCATGGTAAATTTAGTCTTAATGTTTTCCCTCATGATGCCTTTGATTTTAGGTTTATTTCAGAAAATTCAAAGATTGTAATATATTTAAAATTTTGACTACTTTGCATGCAGAAGTTTAGTGTAGCCTCATTTCCTGAGCAGGTAAACTGGAGAGAATAACATTTCTTGAATATTTGTGTGCCCAGCAAGATGCTTCTAAATACATAATGTTGATTTTGACAACAAACATGTTTGATGGCTAATAATCACCCTGTTTTAAAGCTGATGAAGTTAAAGCTCAGAATTTAGGTAGTTCTTTAAAGACCTTGTGAGTGAGTGGTAGAGTTGGGTGTAACCTAGGTCTGCCTGATTTCAAGGCTGGATCTCATTTTTACCTCACACAGTGTCACAGACATTAAGTTCTAACAACCATTTTTGAGTTGCCTTTACCTTCCAATTTTATCATTTACTAGAGGCCCAATGCACAAAATTAGTGTGTGGATATGGTCCCTAGACCTAGCCTATGATCAGGGCCATCTTCTCCAGCTGCCTGCAGCTGGCCCCACCCCCTGCTGCCACCCACCCAGGTTCCCAGTTTGCCATTGGGCAATTGGAGCCTGACGCTTGGGAGGAGGGACTGAGAAGTGGTCAGTGCACCTCATAGTGACTGCTTGAGTGGTCGTTCTGGTTGTTCTGCCATTATGGTCACTGGGCTTTTATTAGATAGGATAAGCATTAGTGAATGGTATCATTTTTCAAAGAATATATAAGGGTTTTTTAAAAGCAGAAAGTCAAGCTTAAATAATAACTTTAAATATGAGTGGCTAATTAAGATCCACAATCTTACTTAATTGAAGAAATTATTATCCTAAGATGAAATTCTGAACCAAATTCTAATTCATGAATCTTTTCATTTTTGGAGAAGGCTATTTGAAAACATTACTCTTTGTTTCTGAAATACACATTTTTGTTTTAATGTACCTTTTGCATATTTCACATATGGACATATTATATATGTTCATTATTTATCTTATAAAAATGTTACTTTTCTGACGTGGGAACCAAGGTGGCAGTATAGGCAAAAATGCCTGTACTTGCTGGCTCCCATAACCACATCAAAATTACAATTAAAATACAGAACTACCATCATTCAGAACAGCCCAAAAGCTGGCTGAATGGAAGTCCTACAATTAGAGAGGTAAGAAGAAAGCACACTGAGACTGGTAGGAGGTGCGGAGACGTGGAACGGGCTCATCTGGCACCCAGGTGTGCTGTTTTGTAGTTGGGAGGGAGATCACCTCTGCAAAGGCTCCCCTCAGGAATTAGGGGTCTAAGCCCCACAGCAACCCCCAGCCCAGGGTCCCAGAGCTGGGAAAAGAAGTCCCTACAGGCAGTAAGAATTATGGGCTGTAAAAACCAGTGTAGATTGGAGCTGAGTGACACACAGTCTGCTGGAGACCCAGCTGCTCCTCTTAAAAGCCAGAATCATGAACTGAATTTAAAAGCTCACACTTCCTCTGAACTCCAGTGCCAGATGAGATTCTAGGGGACCCAAACACATATGAGGAGAAACTGGACTATCTGGCATCGAGGGGCAAGAACTCAGGGTTGTGGCTTTCTTCCAGATGAAGGTGTTCATAGCAGTCATTGTTACCCTAATGGGGTGCAAGAAGAAGCGAGAGAGCAAGATATTGAAAATCTATTTAAAGAAATAATGACAAAAAACTTTCTCTACCTGGTGAAAGAAATAGACTTACCAGTCCAGGAAGCACACAGAACCCCAAACAAGAGGAATCCAAAGAGGACCACACCAAGACACATCATAATTAAAATGCCAAGGGCAAAAGACAAAGAGAGAATCTTGAAAGCAGCAGGAGTAAAACAGTTAGTTACCTACAAGGGAGTACCCATATGACTGTCAGCTGATTTCTCAAGAGAAACTATGCAGACCAGAAGAGAGTGGCAAGACATATTCAAAGTGATGAATAGCAAGAACCTACAACCAAGATTACTCTACCCAGAAAAGCTATCATTCAGAATTGAAGGTCAGATAAAGAGCTTCACAGACAAGAAAAAGCTAAAGGAGTTCATCACCAACAAACCAGTATTATATGAAATCTTGAAGGGTATTCTTTAAGAAAAGGAAGAAGAAGGAAAAGGTAAAGATAAAATGAAAGATGAAACAGATGGGCCAGAGAGACCAGGGTACCAAGATTTAGGCTTTATTGAAGAGAAGAGACGACCCTGCCAGCTCACTTCCCAAGGGCGAGAGAGAGAGGGCACATGTGGAGTGAAGGTGCCTTTTAAGGAGGAGGGGATGGGGCTTAGAGTACCTGGCATGTGCTGATTGGCAGCTTCATATAAGGCATATGATTGGGTACCCCTAGACCCAGGAGTCGGGGGGCTTAAGGTATTTAGCAGGTGCTGGTTACATCATAACTCCACCCACCAGTTGTGGGGGAGAGAGGGTATATCATAAAAATTATGGACAACAAAGTGACAACAAATACATATGTATCAACAAGTGAATCTAAAAATCAAGTAAATAAAAAACCTGATGAACAGAATAAACTGGTGAATATAATAGAATCAGGGGCATAGAAAGGGAGTAGACTGACAATTCTCAGGGGTGAGGAAGTGTGAGGTGTGCGGGAAGAGATTGGAAAAAAATCTTACACCTATGGATAAGGACAGTGGCGGGGAGTAAGAGCATGAGCTGGTGAGGCGGGGATTGGGTAGAAGGGAGCTATGGGAAGGAGGGAAGAGGAACATCTGTAATAATCTGAACAATAAAGATTTATTAAAAAGATAAAAATAAAATAAAAACAAGAGAAAAGAAGTTAGTTACCTACAAGGGAGTACCCTTACAACTGTCAGCTATTTCTCAACAGAAACCATGGAGGCCAAAAGGGAGTGGCAAGAAATATTCAAGATTACTCTACTCAGCAAAGCTATCATTTAGAACTGAAGGTCAGATAAAGAGCTTCACAGACAAGAAAAAGTGAAGGGAGTTCATCACCACCAAACCAGTATTATATAAAATGCTGAAAGGTGTTCTTTATGAAGAGGAAGAAGAAGAAAAGATAATATGAACAACAAAGTGACAACAAATACATATTTACCAACAATTGAATCTAAAAATCAAACGAATAAAAAATCTAATGAACAGAATAAACTGGTGAATGGAATAGAATCAGGGGCATGGAAATGGAACAGACTGATGAATCTCAGGGGGAATGGAGTCGGAGGGATACAGGGAGAGATTAGACAAAGATCTTATATGCATGTATGCATTACCTATGGACAGAGACAGTAGGGTGGCGAGGGCCTGGGGTGGGTTGGGAACTGGGTAGAGGGAAGCTATGGGGGGAAAAAAGAGGGACATCTGTAATAATTTCAACAATAAACATTAATTAAAAATAATAATACATTAAAAAGTTACTTTTCTAATCTTGAAAGTATAATTTGTATTCTATTATATTCTATGAAATGACCAAAGGCCAAAAATATTGTTTTTCAAAAATATGCTTGATAAACTAAAGTTTCAAGGTACTGAAGAGATGAAGTCATATTGAGCTACCTTTCTTTTGAAAATGCTATTTAACGAGTTCTCTGAATGATCAGAAGGGATTTTCTCCTGCTACTTATTTTCATCTTATACTTTTTTTCTTCATGGTCTGTTTTCTATCCCATTTTATTTTTACGATTCCGTACTTTTAAGGACATTTATCACATCCTGAAAATGCTGCTTGAGCATCTCTGTTCTGTTTCTGTGTAGGGTAATGTCATTGGCATTTTATTATTTCACAGCAGCAGTCATAAGCAGACATTCCCCTACTTATTTTTCTTCCTTTACTTCTTCCTTTTTTATTAGGCTTAAGCCTGAATGATAGAGTGCCTATATGAAATGGAACGAAAGCTGATTTTTAAAAGGAATGACCATAGCTTTCAGGAAAATACCAAATATGTGCCCTGACTGCACATATTTGGAATGTGAAGGATCCTGGAATGTGAAGGCCATGGGAAGGATGCACGTTGTTGGAAGGGAAGAGTTGCATTGGCCCAACTTCTTGGGAGAGGTTCTTCAAATGAGGAATGTCTTTTGGGATTCCCCTCACAAACCAATAAAGGCTCACCAGTCACCTGTGGGTTTCCATTCACCATTCAGATCAAGGCAGCAATCTCTTGATTGTACTTTGGTAGATTTCTTCTAGTGTGGTGAAATGCCTGAACTGATGACTTCCAGATGTGCCTTTAAAATGCTGTTTTGAATGGGTAAACTAACGTAACTGCTGTTTTCAACTCAGGCACAAACGAAAAGAAACCAGCACTGCTTCTTCATGTACACAGTGGTGTTCAGCCTTTCTTTAGTCTTCCCCTCCCATCTTCTTATCCTCTAAACTCTTAGAGTCTTAGTGGCAAATGTGATAAGTGGCCTAAAGGAAAGCCAAGTTTTTGATGAGAGAAAGAGTGAGTCACCAAGCCCTAAATTACCCCTAGTAATAGTAAAACCTACTGAGTGCCAGGAATTCTCTGGTGATAGGGATACAGGCAAGGCTCCTGCTCCTTGAAGCTCATATACCGGAACAGTGGGGGATGAGAATAAGTCAGATAATAAGCAAGCAAACAATAAGAACAGAATATTTCCAGATATTAAAGACAACACAATAAAGTGGTAAAGAACATGAGTCTGGACTCCATGTTTGATTGAGTGGGACACAGAATTTCTTAGACTTCAGAGAACTTTAAGACTTATCTATGCCCCCTTCTATGGGCAAATGCCCTTAGGCAATGCACAACCCACACAAGCGTATGTGACATTCCTGTCCATGGAGCTGGTATACAGGGGAGTCAGAATGTGACCCCTTGTTTCTCTGGGCAGAGGAAAGTCATCTAGAGACACAGGCTTTCCTCGCGGAGCATGCAGTTGACAGGGGCCTCTTGATTATGCAAGTTAGGACCCACTTCCTGGGGGAGAGTGTGGTGACAATTTAAGGGACTTGTCAAAGGCAGGTCTTACCTCTTTGTAGGCTGAGCTTTTTGCTGAAATGGAAAATCTTAGAGAATTTCTCTAGGGAAGGGATTGATCTCTCATAACTGAAATTTAAAGTCAGAGAAACTTATTAACATGGAGAATCCTAACTAAGGCTCAGGGGCAGAGAAAAGCAATAGCACACCTGACATACAATTGGCTTGATATATAGAAAGGTGGAACCAGAGAGTATTGAGATAGAAGGGAGAAAGGAGGTCAATGGTGTGGATCCATGAGGTGGTAGAGTCGACATATCAGTTAGGATTCAGTTTGTATACAAGCAAGTAAGACCCCCACAGAGTGGCTTAAACTAAATAGCTTGTTTCTCATACAGGAAGTTTGAAGGTGGACAGCCTATGTCAGGGAACCAGGCTGCGTCTGTCTTTTTGTTCTGCCATATTAAACGTCTATTCCCAAAGTAATATAATGGCTCCAGATTATATTCATCTTCTAGGAGAAAGGAGACAAAAAGGCTGCATGGCCTCCCGAAGTTCCACTTGGCATGTCTGCTTATATCTCACTGGCCAGAATGCAATCATGTGAGAGAGGCTATGTGCAAGAGAGGCTGGGAAACCTACTCTGTTTGCTGACTGGCGATACGCTCAGCTAACCTCAGTTCTGCTTTTACAAAGAAGCAGAGAATAGATGTCAGAAGGCAAACAGTAGTCTTTGCCATGCCATCCAGACCCAGATCTCCTGTGTTGGATCCAGGGACAGGTGGTGTCAGTGTGTGGAAACTGAAAGAGATGGTCATTAATTGTTGTAATATTTGGGGGCCGAGTCTGCCACTTACTAGCCATGTGACTGTGAGCATCTGACAGATTCTTGTTTAGCTGTAGATTGGGAGAAAGCAGATGATACCTGATTAAGGATTTATTTCCTAATGATTAAGAAGTAATATTTATAAAAATAAAGTACCTGGCATGTGAGAAGCACTTAGAAAATATGTTTTTTCCGTCTTCTATCTGTTATAAATATTTTTCCTGACTCTGTCTACTGCAGCTCCCTTTTTAGTTTTTGTTGTTGTTGTTGTTGTTGTTCTGTTTTATTTTTTTAAAGAAGGTCTCAGGTTGAGCTTATTTATTGACTTCTCTCCCAGTCCCATTCTCCAGCAATCCAAAACTCTGTGCTCAGGGTGCTGCGCATGCCTCACTAGTAGGGCTGGCTGGAACGTCGTTCAGGAGAGGCTCACATACGACCTGAACAAATGTCCTCTTTGGGATGGAACAGCCAAAAGACTGGCCCATGGCAAGGCTGCCATGCAATAGTGGTTGTCACTCCTGAATGTACAAGTTGTATCCTGTGCAGAGCGCCTGGCCCAGGGCTGCAGCAGGAGCTGGCAACTAGCTGGATATCCTCCTACATCAACTGGGAAGAAGGGGTTTCTTTTCTAAAGAGTCTGCTTTGAAGGGGCAATTCATATGCCTGCAGGGGACCCTATTTTCTGAATCCCACAAAGAAATCTTTTCTCTGGTTTCTATCTTGCAGGCATTTTCCCCATCCCGCCCCCACCCCATCAGAGCAGGCCTAAATTTCAGCCATTCATCTCTCTTGAGGGCCCTGGCCACCTGCCCAAACTGCACATGCCCTCGAGGAACACAGGATCTAGACTTGTTCATTCAATGTGGCCCTTTCCCTGCTGCCCCATCACTTAAGGATCATGAGTATGCATCGTGGTCAATTGGCCCCAGCTTTTTTTCTCTTTGAGAAAGGAAAAGGCAAAATCTTTATGGCTCAAAAGTAGAAGTGTCAAGATGGTGTTACAATTATAGCACCAAAGTCTGGAGAAATGTCTCAGACATGGAAAGCATTAAAATATAGAAAGCTGGTTTTCTAAAATAGTTTTATGGCACTGATTTAAATGGTTTGGATTTTTTCCCTTTTCTTTTTAGGCTTATTTAAAACTTTATTTTACTTTTCTCCTCTTTTGATTGTAATCCATCATTTAAAAGACAACTGGAGAGGCGGTTGGGAACAGTAGTTTTTAAATGATGATGAGATATCAAAGTGACTTCAAGAGAAGAGAAAAAAAAGAAAGAAGCTACAAGTACTGTACAATGACCTAGAAAGGAGCTATATGCATGCAAGGAAGCCCAAAGCCATTTCTCATTGCTTAAAGGCTTGATAACAATGGAGAAAAAAATTCCACAACCCTGAACAACGGCAATATTAAAAACTGTCACCCAAAGTGTTTCTTCCCAGAGGAAAAATGTCAAGGATACTTCTAAATTAATTGGATAAACCATCGATAGTGACTGTATTTTTAGATGTCTCCTTCCTTTGAAAGACTTTTGGGTTGATATCACTGAACCAGTCTCTTCTTGGAGATATTTGAATTCAGCACAAATATGTGACAAGTCATATTTATTTCTAATATTTAATGAGTTTAGAGCTAATTCTTTTGCGCTATCAACAATGTTGGATTCCCTGCTCTAGAGGACTATGATATAAGGGTCACGTAATCTTGAGTCCCACTACACTCCAGAAGTCCACTACCTGGGCACTTTGTCAATGTCTGTAACTTTAGGAAGAACTTGTAATATTTTTCTGTCTGGTTCCAGCATTTTCTCATTATATTAATGAATGCCACCCACAATGAAAAGTAACATTTTCTGAACTAGGGAGAGGAAAATAAGGTAAGATACTAATATCACTAGCCATTTCTTTTGCCTACATATCAGCACCTGCAGCATATACCATACCATTCATATAAAAATAGCCTCCAACAGTGCTCTCTTTTGTCCTACGCCTACATTGCAAAAAGATTAAAGTAAAAATTTTAGTTTAAAGTTCATTTTTAAAAAAGATTATATAACCAACTTGTGATAACTCAAGGAAAAAGCCTAGTGATGGTATACTGGAGAAAGAATAACAGGCAGGTAAATGTAGAATGCAGACTCAGTGATAAGTGACTAAGCAAAGTGTCAGGCAGTTCACAAAGCAAAAAACAAGCTGTAAACAGCACTAGGCAGAGGACAGTCTTCATCTGCATGTTACTGTTTGAAAAGCCTGCAGGGCATCAGTCATTTCAGTTATAGCACATAAATAATAGAAAACTTCTGTGATAAAACCTAACTGAGAGGAAAATTACATATGTGTATAAACAGGAAGGTTTCAATGATACCCTGAAATACACTAATTTGGGTGCTGTGGCACTAAGTCCTGAAGAAAATAAATGGGCCACAGAAAGCATCTATTTATTCATTCATTTAGCAAAAATTTATTATCTACTCAGACACTAGTATGTCCTGGGACTAAAAAGAAAAAGAAAACATGGTCTCTCTCTGCTATAAATCTCAGGTTTTATTAAAACAAATATTGTCTACATATACTCAACAGATATGCGTTCATATGTGCACCAGAAGATAGCACAAGAATTTCACTGCAACTCAATTTGTTACTCCCCAAACTGGAAACAACCCCAATGTCCATCAACAGGAGAATGGATAAACTATTGTGTATTCATACAATGAATACTGAATCACAATAACAGTACCTGCAGCAATATGGATGAGTTTACAATGTTGAGTATAAGAAGGTAGATAAAGAAAATCATATTGCATGATTCCACTTATGGAGAGTTTAAAATAGGAAAACATAAAATGGGGCAGAAGGGCACAGAATAAGGTTTACAGTGGAGCTGAGGTAGCAACTGATTGGTATACAAGGGAGGCTGCTGGGTAATGTTTTGTTTTCTGATTTGGGTAGTGGGTAAACACTTGTGATCACTTTGTAAAATTTTCTTGATCTATACAAGTATGTGTACATTTGCATTGCCATTAAAAAGTATAGTGAGAAGCAAAAGCCAGTGGTTTTAAGGGCTATATTTGAATGTATGTTAGGTGTTGGTAGTGTTTCCGTTCTCGGACCTATTCTTGGCCTTTTAATGGCTTTCCTTAGTTTTCCCATGCTGGCCTCTGTGCAAAATAGAATTAGTATTTGGAGCTATATTATTGGAGATGTCATTCAAGACCCTTAAAGAATGACTTCTTTTCTTCCAGTTTTGATAAAAGTTAAGCACATTTTGGTCTACTCATAATTTTTAATTTGTTTTTATTGATTTCAGAGAAAGGGAGAGAGAGAGAGAGAGAGAGAGAGAGAGAGAGAGAGAGAGAGAGAGAGAGAGAGAGAAGAGAGATTTTGAGTCTTCAGCCCGGGAATATGCCCTGACCAGGAATCAAACTGGATACCTCCTGGTGCATGGGACAACCTTTTACCACTGAGCAACACCAGCTGGTAATTTAATGGCTGCTCTAGAATGTTTAGATTTCTGCTAAAAATTAACCTGTAAGAGCAAATTAGCGTACAAAATTTGGCTAATATTATTTTAGACAAGTTTAGATCTCACATAGTTATTTGATGTCTAATTTCTTCATAGTAAAATTCTATGAAGAAGCCTTTGACAGAATTTTAGAGCCTGAGAGATATCTGAGAAGGGCACAAGAAACTCACAACCCTGCTAACTACTATTTAGTACCTTTTGCTTCTATGGGCAGAGGCCGTAGAAGAAACCAAAATTTGTCATTGAATAAGGTTAAATTCTCATATGGTGTTGGGTAGAGCACCATAATTCAGACTTGCCCAGGGCTGAGACCTTGAACTGACAAGTTTTGCTCACCTTAAATAGCAAAGGTTAGAATTTTTACCTAAGTCCATGTGTGTGTTCTCAGAATGAAATGAACTTTCATAGGTAGCCTAGTAGTTTAAGAACTCCTTCTATTTCATCTGTGTGTCTCAGCTTGGGGACTCAAGCAGTGTTTAATTTATAAATGTATTTTGTAAAGCACAAAATTCAGGAGCCAGAAAATACTGTGTTACAGAAGCAGTGAATAAGCAGGAAACGAACAGTCCTTCAACAACAGTGAATTATGACACACAACAATACTGATATGAGCCCAACCCTAAACATGTGTCCTGTAAGTGCTACTACATACTTTCCTTTAAATTAGGATGGACAGGCAAGAGGACTGCCATCAATATCACATCCTCCCAAATGCACCAAAGCAGCCACTAAAAAGCATGTTTTTATGGAAATTTTTCATTAATTAGGAAAATTTTCAAGCACACACAAAAGTAGAGAGAAAAGAATAATGGACCCCCGTGTATTAATTACCTAGTTTACATAATTTACTAGTTTACATAAACATTATTTGATCAATCTTGCTTCATCTGTCCCCTCCCCTACATACTTTTCTTCTTTTCCTTCACTTCTTCCCTCTGTCCCTCCCTCTTTTCCTTCCTTCCTTTTTTCTTTCTTTCCTTCTTTCTGTTAAAAAGTTTTAAAGAAACTCTCAGATATTAGGTCATTTCCCTTGTAAATATTTTAGTCAACATCTCTAACAAGACATTCTTTAAAAGCACAATCACCACACTATTACCGTACCTAACAGAATTATGAATAAGTTCTTAATATCTAATGCCATCTTCAGATCTTCCCAGCTGTCCCAAAGAGGTATTTTCCAGTTGATTTTTTTTTAATTAGAATCCAAAAATTGGCCACATAATGTATTTGTTTATGGTTTTTCAAGTCTTTTTTATTCTATAAGAGCCCTGCTCCTCCCCATATCCATCATCTTTTCCTTTTTATGCATCAAACTGTTATAGGAACTGGCTTATTTTTTTCCTGTGGGATAGCCTCCATTCTGGATTTGGCTGATTATTTCTTTGTGGTTATTTAACTTGTTTTTCTGTCTCCTATAAGTGGCAAACCTAGAGGTCGATTGGATTCCGGTTCAATTATTATTTTAGCAAGACAGCCATATTAAACCTTAATTTGCTCCAGTTTTATATGCTCCTGGGCTCTGCATAATTTCCTTCTGCATCTTTTTTTTGTATTTAACTCCTGTTTTATATGGTATAAGTATACCTATTTTTATTGCGCTTCACAGATGTTGCATTTTTTACAAACTGAAAGCAAGACCCTCCACCACCAAAAAGGTTACGACTCCACTTAATTGCGATACATGCTTTATTGCAGTGGTCTGGAACCAAACCGCAACATCTCTGAGGTGTATCTGTACTTGATTCTCTTAGTGGTCACCCAGCCACTCACTTAGCAGAGCTGAGAAGAAAGCCTGAATTTTCCCAGGCCTCATCCTGGGTCCCTTCTATGCCTCTGAGGGAGAGGAGCTCTCTCTTCCTAATTCCCCCATCCATCATAATGGTTAGAACCTTGCAGCAGTATTAGAAAAAGTATGGGGACACTCTTCCCAGACAGGGTCTCATAAAACCCACCGTGAAGGCAATGCTCATGGTGTTTCAGCTGAAAATTATCTTTACCATTCGGCAGTTACTTTTACAGCAGTGAACAAAGCTGAATGCTGGGCCAGAGGAAAGGCAGCTTCCAGTAATCGGCTACCATCCCTTTCATTTTCTCTTGTATAGTTTTTCAAATAAGCTCATCATATTTTCATTGTGACTGTCTTTATTACTGTAGCTCTCCCGAATATTGAAAATTTTTTTCTCAAATCTGGCAAAATGTTGATAATCTTTTAAGTCAAATAATAAGTAATGGGGTTTGCTAAAATAATCTCTCTTTTCAAATAAAATAAGAAAACTGGAGAATTGTTAGTTTTTTCTCCTCTCATCATGCCCAAATCAGGTGTCCAGAAGATAATGAAACCTTAAATGAGGTTATTTGTCACATTGACCCAGAAGTCTTGGAAGTTCTCTTTGGATGACTCAGACAAGCTTGGCTCTTTTCTGGGGTGGAAAGGCCACTGCATTTGGTGCTGTTGTTACAACTGCAGTCAGTTGCTGTGGTTTCAGCCTGGCCTCTATCTGTTATCAAAAGCTGTTGCACACTTTATGTTCAAAGACACCCAGTAATGGATATGGGTCAGTGCCATTCTAGGTCAGGGGATGACTGTGTCGCTGAAGAGCCAGGATAGAAGACTACAAGCACCTGTCTGAGCCCTGCATGGTTCTACCAAAGTGAGGCCATAAAACTCACCAGACACATTTTTTTTCCACTTGAAAAGGAAAGTAGCAATTTGCATGGAATTATGAATCTTTAAAGGCAAATAAATGAGCATCAGAGAAGCATTATAGTTTCTTTCCTGAAGCCAAAGATCCCAGGACCATTGTAGGAAGAACCTTTCCTAGAGCATCCCCTAAGCGGAGTTGAATTTTGGTGCAGAGTAATTAAAGACGTGAAAAACGACATGTGGGCAATCAAGCGTTCCCTATCCAAAGACTGTATTTCCTGGCTTCTGGGATTTTCTTCTACATCTTTTGTTTGTGTCTTTGTAACTCCTGTTTTACATAGTATTTTATTCTGTTAGTGGCCTCTTCAAAATCAAGTTGCTTTACACCGGGTGAGCTTGGGGCAAACTACGTCCTCATGAGTCTCATCAGGCTTCTTAACCTGGTTTAGCTTCTGAATTTCTAGTATTTAACTGCATATATTAAACCCCACTATAACTAGTGTAAGAGCATTTTTCAGTTAGTTTATTGTAATGGTATCATGAAACAATGAATGTAGAGTTGGAAATCATAGTCTCATTTTACAAAAAAAAATGATTAAACACCAGAGTTTATGTGCAGTTTTCCTCCTGTGGTTGTTTATGAGTTTGAGGTGGGGAAAAGTGAACAAGTTAAAGGAAAATGGCAAATTGCATACTGAATGAAAAATTCCAAAGTGCTTTTCTCTTTCCACATGCAATGTTAATATCATCCAATCAGGGACTCTGACTGATTAATTTGAAAACAGTCAGTATCCAGGTTTACTTACTATGACCAGAGCAGCAAAATGCTTCGATCTGCTCAAAGACAGAAGTGTTTGATCACATAGGACTCTCCTTAAAATTCTACCTGTGTTTGTTTTGGACTTCAAAGAATGACTCTTTCCCAGAGCTTTTACTTACATGAACATAAGTTTGCTGAAGTGAGATATTTAGGAACATGTTTTACATTGGGTAAGAGTTCCTGGTGCTGGCTTACCTCAAAAATCTATTTAATGGTGTTAAAATATTTATATTAGGGTTTAGAAGTATTTCAATAAATTCTTATAACTACTAATCAGCAGAAGTTATCATAACTGCTCATGTGTGTATTTCCCTCTGTTTCACTCTCATCCAAAGCTTCCAATTTGACTATTGCTGGGCATGTTACAATCTGAGTTTAGTCAACAAAAAAATTTGAATTTCATTGGCTTAGATTTTACTTTTTCACATATTTGATAGGGTGAATTCTTTTCCTTGTGCAAAACAAGAAATTTGAGGTTGCACAAACTAGTTCCCCTGAAGTGTACATGACATGAGTTTATAGCAGTTAAATGTTATGCTGTATGTTACTAGTATGTTTGTGCATATACACATATATATGCATATAAATATGTCTCATGATATATTTGCCTTAGTAAAATCATTGAGATCTCTAAGAAAAGTATCAGACAGAAAATTTGGGGATTCTTATGAATGTTGAATCCTAGTAAACTTAAGCCCTGGTGAATAAAAATAATAGAATGAAGATGCAAAGAATGATATCAAAGGACAGGAGCTGGGAAGGGAAAACAGCAGGGTGAATTTTGTTAGTATCTCAATAAGCAACAGACATTTAGGAATTAATTAAAACATTGACAATATTTACAGTTTCTGCAATGTATGTTTTATTATTTCATTTGTTGTATGGAAAATTCTTAAAATGAAAAGGACTCTTTGCAGGAAAGGAATCAAGATAAATGGAAATATTTATTATATTTCCTGCCCCAAAGGAGAAATTGTCAGAAGTAGGACAGGTGCTTATAGCTGCAGAAAGCAGCCCTCTAGCCCTAATTGTTTTGGCTCAATAGATAAAAGGTCGGCCTGCAGACTGAAGGGTCCCAGGTTTGATTCTCGGTCAAGGGCATGTACCTTGGATGCGGGCACATCCCCAGTAGGGAATGTGCAGGAGGCAGCTGATCGATGTTTCTCTCTCATTGATGTTTCTGATTTTTTATTCAGCTCTCTTCCTCTCTGTAAAAAAACCCCCAATAAAATATATTAAAAAAATAAAAAGAAAGAGGCCCTCTAGCCAGATCCCACGGGACTTTGGGAAGAATGGCAGACATTAGCCTGGGATGAAAAAGCCATGGATGAGAAGTGAGCAAGAAGCCTGGACAGCCCAAGGTCTAATTGCTTCCTCAGTAGGTGATGGATTGGGAGCCCAACCTGGCTGTACACCTGGGAGCTTATTTCACTCGACTGAGCTAAGCTGGTATAACTAGGTGAGGTGGGTCTGGGCCTGAGCGTATTAAATGCTCCCAGGTATTTTTGTGTGCTAGTGAGGTTTAGAAATACTGAGTTAAGATTTTTCTCACTTAATACATTTATTTTTGCAAGTTCAGCATCTGAAGGTGTTTCTTTCTGGTTTATAATGTGCAATTACTAAATCATGCCGTTATGTGATTAATGATCCCTTAGGTCTGTGGGTCAGGGTCTAGCTAAATTTAAAGTATAAAAAAACTGCCTGGCCAGTCTGGCTCAGTGGTTAAACATAGACCTATGAATCAGGAGGTCATGGTTTGATTCCTGGTCAGGGCACATGCCTGGGTTTTGGGCTGGATTCTAGTGTGGGGCATGCTGGAGGCAGCTGATCAATAACTTTCCCTCATCATTGATGTTTCTCTCTTTCCCTCTCCCTTCTTCTCTGAAATCAATAAAAATATATATGTTTTTAAAAGTAGAAAAAATATTAGCACATCCAATAAAGAAAAATAATACAAAGTGTACTTTAAAAACAGCTAGAATTACTTTATCCCATCCTATCTAATAAAAGAGTAATATGCAAATTTGACCATACCTTTGCCACACCCACCAGCCAATCAGGAGCAGATTATGCAAATAAACCCCAATCAAGATGGCTGCCGCCACTGAGAGCAGAAGCCAAGCTTTCCCCTGGCCTAGGCCTCCACTCAATGTTACAAAGTTTCAATTATAAAAGATACAGAAATGGTGGCAGCCACTGAGCTGGAGAGAAGAGAGGCTTGGGTTTCCCTGGCAATGGAGGAAGCCAAGCTTTCAGTCTGCCGTTGCTGGCCTAGGCCTCCACTCTAGGCTACAAAGTTTCAAACAGAAATGGCTGTCGCCCCTTGGCTCTGCTCCAGGCTACAAAGTTTCAATTGTAGACATAGATTAATCTCAGATACCAGGGCCTCTGCTTGGACTGCTGGTGGCCGGGCGGGGGGGGGGGGGGGGGAAGGTGTGGCCAGCCTGCAAACCTCCACAGGCCCCTCGCTCAGGCTGCCCCTTTCCCCAAGGGAACACCCACCCTGATCTGGGATACTCTTCAGGGCAAACCAGCTGGCCCCCACCCATGCACCAGGCCTCTATCTTATCTAATAAAAGAGTAATTCACAGATTGACCATCACTCCAACACACAAGAGAGCTGCCCCCATGTGGGCAAAGATCCTGCCCCATGTGGATACACCATGGCTACCACAAGATGGCCAGCAGGGGAGGGCCATTAGGAGGTTCCAGGCGCTGCAAGGGAGGGCAGTTATGGGTGATCAGGCCAGCAGGGGAAGGCGGTTGGGAGGGACCAGGCCTGCAAGAGAGGGCAGTTGGGGGTGATCAAGCTTGCAGGGGATGGCAGTTAGGGGTGACCAGGCTGGCAGAGGAGGGAAGTTGGGGGCAAACAGGCTGGCAGGGAAGAAGTTAGATATCAATTAGGCTGACAGGGTAGTGATTAAGGGGTGATTAGGTTGGCAGGCAGAAGCAGTTAGGGGCAATCAGGGAGGCAGGCAGGTGAGCAGTTTGGAGCCAGCAGTCCTGGATTGTGAGAAGAATGTCTTACTGCCCGTTTAGGCCCGATCTTATCAGGATTGGGCCTATCAGGATCGGGCCTAAACGGGCAGTCAGACATCCCTCAAGGGGTCCCAGACTGGAGAGGGTGCAGGGTGGGCTAAGGGACATCCCCCGCCCCCCATGCATGAATTTTGTGCATTGGGCCTTTAGTTCTAAATAATAAAACCCTAATATGCAAATCAACCAAACAGTGGAATGACTGGTTGCTATGACATGCACTGACCACCAGGAGGCAGACGCTCAATGCAGGAACTGCCCCCTGGTGGTCAGTGTTCTCCCACAGGGGGAGTACTGCTCAGTCAGAGCCAGGCACACAGCTGGCAAGTGCAGCAGTGGTGATTGGAGCCTTTTCCCACCTCTGTAGCAGAGCTGAGGATGTCCAACTGATGTCTTAGACCTGCTCCCTGTGGGGGTGTGCGTGTGGCTAAACAGGCCTAAGCCACCAGTTGGACATCCTCAGAGGGCTCCTGGACTGTGAGATGGGGCAGGCCGGCCTGAGGGACCTCCCCTTTCCCTCTAGCCAGCAACACCCCCCTACCTCAGTACACGAATCTCGTGCACTATGCCTGTAATTTTAAGATAATATTTAAAATAAGTTTTAAAGAAATAAATACCAAAACCAAAATGATACTGTTATACTAATCCCTAACTGTTACCACTTGGTGTTTATTCTTAGCTTGGTTATTTATAATTGGACTACTGTACTATTTTTTTTTAATTCTCACTCAAGGATTTATTTCTATTGATTTTAGAAAGAGGGGAGAGGGAGAGAGGAGAAGGGAGAGAGAGAATCATGTGAGAGAGAAAAATCAATTGGTTGCTTCCCAAACACGGCCCCTCACCTGGGATCAAACCCCCTTCCCATAATTAGGCTGCTTTAGAATGTTTCCTCCATTCTCTAAATTTTTATCTTGGAGCTAGACCTCTTCATATCAGACCCTGGTGTAGTCTTTGATGATTGTTTTCATCCAAAAGAATTTTCTACTTTGGGGAAAGAAAAAAGTTAGTTACGTGTTCATTTTTTTCATACCTGTTTTATTTCCTTTTTTATATCTTCTGTAGGCAAAAAATTTGATGCACTTTTTTTTTCACAGTAATGGCCATAATGAGAATTTATTTCTTATATGTCTGCCGTAAAAGAATGAGCTTACTTGCTACAAAAAAAAAATTACACATTAAAGCAACATTCGGTAAAAGAGATGATGGAGTTAGAAAATTACTATTTTGCAACCATCATAGAAATAATTGATTCAGGCCAGATTCATCAATGAATGTTAAAACCATTGAGTTCAACTTTGCCAGGACACTAAATTAGTCTTAAAGTACTTCCCCACAAATTCAATAACAAAGGGGAAAGAAGAGTGACCTCGTAGAGAAGAAAACTGGGGGACAGTACCTTAACCAAGATAGAAAAAACAGGGAAGAAAGGACAAACTGGTGCCAAGAGCCTCCTAATGTGTTACTCTGAGGAGGATATAACATCACCCGTATAGTGTTATCTCCCCAAAACCATAGCATGGAACTAATCATAGAAAAAAATCAGACCAGCCCTAATTCAGGGATAAATTATAACTGGCCTACAATCTACAAAACTGTGCATGTTCTAAAAGACTGAAGAACTGTTTTAGATTTTTAAGAGATTAAAGAACATAACACATAAATGCAGATCCTGGTTTTGATTCTGTATAAAAAAGGTCATTATTTTTCTATATATGATGTTAAAAAAATACTTGTATATGCATTGTACAGTATTGCATCAATGTTAAATTTCCAAATTTGATCATTGTCCTGTAGTTGTGTAATAACAAGTAATTTTTATGAAAAATCATGCTAAACTTATTTAGGGGTAAAGAATCATGATGGATCTGAATCTGCTCACAGGGTAGAGGGAGGGAGCAGCTGAGAGTCGCACAGGGAGCATTTGTCGGAGACTAGGGGGACAGCTGTGCTCCAGGAGAAGATAGAGGACTGCTGCGCTGGCCTCCCCAGCCTGAGAGGCCCCAGTACTGTTGGGTTCTCTCCCTGAGCCAACTGCGCGAGGAGGCGCGCGGAGGCGGACCAGGACATCTTGAACGAGAGGAGCCGGAAAACATACAGCTGCCGTTCCGGTACCGGCGGGACCTCTGGGGCTCCCGGAGCACCGGCGACCAGGTGGCGCGCAGAGCCCAGGGAGCTCTAAACTCCAGCAAGGAAAGGTCAGATTTCCCTGGGGGTACTTTGGGCGCGAAACTGAGGGGGCTGGCAGTCTGGGAGATCTGCACCTCGGAACTCAAAACCTGGAGAGCTGCACCTGAAATAGAATCTGTGGCTATTGAAGCTGGTGAACTTGGGAGAGGGCCCTTGGAGCTGGTGGCAGAGTTGATCCCTGGAGCGCAATCAGTTTGGACCTGACAGAGGGGGGAAGCCCGGAAGATTTTGGGAGGGTTCTGGCTGCTAAAACAGCAGTCACCATTAGAGAGGCAGTATTGTTTACTTCAGGATAGAGAGGACCAATAGACCCAGAAGTCAATCTAGAAACACTGCCACCCAGGGGCCAAATCACAAATTGACTCTTATGTGACAGGGAATTGATTATATCTTTTCTTCGACCTTGGGAATACAGTCTATTTTCATCTACACTTTAGTATCTTTTACTCTACCTCAACTTCACCTTTATACCACCACTCTCTGGCTAACCTTTCCCTATTTAGTGCCTTGTTTCCCTTACACTTTTCCCGCTTTAGATTTACCTAATTCTTTCCCCTTACCCCCTGTTAAAATTTCACCCCACTGATATATCTAATCTCTAACCACCTAATCCAAGCGCATATATACCTCTAGCTTCTCTGACTTCACTATCTTAAAGTGTTTTTAGCCCTGTCCTGTTGTTGTTGTTTACTTGACTGTTGATTATATTGATTTTTTAAGCAGGTTTATGAGATTGATTTGCTTATTCTGTTATTTTGGTTTGTCTTGTAGGGGGGGTTATTTTTATTTTTGGTGTTGTTTCTTGTTTTGTTGTCCTCATCTGCATTGTTTTTGAGATAGATTTTTGCTTCTGTGTTCCCTCACCTCTCTTGATATTAGTAGTTGTATGTAATTTGTATCAATCTCCAAGTACTTGTTGCAGGTTTTGGTTCGGATTAGGGGCTATCCTATAGGAGTTTTCACCCCACATTTATAATTTACTCCTTTTATTTCTTTTTTTCTTCTCCCCCTTTTCCCATTATCATTTTGGCATTCCTGTCTTTCTTTTTTGTGAGTGTATGTGTTTGGGGGGGGTCTCTTTCTTTTTTGTGTGAGTGTGGGTGTGTGAGTGCCTGTGTGGGTCTGGGGGAGGTTCTCTTTCTTTTTTCCCACCTATCACCAAATTTGCCTTTCTCTGGCAGTCACCTTTATTTGGAATTACAATTACTTTGACTACATTCCGGTTCAGTGCCTGGTGCGTTGCACCTGGTTGTGTTGTATTTTGTGCCTTTAAATCAACACAGGAGAGTGAGAACTACATAACCACATACACAGAGAAGAGAGACCATGGGAAGACAAAGAAATAGCCCACATATGAAAGAAAAGCAAGGCTCGCCAGAAAAGGAGGTAAACGAAATGGAAGTTAACAACCTGTCAGAGAAAGAATTCAGAGAAATGGTCATAAGGTGGCTGAAAAGAATGGAAGACAAATTTGATAATATGAGTAAGACCCAAGAGGAAATGAGGAAGACCCAGGAAGAAATGATGAAGAGCCATGAAGAAATGAAAAGTGACATTGCTGAAGTAAAGAACTCAATAGAAAGTATTAAGAGTAGACTAGAAGAAGCAGAGGACCGCATCAGTGAGCTAGAAGACCAGGTAGGAAAAAACAACCAAGTAGAGCAGCTACTAGAAAAAAAAATTAAAAAGCAGGAGGAGAGCCTAAGAGAACTTTGGGACAACATGAAACAAAACAACATCCGTATAATTGGGCTTCCAGAAGGACAGGAAACTGAGCAAGGAATAGAAAACCTGTTGGAAGAAATAATGACAGAAAACTTTCCTGGTATAGGAAAGGAAAAACCCACACAAATCCAAGAAGCTCACAGAGTCCCAAGCAAAATAAACCCCAAAAGACCTACGCCAAGGCATATTATAATTAAATTGGCAAACACCAATGACAAAGTAAGAATCTTAAAAGCTGCCAGAGAGAGACAAAAAGTCACCTACAAAGGAACACCCATCAGACTAACAAGTGATCTCTCAACAGAAACCTATCAGGCCAGAAGGCAGTGGAATGAAATCTACAAAGTCATGCAAAGGAAGGGTCTGAATCCTAGAATACTGTACCCAGCAAGGCTCTCAATCAAAATTGAAGGTCAAATCAGGAGCTTCACAGATAAAAAAGGACTAAGGGAATTCGTCACCACCAAACCAGCAATGCAAGAAATGCTAAAGGATCTGCTGTAAAAAGAAATAGGAAGCGAAGAAGGATCACAGGGGCAAAGAACAAAAATGGCAACATATAAGCACCTATCAATAATAACTTTAAATGTAAACGGGTTAAATGCTCCAATCAAAAGACATAGGGTAATAGACTGGATAAGAAAACACAACCCATGTATCTGCTGTCTACAAGAAACCCACCTCCGAAAAAAAGACGCACACAGACTGAGGATGAAAGGTTGGAAAAAAGTTATTCAGGCGAATGGAAATGAAAAAAAAGCTGGGGTAGCCATACTTATATCTGACAAATTAGATCTCAAAGTGAAGGACATAACAAGAGATAAAGAAGGCCACTTCATAATACTAAAGGGAGCAATTCAACAAGAAGAAATAACTCTTGTAAACATATACGCACCCAATACAGGAGCACCCAAATATATACAAAAACTCCTAGAGGACATCAAGGGAGAGATAGACAGCAATACAATCATAGTAGGAGACTTTAATACCCCATTATCACCATTGGACAGATCCTCTAAACAAAAAATCAGTAAAGAAACATCAATTCTCAATGACTCACTGGACCAGATGGAATTAATTGACATCTTCAGATCATTTCACCCCAAAGCCACAGAATATACATTCTTTTCAAGTGCCCATGGGTCATTCTCAAAGATAGACCATGTATTAGGTCATAGGCAAAGTCTCTCCAAATTCAAGAAGATAGAAATCATATCAAGTATATTCTCAGATCACAGTGGCATAAAGCTGGAAATCAACTACAATAGAAACAATCCAAAGAAATCGAACACATGGAGACTAAACAGCATGCTATTAAACTATGACTGGGTTACTAGAGAGATTAAGGAAGAGATAGAAAACATCATGGAAACAAATGACAATGATAGCACAACAATCCAAAATCTATGGGACACAGTGAAAGCAGTTCTGAGAGGGAAGTTCATAGCTCTACAATCCTACTGCAAAAAACTAGGAACAGCGGCAATAAATTATCTAACCCAACAACTCAAAGAGTTAGAAAGAAAGCAACAAGAAAAGCCCAGTGTAAGCAGAAGGAAGGAAATAGTAAAGATCAGAGCAGAAATAAATGACATAGAGACCAAAGAAACAATACAGAAAATCAACGAAACCAAGAGCTGGTTCTTTGAAAGGATAAACAAGATTGATGAACCTCTAGCCAGACTCACCAAGAAGCAAAGAGAGAGGACCCTAATAAATAAAATCAGAAATGAAAGAGGTGAAATAACAACAGACCCCATTGAAATACAAAGGATTGTTAAAAAATACTATGAACAACTCTACTCCAACAAACTGGACAACCTGGAGGAAATGGATATGTTTCTAGAAAAATATAACCTCCCAAAACTCAATCAAGAAGAATCTAAACAACTCAATAGACCAATAACTGTGGAAGAAATTGAAGCAGTCATCATAAAGCTTCCAGCAAACAAAAGCCCAGGGCCAGACGGCTTCACAGGGGAGTTTTACCGAACATTCAAGGAAGAACTAAAACCTATACTCCTCAGACTATTCCAGAAAATTCAAGAGGATGGAAAACTTCCAAACTCCTTCTATGAAGCTAGCATCACCCTAATACCAAAACCAGATAAAGACGACACAATGAAAGAGAATTACAGGCCAATATCCCTCATGAATATAGATGCCAAAATCCTCAATAAAATTCTAGCAAATCGGATCCAGCAGTACATCAGAAAGATCATACACCACGACCAAGTAGGATTTATCCCAGGAATGCAAGGATGGTACAATATCCGCAAATCAATAAATGTGATACATCACATAAACAAATTGAGAGATAAAAATCACATAGTCATATCAATTGATGCAGAAAAAGCATTTGACAAAATCCAACATCCTTTCTTAATAAAAACTCTCAATAAGGTAGGAATAGAAGGATCATACCTCAACATAATAAAAGCCATATACGATAAACCCACAGCATACATCATACTCAATGGGCAAAAACTACAACCATTTCCCCTAAGAACAGGAACAAGACAGGGTTGCCCACTTTCACCACTCCTGTTCAACATAGTACTGGAAGTATTAGCCATTGCAATTAGACAAGAAGAAGAAATAAAAGGCATCCAAATTGGAAAAGAAGAAGTTAAGCTATCCTTATTTGCAGATGACATGATATTGTACATAAAAAACCCGAAAGACTCCATAAAAAAGTTAGTAGATTTAATAAATGAGTTCAGCAATGTAGCAGGCTACAAAATTAATGCCAAGAAATCTATGGCATTTCTATACACTAATAGTGAACTTACAGAAAGAGAGACTAAAAAAGCAATCCCATTTACCATCACACCAAAAAAATTAAGATACCTAGGAATAAACTTAACTAAGGAGGTAAAAGATCTATTTGTGGAAAACTACAGGACACTGAAAAAAGAGATAGAGGAAGATGTAAACAGGTGGAAGAACATTCCATGTTCATGGATTGGGAGAATCAACATAATTAAAATGTCCATACTACCCAAAGCAATCTATAAATTTAATGCACTCCCCATTAAAATACCAATGGCATATTTCACAGACCTAGAAAGAACTCTCCAAAAATTCATCTGGAACAAAAAAAGGCCCCGAATAGCCACAGCAATCCTGAGAAAGAAGCACAAAGTCGGTGGGATTTCCATACCAGATTTCAAGCTGTATTACAAGGCTACTGTTCTTAAAACAGCCTGGTACTGGCACAAGAACAGACATATAGATCAATGGAATAGAATAGAGAATCCGGATATCAACCCAATCCACTATGCTCAATTAATATTTGACAAAGGAGGCAGGAACATAAAATGGAGTCAAGACAGTCTCTTCAATAAATGGTGTTGGGAAAATTGGACAGATACATGCAAAAAAATGAAACTAGAGCACCAACTTACACCATACACAAAAATAAACTCAAAATGGATACAGGACTTAAACGTAAGACAGGAAACCATAAAAATATTAGAGGAATCTACAGGAAGAAAAATCTCAGACATATGCCAAAAGAACTTCTTTGATGATACCGCTCCGAGGGCAATGGAAGCTAAAGAGAAAATAAACAAATGGGACTACATCAAAATCAAAAGCTTTTGCACAGCTAAAGAAACCATCAACAAAACAACAAGAAAACCCACTGTATGGGAGAACATATTTGCAAATGTTATTAGTGATAAAGGTTTAATCTCAAGCATCTACAGGCAACTCACCCAACTCAATAAAAGGAGGACAAATGATCCAATAAAAAAATGGGCAACAGACCTAAATAGAATCTTCACGAAAGAAGACAAAAGGAAGGCCCAGAGACACATGAAAACTTGCTCAAAGTCACTAATTATCCGAGAGATGCAAATCAAAACGACTATGCGGTACCATCTCACACCTATCAGAATGGCTTACATCAACAAATCAACAAACGACAAGTGCTGGCGAGGATGCGGAGAAAAAGGAACTCTCGTGCACTGCTGGTGGGATTGCAGACTAGTACAGCCACTGTGGAGAACAGTATGGAGATTCCTCAAAAAACTAAAAATGGAGCTCCCATTCGACCCAGTGATCCCACTTCTAGGAATATACCCCAAGAAATTAGAAAGGCGAATTAGAAAGGATATATGTACCCCTATGTTCATAGCAGCACAATTTACCATAGCTAAGATTTGGAAACAGCCGAAGTGCCCATCAGCAGATGAGTGGATCAAAAAACTATGGTACATTTACACAATGGAATACTACGCCGCGGAAAAAAAGAAGGAGCTCCTACCATTTGTAACAACATGGATGGATTTGGAGAGCATTATGCTAAGTGAAATTAGCCAGGCAGAGAAAGACAAATATCACATGATCTCACTCATTTGAGGAATACAATCAATGACATAGACTGATGAACAAGAATAGATCCAGAGACTGAGAAAAGTCCATCAGAATGTCAAACCTCAGGGTAAGTGGCAGGTGGCGAGAGTAAGTGGAAAAGTCAATATACTTGAACTCTTGAACTGAGGTAAGTGATTTGTGTTTTTACATCCCTGACAAAGTTTATATAAAATTATAAAAAAATGGCAGCTAGTCTGACATTGAATTGACATGGCCTAGAGCTTGTCATATCCTATGGAGACCAGTCCTTAGGCTAGGCCCTGCTTAACCTCCCATGACACCATAATACCCTTACATGATATTATTCTACAATGTCATTATAATATTTGATATTTGACAACAGCATATTATACAATTATCCCAAATAAACTTACAAACTAATTCTTTGAATGTTGGGCAGCAACTTAAAAAAGAATAGGAAAGAAATTAATCCCTTTCAGAAGGAATTAAGGCACTGGGAAGGCATCCGAGCATTCTATATTGGCCCTTCTTGCCCTTTCTGCCAAGAGGGACCTTCTTGTTACTATCCAAATACACACAGCTGATGCCAGAGTTTTCAGTTCGAGGTGTGGCTGAAGCCTTTGGGCAGCTGGCACCATGGATCTGTATCTCGACCAATGGTGTGAGCTGGGCCCTCTCTGGAGAAGAAACCTGGGTCCCCCGAGATATGTGATCAGTACCGGGACCCCGCCAGCAGGCTAGGGGACCCCAAGGCAGGTACTGGAAGTGGAGGCCACAGGGGGGCATAGACTACAAAGGAGACAGAACTGAACCTCACATCACCCTGTTTGGCCCCGGAGGATGGCTGGTTAGCCAGAGACGGGTAAGATTCCTCAGGGAAGGAACAACCTAAGACAGGCACAGTCGCAGAGGGGCCAACAGGAGAGAACTAAAAGGTCAACAGAGGTGGGGCACAGACCCTCATCCACAAACCTTGCAGGGGTTTGAATTCTCAACCCTCCTAAGGGAGGTCTCCTACCCCCACGGCTGCTTCGCCTCCCACACACAACTCCTACGGGGACCCAGGTGGCAAACAGAGACTCGGCCAGCAATAGCTGCCCTATATCTAAATTCAGTCTATTACCAGGAATGCTCGGGACCTACTCAAAATTGCAAATATTCCTTTCCACTAGTATTCACAGGGTAAACTAAGATTTCTGCTTGAGTATTAAAATTGACAGGAAAATAGTAATCAAGTTTTCAGATTAATTTAAATTGGCCAAGTGAAATACGAGAATACTCAAGAAAATTATAGTGTACTGGACAAAAAGCTTTTCCTAAAACATTAACTGAAAAATCTATCAGTAGTTCATCTCTCTGTAAAATTGCCTAACATCCAAAGAACCTAAAGCAGTCACTTTGTGTACAAAAATTAAAATTTAAAATTATCAAGACTGCAATAGAAAATTTCCAAAAGTCCCCATTAATCAAAAAAGGGGAGGGGACAGCGGGGTAATATCATGAAAGGGACAAAAAAAATATTGAGTAAGTAAAATACATCTAGAAAATTCTTACTCCAGTAAAGTAAATTCCATTTGTAAAAACAATAGCAGGACACCCATGAAAAAACACACATGGTGTCAAAATAAGCCAAAGGAAAATCATTTAGGCAAAAATTAAAAAGAATCCCAAGTCTATTTTGCATAGAGGATCCCTTTGTTAACTTTTGGTCGAGAATGTGTTTGTGTGTTTTCAGAGAACAACTCCAAGACCACGTGGGTTCCTGCGACGGTGAGGAACTGATGGATCTGTTCCAGCCATGAGGATGGTCCAGAGATGGGGGACACTGACGACACCTTGCCATACTAGCAGTCAGCAGCTGTGCATGTCTGCAGGCAGCCCAGGACCAAACCAGAGAGGATGGATCATGCATTGACACGATATGTCCACCATCTGGATACCATTGCTGACTTATACACATAATGAATTATTTGACACTGAAACTGGGACTCAGAAAAGTTGGACATTGAAACCGAGAATGAAACACTTTTTGTTCTTATACATTTATTTCTAGTATGCAGAGGCAAGATATTTTTGAAGAAAAGAAACAGGGGAGAGTGATTGATATAGAGGCAGGATGGCCTTGAACAGGCTGTCAAGCTACAGGGGGAGGCTTGGGTGGATGGGAGGCAGATGCGGGGGGAGATCAACGGAAGGACTTGTATGCATGCATATGAACATAACCAATGAATGAAAGACACTGGGGCGGGGAGGGGGGAAGCTGGGGATATGTGCTGGGGGGTGGGGGAGGCTGGGGGGAGGATAAGGGGGAGGGGGAAAGGAAAACATGTACTACTATTATACTGCAAAAAATCAATAAAAAATAATTAAAAAAAAAAAAAAAAAAAAAAAAGAAAATTAAAAAAAAAAAAAAAAAAAAAAAAAAAAAAGAATCATGATGTCTGCATTTTACTCTGTCATCATTACTAGTTCATCGAAAGCAATAATAAAGTTAAAATAATGGATACATTAAGAGAGAGAGAGAAAGATAATAAAGATAATGCAGCAAATTATTAACAATTGATGCATCTAAATGGCAGATTTAAGGAAGTTCATTGTACTGCATCTGTAAGTTTTCAGTATTTTTCAAAACAAAACCTTTGGACACCATATAAACAAAATACTCAGTGTCCTTGTGAAGAGTCAGACACAGTTTTTTGCAAAGGTCTCCAGTGTATTCTCTTTTTTCTCATCTTTCCTTTTGCCTAATTTTGATTGCTTGAACAAGTGTCTAATGATCTATGAAGAGACAGTAAAGCTCTAGGAAAGCGTCTTCCTTAAAGGAAATCATTTAAACATTGACAAATCTTTTAGAGTCTTATAACCATTTCCTAATTTATTGGTTTAATAAATTCCAGGTTTTGGGTAGTTAAGTTTTTCTCTGTGTGAGTTTTTTTTTTATTATAGTAAAATATACATAAAATTTACCATTTTTAATGGCACTAAGTACATTTTTCACATTGCTGTACAACCATTACCACATCCATCTCCAGAACTTTTTCATCATTCCATACTGAAACTGAACTTTTAAATGATAACTCCCCTTCTCCCCTGTACATATCTTTATATATTTTGGATGTTAATCTCTCATCAGATAGGTGATTTACAATATTATCTCCTGTTTGGTGAGTTCCCTTTTTGCCTATTTACTCTTTGATGCACACAAGTTTTAAATTTTGATGAAACCCAGTTTGCCTATTTTTCTTTTGTTGCGTGTGCTTTTGATGTCATATTAAGAAATCATTTTTATTTTTAAATGTTTTTTAAAATATATTTTAATGATTTCATAGAGGAAGGGAAAAGGAGAGAGAGATAGAAACATCAGTGATGAGAGAGAATCATAGATTGGCTGCTTCCTGCACATCCCACACTGGGAATGGAGCCCGCAATCCGGGCATATGCCCTCACCAGGAATCGAACAGTGACCTCCTGGTTTATGGGTTGATGCTCAACCACTAAGACATGCTGGCTGGGTTATTTTGCTTTTTAAAGTGATGAATAGGCATATATTTTTTTTCTTTGAGTTTTAGAATAAGAATGATAATTCTAGTTATTTATAATTTCTGGAATGTGCAACCCATATATATTGGCCCCAACAGTGTGTAACTTCAAAAGGAAGTTACATTTCCTTTTTGTGACTAAATTATCACCGATCTGTTTGCTGCAATGTAGTCCTTTTATGTCTTCCCTCCGCTATTTCTGGAAATTTCTCAAGGGCTTTCCTCATATGCTTCAGAACAAATCACTTAGTTTGTTACTGTTGTTGTGCTTTTTTTTTTTCTTTCACCCATGCTGCTAGTGACCCTGGTGAAATGTCCATTCTGCTGGGCACAGGTGTCCCAAAGTATATCTGCTCCTGAGGTCTCCAATTTGCACTCTGACCCAGAGAGAGGAGGAGACCTTGCCTCTCCCTCACCCTCAGCTGAACTGGTGCCTTGACCTCCCTGGTGCAGATGCCCATCTTGACTTGTCTGCACCCAAGTGGGCAGGGAGTGTGGCCCGCAGGAGGCAGGAGGGAACCTGGTGGGCCATCTGCTGTATCTGAAGGTGGGAGCCTGGAGTACTTACTGTCAAGGAAAAAAATTATTCTGACTCTTATTAAAACAGTAAGGAAAACTTTATCCAGAACTGTTGCAATAAGGGACTATGCAATAGGGGAGAGAGATTAGGCTGAACTTGAGAACAGCAAGGACAAATGGAGATTTATAGCCAAGGATCAGAGTGTGGGGGAGGGGAGTCGGTGGATGAAAAATGACTAAGAGGAGACATCAAAGGTGGAGAGATTCTTGTTAAACTGACCTAGCAGCATTCTTGTGAAGGCAAGTCAGGGTGATCAGGTATCAGGGGTAGGGATATGGAATTTGATCAGATTCAGAGGGTGGGGGATTCTCTCTAGTCCCAGTTTGTGGGATTCTTGCTACAACTGTGTTATGTGAGCCCAGTAGGGATCTGTTTTGAGGCCCAGCCAAGAAGAAAGCTTAGAGGAACCTGTCTAAAGGATAGTTAGGAGAGAGAGGTTTTGTTGGACCCTCCTCCTGCTCAAGGAAAGGAGAGACTTCTTCCTTCCTTTAGACAAGATAAGTCCATTTCCCATGAGTTGCCTTCTGCTCATCAAGGATTAGCTGAACCATCTGTTGAAACTCTGTAGTAGAGCAGCTAGTTGAAAAGATTTGTAAATGTTATGCTTGAAACATCCTTAGAGAGTGGAGTGAGGACAGCAGGGGCAGTCTGGTGGACTTTTTCGTTTGCAGTTTGAACGTCTCTGAGGATAGAGTAGACATCACTGTTACAGTCAAGGCTACCTCTTCCTGATGTAGGAAGATGCAGGTTTTCCAGTGAACTTCCTGGCTGGCCCACCCACAGCCGCAGCAGGCACGAAGACTGCCCAACATCCAGCTCCAGCTTGCCGGCTTCATTATGTACAAAATAACCTAGAATCCCAATTCTGGTCTGGACAGTCAGGTTTTAGTTCTCAATGGCTTTAAGGCATGGTTAAATTCTCAGTCGGGGCACAGGCCAGGGTTTGCTTGCTTTATCCCCAACAGGGGGCTTGCATGTGGCAGCCAATTGATGACTCTCTCTCATTGATGTTTCTATTTTTCCATCTCTCTCCCTTCTTCTCTTTCTAAAAATCAATAAAAACATAAAAAAGACTACTCTTCTAAAAGAAGAATAAGAAGAGAAGATATGAAGGGAGAGAAAGAGGAGGAGAAGGAGAAGGAAGAGGAGGAGGAGGAGGAGGAGGAGGAGGAGGAAGAGGAGGAGGAGGAGGAGGAGGAGGAGGAGGAGGAGGAGTTGGAGGAGGAGGAGGAGGAGGAGGAGGAGTTGGAGGAGGAGGAGGAGGAGGAGTTGGAGGAGGAGGAGGAAGGAAAAGATGGATGTCTAAGCTCAAGTAAAGAGAGTGAATTCACTTTTCTTCCACCTCTTTGTTCTATTCAGGCCCTGGTTGGATGATGCCCACCCCCAATGAGGAGGGCCTCTGCTTTACTCTGTCTACTGATTCAAATGCTCACCTCTTCCAGAAACACCTGCAGATACAACAGAAATAAAGTTTACCAGTTCCCTGGATATCCTTTAGCCCAGTCAAGTTGACACATAAAATTAACCATCACACCATCTCACAATTTTTACAGGTATTTGCTTACTCATGGTACAACTTTTCCATTTGGCAAAAAGAACATGTTTATTAACAGACACAAATACATTGAGCTTCTCTGTAACATATAAAAGCCTAAGCAACCATTATGACTGGATGACCGGATGACCAGCTGGTAGCTATGACATGCAATAATCACCAGAGGGCAGACGCTCAATGCAGGAGCTGCCCACAGTGGTCAGTGCGTTCCCACAGTCAATCTCTCATGGTCCCTCCCCTTGGCCGGCCTGTCCCGATAGGCCCCTTAACCCCAATCACCAGCCAGGCTGAGGGATTCCCCTCCCCCGCTGCACAAATATGTTCACCAGGCCTTTAGTGTAAAAATAATAAGCAAAAATATATGCACGTAAACTTATGCTTAGTGATGAACGTTTCAGTAGTGTATCTTAAAATGATCTAGATATTTAACCAATGTCTATAACTTAACTTAGCATAACTCTAAGATTGCAAGTTACCAAAAAGACTTTAGAAATTATTTTCAGGCAGACATATTGTGTCCTTAAACAAAGAAAGCCATCATTTCACATTATTTCCCTTTTAACTGTTTTTAGAGCATATGTATGTTAGGCAAGTATCACAAAAGCAAAGCCGATGAAAGATGAAATACAGGGGATTTTGGTTTTACTGCTGTGTTTGATATATATGAAGTAATGGTTAGGATTTCAACAAATTCATTTTTACTGCACCGTTACTTATCCATTTGTTCTTAGTTTATATTTATCATAATTATAATTTTAAACATCTAACAGATACAATATGACCTTACTTGACCAGTGACTACAAGGAAAATAAAACAAGCAAATTAAGCCAATTTGTTCTTTTTCTTTTTTTCTAAGTCAACTTGAATAGAGCTTCTTTATGGGATTTTGTAAAATAATTTGGTAATACCATTCAAAGGTTGAAAAATATCACACATACATGACCTATATACATAGTTAAACATACACAAATATATAAAGAGATACCAATAGAGATCAAATAGCTTTTATTCTAAAATGTTAGCCACGAGTCTGATAAACACAGTAACATAAAACTCATTGGTTTAATGAAATAATTGGGGCTCATCTTTGCTCCACTTTATATTTTTATCTGAATTGTGTTTCTGTCAAATGGGAAAAGTTGGGGTTGCTTACTTGATAGAGAAGACATTAAGAGTAGGGGGATTCTTGTCAAATTGACTAAACTGGATTCTTCCTGAAGGCAGGTCAGGGGGGTCAGATATCAGAAGTGGGTGATTCTTTCTAAACTGAGTGAGCAGGAAAGGACTCTTGCTACAAAAATGCGGGCCATGGTTGAGGCCTAGTTAAAAAAAAAAAAAAAAAGGATCACAAAAATGGATCCAGAGACAGAGAAACATCAATCAGAATGTCAAACCTCAGGGAAGGTAGCAAGGTAAAGGAGAGAGATCAACCAAAGGACTTATATGCACGGATATAAGCCTAAGCAATGGACACAGACACCAGGGAGTGGGGGCATGAATGGGAGGTGGAGGTTAATGGGGGAATAAGGACATATATGTAATACCTTAATCAAGAAAGAAAGAAAGAAAGAAAGAGAGAGAGAGAGAGAGAGAGAGAGAGAGAGAGAGAGAGAGAGAGAGAGAGAGAGGAAGGAAGGAAGGAAGGAAGGAAGGAAGGAAGGAAGGAAGGAAGGAAGGAAGGAAGGAAGAAAGAAAGAGGATCAGAAGATCTGTCTACAGTTTGGTCAAAGAGAAAGTCTTTGTCAGCACCTATGAGGATCTGCCCTTGCCCATGAGCATCCCCAGGCCAGAGGGGGCGTGCCATTAAATACAGATAAAAGCACCATGAGAAGTAGAGTAGAAAAAAGGAAAAAGGTTTATATTTTAGTACTTTTAATGGCATTTTCCCTGCTTTTTGAACAAGGGACTCTGCATTTTCATTTTGCACTGGACCCACAAATTGTGTAACCAGTCCTGTCCACCGTCCAGGCAGCTGGAATACATGCTCATCTTTTCCCTTGGAGTTCTAGTTCCTCGGGCAGAAACTTGAGAAAAGTTTAGCCTGAAAACCCTTCTTGCCACAATCTGGTTTCCTGATCAGCCTGTGAACAAATGCTTGGACAAGGCCAACCACGTGTCCCCCAAGAAAGAAATAATTGTTCAGCTTGAGGCGGTTGAAATTGAGATTATGGAGAAAAGTATTTTCCCTCTCTGGAGAGGCAAGTTTCTGTTGATAATGAACTAATCTAAATGCCTAAGTAGGACATTAACATCAATTTTTGCATTGGTATAACTTGCTGGTCTAGGGCTTCCCTTGAGTGTTGATACTATGGTGTAAATGTTTGTGTTTCCTAAATTCGTATGTTGAAATTCTAACCCACAAAGGGATGTTATTAGGAAGTGGGTCCTTTGGAGGTGCTCAAGTCATGTGAGTGGGGCCTTCGAGAATGATTAGTGCCTTATCAAAGAGACCCAGGGAGAGGCCTAACCCCTTCTACCCTGTGAGGATACAGAAGAAAGCACCAGCTGTGAACCAGCCAGAGTCCTTACCAGAACATGACCTTGCTGGTTCCTTGATCTTGGACTTGCAGCCTCTATAACTATGAGAAATAAATTTCTATTGTTTATAAGCTACCAGGTCTGTGCTGTTTTGTGAAGGCAGCCTGGATGGACTAACCCAGGTGAGGACAATTGGCCTTATGTTTGTATTACTAGAAGATTTACCAAAATGGTACTTCCTGAACAGAAATGAAGACTTGGCATAAGGACAAATTACAGTCCCCTGTCCCCACCCCAAATTGCAGATTTCCAACTTTAAACACATGAAGGTACAGCCTCCACAAGTTCCCTGATAGCAAATACTTTTGCTGCTCTAATTGTTGTACTAAGACTTTTTCCCAAAAAAATTACCTATTGATTTTTAGAGAGAAGAAGGGACAGAAAGAGGGAGGGAGGAAAGAGAGAGAGGGGGAAGAGACATCCTTAGAGAGTGGAGTGAGGACAGCAGGGGCAGATAGAGAGAGAGAGAGAGAGAGAGAGAGGGAGGGAGAGAGAGAGAGAGAGAGAGACATCCATCAGTTAGTTACCTCCCTCGTGCGCCCCTACCAGGGATCAAACCCACAACCTGAGTATGTGCCTTGACTGGAAATTGAACCTCCACCTTTTGGTGCATGGGGTGGCACTCAAACCAACTAGCCACACCAGCCATAGCAGATTCCTTTACTTTATTTTCACCAGGCTTTATAGTATGAACTTCTGTGAACCGTACTTTTCTGCCTTCTGGACTTGTCCTTGAACTGTCTTCTTCACTTCCTCATTTTGTAGAACACGGAAAACTTCACAGGAGAGGTGAAAATGGGTAAATTATTATTGAAAATAAAATTATTTCCTGATCTCCCCTTTCTATCTACATGTTAAATATTTGTAAAACTACACCATTAGTCTCCGATTAAGTAAAATAGTACCAAATGGATTGAAAGACTTGTGTTTTCATTCTGAAAAAATTACTCTCTTCTGAAAACTTCATCTGTACCAGTTATACACTGTCCAGTGTGATTATTCATATTACAATCTAATTCTCCCTTTTTCAGAATATTTTATAGAGAGCTGCTCCTTGCCCCAATTCATATCTCAACTTTCCCTTTCTTTCTTCTCCACCAAATAGTTTCCCATTTTAGTAGGTCTTGCAGTCTGTTGATGTAAACGTTTGATCTTTGGAGTTTATGTGTCTGAGAATGACATTATGTCTGACATTTCATTTAGTTTTTAAGACATCAAAACCTAACTTCAGAAAAGGAAATCATTTCTTCTAGAGAGCTAGTGCCAACTGTTGATAGTAGCTCTCTGCAGTGCCTTGAGGAGTGTGTAAGGGCTGAGGAGTATGCTGAACAACTGAGTTCAGCAAAGCAAATCATGATTGATTAGTACTCTCTACCCTGAAGGTGGGGTGGGGAGTGAAGGCAGGGATGCCACACATTCTCTAACCCTCCTTAGCCCAAAGCGAGGGCACTATGACATTGTCAAACACCATGGTGGAAGCAGCTGTGGTAGGAATCAATAAAGGAAGACAGTTTGGACTGAGGAGGCCTTTTGATGTCTCTAAAATCCCACTTTGCCTGCTCCTTGGCCTCTTAACACCCTGGACTGTTTTGCCTTCTCTGGGTGGTCACCTTTTGATGATTCTCCTGTTATTATATATTACCCATGATAGATCGGGTGATCAAACATCATAGATAAGTTGTAGTACAGATCTATCAAATGAGGCTTTTTAATTGAGTCAATTTGGCTCCATAGGTCGAAATGCCTTTTCAAGGCTCTCTCTCTAAGTGGAATTTTGTAGGGGAGGAAAACAAACAGAGTCAAGACAAGATGGTGGGCTTAAAGCATGTGTTTGAACATCCTAGACTACTGAACCTGCTGAAGCTGCGGGTGGGGGACAGGGTGAAAGTGGAAGAGAGAAGAGCAAGTCAGAAACATGTGATGACTGAAACTTTCATAAAGAAATGGGTAGAGGATGGATGTGAAAGTTTGGGCGAAGTAAAGGTTGTACTTTGTTCTGTACCTATCTCTGATTACTGATAATGAGCTTCACAATATTGAAAATGAAGTTTCATATAACTCTTCTCAAATATCTTCCCTTTCCATTTAGTTGTTACTTTACCCTATCATAATCATGATGTTTATTTGACACGAGTTTTCCTGAAATCTGGGCTGAATCCTTTTCAAAATTTGGGGCCATCTGAGTTCTCACCAGTTTGGGGGTAGCCCACAGCTGCAAAGCACAGAGCCTGTGTTCTTCATCAGATTTTCTCTGAGTTTAAAGATTTCAGGGGGATGGGAGAAAGAGAGGTTTACTTTTTTGCTTCAAGTTGGCGCAGGAATAAAAACATGGGCTAGGTTCTCTGTAAGCTGCTTTGGAATTAAAGTTCCATTGTGAGAATTAAATTGGGTCAGACTAATTCTGTGGGACATCAAGGTTTCTGGGATTCCAGAACACTACTCATCTTCATAAAACTCAAATCAGGATAAACCTGGAAGTTGACCAACCAACTAAGGAGGATTCTGACTATAGAAATCGACCCTAAAGTGGCTCTTCACTGTCTAGGCAACCTCAGTGTCCTCCAGGATCAACACAGAAGCAAGCCAAGCGGTTATTGGAGATCTAGTTCAGTTTCTGAGCAAAATATGAACGTTACTTTGGGTGAAAGGTCATGGAATTCTCTTGGTCATATTTTGATGGCTCTACATTTTATATTCGCTGAGCACAGAGGACTCCAGAAGGAAACTCTTCAACACAAATCACTTCTGTGATGCTTGACAATATCATGTTGCTTGCTGCTCAGGCTTGTTGAACTTCATGTCAAAGTGTTCGTGTGAAATACTGTGTTGAGGGTCCCCCATGCAAAGATGGCTCTAAACATTTTCATTTTCTTGTAAATAATTACTTTAGGGGGGAAATATCAACTAGAAAGAAAGAGTTTAGTGTTTTAAGTTCTTGTGCCCCATCCAACTCTGTTTTATAAAGTCTCTGTGGAAGAAGCAGAAATATGATTTTAATGGCCTGGGTGGGTTCTTGCATTATCCGTGCACAAAGCAGTGGGCTGAGAAAGCTTAGTGCTCTGAATCACCCAATGTACTTTATACATTTATTTAGAGAAGAATAGTTTAGTTTTAATTATTTATGGTAATAGGTCTCAGTGCACTAGTAAACGTCCTTGGGTGCATATTTTGTAAAAGTAATGAAGTCTTTGTAATGCGAGCTTTCTCTTCAGCTACAAGCAAGCTACCCTCTCTTTGCTAAAGAACTGGAGCAGAGGAGTGTGTCTGTGTTTGTGTGTAAGAGTGTGTATAAATTACCAGGCTTGGGGTTTAGCAAAACGCTATTGAACTTAATCGAGGACTTTTGAGAATTATTTCTGGGTGTACTCACTAACCCCATTACCCCAATCACCCTGCTTTCCAAACATAACATTAGCAACTCCACCAAAGAAAACATTACCAAGAAGGAGATGAGCAGTCTGTCAGAATATTTTTGGTCATTATTATTTTCTTTCAGTGTTTTTCTTGTTGTTTTTTCCTCTGTTGCTACAATCTTAGGGTATAGTAATGAAACACACTATAAATCTACTCTTTCCTTCTGGCCTGAGTTGTATACATTGAAATTTCTGGGTAAGTCTTAATGTCAAGGAACCTTCTCTCTTCTTTGCTTCTTTCCTCTGATTCTTTCCTTTTGTCTCCTCTCCCTGGGATTAGCTCCCCTCCCCCCTCCTGGGAAACTTCCACACACCGAAACCAGAGAGAATGTACAGAGGACAATGAGCATGCATGTGTCATCCATTTAACTAACAATTTAAAGGGCTAAGATCTCCAAAATTACAGGTTCAGATTTGTACTATTTTAGGAGCCCGCCACAGAGCCAAGTTAGGACGTCCAGCAAACCTTGATAATACGATTGATATTCCTATTACATTCAATAAAGCAAACCCCTTGATTTAACATTTACAGCTTTGATATTTGCAGGCAAACTAAAAGGTGCTGGTGCGTTGAAGTTTGTACTAGGAATTCCCATTTCATAGGGGTTTTGTGAGTTGTAAATGAAATTATACCTTTAAAGTACTTTTCAGGAAAGAATCAGCCAAACTTGAAAGCTGGTGGGTGAGAGCCACTTAGCTAATGGACACCTAATTACTGATGCCAGAGATTTGGAGACTCAAGAAATTCCTTAAAATTTTAATATAAAAGTATTATTCCATTTAGCCTCACCATCACTCTTAAGCTCCAAGGAAGGGACTCATTATTAAGAAAGCTGTATGGAGATTATTATGCTAAGTAAAATAAACTAATCAGAGAAAGATAAATACCATATACTCTCACTTATATGTGGAGTCTAATGACCAAAATAAAATGATGAGCACAATAGAAACAGAGTCATGGATACATGGCACAGACTGACAGCTGTCAGAAGGAAGGGGGTTTGAGGGATTGGATGAAAGAATGTTAAAGGATTAGTAAAGAAATGTATATGCATAACTCATAGACACAGACATCAGTGTAGTGATAGCCAGAGGGAAGAGGGAGGAGGGGATGGGTAGAGGTAGGCAAAGGAGCAGGGAGGGGGAAGAGACAAGGATGGGGACATTTGTAATAGCATCAACAACAAAAATTAAGTTTAAAGAAATAAATATAAAAAGTAAAACTGATAGATGGATAGAGGAATGGGTAGATGGGTAACTGTGTGATAAAGCCAATATAGCAACTTATTACTATTTAAATCTAGATGCTGGGCATTTGTGTTCACAAAAATGTCTTCAACTTTGCTATATGTTTGATCAATTCATAATAAATTTGGGGAAACTATGTTCATATAATTAAAAGTAATTGCATTAATTATTTTTAAAAAAGAAAGAAAGCTGTATGGAAATGCTTCATTCTCAAACGAGAGTCCAAACATTGTAGTCATTCAGACAGAAAAGTTCTACTAATATCAGAATTACCCACCTATAAATTAGACATGGCTTCTGTGCGAGTGGAAGAGATGGAGCAATTCTACAACATCACCTGTGACGTCATCTTGCCAACAACATACAGTCTTGAAACTGATCAAGCCTTTGGATCTAACTATGATTTCACAGGAAATAAACGAGACAGTAGAACATTAAAAAACAAAACACTGTGAGGATGGAATCAGCAAAATCTAGACTGTGGGAAACAATAGGTAAAAAAACCAAGTTTCTTCAATTAGAAAGAAATTACAGGATAAAACAAACATAGTGATGGGAAGGAAACAGAAAGAGATTTAACAAACTTATCAAACAATTGCAATGTAGGGATATCATTTGGATACTGAGCCAAATGAATAAACTGTAAAAAGAAAAAACATATAAGACAAGTGAAGGCAATTGGGAAAGTGGGAACACTGACTAGAGATTTGGTCATGTTAAGGAATTATTGTTAATTTTTCCAGGTATGATAATAGTAGTATTATAATTTTGTTTTTGCTTTTTTTTTGAGGGGGGGGGACTCTTTTAGAGATACATTAGTGAAATATGTGAAATGCTTTGTTGTCTGGTATTTCTTTAAAATAATGAAGGTGGAACAAAACTGGCTATTTATACCAGATGAAGCCAGGCGATGGATGCTCTGGGGAGATGATGCCGTTGTCTCTATTTGTATGTGTTTGAGAAATCCCATCTTTCTTTCCCTACTCCTCTCCCCCACTAATGGAAACCACTAAAAAAATGAAATCAGTGTAGGAGGAGAGGAGGAGAGAGAGGGCCCAGAAAAAAACAAAATAAAAACAGAAAACGTCATTGACCTAATAGAAGGCAGGAAAGAAGGAAGGAAGGAAAAGGTTTGCCCAAATAGTAGTCTCCCGGTACATGAAAGCTCTTCCCTGAGCCTTCCATAACCATTTTTGGGCTCCTTAGCGAAAGCGTAGTGAGGACATGGCCCTCATCCCGGCCCTCCCTGTGGCAGGTCTGGGAACCTGTGTGGCCAAAGGTGTGTAGGGGTTGGTTCTCTGGCTATATTAAGAGCCGGGGCATCCTTTGACCGCTGGCAATTTGGTGACAGTTGGCTGGGACTCGAGATGCAGTGTGCTGCCACAGAAGAAAGCAAAGCCAACTGGATCACATGAGGGAGTAACCTGAGCCCTTCCCTCCAACCTGGTGAGCTAAATTTGAACTTGCCTGCCACTGCTGCGGCTCTTCAGGGACAGCCTGAAGCTGCGTGGCGGGACAGCCACCCTCTCACACACTCGTCCAAAGCGTCAAGTCTTTCACAGGCTTTTGAAATAGGATTTGGCAAGTTTCTAGTAAGAGAGATTTTCAGCCTATTTGAATGAAAATAAATGTCACCAAAAAAATAAGAGGGGAAATGAGGTTGGAGTAGCGAATACCATAAAGAAGGCTGTGTGGTAGTGCCGATATTTTCGGAGCATATGGGGCTCTGTCGGAAGAAGAGAGCTTTTCTGCATCCTCTCAAACAGTGCTGTGCATTTAAGCTCCTCTCCTCTTCCCAGGTCGGTCCCTTCAGCTGCTTCTAGTTATTTTCCCATATGCTCTCTGATTTCCCCCCTTTGATTTCTTTTTCCAAAGTAGAACCATGCTTACTTATTGTCATCTACTAAGCACTGCGTCTATTCCCATATTTCTCCCTGGATATTCTTCTCTTATTGCATTTACCATCTTCATTCCTGTTCCCACTACCTCTTTGTTAAAACTTGAAACACACACACACACACACACACACACACACACACACACACACACACACACGAAAAACACCTCTCCTCATTTTCCTCTGAATTTCCATACCTTCTTCTCTCTGGAACTCGGTGGGATGTTCTGTTCGTGCTCTTGTGCCCTCTGGTGTGTGTGATGCTCACGAAAGGATTAAGTAGGGAGAAGCTCTGAGAATGTGTTTGGCTGTGGGAAAGCTTCTATCAGAACTGCTTTGCTGGTGGAGGTTGCTGTCCCTTTTTATCCTCCTGGAGCATTGACGAGGGCTAATGTCTGGATCTTTCTTCGTTTTGCTCTTAAAATCTCTTAGGGCTCTACAAGTCCGGTTGCCTTTTTCTTGACCTATTGCTCAGAGAAGGAATTTCCTGCGAAATGTAAGATTTTGACTATGGACCCTGACAGACAAAGGTGTTGAGTCTTAGTGTGAGTTCTTGCCCCGTGAGGCTACCAAAAAGCTGTCTCTGGTGCTGGTTACAGTGAATTGCCTGTAATCTTTTCATGGTCGGTAATGAATTTCCTGGGGTAGATGAGTGATTAGCAATTCTTATACTGCACAGGTCACTACTCCCTTGTTAAACTTGGGATCTAGGTTTCAATAGGCTGGGAGGAGAAAGAAGCTGACCAAGTTGCTTTTCCATCATGCCTCATAATAGGTTGGGAGAGTAAGCTGAACTGGAACCTCCTGGTTAAATATCTTTTAGACCCTGAAGTTTAGAAGATGATTCCAGAACATTGAGAGTGACTTGGACACACTTCTGCAGTAACTGGGTTCTGGTTCTGCTTTGTTCACATCCGTGGGGAGTTGTGCATGGCTTTCAGGACTTGATAACGGACTTGGACCTTCTGCCACAGTCATGTCCTTTTTTGCTTACTAATATAGGGTTTAGTTAGTGGCATTATGGTACAAAATTCTTGTGCAGTATTGTACAAGTGTGTATGCATGTATACCTGTTTCTTTTATTCCATATCATAAATATTCAGGACAGTTTCTTTTCTGACCCATCAACTTTTTAAGTTCAATTTCTTTAATTAAAAAAAGATAATTTATGTAACTCAAATTTTATTTTATTTTTAAATTTTATGTATTGATTTTAAAGAGAGAGCAAGAGACAGAAAAACATCGATTTGTTGTTGCACTTACTTATGCATTAATTGGTTGCTTCTTGTATGTGCCCTGAGCAAAGATCAAACCCACAATCTTGGTGTAATGTGATGGCACTCTAACCAACTGAGCTACCTAGCCAGGGCCTGTAACTCAAATTTTTAAAAATATAAAAGTATATACAGTAAGAAATCTTTCTTTTCTCTCTGTTCCCATTACATCCAACCAGTTCTCATTCCTGCAAACAACCAGTATAATTAGATTTTGTGTATCCTTCCAAATATATTTTATGTATATACAAGAAAAAATATATATAGATACACTCTTTTTTTCCTCCTTTTTCACACACATGGCATTCTATTTTATCCACTTTTTCCCTTATCCTTTTTTGAAGCTTATTTTTTTCAGGCAACAATAAGATTTTGATATATTTTAACACTTCCCTCATTCTTGGCTGTCTCTCCTCCTTTTTCCCACTCTTCCATTTCACATCCCTAAAATGCATTAATCTGAATTTTTATATTAGATACACATTTCCCATTCACTGATGAGTTTTTAGCGTGTTAATTCTACACCTTTTCCAATCAGTGTTGTCTGTTTATATGTAATCCCTCAAACTATGTAACTCACACACAGGTCTTGTTAGTACATAATTCAGCATAGCACTAAAAATAATTATGAATTTGATAAATATATTTCCCCAACTTTGACCCCTGACTTCTTTGCCACCCACTTAGTGTGTCAGAAGGTCACAGGAACCCAGCCGGCATGGTTCAGTGGTTGGACATTGACCTATGAACTAGGAGATCATGGTTTGATTCACAGTCATGGTACATACCCAGATTGTGGGCCCCATCTCCAGTGTGGGGTGTGCAGGAGGCATCTAATCACTGATTTATTATCATTGTTGATGTTTCTATCTCTCTTTTCCTCTCCCTAACTCTCTAAAATTAATTTAAAATTTTTTCTTTTACAAAAGGTGTCATGAAGTCAGTGGTCAATGGAATACATTGTAAAAATGGGTCTGATTTGTGCTCCCATCCTCCCCTATGTATAACAAAAACACTTTCCTTTCCTCCCTTCTAGCTGGGGAAGTTTTTGTCTGTTTGTTTTTTTCTTTGTGTGTTTGGGGTTTTTTTTTTTGTTTGTTTTTTTTTTGCTATACAAGAAGAGACCTTTCCTCAGACATAGAAAGTGTTCTTTTCTTCCAATTTGGTTGAGCTTGCCAAAATTGAAGGCAGATGCCCTTGAGTGGGTAACAGAACTATGTAATGAGTTTGAACTTGAAGAGACTCCCGAGGCAGCTGAGAAATGGCTAATAGTGTACATGGATGGCCAGTAGCTTTTAAGCGTTAAAACACTGGCGGACCTGTTCCTTCACAATTTTCAAGGTTCAACCACATGCAATTAGAATGGCAGTTCTAACCAATGTAACATAGGTGAGTCTAGTTATAGGATCTCTGACAAGTGTTCAGACATAATTACCTGTTTGGGCTTTCATCTCTGGTTCCTACATGGTCTCTGGAACTCAGTAGGTTCATAAATGTTCATTAAACAAATGGTAATATGCTCTTAGAGTTCAGTACTGTGTTATAATATTTCACATATGGTTCTAATAAAGTAAAAAGTTGTACAGCCTGGCTGGCAAAATAATTATCACCCCTCCCCCAATTTTATTAAATATATTTTGATTCATGAAATTTATATTTTATTAGTTCATCTATTACTTGCAAATCTCTGAATAACAGAACTGTATCTTTTATGATGGGGAATGTTGGACCAGATGTCACTTGAAAGGTATCTTTCCCTAAGTATGTATTAATGTGCTAGCTTGAACTCAAAACTGGCCTATCAGGAATGGTTAATGTTTTCCTCATGAGGAACCTTGAGGCAGTTGAATGTTACAATTTTTGTGTGTGTTTTTATTAGCTACAGAACCTTGCCAATTCACTCATTTTAATCTGCCAGTCCTGTAATTATCACACAAAAAAGTACTGTGGCAAATTAACCCCACTTCTCAATTCAGGCTTAATAGGAAAGAGTTATTTTGAAAGCTCAGTGGATTATAAGTACTACTTTACAAAACACACTATAACACACTTACACTTTGAGATACAGCCCTAAATAGTTAAACAAGTTCATTGGCATTAACTGGGCATATTGCCAGCCTTTATTTTTCCCTACTGATTTTGTTACATAGATGTGTCTGACTGGTGCTGGCCAAGGGCCTCCTGGAAACCTGCAGCTGCGTTGGAAGGGAGCAGAGAGAGCCCCGTGTGTGGGGGTGAGAATGGACATCATTGGAGATACGTGTGATTTGAACAACAGCTCCATTGGAATATCATGAAGGAGAGATATTTGATTATAATCAGGGGTTATGCAGTGAATCTGTGGGCTCAAGGCAATCATTAATTGCATAGCATAATCTAAGACCCATAATCAACTAGTTAGAAAGAACCAAATGCAGTCTTGGATGATGTGACTATTGAAGCCGGAACAATAGGGATAATCATGACAGCTTATCTCTAAAATAAATTCGTACAGGAGTCAATGAGTGGAGACTAACAGCAGACTTTTAGAGAACTAACTTCAAAAGAGATTCTCACTATAATAAAGGTCAAATTGTTAAATGAAAATGACCAAGACTTTTGAGGATTCTAGATCCTGCCTAAACCATCACAGTCAACTGGGACATTTCTAGAGACCTGGTATGCTCACTCTTCTGCCCTCGGCCCTACTCATGGCCCAAGCTGGCTTGAAGTTTTCCATTGGCAGGTCCGCCAGGCCTCCAGAGAGGCCTCTCTAACCACAGAGCTCCCTCGACACTGCAGAGCCCAGGAAGAGCTTTTGTAAGAGCCCGGTGGGGCAGCCCGAGTGTCTGGTGAGATCAAACCTGAAGAGAGAGTGTGATAAGGACAGAATTGAGTCATTAGTCACCTCTTTTAACTAACTCTGAAGTTAGCTGGCTTCACACTAGACCTGGTGATTAATGGTAAAGAGATAGCTCTTGCAATTCAACTGCTGTAAGTAGAAGGAAACTTAAGGCTTCCCCTGAGCATTTGTTTCCTCTTCAAATGCTTCAAAACAAGTCTCTGCACCATAGGCTGATGCTGCTTCTCATCTTGCACATAGGCCTGGTGGGGTAGAGGGAAGCGCTAGGCGTGTCCTGCTGGACAAGGACCTGTGGTTCCCTGCCTTTTCACAGCTTTTTCCCAAAGGGAGGAACAGAGCCACATAATCATTGGACACAATGGCAGCCCTGAGAGACTGTTCCTGTCAGAAAGCACACACACTCGAAGAAAACCACTTTGCAATTTTCTAAGACACTTTGGAGTTTGCCAAAGAAGCGCTTTTCATTTAGTTATCCCCTGTAGAAAAGTACATATGTAAAAGTTAAAAAAATTCACTACTGTAAATAATTCTTTTTCTGGCTTTGAAAATTTTCCTGATATGTAAGCAAGAATCTTAATTTTGGAGTACCAATTACCCCGTTAACAAAAGGTGATACTGTATGGATTAACTGAGCCCCACCACTCACCCAGCTGCTCAAATGGAAATCTAGGAATCATGCCCATACCTCTCTTCTGATACCCAAACCCATTAGCCTCCTTAATTCATCCACTTTTCCCCATTCTCATGGCACCATTCTAATCTAAATCACAGCCGCGTCTCACCTGAACTATTGCAATAACCTCCTCAGTAGAACTTACTCTTGCTTCCCTACAATCTACCTCTTGGTGACCTGAGAGATATTTTTAAAAATATTTGTGAGATCATGCCATTCATGAGACCATGTCATCTTCAATGGCCCCCTTCAATGGCTATATTACTCCCAACTTTATTTCCTACCACATTCTGCCCTTAAAACATTGGCCTCTGTAGGGCTCTCTAATTAAGCCTAGGACTTAGCTTGTGTTTCCTCCTTATGACTGGTTCTTTCCTTTAAGGCTTCAGCATAACTGTCTTCTCCACAGACAGGATCTCCCTGGCCAAGCCCCACCCCTTTGTTATTCTCCCTCATGCTAATCTCTTCTCATCCATAACAAAGTCTAAGCTCCTCCCAGGCAGAAACCAGGTGACATCGCTGAGTCTCCCACACACAGAACAGTGTCTAGAACATAGTAGATATTTAGTGAATGTTTATTAAATAAGCAAAAATAAAAAGCTCTTTCTGCAGGTAATATTTTAGATGCTTGTCACTTAAAATCTCTGTTGCCTATTCCTTCTGTAAAAATCATTCTCAGCTCTTACAAAAAGAGACCATGTGTTAGATTTGGCCAAAGGTCATAGTTGACAATGCCTGATCTGGATTGAGGAAGAAGTGTATCTGTGACCTAGTTACCACTGTTGTATAGCTTTAGTTGTAGGTTATAGTAGAAAAGTTGGATCACATGTGCCAGTTGTTAGGTTTTTGTCGAGGATTAGTGAACCTGTCCCACCCGTAGTTTCTGGAGAGGCAGCTCTATATGCTGATTCCTCAGCTTTTCCAACCTCCCAGTCATGGCTGTGAGCTTAACATTGCCCTAATCAGAATGTTTCTACAAAACTTGGAATTGAGCCAATACATAGAAGCAATTAGATGTTAATAGGCTCTTGAAATAAAATACAGTTGACCCCTGAACAGTGTGCTAAGGTTAGGGGCACCACCACCCTTGCATTCGAAAATACGCATATAACTTTTCACTCCTACCAAACTTAGTTACAGTCATCTTTCTGTATCCTTAAGGGATTGGTTCCAGGACCACCTGCAGATACAAAAATCCAAGGAAGCTCAAATGCCTTATATAAAACTAGATGCCCGGTGTATGAAATTCGTGCATGGGGGAGGGAGTGTCCTTCAGCTCAGCCTGAGCCCTCTTACAGTCTAGGACCCTTAGTGGGGATGTCCACCTGCCAGCTTAGGCAGTCAACATCCCTCTCATAGTCCAGGGCTTTTGTAGTCTGGGACCCTTCTCTCATTACCACCTGCCTACAGTGGAGGTGGGAAAGGCTCCTGCCACTGCCACTGCACTTGCTAGCCAGAAGCCAGGCTCACTGTGCCGTCGTGCTGCTACGGAGGTGGGAGAGGCTCCCACCACTGTCGCTGCCTCGCCAGCTGTGAGCCTGGCTTCTGGTTGAGCAGCGCTCCCCCCGTGGGAGTGCACTGACCACCAGGAGCAGCTCCTGAATTGCGTGTCTGCCCCCTGGTGGTCAGTGTGCATCATAGTGACCGGTCTTTATAGTTGTCCCACCATAATGGTCACTTAGACTTTTATTATGTAGACTAGAGGCCTGGTACACAAAATTCATGCGGGGCAGGAGGGGGGGGTCCCTCAGCTCAGCCTGTACCTTCTTCAATCCAGGACCCCTCAGGAGATGTCTGACTGCCAGTTTAGGCCCAATCTCTGTGGGATTGAGCTTTAAGCAGCAGTAGGACATCCCTCTCACAATCTGGGACTGCTGGCTCCTAACTGCTCACCTGCCTGCCTGCCTGATCACCCCTAACCACCTTTGCCTGCTGGCCTGATTGCCCCCTAAATGCTCCCCCCTGCCAGCCTGATTGCCCCCTAACTGCCTCTGCCTCAGCCTCTGCCCCCATGGCTTTGTCTGGAAGGATGTCTGGAAGAGGTTCAGAAGATGTCCAGTCTAATTAGCATATTACCCTTTTATTAATAAAGACTAGAGGCCTGGTGCAGTTTTGTGCACTGGTGGGGTCCCTCAGCCTAGACTGTGGGGATTGGGCCATAACTGGCTCTCCGACATCCCCTGAGGATTCTAGATTGCAAAAGGGCAATTCTCAGCTGGAATTGGGCTTCATTCGCTCTGGTTCTAGGTGCATCACCTGAGAACTGTAGCTGCCAAGTCACTGTAGCTCAGCAGCTCCTGCACTGAGCATCTGTCCCCTGGTGATCAGTGCATATCAGAGTAACCAGTCAGAGCACCTGGCCCTTAATGGTCATTGCATGTCATAGCTACCGGTCAGACGGTCAGATGGTTGCTTAGATATATACTAGAGGCCCAGTGCATGAAATTCGTGCACAGGGGTAGAGGATGTCCCTTAGCCCAGCCTGCACCTTCTCCAATCTGGGTCCTCTCGAGGGATGCCCGACTGTCCATTTAGGCCCGATTCTACTGGGATTGGACCTAAATGGAGAGTCGGACATCCTTCTCACAATCCAGGACTGCTGGCTCCAAACTGCTCACCTGCCTGCCTCTCTGATTGACCCTAACCACTTCTGCCTGCCAGCCTGATCATCCGCTAACCACTTCCCTGCCAGCCTAATTGATGTCTAACTGCTCCCCTGCCAGCCTGTTTGCCCCCAATTTCCCTCCTCTGCTAGCCTGGTCACCCCCAACTGTCCTCCCTTGCAGGCCTGGTCCCTCCAACTGCCCTCCCCTGCTGGCCTGATTGCCCACAACTGCCCTCCCTTGCAGGGCCTGGAACCTCCCAATGGCCCTCCCCTGCTGGCCATCTTGAGGTGGCCATCTTGTGTCCACATGGGGGCAGGATCTTTGACCACATGGGGACAGCCCTCTTGTGTTTTGGAGTGATAGTCAATCTGCAAATTACTCTTTTATTAGATAGGATAAAGGCCTGGTGCATGGGTGGGGGCCAGCTGGTTTGCCCTGAAGAGCATCCCAGATCATGATGGGACATTAGATGGGGTTCCCTTGGGGCATAGGATGGCCTGGGCGAGGGGTCTGTGGAGATTTGCAGGCTGGCCACGCCACCCAGTGACCCAAGCAGAGGCCCTGGGATCTAGGATTAATTTATGTCTACAATTGAAACTCTGTAGCCTGGAGTGAAGGCCTAGGCTGGCAATGGCAGACAAAAAGCTTGGCTTCCTCCATTGCCAGGGAAACCCAAGCCTCTGTTCTCTCCAGCTCAGTGGCTGCCGCCATATCTGCATCTTTTATCATTGAAACTTTGTAGCATTGAGTGGAGGCCTAGGCCAGCAACAGGTGGAAAGCTTGGCTTCCTCTGTTGTCAGGGAAACCCAAGCCTTCCTCCTGTTCTCAGTGGCAGCAGCCATCTTGGTTGGGGTTTATTTGCATAATCTGCTCCTGATTGGCTTGTAGGCATGGCTGTGGGCATGGCTTGTGGATATGTCAAATTTGCATATTACTCTTTTATTAGATAGATTATAGACTAATGGCTCAGGGCATGAAATTTGTGCACATTAAAAGGGGATTAATTAGAGGAAATAATTTAATTTTGCTATTTGCCTTTTTTCTATAATAGAAGTGTTAGAGATGAAAGGAAATTAGTAAAATGTATATGAAAACCTTCCTCCTATCAGAGTCTGGGGCACACCATGGAACCCATAATCAAGTCCCCGCGCACCCACCTGTGCCTCAAAATCACATGAGACCGACCTCCCCCCCAAGTGGGCTAGATTCAGACCCGCCAGTCCCACCCTTGTCAAGCCACACTGAGCAGGGGGGCATAGCCTTAGGTCTCCTGGTCTGGCATCAGGATGGGGGGCATGGCCTAAGGACCCCCAGCCCAGACCAGGGTGAGGGGCATGACCTGAAGTCCCCCATCAAGCCTCACCAAACAGGAGGGTACAGCCTCAGTTCCCCCGGCCCAGCATCGGAAGAGAGGTGCAGCCTCAGGTCCCCCATCAAGCCCCACCAGCAGGCGGGCACAGCTTCAGGTCCTCTGTCAAGCCCCACTGGGTGGGGGGCGCAGCCTGAGTTCCCCCGACCCAGCACTGGGGATGCACCTTGAGGTCCCATGTCAAGCCCTGCCAGGCGGGGGGCACAGCCTGAAGTCCCCTGTCAAGACCTACCTGGTGGGGGCATGGCCTGAGATCCTACAGCCTGGTGCTGGGGCAGGGGGAGCAACCTGAGGTCCCCTAGCCCAGTACCAAGATAGGAAGCGCACTTTGAGGTCCCCCATCAAGTCCCACCAGGTGAGGGGCATGACCTGAGGTCCCCCAGACTGGTGGCCTGAGGTCCCCTGTCAAGCCCTGCCAGGTGGGGGGCTCAGCCTGAGGTCCCCTATTAAGCCCACAGGGGTGGAGGAGGGCATAGCCTCAGGTCCTTGCTGACTGCTCAAGGCTCCTTATGGGAACTTGGCTTTAGCTGTGCGTGCAGCCATCTTTGTGATGGAGTGATAGTCAATTAGCATATTCCCTCTTTATTAGAAAGGATAGTGTAGATCAATGCCTACTGTTGTCCCTCTGCATCTGCAGATTCCCAACCACAGGTGGGAATCCACTCCCATCGGACATAGGCCACTAAAGATTTCTCCCATCGGAGAAAACTACTTTTTGATTCACAGTTGGCTGTATCACAGCTGCTAGATCCCAAGGGTGTATTGAAAAAAATTTGTGTACCAGGACCTGTGCAGTTCAAACCCATGTTGTTCAAGTCAATTGTAGTTGAGCAGGTCCATGACAAACCAAAGCAAATATAAGCTCATGTTTTCAGGGAATGGAGATGCCACAAGAAAAAAGAGGTCAGTGCACTAAAGAAGCTTGAGAAACAAGGAGATACACAGATAGAAGCATAACCTGGAGCCTGAAGGTCCCCAGAAAAAAAAGACTAGCCTTGGGTTCGAATGAATGGCTCCATGGCCCACATGTTCTAAATAGGCTTCGCTGATGTCCTTGCATATCTTCGAAGTGGTTTGTTGTTTTCTCTCCTTAATTGACCTAATTTGAGAGAGTTTCTACTCCTGACTAGAGGAATGCGTGTTTCAAGTTATCAAAACTGTTGATCAATACACACGTATTTATGGATGTCTGTTTTATTTAAGACACCAGATAGACATGATGAGGGCAAACAAATACATAATACAATAAGTTGCTATTGCCCACAGGGAGCGTAAATCTAATTGAGGGATGAGGCTGGGATACATGAAATGATAACAGTGGAAGGCTGTGTACGGTAAGTACCACATGTGTCTCCAAGACTCTTTAAAAATCAATTTAAATGGTATTGAAAGCAAAGTGAAAATAGATGCTAAGGAAATAATAGCTACTATTTCAAAAGAACTACACAATAGTGACTTTTGGCAAATGAAATTGCTTTCATCAGAGTTACACTTTCATGAAGTATTTAAGGCATATTTGAGCAGAATTTCAAAACTGCTGACCATGAGTCCAATCTATGCTGAAAGAGAAAATTACTATCCTCACGGTACCTAAAAAGTGTTTGGTCTTAACCACAAAGGATAAAGTCCCTGGCATGTCCAAAGTGAACTCTTGGGTATTTCATCAATACAGGCATCATGTTACCAGTTGCTTTGAAAATGCACTGACAAAACATTCACTTAGAAATCTTTAGTGGCCTATGTCCGATGGGAGTGGATACAGGGATTAATTTGTCTTGATTTGTAGAAACACCATCTTCTAGAAATTCATTCTGTAAGATCTTCTCAACTAGAAGTGGAAATAAACTCTGTAAAGGCAACAAGCATATCAGGATTTTTTTTTAAAGTAAGTTTTTATCAAAGCACTAGAGGCTTGATGCACAAAATTCATCCAAGAGTAGGCCTTCCTTCCCTCTGGCACCTGGGCTTCCCTCACAGGGAAGGTCGTCTGGAAGGACATCTAATCTGATTAGCATATTATGCTTTTATTATTATAGATTATTTTAAAAAAGAAAATAATGGTGGGAGATCTAGAGTAATAAAATTGGTTGTCTATCATGTCAATGCAGACATTCAGTGTATGTATTATCTGCTATTTAGCCCCTACACAATATTTTTCTTCAGGCACTGGGTATATATGTACTTGATACAAATCAGAGTATGAGTCAGCCATTTGTGTTCATGTGCCAGTACTGGTAGTGCTATACCTATTAACTAATTGGTGGTCCTCAGACTGAAGTGTGTATCCAAATCACCTGAAGGCTTGTTGTAACACAGATTTGCTGGACACCACTCCCAGAATTTCTGATGCAGTAGGTCCAGGGTAGGGCCCGAGAACCTGCATTTATAACATGTTCCCAGTGGATGCCCATGCTGCTGGTCTTGGGACCACACTGAGAAACACTGAACTGATAAGCATTATCCTATTTAATAAAAGAGTAATATGCAAATTGACCGTACCTCTGCTACGCCCACAAGCCATGCCCACTGGCCACACCCACCGGCCAATCAGGAGCAGATATGCAAATAAACCCAACCAAGAAGGCTGCAGCCACAGAGAGCAGGAGTGAGACTTGGGTTTTCCTGGCAATAGAGAAAGCCAAACTTTCTGCCTGCCCTTGCCAGCTCAGGCCTCTACTCAATGCTAAAGTTTCAATGATAGAAGTTAAATAAAAATGATGGCAGCCATGGAGTTGGAGAGAGCAGGAGGCTTGCGTTGCTCCCAGAGATGGAGGAAGCCAAGCTTTCATACTGCCCTGGCCCACCCAGGCTTCCACTCCAGACTATAATGTTTCAATTATAGAAGATAAATAAATTCCAGATACCAGGGCCTCTGCTAGGGTCCCCATGGGGTGTGGCCAGCCTGCAAACCACCACAGGCCTCTCACCCAGGCCACCCCATGCCCCAAGGAAACCCCACCCTGATCCAGGACACTCTTCAGGGCAAACCAGCTGGCCCCCACCCATGTACCAGGCCTCTATCCTATCTAATAATAAAGTAATATGCAGATTGACCATCACTCCAACACACAAGATGGCTGTCCCCATGTGGTCAAAAATCCTTCCACTATGTGGACACAAGATGGCCACCTCAAGATGGCCAGCAGGGGAGGATAGTGGGAGGTTCCAAGCCTGCAAGGGAGGGCAGTTGTGGGCCATCAGGCCAGCAGGGGATGGCAGTTGGGAGGGACCAGGCCTTTAAGGGAGGGCAGTTGGGGGCAATCAAGCCTTCAGGGGAGGGCAGTTAGGGGTGACCAGGCTGGCAGAGGAGGGAAATTGGGGATGACTGGGCTACAGAGAAAGGCAGTTGGGGAGGGGGCGGGCCTGCAGGGAAGGGCAGTTGGGGCAAAAACACTGGCAGGGGAGCAGTTTGGCATCAATTAGGCTGGCAGGGGAGTGGTTAGGGGGTAACCAGACTAGAAGGCAGAAGCAGTTAGCAGCAATCAGGATGGTGAGTAGTTAGGAGCCAGCAGTCCTGGATTGTGAGAAAGATGTCCAACTGCCCAGTTAGGCCCTATCCTACCAGGATCAGGCCAAAACAGTCAGTCAGACATCCCTCAAGGGGTCCCAGATTGGTGAGGGTGCAGACTGAGCTGAGGGACACTCCTCCCACCCCGTGCACAAATTTTGTGCACCGGGCCTCTAGTCTATAATAATAAAACCATAGTATGCTAATTAAACCAGACAGTTGAACATCCTTCTAGACATCCTGGACAAAGCCGCAGCATCTGTGAGGGCCAAGGGCAAGCAGCCATGGCAGCCAGCAGCGAAACGGTGATGGCAGTGGCACCTTCCTCTGATTTGCCTGTTCGCCTCCTGCAGAGGGAGGCCAGACTATGGCTTAGGGAGTAGGCCTAATGAAGATTTCCAGCTGTGAGAGGGGCAGGCTGTGCTGAGGGGCCCTCCACCCCAGTGCCTGAATTTTTGTGCACCAGGCCTCTAGTATTCACATAAGCATCAGTTCTATCACTAGCCTGGACATCCCTGATGGATATGTCCAGGAAGCCCAGTAGAACTGTATGAAACAAAGGTCTGGGTGGGTTTCTTATGAATTTTATTGCTCAAAAGTCATACAATAATTTTGAGGATGCTACCTGTAATACTGAATAATTCATAATTTCCTCATCTTCATAGAAAGCCCAATGACAGCTGGTGCTTGTTAAGTACAGAGGCACAAGTAGCAGGTAGCAGTGAAATCTGCCAACAAGGAACCATTGCAGATGGAATATTCTCATCAAAGCTAACAGATTGTTTCACTCTAGTGTCAGTGCCAGGCCAATCTAGTATTGGTATTTAGAAGGACTGTCCAGAGGAATAAGGTACTGACACAAGGAAACTTGAAAATGTTATGCTGAGTGAAAGAAGCCAGTCTCCAAACACCGCATATTATATGACTCTGTTGATATGAAAATCCAAAACATGGACCGATTAGTAGTTTCTTAGGGTTGTTTATTGGGGGTGGGGGTGGGGGTGGGGGGGAGAGTTGGGGGAGGGGATGCTGTCCAGAGGCAGGGGAGTGGGAAAGAGGTCAGGTAAAGGACATGAGATGTCTTTTTGAGGTGATGCAGATGTTCTAAGATGGTGGTGATGGTTGCATACATCTGTGAACATGCAAAAACCATAGATTTGTCCACTTTAAATGGGTGCATTGTGTGGTATGTGATTTATATCTAAACAAAGTTGTTAAGAAGAAAAAGGACTGTGTGTATACTTCGTTCATCCTCATAATATGCTCACTGTCTTCCTACTCTCCCCAAAGCTTTCCTCAGTCTAATGCATGCGTAAGCTTCAGCCCTATCACCAACTGGACTTCCCTGTCTCAGACAAATGCAAGGCCATATCTAAAAGTGAAAAAAGGATTCCCAAAATGTAATTAAGCCCTTGTTAACTATTATATTTATCTGAAGTGAAAGAAAAATATGGTATTAAAAAAGCACAAAAGGGCCTGGCCAGCATGGCCCAGTGATTGAGCATTGACCTATGAACCAGAAAGACACAGTTTGATTCCCAGTTAGGGCGTATGTCTGGGCTGTGGGTTCTACCTAGTGTGGGATGTGCAGGAGTCAGCCAATCAGTAATTATCTCTGATCATTGATCTCTCTCTCTCTCTCTCTCTCTCTCTCCCTCTTTCCCTCCCTCCCTCCCTCCTTCCCTCTCTTTCTCTCACTCTTCCTTTCTGAAATCAATAAAAATATATTTAAGTAAAAATTTAAAAAGCAAAGATAGTATAAGACTAATAAAATAAGAAGGAAAAACTCTGCCTTCTTTTAGAAAGTGATTTGTAAGATTAAAATGAAATATTCCAAGTGTAAAAATTAAGAAGAAACCACTGAGGCCTCCACTCCAGAGAGCACAATTCGAAGGGGAACGAACATGAGGCTAAGGCCGGAAAACACCGTTATGCATACAAATGCGTAAAGATAGTGTTGAGAAGCTAAATCCTATTTTCTCTCAAGAACCATGGGAGAAACTGGTATGTGAAGAAGAAGGCCTTGAACAGTCCAGGTCTTGGACACAAAAAAGGAAAGCAAATGCTTCACAAAATGAAACTCTGTAAACAAATTATCTGAGTGAAATGATTAATATGTTCAGAAAGCGTTTTCTCTGTACATGTAGTAGCCTCCAACATTATTGTCAGATATTATCCTGGGATCATGCAAAGAAGAGATGTCAGCCAACTCTCAAAGCACTGATTGTCTCGTGGGGAAACTGGGCATAGCAGCCATCATGATACTTTCTGGTAACCACGTTGATAAATGGTACTTTGGAAGCACAGAAGAGAGACAGGTAAATTACATTGTAGACTTGGAGATAGTTTCCTGTAGAACATGACCCTTGGGCTGAATTTTGAAGGTCAAGTAGGCGTTATCTAGAGAATGAAGGGGGTGAGGTGTGGCAGGTCGGCCTTGAGAGCGGTGAGGAACCACCACCTCTTTGGAGGGCACCGTTTGGGTGGCTTGTCTCTTTTCTGATCCCAGCTTCTGCAGAACAGATTGGTCATGGGTTTAGATGTCCCTGCAGAACTCTGGCCCTTGGGGTCTGTGACACCACTTTCTCCTTTTAGTCCTCCAGCCCTGGGACTTGCTATTGCTGCTAATCTCTGGTTGTCTCCTCATCTTGGTTGACTTCTTATCTCTTCCATCGCCTCTGTAACCAATTCATTGTACCAAATGCCCTCCACTCCAGACATCAAAACAAAACACAATACCGAATGGGCGGGGATGCATGGAACTAACCAGTACCATTTCTGATAGGAAACTGCAGTTAACTGTGAGTAGCTGTGGTGAAAAGAACAAATAAAAGAAGAGAAGGAGGGTATTAGGTGCTAAATTGAAAGAACAGGAGCCGTTGAAGGATTAAGGCAGGATCTGACAAGTATGTAGGAAGATCATGCTAAATTATGGGAGCACTGTAGAGAATGGGTTATTAAGGTTGACCATGGGTGATATTAGCAGCAGAAAAATTATTCAGGGAACTGTTTCAATAATCCTGATGAGGGATGATGCTGGCATGGTCTAGGCAGCAGTTCTCAAACATTTTGGTTTCAGGAGCCTTTACACTCCTGAAATTTATTAAAGGCTCCTAGGTGGAGCCTAAGAAACCACATGCATGCACCAGCCATGTGATAAATGAGAGATGATCTGTTCATGCATATTTCTGTTTAAGAGTCAGGGTAACTTTTCTCAAACATCCCTTAGCTGACTCTCTCCCAGGGCTTAAATCAGTCACTGAAAGAGGGGGAGGACAGAATGTCTTGTTTGATTTAAACCAGTCGTTATTCTCTCTCTCGGGCCAAAGTTGGGGTGGGGTCTAGTCACCTCTGCAGCTTAGAGAGACATCTACTCACAAGAAAGAAACCAGTGGAGAGATCAGTGCTGTCTGGGAAGAAATGACAGGATTCATCAAAGGCTCTTGTCTCCTTGTGATTAACCAGAGAGGCAATGAGCTGAGACCTGAGGAAGGGACTCTAAGGAACATGGACATTGAAGAATGAGCAAAGAAAAAGGCAGTTCTGGAAGCAACTGAGCGAGGCAGGAGGGACAGCAGAGAAGACTGTCCTCCAAGGCCATTCTGGAGGTGGGTGCTACTAACATTGGTAGTTCTGACCTTGAGAAAGTCACTCAGGTTTTCTCATCTGTAAAATGGGAGAAGTAATTATGCCAATTTCATTAGTGTTGTTAAGAGGGGAATTAAATAGTACAAGATGTGTAGTTGGCATAGAACTCTTAGTAAATGAGGACTATTGTGTTAGTAGTGTTAGCATTCCATGAGGACCTGCTTCAGAGCCAGAGAGATAATCAGATGTAACAGAAGCCAGAAAGATGTAAAGAAGAAAAATTTTTAAATATCCCCAGTGACAAATACTAGAAAGAAGTCAGATAAGGTAAGGACCATCATGAAATGGTGTCTTGTTCACATTTTTAATATCTACTATTGCCCTATATTAAACTAGCATCCACAAAGTTTTTTCTTTCTCTGCACAAACTCTAGCCAAAGCAGGTCTCTTTCTTTCTGTCTCTGGATAGCTGACTGCAGGACTTAGATTTTATCCTCAACTTTGTATCTAATCCTTGGTTTCAGTCCAGTGTTCCAACCTGACAAGATCAATCTGCATCATGGTCTGTCATGTTTACATCAGATGGATGTTCTTCCATTGTGAATATCATCTATATATGTGATGAGTGCCTCTTGGATATTTATTATCCAGTCTTATTATACCACTTATGTGCTAAGAGTCTTTAAAAGAGAAGTAAATTTTCTCTTAAGCTCCATCCAGTTTCCTCATCTGTAAAATGCTATAATTATATTTTATTGATTTCTGAGAGGAAAGGAGAGAGAGAAGCATCAATGATGAGAATCATTCATCAGCTGCCTCCTGCATGCCCCCAACCTGGGCATGTGCCCAAACCAGAAATCAAACCTTGACCCATGGTTCATAGGTTGATGCTCAACCACTGAGCAATACCGGCTAGGGTATATTTTATTTCACATAGGGTTGTGACAAACAAGTAAACGCCTGAGCATGTCCAGTACTCTGTCTAGCACAACCATGTCTCTTAAATTTTCCTTGTTTCCTCCTCTGGGTGTCTTTCCTGTCTTTAAAATTTTAAAAAAGTATTGTGTTAACATATTGGTGTGCTTATGAAGAGAAATGACACATAGAACAGAACAATGTATTGAAATGCCACTGATTAAAGTGAGTGTGATGCTTTGAGTTGGTGATGGCTCCCTAACTTCTGTCTCATTTTCTCTAGATCCACTGATCCCCGCTCATACCTCTCCCTCACTGTACCTCACCCTCCCCGCCAGCCCTCAAAGCAGATCACAGTTCTTTCACTGCAAAGGAAAGGATATGCATTGAGTATCTGCGATGCTACAGCACTGGGTCAGGGCAGAAGCTGAAAACAGCCTCTCTGCCTTTGTGGTCCTACTAAGCTGGAGTTCCCGGGTCTAGCCTCCTCAGGCTAGATGCAGTGGCTCTCAGCCTTTCTGATATCGTGACTATTTAATACAGTTCTTCATGTTGTGGTGACCCCCAACCATAAAATGATTTTCATTGCTACTTTATAACTGTAATTTTGCTACTGTTGTGAATTGTAATGTAAATATCTGTCGCGACCCATAGGTTAAGAACCACTAGCAGGGTTGCCTAAGACTATAGGAAAACACAGATATTTACATTACGATTCATAACAATAGCAAAATTACAGTTATGAAGTAGCAATGAAAATCATTTTATGGTTGGGGGTCACCACAACATGAACTGTATTAAAGGGTCACGATATTAGAAAGGCTGAGAACCACTGGGCTAGAGTACCTTCCTGTTCCTGTAAATCAATGATCTCTTTTCCTGGGGGAAAGAAAGTCAGAAGAACGCTTCTGGTTCTTGCCCTCGCTCTCAGGTAACAGGCACATTTCACATGTGTCTTCTTTCATGCTTTCAACAAATATTTCTTAAACCTTTATAACCCTGGGCCAGTCACAATAATAAGTGCTAGGGATCCTGTAGCAAGCGAGGCAGCAAGGTCCCTATTCTCTGGGGATTTACAGTCTAGGGAGGTGTCTGTGTGTGTGTGTGTGTGTGTGCATGGGCAGGGGGGAACCAGACAATAAACATATGGAAAAAATGCATAGACAAGACAATATTAGAAATAAGTGTGCTACTGAGCTTCTGAACAAGGGACATGCTAGTAGTGCGTGGCTCCTTTAGATTGGGAAAGGGAGTGGGGGCGGGGAGCAGGAAGAGCCTCTCTGAGCAGGTGACATTTCAGCTGAGACCTTAATCACAAGAAAGCACTGGGCACACTAAGATCTAAAGAACATTCCAGGCAGAACCGACACTAGCACAAAGCCCTTGAGGAGGGATGATATTGCTGTGTTCCCAGAGCCCAAAGGAGGCCAGTGTGTCTAGATGGTAGCACCTGAGGGGGAGAGTGACAGGAGGTAAAGTGGCAGAGTTGAGGGCCAGGGCTTGTGGGCAGGAACTGGCAAACCTGAGACCTGTTAGAGTCTCCCCGGGAGACTCAATCGGTGCCTCCTCCAGAGGTCAGCTCCCCTCGTTCTGTGGTGGGGCCCAGGCATCAAAGGTGCCTAGAGGGTTCCTGCGTACGGTACAGCCAGCGTTGAGAATCAGGGATGCCTGGGTTTCAGGCAGTTTGATTTTGTCCTAAGTAGGATGGGAAGTCACTAAAGGGTATTAAGTAGAGCAATGACGGGATTGAAATAATTTATTTAAAAGATCCCTCTAGTTGCTCTATGGATTGTGGAGGATCAAGACAGGAAGCAGGCTATTATTGTCTTTGTGTGGACATATGCTTTCATTTCTCCTGGGTAAATACCTAGGAATGGAATTGCTGGAAACAGCCCAAACATCTTTCAAAAGGTGAACGGATAAACACACTGTGATACGTTCATATAATAAAATACTACTCAGCAGTAAAAATAAAGAACTACTGGTTCGTACAATAACGCGGACAAGTCTTAAAACCATTATGTTGAGTAAAACCAGCCAGACACAGGATATATATACCATGCTATTCCTTTAGAGGTTTAAGGAAAAGGAAGACTTATCTATAGTTATAGCAACCAGAAGTGGTAGCCTCTAGGGGTAGCAACTTCCTGGAAGGGGGTTCCTAGGGAATTTATTAGGGTAACAAACATGTTCTACATCTTGATTACATGGGTGCACACATTTACCAAAACTCATTGACTTGTACACCTAGGATCTGTACATTTCATGGTATGTGAAGTTTGTCTCGACTAAAAAACAAAACAAAAAAAGACTGCCACCCACCTACTAGATTTGCTTTAAAAGCAAAACCCAGTATCCAAGTGCTGAAGAGGATGTGGAACCACTGAAACTCTCATGGATTACTGGTGGGAATGCAAAATGGAAAACAGTTTGTGAGTTTCTTATAAAATTAAACAGGTACTTATCATATGACTCAGCAAGCTCACTTCTAAGTGTTTACCCAAAAGAAATTAAATATGTCACACAAAGACTTGTATGTGAATGTTTAGGGTTTTCAGGAATTACAGTCAGGAGGCTATTTGCAATGTCCTGGCTGATGGGAATGGAGTGAGCATTTAACAAATACACAGTGTGCTCTGGAGGTAGAATCTAAGCTTGTTGGTCATGTGAAAAGGAGAGAGAAATCAAGAATGATGCTTAGTTTGATACCAGCACTAGATGGGTGGTGATGTCATTTGTGGGACCATGGAAGATGGGGAAGAGGAGGCTGGGAGAGGAAAGTTGGGAGTTCTTTTCTAGCCATGGTAAGTCTGCGTGTTTATCAGACTTTGTGGACACCTTAGCCATACATTTTCAGGGAAAATTGCCAAAATATGAACTCTCAGTGCTGTGATGCTAGGTGGCGGTGGATGCATTCCCTTGAAGTTGGGATAGTAGAGTCAGGAATAGGCTTATGACACACAGATTTAGATATACCCTAAAGTTTCTGTATCACTGTGGACCAAACGGATAGAATAGGAATATATTCAGGATGAGATGAAGTCATAAACAGTTCAATCCAAGCAAAATGGTCACCTGAATGGAGGTTGTAAGAGCTAGTAGGCTTGAAGATTAGATACTGATCTGATTCCCATCCAGGGATGTGGGCTAATAGGACCATTCCTTATTAGTTATCTATTAACATAACAAATTAACCCCAAATTTAGAGGCTTAAAAGGACAATTCATGTTTATTATCTACCAATTTCTGTGGACCAAGAATTTGGGAGCAGCTTAGTGATTTTTGTGGTTTTGAGTAGGAAGGAACTACTTAATTTTGAGGTGGGGCGTCTCAAAAGGTCAAACTGTTGGCCAGGGCTGCAGTTATGTGAGGGGAGTTAGAGAACGTGTTTCCCAGATGGGTAAGTAATATATGTGGCAAGTTAATGCTGGCTGTTGGTTGGAGGACTCAGATCTTACCACACACACCTCTCCTCAGGGTTGCATGAGTACCTGGCTTCCTCCAGAGCAAACCATCCAAGACAAGCAAGGTAGCAACAATGTTTTATGACCTGGCTTCAGAAGTGTCTTCATAATTTTCACACAATCCTATTGGTTACACAAGTTAGCCCTGTTCAGAATGGTGTATCTACCCAGGAGGCATTGGGGGCCATTTTGGAGGCTGGGAATGTCTCCTTTTTAAGTTTTAGGGTAATGACATATGAAGAGTATAAAGGAACTCGGTAATGGTGTCATGAGCAAAATTCCCCTAGGTATTTGTGGCTCCAGACCTCATATGAAATTTAATCAGCTTTGGAAGTATGATCAAGAGAATTTGAGATATAATTTTTTTTTAGAATGGTAAGCATATTTTCAAATATTGAGAAGGGTTACAATTATACAGAGAAATCTTTAAGAAAATTAAACACATTATACTCATATTTTCATGCAAAAGAATTTGTATATTTAGTTTTTTAAATATTTATCATGTTTAAGAGGATATAACCTATTAGAATAACATAGTAAATGTGTAGTATTATTTAAAATGTAATTGTAATGTAAATGTAATCTAAGTGTAATTGATTTACACTTGTGATTTTAAGTAGAAATCTTGTAAAATGTAAATGTAATATTAGATGTTTAAAAGAACTTAAAATTAACATATCAATAAGATTAATTTATTGGATATATATGAATTACTTAAGTACTTGGAAAGAATTTTTTTTGTCAGACAACTGAAGTACTTTTAAAAAGTCAAATATATTAAATTTACAAATGTAGTTCAAATATTTAAAGTAGGTCAATTAAGTAAACTTGCAAATGTGACCAAACATTAATCAAAAGTCCCCTTAGAAGTGATTGTTGAAAGCTAACTGTACATCTACAAAATTATAAGTTGAATTTACAAGCTTACAGGAATATCTCCTTGGGTTTTCATTTTGTAAAGTCAAATATTAATTTCAAAATCAAAGTAACTTCTGAACAATTTTTCTGTGCATGAAAGTCACTCTGGAGTAAGTAAATTCCTTGGACGGTGGGTGGGGAAGGGGAAAGAGGTTTTGGCTCATGGGCAGACGATGACCAAATAAGCTTGAGCCTGACCCTTGCTCCTGCCTGATGGGTAAGCTGGTTCACAGGAATGAGCTCCTCCTTGTCCGGGCCTGAGGGTGGGGAAAGGGAAGCAGGAGCCCTGGCTTGGCCTGGATTGTCTGTCCCCACCCATCCCCCTTCCTCACTGTGCTCTGTGCATGTAATAAGTGCTGCTCTGGCCTCAATACCAACTCACAGCATGATTCTTGCTCTGTGCAAAGAAGCTGAGCACATGGAATAATGGCCCTTCTTTATTAACTTGCTCTTTGATTGTGAAGGGACTGCTGGCTGACCTGGACTCCGTGTGGCTGTAAAACAAAGTACAGTAAAACCCTGCAGAGGTCCCTGAGCATAAAAGCTGCAAATGCACCACGCTGTAGTAATATGACTTGTGGATATGAAAGAAAAATACAGCTGCCCTGGCTGGTTTGGCTCAGTGGACAGAGCATTGGCTTGTGGACTGATGGATTGTCAAACAACTGATTATCTCTCATCATTGATGTTTCTAACTCTCTCTCTCCCTTTCCCTTCCTTTCTGAAATCAATAAAAATTTAAATCAAACAAATAACTAACTAAATAATAATAATAAAAAAAGAAAAAATGTAGCCAAACATGGTTATTTGGAGTAGCAGTCTCGCATTGCATTTTTGGTATTAATATTAAAATTTAAATTTACCATAACTTACCTGGAGCTTGAACCCCCTACCCAGCTGAGTTGTGAGCAGGAGTGCTCCAAAGTTTCCTAATAATTGTCTTTTTGTGTGTTTTACTCCTAGTTCATGCTCTTTGCCTCCGCTGGCATCAAGGTGTGGGAAGGAAGCCTCAGAAATCCCGAAGTGAGGGCAGAGGGGGGTGGTGGGTGGCTCAGTGCTGCTATGTCCCACCCCCGGATTTTACATATTGCTAATTGGACTTTTGGGAGGGTAGAGATGGGGAATTTTATTTAACAAAGAATTACTGCTGTTATGTGCAAAGTCCCCTGTCTGCAAGGATTCAACACCTTGGAAAGGAAGAAAAATGTGTTTTCAGATATCTTCAATAGGAGCCAGAGTTGGCAACTGCGACGAGGGAAGGTCCCACAGTTCCTCCAGAGCCTGGAGGGGAGCAGATGTTCTGAATGGACAGATCCAGGGGGGCTTTCAAGGAGCAGCCCCAAATTCTGAGGCCTGTTTAGGGGAACAGGGCATAGAGAGGGAAAAATACATGGTTCCTGCTCTTAAGAATTCATGGTCTAATGGCAGCAATTGACATATTTTGTGGAAAAGGTGGCATTTTAGCTAGACTTTGAAAGACATGGTGATTTTAACAGGCAGAGATAGATAATAAGAGAAAAGGGGATTGTCAGAAAAAAAGAAAGCACGAGGACACTAATGTCCCATGGGCACTAAATGGTTCCTTTTCCTTTTTCCCCTCCCAATTACTCTTCGTCCATAAGATTTCCGTAAAAATCATCTTCTTGGCACCGTATGAGCACGAGGTTTCTGTAAGAGTCATCTTCCACCATATATCAGTTGGTGAATGTAGGTAGAATACTAATCCAACAGGCTAACCAATTCTTCCTTACAAATTTTGGAACTGAAACTGAAAAAAAAAAAATTCTCTTCAGGTATCTCAAGAGATAATCAGCTGTTGATGACTATGACCTAGAGAAATGTAGGAAGAGAGAGTGAGGGGAAAAAAAAAAAAAAAAGGAAGAGAAAGAAATGATGATCCCCAGCCCTTGGGCAAGGTTTTATATAACACCAGAGGCCCGATGTACAAAAAATTCGTGCAAGAGTAGGCCTTCCTTCCCCAGGTTGCCAGCACCTGGGACCCGGGCTTTCCTCCCTCGGCACCGGCAGGCACCTAGGACGCTGGCTAGCTTCCCCTGGGCCACCCGCAGGCACCCAGACCTGGGCTGGCTTCCCTCCAGCCCCAGCTTTGTCAGGAAGGACTTCTGGAATGATGTTTAGTCTAACAGATTACCCTTTTATTATTATAGATTATTCATATTCTTGGCCTTAGATGACAGGCCTCTCAAGTCTAAAACTACTATTTTAAGAAATCTGCCCACCCTACAGACTTGCAAGTTAACTAACCAGCCTGTTTGGTTTTGTTATTTTTCCCTCCCAGAGGATTTGGCTCTCTTGATTTCCTGCCAGCTCTTACTTTCAAATGGAAATAGTTCAATTTCTGTTTCTAGAACATAGAATTCATTATGCCTGGATTTTTGCCAGCAATGTCCTTCTCGTGTTTTCAAAGCTGAGATGAATGTTACAGAGTGGCCTAGTGGGCTCGACCCAGGATTAGAAGCCAGGCAGTGATATATGTCCGTGTGGATGCTCTGTTCTAGGCGGTGGGGGCTCCTAAGAGAATGAGTTCAGGGGACGGGGGAGGGAGGGCACCCAGGGTGAAACCTTGGGACTAGAGTAGAGAACTGTGTCCAAGAGATTAGGTAAGATTTGGCTGATGTGAGGCAAGATTTAGGGTCTTCCCCTGCCCTCAGAGCCCGGGTGAGTATTTACCATAGAAAGGGCCATGTGGGTAGAAAGCAGAAAACCAGGTGACAGAGAATATTTATAAAGGGCTCTAGGAAGAACCACTCTATTTTTTTTTTTTCTATTTACAATGCTCCTTTCCTCTTCCTACCTCTGCAACCCTGCTCATCTCTTGTTTCTGTTATTGCTGAGAAGTTGTGCCTTCCTGCATAGAGAGGGACCTTAGGAATGTGTACATCAGCATGACCTGAGGGCCAAAGGGATTTCTCACTCATGTGGCTCTGTTGGATGGCATAGGGAAATCTCTTTACCTTTTAGATTAGGTTGCTTTCTAGGAATATGTTAATATTTAATTTTTTTTCTCTACTAGTTGGCTATATATTTCTTAAACTAAACTTTTCATTTTTGGACAGTTGTAGATTCACATGCAGTTATCCTATCTAATAAAGTGATATACAAATTGATCATCACTCCAAGACACAAGATGGCCACTTCCATGTGGTCAAAGATCATGTCCCCATGTGGACAAAAGATGACCACCACAAGATGGCCTGCAAGGAAGGACAGCTGTAGGAATTCAGGAGTAACCAGGCCAGCAGAGGAGGGCAGTTGGGTGAGACCAGGCTTGCAGGGGAGGGCATTTTGGGGGGACCAGGTCTGCAGGGGAGGGCAGTTGTGGGCAATCAGGTAAGCAGGGAGGGCAGTAGGGGTGACTGGGCTGGCAGAAAAGGGCAGTTGGGAAAGACCAGGTCAGCAGGGGAGGGCAGATGTGGGGGGACCCAGGTCTGCAGGGGGGGGGGGGCAGTTGGGAGCCAGCAGTCCTGGATTGTGAGAGGGATGTCTGACTGCCCATTTAGGCCTAATCCCAGTGGTTGGACATCCATCAAGAGGTCCCAGATTGGAGAGGGTGAAGGCTGGGCTGAGAGACGCGCCCCCTGCCCCCCCTCGCCCCCCCCGCACGATTTTCGTGCACTGGGCCTCTAGTAAGACATAATACTGAAGAAAAAAGAAAAAAACAAGAAAGAATTCTGAGAGAACTTGTGTACCCTTTACCCAGTTTCCCCCAATAGTAACATTTTGTAAAACTATTGTACAGTATCATCCTATGATGCCTTCATGTACAAAATAAATGTTATCAACATTGATATAATCAAGATACATAACAATTCCATCACCACAAGGATTCCTCATGTAGCCCTTTTATAGTCACATACACTTTCCTCCTTCCCTGGCCCCCTCATTATCTCTTAATAACCCCTAATCTAGTTTCCATTTTGGTAAATTTGTTATTTTGAGAATGTCACATAATGGAATGACACAGCATAAAATCTTTTGGTATTGGCTTTTTAAAAAATTATTATTCAGCATAAATTCCTGGAGATTTGTGTATATATTAATAGTTCTTTCTTCCTTTATTTATTTTTATTGATTGATGGATTTGAGAGATATAGAAAGGGGGAGAGAGAGAGAGAGAGAGAGAGAGAGAGAGAGAGAGATCAATTTGTTGTTCTACTTATTCGTGCATTCATTGGTTGACTCGTGTATGTGCCCTGACTGGGAATTGAACCCACAACCTTGGCATATCAGGCCAACAGTCACCAACTGAGCTAGCCGGCAGGCCTCTTTTTGTTTTTTAATTGCTAAGTAATATTTCATGATATGGATGTACTACAGTTTGTTTACTGTTCACTCATTGAAGGACATCTGGGTTGTGTCCAGTTTTTGGCTATTTGAATAAAGTTGCCACAGGCTTTTATGTGAAGAAAAGTTTTCATTTCTCTGGCATAAATGCCCAAGAGTGTAATTGCTGGACCCTGTGGTAGCTATGTTTGTTTTATAAGAAACTGCCAAACTGTTTTCAAGACTGGCTGGACCACTTTACATTCCCACCAGCGGCGTGATCCAATGTGATCGGGCTCCTCCCCATCCTTTCTACCATTTGCTGTTGCCACTATTTTTCATTTTAGCCATTCCGATAATAGTGCAGGGTTAGCTCACTGTGGTTTAAATCTGCATTGTTTTCCGGATGGCTCATGATATTGAACAGTTTTTTATGTGCTCATTTAGCACCAGTGTATACTCTTTGGGAAACATGTTCATGTTCTTCCTAAATGGATTATAATTTTTTAAAATTGTTGAGCTTTATGTGTTCTCCATTTATTCTAAATACCAGTTTTTTGTTGGATAGATGGTCTTAAAATGTTTTCTCCCAGTCTATAGCTTGTTTTTTCAGCATATCAGGGTCTTTGGAGAAAAAATACTAATATTGAGAGGTACAATATATCAATTTTTTCTTTTTATGGATTATGTTGTTGGTGTCTTTGAAGAGCTCAAGAAGGCTTTTTCCTAAAAGTTTTATAGTTTTACGTTTAAGTCATGGCTGAATATTTTAATTAGCTGTTTAGACCTCTGTCTGAAACAAGCCCTAGCATGTAGAATACTTTCTGTTCTCATTTCCTTTCTCAAGCATTCAATGAATGTCAGCTATGACTCAATCACTGATATCAAGTCCTGGATACAGTTCTAGATTAGGTACATGCTTCTGACTTTGTGATGAGTCACTTGAATGATGTACTTAAAAGCATGAGTGTTGGAGCCAGATTCTTTTGATTCAAATGCTGGTGCCACCCCTCAAAAGCTTGGTGATCTTTACCAAGTTATTCAGTCCCTGAACATTAATTTTTCTCATCACTCACATCTGAATGAAAATAATCGTAATACCTATTTCTCAGGATTGTGAGAAGTAAATAAAATATTACACATAAAATGCTTAGCCCAGTCAAAGCCAGTTTGGCTCAGTGGATAGAGCGTTGGCCTAAGGACTGAAAAATCCCGGTTTCGATTCCGGTCAAGGGCATGTACCTTGGCTGCAGGTACATCCCCAGTGAGAGGTGTGCAGGAGGCAGCTGATCGATGTTTCTGGCTTTCTATCCCTCTCCCTTCCTCTCTGTAAAAAAAATCAATAAAAAAATATATTTTTAAAAAAATGCTTAGCTCACCCAGTACCTGGCATATATATAGAAAACACTCGGTAATTTTTGGTGCCCCTCCTGACTACCCCCCAGGCAGAGATGCTCCATGCATCTTTCTTACTCAAGAGTATCCTTCCCGTGTGTCCATTTCTTCCTTTTTGCTCCTTCTGGTCCTAATTATTCTACATCTTTTATGAAACCTTTTCAACATACTTCAGCATCTGATAGAATTCCCTATCTCCAAATCATTGTGGTATTCGTGTATGTGTTCAGGTTGCCTTTATTGTTTCAGGGATGCGGTGTGTGCCTCCTTGAAGGCATGCCCCAGCTCCCCATGGAGTTTAGTGGGCAGCTGGCAAAGACACCTTACGTCCACAGGGCACTGATAGTGGGATCTTAATTATAACATGTTTTGTGCAAAGCAATTTGGCAAAATGAAATCCAGAGCCTTAAACCCTCTAATCCAATGATTTGACTTTTTCAGATTCTGTCCAAAGACTGGTTAGATACTTGAACCAAATTTTATGTATAAGGATATTTCTCACAGCTTTATTGGTAAAAGCAAGGATTTAGAAAAACCTAAGTGTAAACAATAAAAAATCAGGACTCATGCAAAGTCCACTTATATGGTAGAATATTATATTGTCAATAAAATTCTATTTTACTAATCAAAGAGTATATAGCTGTGATGATATTCACTAAAGACCTATTTGTAATAATGGGAAAGCCCAACTATATGGATAAATTAAATCTAAAAATTGTCACAAAATAGAATTATAGTATTTCAGTATTACTAATTTGTATAGAATTACAGTATTAACCATTTTTTTTGTTAATCCTCACCTGAGGGTATTTCCCTCTCCCTCCCTCCCCGCCTTGATTTTTAGAGAGTGAAAAGGAAGGAGGAAGAGGGAGGGAAAGAGAGAAACATAGATGAGAGAGAGAGACATATCAATTGATTGCCTAATGCACCCCACCAGGCCTGGGAAATTATGACCCCCCTCCTTTTTTATTCTCTCTTATTATTATTTTAAAATATATTTTTATTGATTTCAAAGAGGAAGGGAGAGAGAGATAGAAACATCATTGATGAGAGGGAATCATTGATTGGCTGCCTCCTGCAGGCCTTCTACTGCGGATCGAGCCCGAAAGCTGGCCATATGCGCTTGACTAGGATCAAACCCAGGGACCCTTCAGTTCACAGGCAGACGCTCTATTCACTGAGCCAAACAAGCTAGGATCCCCCCCACCCTTTTTTAATGTATGTATATAGAGATACACATACAAGTATATAAAAAAATATACACCAAAATTTTAGTGGTGATTGTCTTTAAGTAATAGTGTTTTTTGGTGACTTTAACTTTGGTTTTGGCTTCTCTAAAACATCACATTTAGCCCTAATTGGTTTGGCTCAGTGGATAGAGCGTTGATCTGTGGACTGAAAGGACCCAGGTTCAATTCTGGTCAAGGGCATGCACCTTGGTTGTGGGCACATCCTAGTAGGAGGTGTGCAGGAGGCAGCTGATCAATGTTCCTCTCCCTTCCTCTCTGTAAAAAAATCAATAAAATATATTAAAAATAAAATAAAACATAACATTTATTACTTTTACCAAAGAAAATTTTAAAAATGATAGGTATAATCTTTTTTTGAGACTGTTTACACAAATATAATGGTCATTCATTCATCATACTCAAAACATTTATTAACTGCCTACCAATTGTTAGCCTCAGTACTAGAAACATAGTAGAGAACACAACTGACACAGTCCTTTAACCACCAGTTCAATGGAGGGGTGCAAAAGCTTAGAAAACACAGAGATGTGATAACAGTGATAGTACTGAACGTTGTGAGAGCTTAGAGAAGGGTGGGGGTTAGGAATAGGAAAAGGCTATTTGGTAGAACATAAGTGACTTAGAGCCAAAAGAAAGGGTGTAGAGAGGGGAGAATGATCCAAGCTCAGGGATAAGCATTTTCAAAGGTTCTAAAGGGACACAGCACTAAAGAAATGTGAGAAGTCCCATGGCAGGGGGAGGCAAGTGGGCAGTTGGAAGGTGAGCTAGAAAAAGAAAGTAGGAATTGGGAAATGAAGGTCCTTATGGGTTATATTGATGACATGTTCTATCCATAAGAGTAAACAGAAAAAAATGGCATTTAATGGGTTTTAAATGTGATATTTTTGCTCTAAAGAGATTGCACTGACTACTGGGTAGGGAATGAATTAGAGGGAAACAGGACTGGAGGCAAGGAGACTGTTAGGCAGTAGCTTGGGTCCCTGTGATGATGATAAGGGCTATAGGGATGGAGAGGTGAGACCTTATGAAGAAGTGATTTGGTGATTGATTGGGTTGGACTGGTGGTGATGGTAGAGGAGGTGTCAAGGTAAAGCAAGTGTCAAGGACAGTGTTTTGGCTCCTGGGTTGGCAATTGTGTCTGGTGGTACCACTAATTGAGATATGGGACAGATGAGGAGGTGCAAAGTGGGAGGGAAATTGAGCTCCATTTGGGACATGCTGAGTTTGAGCTTCCTGTGGGAAATCCAATGGGGTGTTTAGGAAGCTGTTAAGTAGGTTCGAGTCTAAAGGTGAGGTGTGACACTGGCCATAGAGTCAGGCGTGTTGGGGGGTGGTGGCGGCAATAATGAGGGTAGATGAGATCACCAAAAGATGTATGTAGAAGGCGAAAAGAGGGCTGAGGACAGGACCCTAAAGAAAACCAATCTTTGGGAGACTGAAAGTGAGAAAGAAAATGGACTCAAACCTGGTCTGGGACAGAAATTTGGTGTGTGATGTAATTTACAACTCCTTCTGGGAAGCAATTAGCATTCCTGATAAAGTGCGTGAACAGTTTTCTGACAGACTTTAATAAGACTGAGAACTCCTTCTGGGAAGGTAGGGTTACCCATCCAGCAGATTGACTAGCCTAATAATCTTTAACCAGATGTTCTTTTTTAAAGTTCCATTCTAACCATGATTGGCGAACCATTCTTTTTTTTTTTTTTCCTTATAAAATGCCTCAACCAGAATTACTCCTTCAGTTGATTTTTTCCCCCAAAATACTTCTTCTCAGGTACTCAAAAACAATTTGTTTGAGGCCTTGCTTTAGCCAAAGTGAAAGAGAAACCTGCAAGAGGGTAGGAAAAGGCAGGCAGGTAGGAGAGAACGCAGAGTCTGTTGGTGTATGGACGCCAGGCGAGAGCGGGGAAAGATGAGACAGGGGCCGAAAACCAGGACTACAGGCTTCATTAGAGGAGAAGGACCCCTGCCGGGCTGTCTTGCAAGGAGAGAGAACAACACGTGCAGAGGGGCACATGATTTTTTGAGGGGAGAAATGGGAAGGGATAGGGCTTAGGGTACTCAGCAAATGCGCTGATTGGTGGTTTCATATAAGGCACATGATTAGGCTCTTAGGTACTTAGGAATGGGGGCTTAGGGTATTTGGCAGGTGCTGATTGGTGATTCAATGTATAGTTCATATAAGGTGCCTGCTTAGGTGCTCAGGAATGTCTAGGCCGCAGGTGCAGGTTTACATAATACTCCGTCCATCAGTTGGGGAAGGGAGGATCTATCAGACAACCACGTCACATGCCAATGGGATGTTAAGGACAACAAAAGTGACAAATAGCCACAGGATTTAGCACCAAGAATGTCAGTGGTGATCTTGGCAAGAACAATTTCTCTGGAGTGATTGGGAGCATAATTCAGAACGCAGTGGGCCCAAGAATGAGCTTCATCTGCCCATTCTTTCAACAAGTGTGACTGCAGAGGAAGGAAGAGGGAGAGAGCTTTAACAGGGTTTCTTTTCAGTGGGGGACGTAAGTACATTTAAATGTTTGGGAAGGACTCAGTAGCCAGAGAAGGAGGAGGTACCCACCTGAATGAAAAGTTAATCCTTTAAAAAAAAAAAATATATATATATATATATTATTAATTTCAGAGAGGAAGGGGGAGAGCAAGAGAAATAGAAACGTCAATGATGAGAGAGAATCACTGATCAACTGCCTCCCTTATGCACCCCCCTGGGGATTGAGCCCACAACCCAGGCATGCACCCTGGACCAGAACAGAACCTGGCACCCTTCAGTGTCTGCAGGCAGATACTCTATCCACTGAGCCAAACCAGCCAGGGCAAGAAGAGCTAGTCTTGAGTTAGAGGCTAGTAAAGTGAGTCAGTCTCAGGCCACTCTCAGCCTGTGGAAGGTCATCTCTCAGCCTTTGTGACAGGAAAGAAGGGGGAGTGTGGAAGGTCAAAGCTGGGCCTGTGCAATAGCCTCTGTCACTCCTGTGACGTAGGAGCAGGGAGCTCTGCTGAAGGTGCTGAGGAAGAGGAAGGATGGCAGGCTGAGGACCACGAGGAAGCTCAGAGAGAGACCCTGAGCACAGTGGAGCTAACCGAGAAAATGGTGATTTCAGGACATCCCGGAGGTGGCCGAGGCTGAGTACATTGTGGACCCAGTAAGTCTGTGTTTTTCTCGAATGGTGCTTAGAAAACCTGATTTGGGCACGAAGAAGGTTAAAATATTTCAACTAATCTGGACTGTCCTCAATGACACTGTGGAAGCTTTGCAGCTTCATCTGCCCTTCTTTTCAATACGACTCCTGCATTTCCAGCTCAGGCAGGCTCTGCTTCGAGCTCTGTGGACACTTCTGAGTGATCTGCACTCCCATGGCCTCAGCTAATCTCTAAACTGTAGCCCCGCCTTTCCCTTCTGCCTTTTAGGCATTTTCAATTGGGTGTCTCCTCAAATCGAACCCAGCAATGTCTCCACTCTTCATTTCTTTTACTCTGAAAATGAATATAAGCTCCAGGAGGGCAGGTCTTTTCTTGTCTTTTTCACACCTGCACCCCAGAGCTCAGAGCTCAATGAATGCCACTCAGTTCTCTAAACTTTTCTCTTTTTTTTCTTTTAATTTCTTTTTTATTGAATTTATTTTGGTGACAATGGTTAATAAAATTATACAGGTTTCAGGTATATAATTCTACAACACACCATCTAGATATTGTATTGTGTGTTCACCATCCCAAGTCAAGTCTCCTTCCACCACCATTTATGCCCCTTTACCTTCTTCTAGCTCCCCTCCCCGTTCCCTCTGGCAATCACCAGCTGCTGTGGAGCACCTTTCATTCCAACTTCTTCCTCACTTCTGACATCTAAGCCATCAAGTCTTGTCTACAACTAAATGTGTTTCAGAACGGGGGGGGGGGGGGGGAGGGAATTCTCAAACAATTCTAACAGAAACTGCTTGCTTTCCCTCCTTTTCTTTACTTCATTAGCACTGGAACGAAACCATGGGGTGGCACCTCCATCCAGCTTCCTCCCCTCCCCCATCCTCCAGCACCCACCCCCTCACCCTCAGAGAATAGGGAAGTCAGTTTTTCATTTGCTAATGATTGGGGCTCAGCTTATAATGGGCCATTAAGGGGTTTCGGAAGAGAAGAGGAAAAAATGGAGCTTTCTCGCAGAGGGATCCAGAGGCGCCTGGAAGTGAGGGAGGAGGGACCTGGGAAGGATGGGGACACCAGGGCCCAGAAGGACCTGCAGAGGCCCAGCCCCCGCTGACTGCCGCCTGAGTCCAGGCCTCCGCTCTGCAGGTGGCCACCGGGTTGGGAGCCCTCTGCCCGGTGTCATTAGTGAGACCTCCAACTGCTCACCACACGACAGCCAATAAGTCAAGTGACAAGGAGTTGGGGTAAGGAAAGCGACTTTATTCAGAAAGCCAGCAAGTGGAGAAGATGGCAGGCTAGCGTCTTAAAGAACCATCTTCAGAAAACACACAATTCAGGCTTCTTCATGCCAGGAGAAAGGGAGACGGGAGGGACTTGAGGTCAGGAGGTGGCTTATGACTACTAACATCTGGATCCCAGCAGGGGCCCCAGGGTGGTGGCAAGACTTCTTGGCTTTTGGTCAACAAACTCCAGCTGCCTGGTCCCAGTCACAGTTTCCCGTAAGTCTTTTGATGAACAGTCATAATTTTTGCACAGACCTTCCTTATCTCCCAGTTTCCAGCAGGGAGGCTATCTCAGACATTCCGAGGCTACCGGTTGGATTCCTTTAGTGATTAGCATCGCTATGTGCAGGACTAAGCAGAAGTCGCCAACTGACCTGTGATGGGAGCTGGGCAGGCTCCAGCAAGGTGGGGTCAGGCAGCCTGATTATTTTATTCCCTCACTGCCCAGCACCATGGCCTCTACTTAATGGGAGCCCTCCAGAGATGTTCCAGAGACATCCCTGATCCGCTGGGTGTAGCCTGCCTACCCGTGTCTCCACACAGAAGCCAGGATTTCTGTAAAAAACAAAAACCAACTCTTGGTCTCCCTCCCCCTTCCTCACCTGGCCAGTCTCTATAATCCTCGGGGTTCAGGTTAAGGTCATTTATTCTGAGCCATCTTCTCTGACCACCCTCCTCCCACCCCCGACACACAAGTTTAGGGTTCACTTCCTAAAACCCTGTGGTTTACTGTAAAACTTGTTTATATTTTAACTGGCCTGTGGGCAGAGAATAGGTGGGCCAGGGCCTTGCTGCCTTGTCTGGTGCCTGACTCTGTGCTCAGGTGTGGAGGAGGGAAGGAAGATCTACACAAGAGGCTCTCAAATGTGCGTGTGGGCCAGAATTACTTGGAAGGCTTGTTAAAACACAGATTGCTGGGTCCCCCTTTCTGATTTGGTAGGTCTGGGGTGGGGCTGGAAATAATGTGTCCCTGCCACGCTCTCAGGTGCAGCTACTGGTAGCCACATTTTGAGTTCACAAAGCTCTTTATCCAGTCAGAGGAGCAGACTGGAGGGGTAGACTGCAGTGACTGTTCAGATAAAAGGAAAGGTCGAGTGAGAAGCATAAGCTTTGGGAGTCTCAGAGAGAGCAAAATGAGAGACTTCAATCTGATATTAAAGATGGCAGCGCTTTCCAATGGTTGACAAGGTCCAGCGAGTAAGTATGAGAGTGTGCGGTTGAAGTGGCCAGTGGATGAAGGTGTGGTATGCAGGCAAAGACCTGAAAGTTAAAGAATAAATAAATAATGTTTACTTAACAAAGTGCAGGGCTGAAATGCAAATAATGAAAGAGGTAAGTGAAAAGGAAGATTGTAAAGTGGAATGTGTGACATTATTGCAATTGTATTAAAAATGCCTAGAAAAAGACTGAACATATTTATAATAGGTGAGTTTTATTTCCTTCCTTCACCTTTCTAAGTTTTCAAAATTCTCTCCATTATCATGTTTTCTTTTCAATATTGGGGAAAATCTTTTCCTATTTTAAACCTCCTCAAATGTCAAATGTCTTGGACACTTCCGTCTAGCTGAAGTAGTTTATCTTCACTCCTGTCCCCTTGTCAGACCTGTCTTTGTTATCTTAACTTGTGATGAAAGTATGAAAACCAACAAAATATAAACAATCCAAAGCAGATAAAAGAAGAAGAAGAACAAGGAAAAGAAGAAGGAGAAGAAGAAGGAACCTCAAGAAAAAAACAATTTAGTTGGTACTGACATCAACAAAAAGGTATCTTGGTTATTGTCCTCCCAATCATTCTTACGATCGAATGTTGTAACTACCGACCTGTCTATTCGGGATCGGTGACCTCACGGACTGGTCCGACAGGGAGCTCTGGTCCTGGTTGCCTACCTGTGACCTCCTGTTTCTTCTCATGTGGTTCAGGCATGGGCTGAACATTGGTCCCAACTTCACTCTTCTTGTTCAGAGTATCCATATATTCTTCCTTGAATTAGATCCCCTCCCACCCAAATAACATCATTCAAAAAAGTTAATAAAGTTATTCTTTCCTGTCATTTAGTTATTAAAATTACTGTTTTTTAAAATTACTTAACAAAGTAAGCTCTCTTCAGAACAGGGTTTATTTGGGGCATAAGTTCAAAGTTACAAAGTACAAATAAACTTTCAGAACACAACCCATTTTATACAGGACAGTACTTGTGCAATAGAAATTTCTCTCTATGCAGCGTAACGTATACCAATTGGCAATGGTATTTGTCAGTAGGAATTTCTTGCTCATGTCTCTAAAGGAATGAGATAGTACTTTAGTATAGAAATCTACTTCACTTCAAGTATAAATAATTCTGAATTTCTTGTCAAGACCTTATAATTCTTTACCTATAGAGTAGACACAAAGGATATTATTAAGTAAACATTTATAGGAGTAATTATGAATGGTTTCACCATCAGAAATATGAATGTCCAAATTTTTACTCCATAAAAATCCATTATGTGAAAGAAAATAAACTGTGCACGACTGCAGCAAAATGCATGGAACATATAGAATTGTAATTATCACCAAGAATACTGATCAGATCAGAAAAGACTAGAATCTTCATATTTCAACTACACTGACTATTTTCTTGATTATCCTTTCATCTCAGAAAATAAAGCATGAGGTAACAAAACCATTGGAGAGATCGGGAAATGGCAGTCCTCAGCGATTTGGTAAGGCAAGTGACGGAGTGGAACCAGAAACTCGTTTGCCTAGCTGCCAGCTTAGTACCCCTCATTCTAGCATGTATTGTCTGTGCTGCCAGAAGGCAGACCATGTCACACCGCCTTTCCTATTTTAGAAATAAGTTTCTTTGGAGGTCTGATGGCAAAAGACACCTGTTATTTTAAAAATGTCAGCAGCTAATGATTTAATGACAATTTTTAAAAAACATGTCCTTTCTCCATTCAAGTTGTCTCCTACTCGTTAAATAATCACTTTTTAAGTTAGGTCAGAGCAATCAGAAATTAGGAGTTAAATTTAATGTTGTCTATCATCTCAATGGGAAAACTAATCCCGAAGAGATTTGTCCAGGGTCTTCTGGTCCAGGGTTATTTATAGCACATGACACTGCCTCAGCCAGAACTATCCGGAAGAATTGGCATAATTGAAAGGATGTTCCTGGAACCATCAGTCCTGATCAGTGTATCTGTCTGCGAGGGGTATTGGGGTGCCATTTTACTTCTTTAATTTTCTTATCCACTTACTCACTTGTTTGATTTTGTTGCCTGATGTTTTGGGAATGGAGACAGTCAGTAAAAGACATGTAAAATAGCCAGTGGCGAGTGCAACTGAGATATTTTAGGGGGAATGAGTGAAGTAAGTCTCATTGGAATTTAAAAGTTGCAATATTCCATGGAGAGAAGACCAAGAAAGGGATATTGGGGAGACGGCTGAGAGAATTGATAACCTCCTACTGCCAGGGCCTCTGCCGGGCACTTTCATGGCTTTATTTCGTTCCTCTTAACAACCCTTTAGGTAGGGGCTGTGAACCTCATTTTATTGCTCTCAGGGCTCAGAGTACTGTAATGTACCCAGCAGATACACATTGATTAACAGGTACAGGCAGTCCAATGCAGTTTGTCTGGCTCTGAACCTGTGTACGTCACTTCTGTGTGAGGCGAACCAGTGAAAATAACTGCAATGCAGTACTAACAACAGTAAGAATGGTAGCCTAGTCCTTTACATCCGTGATCACTTTGAACAGGATTAAGCGAGCACATGAATTGGGCCGATGTGGTGTCTTTTACTCTTGTTAGTGAAACAGGCTATGTCTATACTTAAGATTTCCTTTGGCTTACTTTGTTTTCTGAAAAATAATGGAAAGGCTCAATTAGTTTTGCCACGTTCATCAGCTTTTATGTTCGTCATGTGGGTGGATGGGTTGGTGTGTGGCCCTGTGAGGCCAAACCGGATATATTCAGAAGAATGCAGCCAATGCCTTTGGGTTAGATACTAAGTTTTGTAATTAGTGATCACTGTTCCTATTTACTGAATGGGAATTTTAATCCCTACGGAGGTCTTTTTCCTTTTGAGGCCGAATATTATATGCACCCTTATTTCTTTAAGGGCAGGGGTCATGAAAGGAATATGCCAACCTTCCCACGAAAAAGCAAGTCTGTATGCAGTGGAAAATCGATAACCACTCATTTTTACCCCCAAAATGAATCTCTGATGACTAATTTTGTATTAGTCTGCAGCTCCAGTTTTAGCTTTGGGCTCAGTTCTCATATTTGGAAGGCGATGTCCAAGTGGTGTGGTACTGTGTAACAGAAAGGTGGTGTCAATTTATAAAATTCTTCTAATGAATTAATGCTCATTTGCAACTATCAGTTTGATACTAATTTAGGTAAAGGCGTGTTCCAGCTCCAACACTGGATTCTCTGTGCTTAAAAATGTCTTTGTAATGCATAACTGTCACTACAAAAGAGTTATTTTACCATTCGGTCTAAAAACCTTTCGCCCAAATTTTAGTCCTTAATAGCCACATTTTAATCACACACTTTTAAACTGATTTGAAAGAATCCCTGTCTGGATTCTGTGATGTCGGACAAGAGTTGGGACTGGGACAGTTAGAAGGGGATAACGTAAAAACCCACTTCCCTGCTGGGAGACACCTCAACAATGTCTGGGCTCACCAGGGAGAGGATGGAAGAGGCTCTCCCAGCGCAGCGGTGCCCGCCCCCGCGGACGCAGGTCGAGCGGGCTGCGGCAGGACCGCGAAGAGTTAACCGGGGACGCGGAGCCCCCCGCGCCGCGGGCTGCCCGCACTCCCTCCCTCCGCCCTCCTGTCCCCACCCTCTCGTTTTGGCAAGGGATTAAAGTGCTCCCCCCTGTGGCAGCAGTGACCCAGAAATGAGTTTGATTCACACAGTCCTTCCTCCATAACAAGCCAAACGCCCGTCCGAGAGTGCCTCCCCGCGCGAGTGCCGGGTGTGTGCGCGCCGGCGAACGCAGGGGCCCGCCCGGCTCCCCGCCCGCCCTCCCGCCGCGGCCCGAACTCATGCGGCGCGGAGCCCAGCGCCTCGGCCGAACCCTTCCGCAGCAGGTACGCGCGCGGGCCGCGGGGGGCGGGGGGCGAGGGGCGCGCCGCGCGGGTGTCCGCGCGTGTCCGCGGGTGTCCGCGTGTGGGGACGTGTGCGCGTCCCGATCCCGCGGCGGCGGCGGCGGCGGCGGCTGCAGGACGAGCCGAGAGGCTCAGCCATATTTGATGGTTTTGTTGCTTTGCTCGGGAGTTCTCGGGAGTAATTTAATGCCGAAGGTCGCTGCCTAGTGGAAATAATATAGTACGTCATTAATATGGCGCCAAAAGATTGGGTTCTCGATACGTAGCGAGGAGGGAGGGGGGGCTGGCGGCCGGCGAGCGCAGCCTTACTATCCCACCAGTAACTTGGGCATTGCCGGGGCGGGGGCCAGAGGAGGAGGAGGAGGAGGAGGAGGAGGAGGAGGAGAGGTTGATGTTTGGAGCCTGAGAATTGATTTATGTTGGATCAGTAAGTTTGACGATGATTATTTTTCAATTTTGGGGGGGCCAAAGACTTAGAGCTTTCCCTTCTTTTGGATTTGTGAAGAACATGCGTTTTTTTTTTCAGGTGAAGCATCAATTAAAACGCGTTCAGGAGCAGAAGCCGAGTTTAGTTGGCCCCAAGTGTATTAGGCTGCGTGAAAGTGGAAAGCATAGTAGCAACTTGGTAGACAGATGGCAATGGCAGAACGCAGGTTCGCATACATACATGAATCCAGGGTGTGTGTGGCCGTGGAGGGAGGGGGACGACTCTATTTGTCTAAATATAGGTGTGTGTGTGTATGTGTGTGTGTGTATGTGTTAGAGGTACATTGTGTAGGGTGGCCACAGCCCCGGCTCTTGTCACCGCGTCACCACATGTCCAAAATATTCATTGCATCAATTCAAGGGCAGTGAGCAGAGGGGTGGAGGGACAGCTTGGCAATTAGATTCTTCCAAATTGGGTTTCCAATGATCAGACCTTTTACTTACAGCGAGACCGCCTGTAAAGTGTAAAAGCCTTCTTGGGTAAAATTAAAATTAGGAAGGAGTTGCATTGGCAGAGCAAAGTACCGATTAACCGTGAACTTAAAAACGGATTGCAAATTGCAACCTTTGGCACCGTCTGCAAATTGTGGGGGTGGGGTCGCTTAGTGTTCGCTGCCTTAAATGAACGTGCAGTGTGTACCCTGGGACTGCAAGTTGCAAAGCCCTTCAGTGCACGTGTCCTGTGCCTGTGAGTGTGTGTGTGCGAGTTGGGGGCTGTTGTTCGGCAGCCAGCAGGCTTTCCGGGTTGTTGGCGCTGGCTTGCAAAAATTCGGGAGAAGGGATGGAATGTGGAATGTTGACCGGGGAACCGAATCCTGTCGGAACGGTCCCATTTGCTGGAGAAATTCGATCCCTTCCACCTCCTTCCCGCTCCCCCCCCCCCCCACCCCCTGCGCCCGCCTGCGGGCAGGAGGCGGGGCCGAGGACCGGGCTGCTGCTCAAAGTGGCGGAGCGCGGCGGCGGGAGGCAGGTGCACGGCACCCGCCAGTGGGGGTGCTTCAACTTCCGCGGGCGTTTAAATAGCAGCCTCTCTCCCCTCCCACCGGTAATAGGTGACCTGGCGGCCGAGGGCGGCGGGGGGAAAGGGCCGGGGAGACCCGCAAGCGAGCCTCCGCGGCACGTGGGCAGGTGCTGGGTGGCCCGGGGGCCAACTTTTGGAGCCCGCCTCTGGCGGCGGAGGAGAGGCGGCTCGGTGTGGAAATGGGGGCGGGGGGCGGCCGAGGTGCTGCTCTCTCGGCCGCGGGGTCGGAGCGTCACCTAACGGTCCCAGCAGCGTTGCGGTGGTCGGGGTGGGGGGCTTCGGGAACAGGGATGCCCGGCCCGCCGCGCCCGCGCCGCGGGAGCTCCGCACAAAGCCCGCGCCGCGGGGGCGACCGCCGCGCCCCCGCCCGGGGATCGGCCCGAAGCCGGTGGCTGTCCCCACGCCGGTTCCGGCGGCTGCCGCAGGCGTTTGTTTGTTGGTTCCGCGCCGCCTTCCTCGCCGGATGGCTTCCTGTGACAGAGGTGATCCACAGTTTCCAGAACTGTCTGCGGGCGGGAGTGGGCGCGGGAGCCGAGCCCGCTCGGGGCCGCTCGCCGCCGCTCCCACCTCTCCGCCGCCGTTCTCCGCCGAGCGCCCGCCCCAGCCCGGCGGGGCCGCCCGGGAGGGACGCGGGGAGGGGGCCGGCGCGGCCGTTTCCAGCGGCGCTAGTGGCTTCTGGACGCGAGGGATCGTTTGATTTGCCACTGGGGCCGCGCGGATTGGTGCGGCGGCGGCGGCGGGGCGGGCGCAGGCGGCGGCGGGGGGTGGCCACTTTCGAATGGAGAGGGCGGCGGCGGGCACGTCGCTGCGGAGAGCGCGGCGCTCGGTCGCGCCGGGAGAAGGTGTCATCGCTGCACCCGGGCTAATTCCGGCGAAGGTGCCGGGAGTGACTTTCCCCTCCTCCCCCGCTGTTGTTTCTGTCGCCTCGGGAGGAGGGCGGGAGGAGGGCGGGAGGAGGCGGTGCCGCGGCCCTGCGCGCATCCCGGCGGGCGGGCGGGCGCTGCGCGGTGAGCACCCGGTGCAGGGCGGCGACCGCACCCCAAGCCCGGCTCGCCTCTAGCCCATCCAGCCATCTCCCCCTCCCGCGATGTCCCCACCCCCACCCCAGGGACCTCCGCCCGGCTCTCCTCGAGGCTTCCCCTCCCAGGCGCACGCGGGTGGCCGTGGCCCCGGGGCCGGGTGAATGCAGCGAGCAAACAAAAAAGCGGGCGATTTAAACGTGCCTTCCAAGCCCGTTAGGAATGCGTCGTCACCCGGAGATGGTTTCAAAGCCGCTTGGGCTTTCTAGCAACGGAGAGGCGGGCGCTGCACCGCGCCTCGGCGAGGACCGGGGTCCGTCGTCCTCCGCCTACCCCAGTCCAGAGAGAATTCAACGTTTCTCTTTGTAAAGTGATAAGCTGCAGTTGAAGGACTTAAGACAGCTCTGTTTTCCGGAAAGTGGCAGAGATTCTGAGGTTTCCATTAATGGGGATGCTTGGGGGCTTCTTTCCCCAAGGTTTTTATAATGTGATCTATTTTCTTTTTCTTTCTTTCTTTCTTTTCTTTTTCTTTTCTTTCTTTCTTTCTTTTTTTTTTTTTTTAGAAAACCCGCTGTGAAAGCCTAGCTCTCTAGTTACTTGTAGCTCAAGGCTAATAAATGAACTAGTTGTTGAGATTCAGAGAAAAATTATTTCCTTGGAAGCTGATTTAGACAGTGATCATCAGTGGTTAGAAATTACAATAGTAAGTTTGCATTTTCATCAAATTACCACTGATCGGTATTGAATCGCGTCTAAGTGGAGAAAGGAAGCCTTCAACCTAACCATAGCTAACATTTTTGGTGGGATAGTTTGTGGGGCAGCACGGATTGGAGAGAAGCATGGGATATTCTTGTAGGTGGCATTTTTCTGGCAACCCAGAATTGTTTCGTCCCAAGTACGTCAGTCCCACGTCAGTCTCACGTAATGCCACTTTTAGATAAGATGACTTTCTGATTGTTTGGCCTTGTGCTTTCTTCCTTAAGTTTGTGTATTTTTCATACACGAATGTATTTTGTATGTGATTCCAGCACTTTTTCCACATCTAGAACAATTACAGTTTTCAGGTATTTGTTAGGTTTCCCCATATCTCTCTTCATCTTTACACTAGTCAGAGCTGAAGGGTGTTGCCTGACATGGAGTAGAATTTGACCTTGGTTCCATCTTAAGATCATAGATCATATACTGCTTTCTAGTAAGTAAAGTTGCCACAGACACGTTTAACTTTGAATAAGCTAGAGACAAGGATCCTCCCTCCCCTCACTATTAGTTCCTCCTCTGTCACAGACTTTCAGCCTACAGAAGTGTTTCAGCTTTTATATTAGTTGCCAGGGTTGAAAGAGTAGCTATAAAGGGAAAACGGTGAAAAATTATTAGTGTGCCTGAGAGAGAACAGAGAGAAAAAAACTCTTTGGAGTTTAAGGAAATGTTATATTTTAAAAACGACTGTTGCTTAGCCCAGAGGCTTGGGGAGAAGGATTAACTGAAAAAACTTGGAGGCCTTGGTGAGAATAAAAGCAGATCTCTGTGTGTCTCGCTTGTAGTAGGCACTTCATAAATACTGACTTTTGACTTGAATGAGCCCTTGGTGGCTTGAAGTATTATTACAGAAGTGGTGTTACATGTACATTGTTGAAACTTAGAAAACACAGAGAAGCAAATATCACATATTCCTACCACCCAGAGCTCACCATTGTATGGCTGTCCAGATAATTGTCTATGCATATGTGTACATGTTTTAATCCGAATGAAATCATACTGTATATACAACTATGTAAGGAGTTTTATTTTGTTTTTCCTGTCAGCTAGCTTGGTAAGTTTTCATCTCATCACTGGGACATAGATTCCCTCAGTTGGCCCCCAAATACAACCACAGCTTTGTCTACACCACGTCTGGTCGAAGCTCATTTATTGCATCTGGTTATTCTCCATACATAGACTTTAACATACAGAAACTCTTCGCTAGAATCTCTGACATTGAGGAGGCAAGCCTTTGGAATTGATCGTGATGGAATTTTTTTAAAAAGTTGGGAATCAAAATATCATTGTATTGTAATTTATGGGAAGTCTTAGATTTGGAGATTTTGTTTGACAGATACTGCTCTAAAGAAATTTGCCTGATGAATTTGTCCACAGACTTGATGGGGGAAAAAAAAGGATCAGTTTCAGTACTGAGTTAGCTGGAACAGCAAATATCCTCATCAAACACTGATGACATCCTCTGTTGTAGGGTTTTCATGCCTGAGGAGGAAGCAAGCATATGAGTCTGACAGTTCTGCTTCCCGACTTGCTGTTTGTGAAGCTCTTCCTTCTTTAGTATTATGGGCACCTGTTATGCCATCACAGTTAATGGTTTGTCAGAATTGGAATTACAGACTCAGTTTTCCCACAAGATGGATAAAATAGACCTGTTCTGGAGGAACAGCCATGTGCTCACAGCCAAGGTACAGGCCCCTGACCGGATCTGGAGGTTCAAACACCATATTCACCAATGCCGGTTAAAAAATGCTAAAATACAGGGTGGCTTTGCTTGGCCTTGTTTCTTACTTGGTATCAGAAGTTTGGTAGGAACCTTAACTGGGAAAGTATTTTAATTCCTGAGACGGTAAGCTGTGTACTTGACAGTTCTGGTATTCAGTCTACTTTCTCCATTTTCAAGATGTTGCAGCACTTTATGTGATCATGCATTTAAAATTTGAACAATGTTTGTTATTTTAGTTCATGATATTTCAGAAAGTTGAGACTTGATTGAAAAATCTTTTGTCATTTACTAGTATGTGGTGTACTTAGTATGTGGTGTCCTTATTCAGACTATTGGCCTGGGATTGTGAGGGCATAGATTTTGATGTTTTCCCAGTTGGTGGGCTCTGATGGTGGCAGTTACCCACATTCCTAATAAATACAGGAGTGGCCCAAGGGGCCCATTTACATGTTCAGTTATAGTGCAGTAGCTTGGACCGGAGAGAAAAATCTAGTCTCAGAGGATACCGATCCTGACTGGCCATGTTATTTTGGCCTTATCTGGTCTAGACCTTGAATGATAACTGAGGATGTCGTTCCTCACCGGAAAGCACCAAAAATAAATATGGCCAGACATGGAGTAAAGTGTGGTCATTGGTGAAGGGATTGTGTGCTTCCATTTTGAATCTGCTGTTACCTGTAGACCAGTGGTATATGATGTGCGCTTAACAGATGTTCAAGGACCAACAGATGTTCAGTTACGCCACAACCAGTCCAGCATTGAACTATTGATTTCGGCTTTTAAGGTAAAGGCATACTAAGGTGATTGAGGACAGTTGGAATAGTTCATTTTTTTAAAAAAATATATTTTATTGATTTTTTACAGAGTGGAAGGGAGAGGGATAGAAAGTCAGAAACATCGATGAGAGAGAGACATCGATCAGCTGCCTCTTGCACGCCCCCTACTGGGAATGTGCCCGCAGCCAAGGTACATGCCATTGCCGGAATCGAACCCGGGACCCTTCAGTCCGCAGTCCGACGCTCTATCCACTGAGCCAAACCGGTCTTGGCTGGAATAGTTCATTTTTAAAAACATAGGTTCTGTTGGACTTCTTGAAAGAATTAAACCATATTTTTCTGTTGTTTTGAAAGCATTCCCAATTGGCATTTATATAATATAATATATATATATATATATTATATTATATATATTTTATTGATTTTTTACAGAGAGGAAGGGAGAGGGATAGAAAGTCAGAAACATCGATCAGCTGCCTCTTGCACCCCACCCCCCCCCCCCCCCCCAAGGATGTGCTCACAGCCAAGGTACAGGCCCTTGACCGGATCCGAACCTGGGACCTTTCAATCCACAGGCCGATGCTCTATCCACTGAGCCAAACCGGTTTCGGCGGCATTAATATATTTTTAATATTGATCAATTAACGTCTGCATGTGAGACTATTAATTTGAAACTTCACAACAGTTTCTGAGACACTTGTTAAGCACTTATTTTAAGTGAAGCTTCAGTGGTGAAGGTACAAACCGAAGACTGAAACAAGCATTTGTTTCCTGTGCGCCTTCCTCCTCCAGGGCAAGGAGCAGGAATTGGCAAGGTTAAGGAGCGGCTGGAGTGTGAGCTGCCTGGTTTGCTTTTGTTTAGCCCAAAGTACTCTAAACATGATTTAAAATTTTTCTTCATGACTCATGGTCAGCTTTTTTATGCACACCAGTTATTTCCGTGTTGAAATATAATGACGCACTTCAGAAGTGTAGGCTGAGTGCTGGTGGCTCGTAACTGTTTTCAAAGTCAGATTTAAACCTGTGGGACCTTTCCCCCAGAGAAAGCCAGGGGTACTGAAATGTACATGTCATTTCAGGGACTCACCGGATACTTTTAAGTGCATCTTTGGATCCCAGTTTAGTGTTTAAATTTTGGGGACTTCTTTTTATGATTTCTGCCTGATCCTTTTATATCACTATTAACTACGGATTGTCGTTAAAATACCTGTCTAGAACAGTGGTTTTTCTGCTTATTGGTTATTGGCTTGAAAAGCAGATAGGAAGCTTGTTAGAAGTTTTTACAACGTGGTGTACACTGGCCCAAAGCAGAACCTTAGGGATTTTCTTCTGAGAAAAATTCTCGGTTTTCTAGACATGACCTTTATGTAAATTGCTCAGAGCACCCTTCCCCTTTCATTTCCCCTATGATTTCTGTCTGTTCTAGTTAAGGACTTCTTAAGGACAGAGTGTGTCTGATCCTTAACTTTGTAAGCATTCAGGTCTTTGTCAGTTGCCCAGGACCTGGTAATTGACATTTCATTGAACATGTATAATGCTGGTTTCTAAACATCATGATCCCAGGCTCTTGATTTATAACAAGGATCAGTAAACTTCTTATGGTGTGAGGGCCCAGATAAGATAGTAAATGTCGATGTTTTAGGCTTGTGGGTCTGACAGACTCAGTTACAGCTGTTCAGCCATGGTAAGTACAAAGGCCTACTGTGGGCAAAAGGGGAATGAGTGAACATGGCTGTGTGCCAATAAAATTTTATTTACTGTCAGTGACATTAGAATTCTGTGTCATTTCTATGTGTTATGAAATGTGCTTTTGATGCCCTCTCCCCCAACCCCAAACCATTCTTAGCTCAGGGGCAGACAGTGAGACACAGCCTGGCCTGGTCACCGGATCGTCTCTGTTAGGGTTCAGTTCCTTTCTGGCAGGAACCAGAAATCAGACGTTGGAATCAGAAGTGTGATAAATATGGAGGGAGCTGGCTAGTCTGAGGAACTGAGGCTTTTAATCCTTTGTCCCAAGATCCCCTTTGAGGATAGGGTGTATAACACGGACCCTGTGTACCTAGGAAAGAAAGCACTGCCAAGGGGGCCAGGCCAAGGAGGGCTGAGTAAGGGGATGTGTTTTATAAACGTTTCTGCAGAGGGAGATCACCTCTCTCCAAGTAGGGTGTGTGTGCCCATCAGAAGTTAGTGCCTGCTGCTCAGGGGTCTCCCCCTGACGGTGTTGGGGAACTTGTGGCTGCACACTCCTCCGGCTCCACAGGCAGCATGGCTTTTGCAGTGCTGTCACATCAGCTTGCCAGGAAGCCGTGTTTGCATTTCCAAGTTCACAGACTGCTGTTCGCTGATTACATTTTAGTTGTCTGTTCCCCGACAACACGACAGGGCATGGCTTTCATCTCCCAGATAACTTCTTTCTAAATCCTAGTAGGCCTCCAGGTGGAGGAAGCTAAGGTGCAGGCACCCCGGCGCCCACCCACCTGTGGGGGCTGGTCTCTGGTTTGGGGATTGGCTTTGCCCTAGACCCGAGTCTAACTCATGCTGCTTCACCTCTCTAGAATTCAGTGCACTTGTCTTTAAAGTCGGAAAGGTAGGTTTAATTATCCTTGAAATGTCCTTTAGCACCACAATTCTGACGTTATGGGCTTCTTTTGCGAAGTTTTCCTGTAGATACCATCCATGGGGTAGACTCATCAGCGTTAAACACAGAATATTTCCCAGACCTTGCTGCTGAGTTTGAGTCCATCTTGTGCTTCTGTTTGTAGGAACATAACAAGATTTGTGCATTGTGATGACATGTTTCTTTTCATACATAACTCAGATGGTGTATGAATGCAGTTTTTGTTCAGTGTGCCATCTAGGCCTTCCAGTTCATACACCAGAGTTGTTCTTTTTTTTAAACAGTACTTTAAAATTTTTGGAGGCTTCACATTGTTAGTGGTAACTGATAGTTTTTGACACCCGGCTATAATCAAGGAACAAAGTTCCTCAAAACAGCTGCATTTCAATCTGTGTGCAGTGTAATTGTCATTAGCTGGTTGAATCTGGTTTCCGCAGAAGCTGCTTTGTATATCCTGTATAAGAACATCTGGTTTGAACATTTAAAAATCTTTTAAAATTCCCCTGTAGACACTTTGCATTTATTGACTTATTCTTCCAAGGGTGGAATAGGAGTTGTAGATGCCTTTCCGATCCTTACCTTTAACTGTGTTCATTCAGAAACCATCTCCTCTGAACACTTAGTTTTTTTAAAGTGTTATTTTTGTTGTTAATTCTCACCCGAAGATATTTTTCCATTGAGTTTTAGAGAGAGAGGAAACGGGGCGAGGGTGGGGAGGGAGCGAAACAATGTCAGACATATTGATAGGTTGCCTCCCAAATGCACCCCAACCGGGCAGGGACAGGGAATCGGGCCTGCAACTGAGGTTCATGCCCAAGGAACCTGAGAGCCTTCCATCTGTGGCCCGATGCTCTGGACTGAGACAAACGGGCTAGGGCTAAAGTGTTATTTTTCAGTGAACTTTTATTTTCCAGATGTGTATACATGAATTATGTAAATTAGAACTTGGTGCAGAGATTCCAACACAGAATGGAACACAAACTTCTGATTTCAGTGAAATGCTTTAGAAAAGACTTTTATTTTCATTTATTTTGAAGAGATTGGTCTTACCAGGTAAATGGTCAAAAAAGTGTGCAAGGAGGCAGTAGGACTATGTCCTGTGAATTCTGACAGAGTGGGAGCACTGTGTATTAAGCAGGATTCTGAAGTCATGTCTGGAATTGTTGAAAAGAATGACCTAATATGGGTGGAAGAGATGGTAGTTGGTAGTCAACTCTAGAACATAGCTTTTACATTTATTTTTCCTCCCAAATAGTACTACTCTTAAAATGTATAAGAAGTTGAGGGTTTATTCTTTAAAGGTGTAGTTTATATCCTAGTTTTCCGGTCTGGGTTAATTTTTCTATTCTTATGATAGATATTTCTATTGACTTGCTTCTGGCATTGGCTATTCTTATATTTTGAAAACTTTTGCTTTTGAACTACATAATGAATGGCTGATAGTAGCATTTTACAGCCTTATCCTATTACCTTTTCAATTTTTCCCCTTCTGCACTGTTCCATCGGGTATTCTTTTGAAGCGAGACAAGCCTTTGATACCCATCTCAGGAAGGCAGTGGAATATATACTTTATTGATGGCTGTTCATGTTAGGCTGGTGCCTTGCATGAGGCCAAGAAGCTGTGCCCCAGGGTCTTCTCCACATGGAGAGGAGCAGGGAGGAAAGGTTTTGGATTTTAAATCTTTACTATTATACGTGTAGCACAGGATCATGGTAACAAAGAAAAATTTTATAATGATCACAACGAGATGTAAAAGTTCCCAGCCCATTCTATCTAGGACACTTTGGTTATATTTCTCAATGATTAAACACTGTTAATCTTTATGATCTTCCAGTAATTTTTCATGATTATGCAAGCAATTGGTATACGTATTCTCTTCCCTCCTCCCTTTTATGGATAAATTAATCTGTATTATATTTCAGGTCCTCCCCCTCTGCCCCGCCCCCCTGCAGTTTGCCTGTGTTTCTTTCTTAATATGTCTTTGGCATCTTTCCATATCTGAGCCTATAAACCTAACAGAAAGGATTCTGAGTACATGAAACTAGGAATAGAAGCTCCAGCTTGGAGGCCTTGGTGACTGCCTTCATCATTTGGGTGTGGATTCATTTATTTTTCTGTTCAGGAAAGTAAACAAACAAAACATTCCAAATACAAATAATTAGAATGTTTGTAACTGCTTTTCAGTTGTTGACTCTGATTGAGTCAGCAATTACAGAGGCCTGAGAGGGGTTAATAGATTGTTTTGGGCACATAAGCAGGAATTGGATTATTTATAAATTGGCAGACAGTGGCTGCTTGTGATTCATTTAAAACCACTCAAATTTATGAATTCCTTAAAATCTTGAAAAACACTTTTATTGATTTTTAAAGTCTGAGTTTAAAAATAATTTATGAAGAATTTACAGTTAATTTATAATAGTACTTGAGCTTTAGTTATGATTATCTGGTCAGTTTTTAAAATATTTGCTTTTTGTGGAGAGATGGTTATTCATTGCTAACAAACTCTTTTCAGCTGTGTATTTTCAACTGTGACAACTTTGCAAAGGCTTACAATAGTAGCTTGGGCCGCATTTTCCTTAAACAAATTTTGATGTATGACATAAAAGACATATTTTTTCAAGTTCCATTTTTGGGGGGTTTGAAATATTTAGACAAGGTTAAAACTTTTAACAGTGAAGGTGTAAGTAGTTTGTCAATTAAATCAAATCTATATTACTGGTTTTAAAATGTTTTTATTGATTTCAGAGAAGAGGAAGGAAGAGGGGGCGAGAGAGAGACACATCATCGATGGGCTGGCTCCTGCACGCCACCTACTGGGGGTTGAGCCTGAAACCTGGGCATGTGGCTTGACTGGGAATCTATTAGTGACCTCCCTGTGCAAGGAAGAACACTCAAACTACTGTGCCACTCCGATTGGATATAAATCCCTTGGTTACAGTGAGAAATCTGGGTTTGAATTATAGTCACATTAGTATGTGAATTAGATAATGTTGCCAATTTGAAAACTTCTATCTAGGCAATTAACATTTGTTTTAAAATTGAGCTAAGAGCCCAGCTGGAGTGGCTCAGTGGTTGAGTGTTGACCTGTGAATCAGGAGGTCATGGTTTAGGTTTGATTCCCGATCAGGGCACATACCCGGACTGTGAACTCGATCCCCAGTGGGGCACGTGCAGGAGATAGCCTGGTCAGTGATTCTCTCTCATCATTGAGGTTTCTCTCTCTTTCCTTTTCCCTTCCTCTCTGAAAGTAATAAAAAATAAAAATAAATAAGTATATATATAAACAGGTGAGAAATCATCTGGATTTTCTTCACATTCACTTAAGGCCAGGAAATTACTTGAAGTATTGGTCATTGTATCTGGGTATATTGAGTACTGTATACGCCATAGGGGACTAGAAGGTGACCTATTACGAAAATGCAAATCTTTTTTTCATTGGGGTGGATTTGTTATGATCAACAACTTAGGAATCAAATTACCAAATACATAGTGTTTAAAGATAGTATTCAAATTGTGTGAACTTAGCAAACAGAAAGGAGTAGTTCATTACAAAATACTTTATGTGTAAGTAAGACCCCTTTGGTGACTGAAAGTACATTCTTTAACATTTTTGTATTATACATTTTCTAAATACATTTTTAAATCCTACATTTAAAACACATACTTATATTGATTTCAGAGAGGGAGGAAGAGGTAGAAACACCAATGATGAGAGATAATCATTGATCAGCTGCCTCTTGCATGTCCCCTCCTGGGAATCGAGCCTGCAACCTGGGCTTGTGCCCTGATGGGGAATGGAACGGTGACCTCCTGGTCAGTGTGTAGGTCAGTGCTTAACCACTGAGCCATGCTAGCCGGGCTGAATATACCACATTTAGGTATTAGATTAACTTTCACAAAGCATGCAAGGACACTAATAAATTTAAAAGTAATTTAATGGAAGTTACTGCAGTTAAAGGTCAATTAGATATTAAAGTGGAAGCTTCTCAAATTCTATAAAGCCCCTGAGTATTGAATATAGTTCACGGGCAGGAATTCAGTCGTTCATCCTAAGGTTATTGTGATGCCCAGCACTGCATTAGGCGATAATCCAGAAATATAAGAGGTCTTTAACTGAACCTTCTTGAACTTCTTGAAAGTGAAATAAATAAGAATGGAAACAGATAAAATTGATATTTTGAGGAAGAAGCTAGCCTTTCTGAGTATGAGCCATAAGATAATTAAAATCACTAGGGTATAATTCTTATTACAGCTGTAGAGTTTATGGCCGGATAAGTGGTCCCTGTTCAGCCACAGTAATTCTGGTAACTGGACAAGTTTGTTTTCCTCAAATGGGCCCCTCTTTCCCCGGAAAAGCATTGAATAAACATTCTCAAAATCTTAATCATCTTATTCTTTTGTGAAAACCCTTCTCTCCTTGTCCCTGTGAGTTCATTTCTCATTCTTTCTTGGAGTCACATACCAGTCATGCCTCCCTGGGACCACACCCTGGTCACTGAACTCGCTCCCTAACAAATTCCTGACCCACCTTCGGGATGCGTTCCTGCAGCCAATGGCCTCTTAGTACTGGTGTCTCTCTTCCCCCCACAAAGAGAACTTCAATGTCAAGGTTGTCAGGTACATTGCTATCTAATGGACAGGTTCCATATCCCACCAAAATCAATGAACGGTAATCCAGTAGCCTTTAGCAGTGGCCACACTGAAGCTGCTGGTCTCGTCGTGTGCTTGCTACGTCTCCCTGTGGATCATCGTATCTTGTTCACTGTGTTTCTGGCATCAAACTCCAAGCACATTTAATCGGATTAATATTAGCTGATCCGCTACTGCATGTTCACTGAGTGACAAGATCCTGAAAGAGAGCGATCTGCATGTACTGTTGAGGGTTGGGCCAGGGAGGGGAGGGGCCTGCTTCCTGAGCAGGTGCTGCTCTGAGCAGCCACCGCACCTCCCCGCTGCCTTAGCATGTCCCCCTCTACAGCGGGTAGGTGAGGAGGAAAGGGCAGAGGAACCGCATTAGCAGAGGCTTGAGAACAGCGGAGGAGGTGTCTCCAGGGCAGAGGCCTGGCCCGGCCAAGGTAAGCTGCTCATGTTGGGAGAGAGACCTGGGCAGGGCTGAAGGGCCAGGTGGCAGGAGACCTCTGTGTTCTGCCTGGACCTGTTGGCAGTGTGGAGCAAAGGGAGAGGTTGGCACAGCTCAGTGAGGTCACCTCAGAGGGAGAATTAGTTTTTAGAATAATTGGAAAGGGTAAACTGTAGACACCAAGAATGGAAGGGTGGTGCTTTAAGCAATGTAGTTACAGGTGGTGGATGACAGACCTCTGGGGCAGTAGACTTAAAGAGTTCATACATAGTGAATCGACAAGCCTTGGCAGTTGAGCATAGGCTAAGAAAGGATGTGTATTAGCACAGAAATGAACAAATGGTAAGGCTCTTAATGCGAAGAGGCTGCTCAGAGCAATATGCTAGTTTGGATACATGTTAAATACGGTAGTGCTTTGCCCAGAATGGTGTGCTTCCTCTTCCAGTTCCCTCCCCTTTGTTCTTCCTGACTTCGCTCAGAATCCTTCCTGACCCTGTCAGCCTCTGTCCCACATAGTGCTCGATGACGATGACCACTGCCAGGCACAGACCATACTGAGCTCCTGTGGCCGTGCTGTCTCCTCAGCTGCACCAGAGCTGCCTGAGGTCGAAACGCTCACTTTCCTCTCGTGCCTCCTAATAGCCCAGGGATTCACGCGCCTGTGGGTCATCATCCTCTGGCAGCTATCGCTGGAGTGTTGAGAGGAACCCTGTGACTGATTATTACTTAAACTGTTACCATCCAGATAACAGACAGCCATTGCCCTAAAAGAGGCAGCAAGGTGGTGATGCAGGGGCCCTCTGCTCTCTCCCACTGGCTTTTATTGCACAGCTGTGTGTAGCATTCAACCACGGTATTGTGTTTCCTAAAGACGGTTATGTGTATTTTGACTTCTTGATGTAGTAAGGAACCCCAGGGGAGATTCAGCAGCCTGATGTCAGTGCCCAAGCACACTGGAGCCCGCACTCACCCGTCGCCTCTCAGGGCTCCCTGCAGAAAGAAGTGCATTCCTGCGTTCTCAGGCCCATCACCCAAGGTCTTTAAGGGCAGATGGAGATGGAATTCATTAGAAGAAAAGTACTGTTTTCCCTCTTTACTTGTGTAACCTTGCTTGAGAGTGTTGATGTGTGTTTAGGAGAAGAGTATTGCTTTTGGGCAGTGCTTGAATTTTTCATTTAGTGAGTGACTGTGAAGTAAGTGCTTTCCCTGGTTTGGGAGGAGGAAGGCATTTTGATGCAAAAAGATTCTTCATTCTCTATGTTCTCCTCTGTAGGTACATTTAAGTTGTCTGTATCAATGAAGATGTGTAATCAGCCTTTGTTTTCCTGTTTGTCGCTGGGTGGTTTGGGGGGCCTTCTCAGCCTCCCACTTCTCTCCTCAGTTCTCACACCAGCTCAGGAGGTGGGAACTGCGTTCTACCTGCTGTGTTCTGCTGCTTCACACTGTTTAAGGAATTCCTCTTTTGGTAGCACTTTCTGGTTTTTGTTTTTCTTTCTTTTTTTTTTTTTTTAAACTTGCTTATATTGTAGGCTCTGCGAGCTGCAGCCCTGTACTGCCTCTTGTGGGGTTCAGAGGGGAGCAGGGTGTGAGCAGTTAGTGGTGACAGGGCCAGAAGATGAACATTTCAAGTGGGGAGTGGGCCACAGGTGCTTGTGGGCCGTGGACGATTTTGCCTTCAGTGAGCCTGCCCCGGCCCAGTTTTAGGTAGCTGGGTATTAGTTATGGATGATTGAGGCTCTGCAAGGGGGTAGGAAGGTTTAGGACTGTGACCTTGTCCCCCCAGGATGAAACCCTAGCCTCTAGTGGTCAGCAAATTGCGGCTCTGTTGACTAATGAATTTGCTGACCACTGGACTAGACTAAATGTTTCCGTGTAGTTGGGAGCTGTGAGGATTAGGCAGTTGCGGCATATTGTGTACAAAGAGGTAAAAGGTACAGTGTATGACAGTGGTTGGCAAACTCATTAGTCAACAGATCGGCAAACCACGGCGGCTCTCCAGCTGCGGTTTGCCGACCACTGCCCTAGCCCATAAGACAACTTATGACCCTGATCAGGACTCATGTCCCGACTCTGTAAATTCTGTCAATGTTTTTTGAAGAACCCATTGGCAAACAAATATCCATACATCTTAACTGGGGTATGGCCTCAGAAAAAAAAAAATAATGGAATTAGAGATTAGGGGCCTGAATATTCATGTGAATTGCATAGGTCTATTTTGCAGGTGGGAACGGCCATCCTGTAATCATTTCTGCTTTAAAAAATATATATATGTTGATTTTTTTACAGAGAGGAAGGGCGAGGGATAGAAAGTCAGAAACATCGATGAGAGAGAAACATCTATCAGCTGCCTCCTGCACACCTCCCACTGGGGATGTGCCGAAACCAAGGTACATGCCCTTGACCAGAATCGAACCTGAGACCGTTCAAGTCCGCAGACCGACGCTCTATCCACTGAGCCAAACCGGTTAGGGCTCTGCTTGTTTTACAGGTCCATTTAGAGAAGAGCTCTGGGTTTTTCTCTTGGGTCTTGTCCTAACACAGTCTTCTCCATACCCTCTGTGGCCACACTCCTGTTCACACCACATTCTGTTGCCGTAGGTCACACCATCCTGTGGCCACATTCTATTCGCACCACATTCTGATGCTGTGGTTCCCTGTGACTCAAAAAGCTCTCCTCCCTTCCTGCAAATCATTGATCTGCAGGCCCCTGAAGATACATCAAGGTGATCAATAATTGTAGTTTGGGCAAGTTTTTGGATAGTTGCCCTGTGAGTCCATCTAAGTCCAGCGACCAGCCATTGAGATTGAGACTCCATCCATGGCCCTTGCTCCTAAATGCAGCCTTCCTCTTACCCGATGGGCCGAGGCCTGTTACCACCCGTGTCTCAAAGGAGCTGGCAACGTGGGCTGGGTGTCTGTACAGCTGATTTCTTAGTGTGCTGCGTGAGACTGGATTCCTGGATCTCTTGGGGTGGAGTGCAGTGAAATTGGACTGGATTAGGAGCTCCTCACCCACAGAGTGACCCCCCCCTTTTTTTTTCTGGTCCCTTCCTGTCCCAGCTGTGCACAGCTGGGGGGTTGGAGGCGGGCTATGGGAGGCCTTTGCAATCCCACCACCCCATTCGTCTTCTCCAGAATCTAGGTTATTCGGTTTTTAGGGCTGTTTCAGCAAAATGTGCCTGAGAAGCATAATCATGCCCAGTGCAGTGTAAATATTCACACGTTCCGCACGCCGCCCCCCTCCTCAGACAGGAGCCTGTCTGCAGAGGAAGCACCGTGGCCGTTGCCTGGGTTTTTCCTGCAGCGCTGGCCACTGCCAGCTGAAGAGGCTCCTGGCGTCGTTGTCACGCTGTCACCGGGATGAGCGAGGAACCTGGCACCCCTGGGCGACTCCTGCTACGTGACTCCCCCGCCCTCCCCCCTCCGCTCTGAACCTGTTCGGTTAATGATTGCACCTAATTATGTATCTTTGGGCTTTTCGCTGTTTACCATTCAGATGCTCCTTAGGGCCGATTGTTTGCTTTTGTGCGCTGTAAATCCTGGCTGCCTTCTGAAGCCCAACTTGATGATTGTGTATTATCATCTTGGGTTAAGTGCTGTCTCATTGCTTTGCAGGCTGCCTGCTGTTTCCCGGGGAGATCATGAAACGAGGTCGCCTTCCCAGCAGCAGTGAGGATTCTGACGACAATGGCAGTGAGTCCTGCTTTGTTGTTCCTGGAGCCCACCAGGGTTTGGGGCAGAAACATGATTTTTTAATGTAACGTTTTAAATAGCCGAGGCCCTGGGCCTCCCAGGCAGGTCTCGCCTGTCAGGCAGGTGGTGGGGCGCCCGGGCCTGGCGAAGCGCCGCGAGTGACACTGCAGGTCTGTCACCGCGTCTCTCCGCCGAGGTGGCTGCACGGGCGTTCCCCAGGCTCCTGTCTGTTACCCAGGGACGAGGAACCCAGTTCCAGGAGTCGCCGGCCAGTGTGTGCTTCCTGAACAGCGCTCACGGCACTCCACGTTGCTCTTTATGAGAAGGGAACTTAACCGAAGCCAGTTAATTATTAATTATTAACCAGTTCAACCCGGTGCAGAGGGAGACTGAGGACTGCCTGGCAGGATGAGACCTGTTGGGTACAGGTCTGCAGAGGTGGCTGGCTGCCCCTCCCTGGCTCTGCCGGTGACTGTACTGAATACCGCTGCTGCCCGCACCGCAGCTCGCTGCATCCTCGTGTTTTCACGGTGCAGCTGAGAGCCAGAAGTTAGTTGGCTTCCAGGCAGTCAAAATAAATGTCACACAGCGTCTGTGTGCTGAGCAGCTAACAGGCTGCTCTGGAGCTCCCCTCAGATACCCAGGGCACTTTGTCCCTCGCACAGTGCCTGAGCTCCAGCCCCTTAGGGGTGTTGTGCATTAGAGAGGACCCGCGGGGAACCCAGAAAGAGTGCTTGCTTTCCTGTGTGACGGCAGAGGTGTCGGGCCAGCTTTCTGAGTCAGGCGTGTGTGAACTCCAGCTCTGACAGACGACGTCTTGGGCCGTGGCAGAAATGTCTCTGGTGCCCTGTGCAAATGGTGGACGCAGGCACGGTTCACAGGAGTGGGGGGCCAGGGGACCCGGGGAGGAGATGGAGGCTGGGAGGACGGGGGGCCGGGGAGGAGATGGAGGCTGGGAGGACGGGGGGCCGGGGAGGAGATGGAGGCTGGGAGGACGGGGGGCCGGGAGGAGATGGAGGCTGGGAGGACGGGGGGCCGGGGAGGAGATGGAGGCTGGGAGGATGGGGGGGGGGGGGCGGGAGGAGATGGAGGCTGGGAGGACGGGGGGCCGGGAGGAGATGGAGGCTGGGAGGACGGGGGGCCGGGGAGGAGATGGAGGCTGGGAGGATGGGGGGTCGGGAGGAGATGGAGGCTGGGAGGAGATGGAGGCTGGGAGGACGGGGGGCCGGGAGGAGATGGAGGCTGGGAGGACAGGGGGCCGGGGAGGAGATGGAGGCTGGGAGGACGGGGGGGGGGCAGGAGGAGATGGAGGCTGGGAGGACGGGGGGCCGGGAGGAGATGGAGGCTGGGAGGACAGGGGGTTGGGGAGGAGATGGAGGCTGGGAGGACAGGGGGTTGGGGAGGAGATGGAGGCAGGGAGGACAGGGGGCCGGGAGGAGATGGAGGCTGGGAGGACGGGGGATTGGGGAGGAGATGGAGGCTGGGAGGACAGGGAGGCCGGGAGGAGATGGAGGCTGGGAGGACAGGGGGTTGGGGAGGAGATGGAGGCTGGGAGGACGGGGGGTTGGGGAGGAGATGGAGGCTGGGAGGACAGGGGGTTGGGGAGGAGATGGAGGCTGGGAGGACGGGGGGTTGGGGAGGAGATGGAGGCTGGGAGGGCGGGGGCCCGGGGAGGAGATGAAAGTAGAGCAGGTCCTAACGATGAAATAATTTTTATGCTAACAGGATCTTTGTGGTTTTCTGGTCTCCCAATTTTCATTAGATTAAAAGCTGCAAATTAGAAAGCAGGGCTTTGCTGCCCACAGGCTACTCTGATAGCCACAGGGAAAGTGGAGAGAGGGGTTGGAAACACCCAGTTTGGCTGGTACTCTGGTCCAGCTGTGGAGCGTGGGAAGCACCTTTGGTGGCTGTGGGAGGTGTTGGAGTTTGGGGGCACCAGGAAGTCAAGCCCTGACCAGATCAGGAAGCAGCTGAGGGACTGGGACTTCGGGCCGTCTGTGGGGAGCTGCTGTTTGGCACGGGGAGGAGTGAGTGTGAAAGGAAAGAGAGCCCAGGAGCCTGGGCTCCGGAGAGGTTTCCGCTATCTCGGGGAGCGCTCCTGAGGGTCTGAGCCCGGCGCAGGCGGTAAGCCCCCTGCTGCGCCGTCACGGCGCCCTCACGGCGCCCTCACGCCGTGTAATATTTGCTTGGTTTTTGCTCCTTGAGGCAAAGACATGCTGAGGTGATTTTGTCTGCTCCCGTGGTGCCTGTCAAAGTGTCCTCGGAACTTACTCAGTAAATGCTCGTGGAGGACACACTTCAGTCCTCAGCAGTTCTGAAAACCTGCTTTTGGTTCCAGTTAGTCAGAGGGAGGTTTCGCGAGCGGCCTCCCCCCAGCTGTGCCAGTAGAAGGCCGAGCCCCGGTGCGTGTTCTGTGGGCAGCAGGTTCCTGCTCCCTCTGTCCCTGTCGCTGCCTCAGCTCCTCCCGGGAGAGCCCGCCTCACCGGCTCTGGAATGTTCCCCCAGAGCTAGACCTCCCCCTCTCTGGACTCCAGCTGCCCAATCGGATGGACATGTTCTAATCCAGTGTAACTGAGGAAGTGAATCTTAAAATTCTTTATTTCATTTCAATTAATTTCCATTTAAAAAGCCTCGTGTGACTGGTGATGACCGTATTGGACGGTGCAGTCTGGGTGGGGCCATCTGCTCCGCAGTAGCCTCAGCTCAGGCTGGGCTTAAACCACAGGCTTATTTCCTCACGGTTCTGGAGGCTAGACATCCAAGGTCAGGTGTGGACAGACGGACTTTCTCTCCGAGGCCTCTCCCCTTGGCGTGCAGGTGGCTGCCGTCTTGCGTGTCTTCACTTGGCCTTCTGTGCGCGGGCACGCCGTGTCCGAGTGCCCCAGTGTTCTCTTCTTAAGAGGACACGGGTGAACTTGGACCAGGGTCCACCCGTAGATCTCATTTAACTTCATCTCCTGTTTAAGGCCCTGCCTCCAAATACATCCCATTCTGAGGCACTGGGGGTCTGGCTTCCACTTAGGAATGTTGGGGGACACGATTCAGCCCATAATAGAAGACCACATGCTTCATCTAAACATGCATCCCTTCCCCCCCTTCCCAAACTCTGGTTAGAAACGAAGGAGAGCGGCCGAAGCCCCCACTAAAAGTGTGTCCATCAGAAGTCACCTCTCTGGTGACTGGCTACTTTCTTCCTCCACCTAATGTGCTCATCATATCCATGTGGGGGCAGAGGGGGCAGGTCGGTGTTTTTAGAGGGTCCTGGGGGTTAACTAGAGACAACCAAGCTGAAAACACCGCAGTGCTGCTCCATCCAAAAGTAGGGCTGGACAGGACCAGACGTGGACAGGACAGTGGTTGCTGGTAGGTGGTGGCAGGTCACCTTTGTCAGGTTTGGTGTAAAGCAGGCGTTGATGCCTCATAGCCGTGCTATCCATCCAGGCCTAGTGTTGGGCAGATGTGGTGCCTGGTGGTAGCGGTGAGAACCCTGGCATGCCCAGCCTTAGAAAATATGCACGCCAGCCACAGAACCACCCCTTCCGCCTTCTCCGAGGGCAGCTCCTTCAAGGCCCCTACGCACTGAAGCCGCCCGTCCTTTTGTGAAGTGAGGAGCCTTCTGCAGACGCAGTCAGGTCCCCAGGCCTGAGCCCGCCCTCGGCAGATGTGGGCACTTGGAAGAAGGGCTGCTTGCAAGAAGGGCTGGGTCTGCAGTGGCCGCTCTCCAGCCTGCAGCTCTGACAGGATTCTGGCAGCAGCTCCCGCCCAGTGCAGAGCATGTCCAAGTGGAGGAGAGGGGGCTGCTGACGTCAGCGGGGGCCGCAGCACCAGCCACAGCCACACCTCGCCACTGGCCTCGGGCTGGAGCCGGGTCAGGGAGCAGCCGTGTGGTATTTACCTTGGGGAATGGACGGGCCTTTTTTGTGCCAGGCGGGCCTTCGTCCAGCTGCCGGAGCCTCTCCAGGTGCCCTGGGGGCCAGCCCTGCTCTTGGATGGAGCGGTGTTGCCGTGTTTGCAGGCTGCGTCTGTAATTGCTGGGCTCCTGGGACTGGGTGGCCCCGCCAGCCTCTGAAGTTGTGCACTGTGCCAGGGGGTGGCCAGGGAAACAGGCCTTTCATTTCCTGCTGCCCTGCCCAGGTTCCTCAGCCCTTAGGGGTTTCTGCAAACGTGCGCATGGGGTCCACCAGCTATTTTCAGTATTTCCAGCACCTAAAGGAGACCTCGTTTTATCCGTGATAAAGCTGCAGAGGCCCATTGAGACGTCGCGTTCTTGCTTTGGCAGGAATCAGTGTTGCTGGTTATCTCAGGCCAGGTAACTGCTCTGATCAGCATCCTTATATTTTTTTCATGTAAAAGTAAGACAAGAACTAAATAGTAGAACATAAGACTGTTCATTTGGCCAATTTTCGAAACACGTGGGGGCTTTGGCCAAGAGAAGGGAGCCAAGTGTAAGTGGTGTTTTGGTTGTTTTAAAATGTGCCTCTCTCTCATAGGCCCAGAGGGAAATTAAATTTTTTTTTTTCCACGAAGGGAGAAGAAGTGTGCTTATAAGTCAGGATTTTTCTTAAAATTGTGAAGCGAGGCCTTCTTTTTCTGTCTGATGTCCTCCGTTTCAGGGCTGGGTCCACCTCCCTTTGGAAAGCTGGGTGTGGCTGGGGTCCGGAGCAGCGCCTCCCAGTGTCCGCACCTGTGGCGGCTGGGACACACTCCTGTCTAGTCCAGTTCTGCAGCTGAGCTCGGCTCCTCCTCCCGCCATACGAATGGGCAGAAAAGGCTGCTGAGTCAGACTCACACCCACTCACGTTGCAGCTGGTAATGCAGGCCAATGGCTGGCGAGCGTGAAGCTACGTGGGGGCTGTTCTGGGCTCTCTCCAGCTTACAGGCAGCAGTGAAAGCACCATCGCTTTTAGCGGATGAAACATACTTTCTGTGTCACTGCCTTTGATGGATTCCCGTCCAGTTTTTGATAACTTATCTGCCTTTTCTGTGTTTGGCTGGCTGAGCTTGGTCACCTCCCCACGCGTCTTCGGTGGTTTCTCTTCTGCATGAAAGTGAACTCGGTCTCAGTTCTGCTCCTGTCTGGACCTTTCATTTGCTCCTTTTCCAAAGGAGTTGCATCGGGTGACACACCCAGGAGTTGCATAGTTCAGTTGCACGGAAATGTGGGGATTTGGGCTTGAGCACTGCAGAGTGTAGACTGTACCCATGTCTCCTCACGGCCCGCAGGTGGCTCTGCCCCCTTTCAAACCCAACTTGTGGCTTGACTTTGACATTGGTGAAAAGGGTAACAGCTTGGGCTCAAGGAACCACTGGCACAAAGGATCCTGTGGGTGGACTAACCTCTGTGGCCCTGGGACGTGGACCTCAGCAGGAGGCTAGGGGCTGGAAACAAGCGAGTGTGCCAGTTGGTTGAAGAGCCCAGTGCACGAAGTATGTCGGAACATGCCTGGGCCAGTTCTTTGAATGTATGTGTTATGCCTTTTGTTTTGGAAGTTGGCAGTGATTTGGACGATGGAGCTGAGCTATGCTGGAGTGGAGGAGCTGGGGTAGCCTAGGGTCAGTCCCTGATAGAAATGGTGGTTGTGTCTGAGGCTTGCCTCCTGTTGTCCTGTTAGACTGAACAGCCAGTGACATTAACTCAGCGAACTTTGCGATAGGCATGTCCATGGCTCTCATTGACTTGCACCGGCTAGGCTAGGCTTTCCTGGAAGTGATGCCCGGGGCCTCTCAGGTCTGCACTGTCCGCTGATGCCGGCCGGCCCCTGGACTTCATGCTTGCCGGTCCTAAGCATCCTACCCTGTTAAGCTGGAGACACCAGCATGTTGTTTTCTAGTGCCAGACACAGGGACTGAGACACAGGGACTGAGTGAGACACATGAGACGCACCACTAGGTCCGAGGTGAGGTTCTTCTGTCATTTGCATTTATCATTTGCATTTTTCGGTGTGAACACCCAGACCACCATTCATTCTAATTTCTGAACCGTTCATGCACTGCACAACCTGGGAGGCTTAACACACATGAGCTGCTATGTGTGAAAGTCATGTGCAACACGTATTCGGTTTACTCTTGAGGTTTTTTTCCTTATTTGAGATCTAGGGCAACTCAGTGTGGCTATTTTTAATATTTCAAAGGAACACATTTGCACTATCAGAAGGCTGGTGCGCACAGGATCTGTGCCCATGGTATTGCCCCCTGCCAGCCTTTGTACCTTTTTAATGGAAGGTGGGGATAATTCAAACAATACAAGGTACTTTTTCATCCATTCTTTACAGTATTTAATGTACAATATTGTTACTCTAACAGCATAAGAATTGCTAAAGTTGCTTACGTTTGTCACGGAGTGGACTTAACTTCAGATGCTCTCTTGTGTGTAGTCAATAAAATAATCACAGACATCATTACCAGATTAGAGTTCTCAGCTCCTCCTGAAAACAAAAAGAAAAAAAACCCCACAAAGGTTTACTTGTCACAGTCTTAAATTTAGTCTGCCATTAAATGTTAGCACTGAGGACAAGGCAGAACGCAGCCCCACCCAGTGGGGCCTCAGCACACGGTTTCCCAGAACTAGCCCGTGGCAGGTGATTGCTCAGATAAGCCTCTGTCTCCTTGTCCTTTTAGGGTTTGAAATACTCTCATTTCTGGTTTCATAACTTTTCCCATCCAGCAATACCTAGCCTTTTTTTCCCCCCAATTACAAAGGCATGCAAATTATTTTTGTTTGGATCATAATCTGGGCGCTTCTTGACCCTCGGGGAACCGTTGAGAGAGCCTGGCTGAGGGAGGAGGGGTGGGGCGGGGACGACAGGACCCTTGTTCGAGTCTCCCGCTGTGGGCTTCCCGGAACCCGTGGCTCTGATCCAGAGGCAGTGCCCCGCCAGGCTGCCTTTACATGTGTCATTGCTTAATTTTCTTTGAGCTCAAACCTAATTTCTGATTGGCAGAACGGGAGTGTGTTCTCTGTGCCTCTGCCTTCAGTTCTGAACTGACAGGGATGGTTCTCGCTGAGTATGAGTGTGAACAGCGACACCGCATTCTTGTCCACTTTTAAAAACACTTATTGAGGATCCGCTGTGCCAAGGAGATCAGTGTTTCTCTCGGGTGGTGTTACTATCAGGTGCAGATCTGCAGTGCCTTCGTTCTGTTTTAAAAAGTAAGTGTGGTGCAGACACGCACTTCTCAAGAATAGAGAAGCAACAGTTTCTGTATGAGCGTCACTGCTTCGGTTGTTCCATGCCAAAGCTGCAGAGTCCCTAACCCACCAATGACAGGAGCGTGGTTTCTGCTTAGCTCTGAACGGACGGACTCGCCCCCCTCCGCCCCATGTGAGGTGTGCAGTGTGTCAGTGAATGCATGGTCCCTGTTAAACTTCTGGGTTTGTTCCTTTTCATTTAACCCTTCCGTAGTAGCTCAGAGGAGAGGATCGTGCCTTCCTGCCCTAACCTCTGTCTCCCTCCTGAGACCCCCGGGCACCACCTGGAGTTGCTGGCTGGTTCCCTGTCCCCTTTTAGCCCTGAGGAGACAGCCAGCCGGGGGGCCTGCCGGACCTCAGGGTGAGAGAGGCCTGTCTAAAGGCATGAGCCACCCAGCACTTACTCCCCAGGTTCCTAACTTGGCTGTCTTTGCTTTTTCTAGTGATGACAGGATATGGAACTTCTGAGAGTTGGGTTCACCTCAGTGGCCCAGAATCTTTCTTTCTATGGGGCTGTCTCTTTAAAGAACATTCTAGTTCACATTCCCCATTTCTTAAAAAAAAGCATTTTCTAGATGCTTTACTGAACTCGGTAGAGGGGCCACCTGTAGGCCTCCTGGAGGGGGTCTGATTCTGCTGTCTGTCCTAATAGTCTCCCCATTTACAGCCTCAGCTGATGAGTGTGGGCGATGCCAGAGGGAAGCTGGGCAATAGATCCCCGTCAGTCCCCGTCATCACAAATCCGATGATAGGCTTATGTGCAGATTCGATCTCTTAGTGTCCCCAAGGTCTAATGGGCACTTTGGTTCTGTCCCTTATCTCTGGAATCTGTAGAGATAAGAGCTTCCAGTTTGAGTGACACAGTAGAATGGCAGTTCCCTCCGGTTTTGGCTTTGGGGGGCAGTTGTTAATTTCTGGGAAATGGTACGTATGTTCAGGGCGGAGGTGAGACATACTGCAGGTGGTCACCCACCAACAGGAGGCCGCAGGCAGAGTCTGTACAACACGTGATGGGCAGTGGGCGGGCTGGGGGCGGGCCCGGAGTCTGAGGTGATGGGCAGCGAGTTAATACAACTTTGCCATTAATTGTACCTGTACTGAGTGAGGAGAGTCTAGGGTGACTGAGATTTCTGAGTTCAAGTAGAAACGTGATACCAGGTTAAGAATAGCCCGGGGAGGACAAGTTTGGGTCAGAGGTTGGGCCAAGTTTTGTAGCGCTGTGGCGACAGCTCTGGGGCACTCTTGGGCGATGTTTCCATTCGAGGTGAGCATGCACCTGGAGGCGGGGCAGGGGGAGAGTGTGCCTCGAGCTGGGCAGGGCCTGGGCCTGGGCGAGCGGAGAGGCACAGAGAGGGGCACCGGGGAAGAATCAACACCACTTCTTTAAGTTTTGAGGTTGGCCTTAGGATTTAGCATAAAGATCTTAATCTTCCCATTAAGAACGTTTCCTGAGACCTCAGTGGGATGTTTCCCAGTTTGTATTTACACCGGGAGACTCTGCCCCTCTTGACTGCAGACGTGCAGGCTCCGGCCTGTGTGCTGTGCTGGGGGCTGGGGGTCCCGCCCGGGTGAGCGTTAGCGCACGAGCCCTGGAGTGGGGGCCCTGAGTGCCCAGGGCCCTGGCCCAGCGTCAGGGCTGTCTCACTGGCTGTGGGAGTGAGCCTTAGCAGTTCGGTTAAATAAACTGAGCACTCAGTGATTTCTGCACTCTTCATTGTTCCTCTGTGCATATTTGTGTCTTCAGGCCTGTCCACCACTTGGTCTCAGAATTCTCGGACCCAGCACAGGAGAGGTTCCTGCTCCAGACATGAAGATCGGAAGCCTTCCGAGGTATTTCCCGAACGCTGGCGTGACGTATGTCTGACACATGTGCATGAGAACACGTGACGACATACAGGGCCGAGGCGGATAATGATGCCTGTCTGTGAAACTTGGGCAACTTATGTCACCTTTCTGTGCCTCAGTTTCCAACTCTGTAAGATGGGGATAACATAGGCGGTTACCTCAGGACTGTCATGACGGTTAAGGGGTTAATACTCAGAGGTCACACATACAAAGCCCATAAAAAAGTGCTCAGTAACTGTTAGCTATTATTATCATTAATTATATTCTTCTTTTCCTTTCTGTTCCCTGTTTGCTGGCTCCCACCAACTTTCCTCTGGCCAGGACATGAGCGAGTTCGGCGGCTGCCAGTCACTGCCAGCCTCAAGTTAGTTTTAGCCATACATTGTGGCTTACTTGGCAACAGCAATATAATTCTGGGAATTTTGTTTTTGGGATTATGCTTAAGGCTCTTCCCTTCTTTTCCAGTTTGTTTCTCATCTTAATGTCTCCCCTGCTCCCGTTTTGTCACCTATCTGGCTGTCACCTGTCATTCTAGTTGAGATTGTGTTCTGGTGCGTCTCTCTGCTGGCTTTTGAGGTGTTTCCTCTGCAGACCGCCGCCGGGCTCCGAGCACTGACATCGGGGGAGAAGAGGCATTGTGGTTTATCCCAGTGACCAAGTGAGCGGGTTATAGGAGAGCCTGGTTCTGCCCCTCAGCTCTGTGCTGGCCCTCGGCAGAGTGACCTCCCCGAGGGCCCCCTGCAGCTCGGCCGCTTCTCTGGTCGGACGGGGCGGGCGGGGGCTCCCTCTCTAAGAGGAAGTGAGGGGTGCGCATCCGATAGAATTGTCGAAACCTCCCGGGAGAGGAGACTCTTCGGCCTCGGGAAGGTGGCGGTTTACTGCCCGGGCTCGTTCCGGGCTCTGCCACGGAGCCTGCACTGCCCGCTTCCCTTCGCTAGCCCCGGAGCGGCCAGGTCTGCTGCAGGTTGTTCCTTTAATTCCCCGTGCTGCCGTTAACACCGGCCGTCTTTCTTACACGCTCCTGTGATTCCAGGGCAGGAGTGGGGGGCTGGGGGACAATGCCCCCCTCTCCCCCCGGGAGGGGCACCTGGACTCCGCCTGGTCCCTGACCCATGTTTTGTTCCAGATTTTTCCCAAGATCTCTGAGTTCAAACACCTTTATGCCTAAAGCACTAATGTTGAATTCTGCCGGGGACCTGGCTGTCCACCTGGGGGCTCCTGTTTTGGTTCTCGAGCATCCCCGTCCGAGTCTGAGTAAGGGGGTGGTGGGCTGCCAGTGTTCACTACCGCAGTTTGATTCTCCTTCGGAACACACCTGATTTTTTCACTTTCAGTACTCAGTTGGAGTGTGTTTTTAGTCTGGTTTTCTTCCTGAAGCTGTGGACCTACCTTTTTGTTTTAAAGGACTTTTTCTTTCAGTGGGGAGGCCCTGGCCTGGCGGGGCACCTGCTTTGAGGTCAGTGCTTGTAGGGAAGCCGATCTTGCCGTGCTCTTGTGGGGTGTGCGCGAGGTTCTCGCTGTTCCCGGGCCGCCGGGCGCGGGGAGTGGTGTGCTGGGGAAAGCTCAGACACTGCCTCAGAGCCTGCTCTGGTGAAGTGTATTAAAGTCATCACCAGCTTGAAAAGCCACCAGGAAAAACAAACATGGTCCTATTAGCCGGGATAGAATGTGAGCCGCGCTCCGCAGCACAAGAAAGAACCCCCTGTCCTTCTCAAGGGGAGCGAGCCCAGCATTGTGACTTGTGTAAACAGAGAGCGTGGCCGGCAGATGCAGGCTCGCTCCCTGCCAAGTGTGGCTGTGGTGCCAGGGTCAGCGCTGTCGCCGGAGACAGGCGTGGACGAGGAGCCGGTGCGGCTCCAGCCCCGCAGGCAGCAGGCCCCCGGGGCGCCTTTGTGTGTCCCCTGGGCCCGACACAGGCTGGAGGAGCTGTCCTGGCTGAGGGTCCTTTTGAGACTCTGTGGGTCTGTTCTGGCAGCGAGAGGAGAGGGCAGTAGGTTGCTTGTCTTCCTTCCCTCTCCCCCTTTCCCGCCCCTCCCCACTCTGCACAAACAGCTCCTCCCTTGTAGCAGCCGTGCCCGGGAAGGTGTGCAGGTGTGCATGTGCTGTAAGGCCCTTTCTCGGACCAGACCCCCAGGCCCGGCACTGCCTCTGTCCCCAGTCTGCTCTTCGCCTGGCACGAGCCAGCTGGGACCTGACCTCCCAGACACCTCGCCATGTGCCCCGGGGCCCGGGGTGGGGCCGGTGAGGCGGAGTGTAGACGGGGAGGCCCTGGTGGTTCCAGGTTCCAGGTTTGGGTTTGAAGCTGCTGCCCGGTCAGGGGAGCTTTGTTTCTTAAATACCACCAAGAGCACGCCTCCCTGCAGGGTCCCGCCCGGGTTTCGGCGGGGTCAGGGAGCTGAGAGTCCCGGGAAGCTGCTTTGCTGATGCTGTTTCAGCTGCTTTGTGAACTTGGAGTCACCGAGCCTGAGGCCAGGGTGTGGCAGGCTCAGGGCTTCGTGTCACAGGCCAGACTGGTTCTCTGCTGATCCAGTGACCTTGTTACTGGGCAGCTCCATGGTTACCTGCAGCTGCTAGTGCTCTGAATAAGAAAGCAAATATCAAATGTCCGTGACCCTGTCTCTCCCTCCCCAGGTGTTCAGGACGGATCTGATCACCGCCATGAAGCTGCATGACTCCTACCAGCTGAACCCCGATGAGTACTACGTGTTGGCAGACCCCTGGAGACAGGAGTGGGAGAAGGGGGTCCAGGTGCCAGTCAGCCCTGGGACCATCCCTCAGCCTGTGGCCAGGTAGACGTGCCCCCGAGAACAGCTCTGCCTCTCCCGTGGGGCCTGTCTGCCCCTCAGCCACGTGCCGAGAAGGGCAGTGTGTCCTCAGCACTGAGGTCCCAGGGGGCGTAGGAACACATCAGGTCCACAGGACAGTGACGGGAGGACTGGCTGGCGGGGGGCGGGGGGGCGGGTCTGGATGTTTGCACCCCCTGCTGTCCCTTTTCCTGAACTTGCATCTCCACCCCTGGTCACATTCACACTGCAAAGGTGGCTTCCTGGGTCCCATGGTGGCCACTCCCCCTTTGGAGGAGGACCGGTGTTAGCCGGGTTAGGTATGTGGAGGGGAGTTTGGGGAGATGAATGGATTAGGTGACTTTGCCCAGTTCTTCTTATGGGGCTCTGTCTCGACCGATTCCCAAACCACTTTCTCCCCTGAGGATCGATCGGGTCCTCAGTGACAGCTCTGGGAGAAGCTGCAGCCGGTTCGTGCTTGTCCTCTCATCCGGCTCCCCCGACCCGGTGGGGGAGGAGGGAGCGCCCTGGGCTCCGCTGGCGCCGGGCTTCTGCTGTGCGTCCTCACCATCGCAGAGCGGACGGAGCTCGCCTCACCCTCGCCCTGCCCACTCGGTGTCTCTCCAGGCACTGGAGCTTTCAATTTGATCCTTGCTCTGCAACAAATGTCCACCTGGACCTGCAGGTTGAGGTGATGGTCGGGTGGCCTCCATAGGCCGGCCTGTCGCGGGGCTCTCGGGATGAGCCTTAGAGTGCACGTCTGGGGCACGACGCCAGCTTGGCAGGCCCCAGCTAGGAATTTTTCGCCAATTTGTTCACGACATTTGGGAGCCCAGTATGACGTTAACACAGCTTATGGACATTTTCAGCTGGACAAAAGCCTGCTCTTGATCGAGTAGGAGAAATAACTGTCTAGCTCGCCCATCTCCGTGTCCTGTAGCTGAATCACTTTTGTAACGATAAAGGTGATGATGAAACTTTGACACAGTCTTTGGACAATTTGGTGTTCACACCAACTGCTGAACAGAGAGAGATGCGGAGGGCCGTGCGGACTCCCAGTTGGGAGTGCCATCAGGGTCTTCGGGGGGCATGGCGGGTGAGACTGCTTCAGGTGTTGGGTGGGGGCAGAGGGTCAGGTGAGGAGGAGAGGGAGCGCGGGTTCGTGTCCTGGGAAGTTGAGAGAGTCCCTGGCTGGGCTCACTCTGGTCCTTGGTCCGCTGAGGAATGGCCGCGGTCTGGTTTACTTTTAAGGTCAGGCAGAGGGTTTCTCTCGTTCCCCAGCATCAGCGGTGGCTGCTCTTGCTCCTCGATGTTCTCGAGAGCCCAGTGCTTGGCGTCCAGCAGGCTGGGTGGTTCTGGTTGGAGGAAAGGGATGGAATGGCCAACGCTGGGCACCTGAGCGGCCACAGCACCTGCCGCTCTGGTTGGTGGTGGGGACGGGGTGTCGGGGAAGCTGAAGGAAGGGGTGTTTTGAAGGCTTCTGCAGGGTGTGCACTGGGATGTCTTTCCCTTTGGGTGCGTTAAGGACTCTGACGTTACGCCCGTTAGTCTGGGACGGCCTGGGTGTGGGTGGCGGCGGAGACCGCCTGCCTGGTCTGCGGCAGAAAGGCTGACCGGCGGCCTCGTGTTCGCTGTTGACTAGGGTCGTGTCGGAAGAGAAGTCCCTCGTGTTCATCAGGCCCAAGAAATACATCGTCGCTTCAGGCTCGGAGCCCCCGGAGCTGGGCTACGTGGACATCCGCGCGCTGGCCGATGGCGTGTGCCGGTACGACCTCAATGACATGGACGCGGCGTGGCTGGAGCTGACCAACGCGGAGTTCAAGGAGATGGGTGAGGCCCGTGCTGCTGTCTGCAACGAGCGCTGCCCACTGAGGTGGACTCGGGGACCGGCCGCTGGCCGCGGAGGCGGGGTCCCCGCCCTGCCCTGATCTTCACCTCACGGCACGGAAGCCAGAGAGACAGAGTGACCGTCCCTGGGCCACAGCGGGCGCGGCACTGCTTTCCCAGTGGTGCAGCGCAGATCTCTGCCCTGTCGCCGAGTCCGCTCCAGCTCTCCAGCCCGGCTCCCGTCCTGACACCCCCACCCCCAAGCAGTGCAGTGGTGCCTCCTCATCAGGTCCTGCTCCTAAGCTGGGGTGCCTGTCTCTTTCCCCAGGGATCTGTCCTCTCAGGAATCGCTCCCCTCCCCGACTAGCTCCCCCAGCCCCGCCCCTCCACTCCCCTCCCTGAGCCCAGCCCTCCCAGCCCCACCCCAGCCATCTCTTTTCCTCGAGTTTGCATGTTTTCTGTGTGAGGGCAGAGCTTCTATGCCACACTCCCCGCATCTCCAGGTCTCGGGTGGCATGTGGTTGCCCCTCTGCACTTCTGATTGCCGAGGGTCTCTCCAGGTGTCCCGATGAGCAGGACTGTGAAGTCCGGTCTGAGCTCGGTGCCCAACCCCGGGAGGATTTTGGCACTTGCTCAGACCAGACTTCAGTGTTCTCAGAGCTCTCTTGGAGGTGAATGCTGTGTCAGCTTCCTCCATCCAGCGCCTGCTTTATGGCAGTTTTGTGGAGACCAAGCGCGCTTGACTGACCAGGTGGCCTGTGTTAGGCACAGGGTACGGCCAGAGCCACTGCTGCCTTTGAGGTGGTTCAGTGATGAGTCCCGGGCTGACTCCTCGGTCGGAAGGAAGTGCCCAGAACACAGGCAGCTGTGTAACAGAAACTGAACACATGTTTTTATTGGTCTTCTTTAATGGCGAGAATTAATTACAGGGCGTAGGATTGTGTTTTCAAAACCAGTGGTGTTTTTAGAACTACATTCTAGGAGTGCCTGGCCATGAAGAGACTGTCTCATAGTTAAATAGGGTTTGCAATGGTAGGTGCTTTTTTTTTTTTTTTAATAAGCCTTTAGGGCTTATCACACTGTCAGCTCTATGGCGGTGGTTCTCAGATTTTCGTAAAAACCCAAGAAGTGTTAATTTGATGGCTTTAAACTTGTGATAGTGCACAGAAGTCGTTGTTGGCTCTAATGACGTTTCTGTTGTTTCTTGCCACTTCAGTGTTCTGTCTGAATAGTATTTGCAGCCTATTTTTTTTTCTGTCTGTGTGAGTATTTTCATTGTAGGAAGTTTGGACTAGATCCACAAGTGGAAGAAAATAGAAGGCTCATCCCACCACAGGCTATAACCACGAGAACCACTGGAGATGTATTTTTGATCCTTCCTGCCTAAGAATGCAGTTTATTTGATTCACAATGAGCTGTCTCCTATCCTAGGCTTCCGACAGTCCTTGTGTTTTGTCCTCTCCTGTGTCTGAGTGGCTGTGCCTCTCAGTGTAGTCATTTCAGAGGGTGAAGAGGATGGACGGGGTACGAGCCGCCAGTGCTCACAGGGAATCTGTTGTCAGGGCCCCACCACGAGCAGTGAGGAAAGTTTTCAGACCAACCCCCAAGCCACAACCCGGGGCCGGTCAGCCCTTCGAAGGCACTCCCGTGACCGTTTATGAATAACATTGTAATGAAATGACTATTGAAAGACAGTGCATTGAACATCCTCGATCCCTTTGGGGGCTTACCTTGTGTTTTCTACCCACAACACAGCGTCTCCCGTGGAAGGGTCCGAGGGCACGCAATAGAAAGTGTGTGGGGCGCTCAGGATGGATGTACTCATAATGTTACTTTATTCACTGCAAATTACTCATACATGTAAACACACGGATGCCTGGTGATGCCTGTGGCTGGGGGTTACTGAGGCGGCTCTGCGCCCCCAGGCATGCCGGAGCTGGACGAGGGCACCATGGAGAGGGTCCTGGAGGAGTTTGAGCAGCGCTGCTCCGACAACATGAACCACGCCATCGAGACGGAAGAGGGCCTGGGCATCGAGTACGACGAGGACGTCGTGTGTGACGTCTGCCAGTCGCCCGACGGTGAGGACGGCAACGAGATGGTGTTCTGTGACAAATGCAACATCTGCGTGCACCAGGTATGTGGGCAGCGAGGCCCAGGCCCAAACACCAGGCCGGAGCCCGTCTGCCCCCCGGGCACCCAGGGAGGCTGGGTCTCCTCCGGACAGGGCCCTTCTCCTGCCCCAAGGGAGTCAGAAATGGGTCCCGACATCTCGCTGTCCCTAAGCAGTTCTCAGTGCTTCAGGTATTTCTTGGCACTTTCACAACCAGACGCGTAGACTCCTTGGTGAGACTCTCTGCTTTACACGGTCTTGGCCCTGCCCATGGAAATCGGGTTCATTTAAAAAGAATATACGTGCCCCGCTGCCCGGCGCCAGCACCTGAGTTCCGCTGTCGAGAACACTGGGAAACCTTGAAAAGGTGGACAGTTAGCTGGATCGGTTTCCTGGGGCTGTCGTAACAAAGCGCCACAAACTGCGTGGCTTACATAGAGGAGCTTGTCTTGCTGTTCTGGAGACAAGACGTCTGAAAGCGAGGTGCGGGCAGGGCCATCACCGAGGATCCTTCCCGCCTCTCCCCCTCTCCCCCTCTCCAGCCCCGTGTGGTTTGCTGGCCGTCGGCGGTGCTTCTGGACTTGCCGTTGCACATGTGTCTCTGCCTTTGCCATACGGTGGCCTCCTGTGGTGTCTTCACACCTGACATCTTCTCATAGGGCTACCTGTCCCTTGGAATTTGAGGGGCCTGGACACCCCAACCTCCCCAGTGTGACCTCATCTTAACTGACCACATCTGCAGTGCCCCTGTTTCCCAATAAGGCTGCATTCCGAGGTACTGGGTTAGGACTTTGCCATCTCTTTCTGGGATACAGTTTAGCCCATAACACTTGCAAATGTGTTAGTGTGTAAACTGAGCTGTTAAGAGGAAGGAGTTCCCTTTCCTGGAAATGGATTTCCTGTCCTCCCTGATTGATTCCAGTAGCGTTCGGTGGTTGCTCGCTGCCTTCTGTGGAAAGTAATCCGTAGGCGTCAGTAAGGTTGGACAATCTCAGTCTTTCTTACCTCTCTTACTTGCTTCTAATGCAGTCCTTTCTTTGAATTCACCTGTGTGTGCCCACATCCGCTAACGTAGACAGCGGTGGAGGTTGCTCGGCGACCTTTTTGGGAGAAGAATCAGGTTTGCGCTGGGACTTTCTTTTCTTGGTTTTCCTCGTCTGTACGATGTGCTGCCTCTCGGCCTGCCCTCTGCCCGGGGACCTCGCCTGCCGTGTCCCGTCCCGCTCACCTGAGAGCCACACGCGCTCTCCCTGCAGCCCCTGGGGCCCGGCCCGCAGCCCGGGGTTTCCAGCTGTTGAGGAAGCTTCCTCGGGATGATCGAGCCCCCTTCTAGGGTTTCGTTGTGAGCACCGTGACCACCGTAGCTGTTTTTTGTTGCTGGTGATGTTAACTTGGATGACTTTTCAGGTTTTTTTCCTATTTTACTTATTTTGCCCCTGAGAAACAGTTTGAAAAAAGGGGTTCTGCTTGGATGATCTCAGACCCCGTCTCATAGATAAGTAATTGATGTTGGGGGCTGCTCAGGGCCCCTGAGGGTTAGTGACCATTGGAGCTGGAGGTTGGGGTGTCCGGGCCCCCAGCCACACCTCTGCCTGGTCTTGTTCCTCCTGCCTTAACCGAGTGGTCTTTCCTTGTGGTTCATTTTGCCTTTGAGGCGTTCTTCAGGGCTTGACTTAAAGGCGTATTTTATTTAATCTTTTAATTTTGTTTAGACTTGTTTTTCTGGTAAGGAAAAATTAACTTTTCAAATTTGACTCTCTCTGGAATGCCTGGTGGAAACCTTCGGGTGTTGGAAACCTTACTAGTGTCACTTCGCTCTATTTAAGTTGTTTCCCGTCGGCCGGTGCTGACAGTGGCTCATTCACGGCGCTGACATCGCGCCCTGGCCGTCCGGCCGCCCGCGCCGCCCGCTCCCATCCCTGCGGTTTCCTTTCTGCGCCTGCACCCCCGGCCCCCGGCTGCTTTCCTGTCTGGAGGGCCGGAGCCCGGGACTGTCTCCCCACTTCCTGCCTCCTGGTTCATCTGAGGACAGCGGCTTGCAGTTGGTGTTTAGAAGACTCTGAACCTGCTACCATCCTGGTTTTGTTTCCTCATTATTCAACACTTTGCCTTTTCGTGCTTTGAGCCATCTCAGCCACTTTGCTTGTAAAAACCTGGATTTCTGTGTGTGGCTTTCTTGCGCAGACCCGGTTTTGCTCTAAGTGTCAATTAAGAAGACCAGCTCCTCTCTGGGCCTGTGGGTTCGCCGGGGGGAGAGTGTTGGGGTCCGGCGGTAGCGCTTGAGCCGGGGAACAAGGATGCTCCTTAGCTGGTGTTGCGTGGCTTTGGGAGGCTCTCAGTTGCCTTGTGTTGTTTTCTCACTTTGAGTCCCACCCACACCAGGAAGCTGGGGGCAGCTTCCCCTCTGAACCCCGAGCCCTGCCTTGAGGGTCTGCGGCCCAGTGGTGAGAGCTGGATGGCCCGTGGCGTCCCTAGCCACAGCGCAGAGCGGACTCCTCACAGACCTGTCTGCCCCGGGGAGTGCTCAGAATCACCTGGTGGTGAGCAAGCTGCGTTGTGCCCACAGACACCACGCACCTCGCGGCCGCCTGCCGGGGGAGGCCGCCTGCCGGGGGAGGCCGCCTGCCGGGGGAGGCCGCCCGCCGGGGGAGGCCGCCTGCCGGGGGAGGCCGCCTGCCGGGGGAGGCCGCCCGGCTTCTACCCGGCGGGAGCGGGTCCCTGCGCGGTGGGGCCACTTGTCCTGTTAAAAACCTCCCGGGTGTTTTAAGAGTAATAGGCATAATGGGGAAAATGAATCCTTTTCTTTCTCTCTTTTCTCTTTTCCTCGGGGGCGCTGGCCTCTCAGGCCTGCTATGGAATCCTGAAGGTCCCCGAGGGCAGCTGGCTGTGCCGGACGTGTGCCCTGGGGGTGCAGCCCAAGTGCCTGCTGTGCCCCAAGAAAGGCGGAGCCATGAAGCCCACCCGCAGCGGGACCAAGTGGGTCCACGTCAGCTGTGCTCTGTGGATCCCCGAGGTGGGTGTGGCCTTGCAGGAGGCTCTGGCTTTCAGCTGGGGTGCAGGAGGGGGGCCGACACAAATAGGTCGCGTTGTAGCTGATGAGGAAAAGGACAGCTTTTATATGCTACCCGTTTCCCCACTTCACCTGAATCTCGAGCGCACCTCCCTCCAGCCAGGGGGTGCACACTGGTGGCAGTATTCACCGAGGCAGCAGAGCGCAGGATGCTGTCTGTCCAGGCTTCGATTCGGGTGTCCGTCACAGCTAGTCCTGCCGCTGGGACACGGGCCCCCGGAGCAGACCTGCGGCTTCTGGGCTGTGGCCTGGGCGCCGAGCCCTCCCCAGGCCTGCGCCTGGCGACGGCCCGCGGGACACCACCGTGGTTCGGGGCCGCTGCTCTAGGTCCTGTTTCTGTGATTTTCATTGGAATTCTCCCTTAGCCTCAGCCTTTTTAATTTCAGGTCTGGTGTAATTTATTTCCAGTCCCAGACCTTGACTAATTCAATTTGCATGGCTCACTGTGGAGAAGATCATTTTCGATTCAGATTTCAGCGTTTTTGGTGTGTGATTCTTGGTGCATTTTCCTCCTGAGGAGAATTATCTGGGGACGGTCGGGGTTGCGGCTTCATGCCTCAGGTCCCGGGCGCGCCGGGCCTCGTGGTTTGCTATTGACGGGGGACCTGGTTCAGTGACCCGGGCCCCGAGCCAAGGAGAGCTGCGTGTCTTGGTAGTTTTCCACCGTGCAGTAGCCTTTTCGTTTTGAAGAGGGTGGTTTTCTGTTGTGGGACAGACGCTGAAGTCCGTCTGTGTAGACGGGCTCCACCTTCAGCCCTGACCGCTCCAGGTGGGCCGGGCTGTGGTGGGCGCCGGTCAGGCCCGGCTGAGACGTGCACGCTCGGTTATCTGAGTGTCCGGCAGCAGGCCCGGCTGAGTCTCGTGACTCCCAGGTGCTCAGGGTGGAGGGAATGGACCCTGGGCTCTGGGCTCTGCTGTCCCCGGAGCTGTCCTGATGCGTTCAGGTCAGGGGTGTGCCCCTCCGAGGAGGTCGAGTGACCCTCGCCCCTGTCTGGTGGGGGGCCTGGGAAGCAGCACGTTTCAGTTGCTGCCACCCGTGTTCAGCCGTGGTCTGTCTGACGGGCTCCCGTTTCCTGGGCCCTAGGTGAGCATCGGCAGCCCCGAGAAGATGGAGCCCATCACCAAGGTGTCTCACATCCCCAGCAGTCGGTGGGCGCTGGTGTGCAGCCTCTGCAACGAGAAGTTTGGGGCCTCCATACAGGTATGGCCCAGCCCCAGTGGCTTCTTTTCCTTCCCCGCGTTGCAGGGCACAGGATGGGGTGGGGGTGGGTATTTGAACTCTGGAGATAGGAGGTGAATTCAGGAAGCAGGGCCTTCAGTGGTTGGCATCTCCAGATAGTCATGACTCAAGGTCTGCAGTGCTGTCCCCACTCTGCAAACGCTGCAAACGCCGCCTGTCGCAGATGGTGGCCCAGAAGGCCAGGTGCCAGCTCAGGGCCAGGGCTCTTCCTCGCCCCCCCCCCCCCCCCCCCCCCCCCACTGCCGTCACACTGAGCAGGTGAATACTCCAGGAGCTCGGTCCAGCTGCCAGTCATGGGTTTTAAGAAAATGACCTCATTTGGCAAAACCGATTTGTATATGGCTGATAAATATTTCTTTCCGCACGGTACCCACGGACGGGTGGTTTTAGAATTTTCTCATTATTATACTGGTGTCCGAGAATCCAGAATGGAACAGTAATATTCAGAAGGTGAGGCATGAGACAGCTAGCGGGATCGGGCTGCGGACCTTGAAAGCAGAGCAGAGTTTTATGTTTGAATAGAATCTGCTTAAAACTAACACATGGCAAGAGTCTTGGGTTAAAAAGGAACGCATTAGTGTGTGTGTGTGTGTGTGTGTGTGTGTGTGTGTATGAACACTTGTAGGAAGAAGCTTTGCAAACCCAGGAAGATGGAAATCCTTTCCTTCCCAGTTACCTGCTGTGAGTCCCTGTGAGGCCGGGCCTGTGCGTCCCCCCTCCCCCCCAGTATCCGTCCTGGTCCTCACAGGAGGTGGGTGAACGCAGTGTCTGTTTCTCTTTCGAAGAGAGAGAATCAGATGATTTTTGTGGCCATTGACCTCTTTTCCCAGAACATTAATTTGAAAGGGAAGAGGCCAAGGAGGGCTGGTGATTTTTCATATCTGCACAGAATGGGCTGATGTGATTAAAGAATTCCTCCCTGGAATGGCTGCAGCTGTGAGGGCTGTGGTTTATGGCTCCGTAACATCTGTTTGCTGAGTCAACCTGAGTCGGAAAACCCAAAGGAAGGCTGTTTGGCGACCTGACAAAGTCCTGTGTAAACAGTCCGCTGCGGCGCCTCCCTCCTGGCCGCCGGCGCCGGGGTTCAGGGTAGTGCGAGCCAGGCCCAGACCGCGTCTCCGGCACCCGCACCCGCGCCCGTGCCCACCCCCCGGGCTGTGCGCTAAAGGGGGGCCCTCCCTCCTTACTCTGATGGGGGCGGCAGGTGTGCGCGTGTGTGTCCTGCCGATTTCACACGTTCCTGGGAATTGAGGTTATTTATAGGTAAAATTACAGATTTCTCTTATTTGGTGTGTTAAGTGTTGGTAAGGAGGGAATGGTAGAGGGAGCTGGATTTTCCGTTCTTGTGGGCATAATAACGAGAGAAATCCTGAGTGGCAGTGAGTCACGACCTGTAACATACTGCAGTGCTGGGAGAGGAGCCCCGACTCCATCCTCTGCCCTCCGTGGCCCTGGGTTTCGGCTGCGGAATGAGTGCAATTAAGCTTTTCAGCTGGCCCAGGCCCTGGGCTCTGCTTCCCTCAGCCCTGGCGGGCCCAGGTCACTTGGCCTCATGCGGCACAGGTGCTTTTAAGGGACTGGCTTCAGTCATCGCCAGAAGCCTCTTCAGGGGTTCACCCAGTGAGATCAAATGGGAGACCTTAATTGCTGTCCTCCTGCCAGGCCACCAGCCCTCTAAGCTGCAAATGGTAGCCCTGATGCTGGGGCGAGCTGGAGGCTCCTCACGGAGGGAGGCACGGGCAGGGCGTGATGCCTGGCCTCCAGGCAACCTCCTGACCTGGGGGATCAGGCCCCTCATGGTTCTCTGCCACCACAGCCAGTGCCAGGGGCCACTGGAGCAGCCAGCACTGCCAGGCAGGGCGAGTGGTCTAGTGCCACTTCCACTGCCCCGGGATCATCGGGCGAGGGTCCCAGTCGGTGTGGACACTCGTCCCGACCTCCCTGGGCCGGGCTTTTCTTCTCTCTCTGTGGGAGTTAGTATTCCCCTGCCTCATCTGAAGTGGCAGGCTTGGAGGGAATGTCCCGCTTGTGCTGGGCTCCGCTGGCCCCGGGGGTTGAGAGCGAGCGTTCAAGTTCCCGGAAACCTCCGACTAGTCACTCCTCCTAGGAGGTTCCTGTCATCCCGGCCTTTTATGTAAACACTAAGAGCTCAGATCCAAAGAAAAAGCCCATCGGTGCTTCCGCGTGCACTCTGCTGGCTGAGCACGCTCTTTTGCGTGTGGCATGCGTGTCAGCCCCAGTCAGGCCAGGCGGCCTCGTGCACCATGGGTCACGGGCTCGCCTGAGAGTTGGGGCGGTTCACGAAACCTTCCATCTGAAGTTCCCTGAACTCTCAGGCCTCCCCTTATTTAAACGCCACTGGGCGCGCATGCCAGGGCTGACTCCCGGGGCTTCGTCACGGCCACTCCGGCGCAGCTCTGCTGTGTGCTGGGTGCCCGGCACCGAGGGGCTTCGGCCACTGTCCTGCGTAACCGTCTTCCTTCTCGTCCTCGCCAGTGCTCCGTGAAGAACTGCCGCACGGCCTTCCACGTGACCTGCGCCTTCGACCGGGGCCTGGAGATGAAGACCATCTTGGCGGAGAACGATGAGGTCAAGTTCAAGTCCTACTGCCCCAAGCACAGCTCCCACAGGAAAGCCGAGGGGAGCCTCCCGGCGGGGGCCGCTCAGGAGAACGGGGGGCCCGAGTGCTCCCCCCGGAGCCCGCTGGAGCCCTTCGCCAGCCTGGAGCAGAAGCAGGAGGAGGCCCACCGGGTGAGTGTCCGGAAGCAGAAGCTGCAGCAGCTGGAGGACGCCTTCTACACCTTCGTCAACCTGCTGGACGTCGCCAGGGCCCTGCGGCTGCCTGAGGAGGTGGTGGACTTCCTGTACCAGTACTGGAAGCTGAAGAGGAAGGTCAACTTCAACAAGCCCCTCATCACCCCAAAGAGAGACGAAGAGGACAATCTAGCGAAGCGGGAGCAGGATGTCTTGTTTAGGAGGCTGCAGCTGTTCACGCACCTGCGGCAGGACCTGGAGAGGGTAATGATTGACACCGACACCTTGTAGTGACTTAGACAAGAGACTGCTCAGAGGCCACGCTTGCGCAGAGCCAGCGCGGCGGCCGGGCCCTCGCTCAGACCCTGTACACACTGCAGCATGAGGGTGTGTCCGTTCAGTGTCCCTGGGCTGGGAAGGTCACACAGGGGGCTTCTCTGCGACTTACTTTTAAATATTTCCCCATTAATCCCAGTATTGTTCTTCTGCAAGATCAAATGGGGTGTGTTTTCCCTCCATTCTAGAGCTAGAGTGATCAGAACCCCAGGAAAATGACCCAGGAAGGGACTGGCCCAGAATTGTTTGCAAACAGAAAACCAGTTAGAACAGACTTGCCTAATGGTGGGGCGGGCAGGGGGGTAAGATCTCTCGTTCAGCCTGGGACACACCGGGTGCTGGTCACGGTGGCTCTGAGAAGAGTGGGGGGCGCTGCCTCTGCCCCTATTCCTGGCTGGCTCGTGGGCCTCCTGTGCTGAGCGGCAGGCACGTTGTGGGTGCTGGCGCGTGTGCGAGCACTTACACACGTGTGTCTGCCACAGGTCCTGGCATTGAGGTGCTACGTCATCCCTGAGGCTGTGTGTATATATCACGTGTGCATGTGTGCGTCTGTGTCACATGTGTCTGGTGTGTCCTGTGTGGTTGTGGGGGTCCCGTCCCGCTCAGCACGCACAGTATCACTGCGCATTGCCGGGTGAGGCGGCTGTGGGCTGCCTGGGGCCATGGCCGCTTCCTTCAGCTGTGGCTGCTTTGTGCCTCCACCCATTACCTGGGGAATCCCAGGTGGACTTCCCTTCCTGCACAGGTATAATTAGGAGGGCTGTTTCCCCCAGGGCCTCCTGCTCCCGGTAGGTAGTTTCTGACCGAGGCTTGCTAATTGGAGACGCGTCCTAGAGCGCCTTCTGCGGCAGCTCCTGACATGAAATTCATTAGCGCACAGCTGGACTCTGCTTCTGGCCGGAAGCAGCCCGCATAGTGGAGAGGCCTGAAACAGGTAAAGCACCTCTCTGAGCTCCTGGCAGGAAGACATAGAGGCTGCCTCAGAGACCTTTGGAAAGGAGTGCAGGCCAAGCATAGGGTAAATGGATGTGTTGAACCCAAAGATGCAGATCTCCCAGCGGGACCTGCATGGCCCTGGGAGAGGTGGCATTTGGCGTGCAAGTGTTTTTAAGTGTTCATTGGAGACCTTGTCTGCACACAGCCCAGACCCAGGGCCAGCTCGTGACACCCCTTCCTGGAGCAGGTTAGGATTGGGGTCAGGCGAGGCCAGCAGGGGGGAGGAGGGCTGAGGCTCTCATGCTCCCACACGCCCCCTGGTGGCGAGTGTGCAGAAGACCTCACCTCCAACCGCAGGGATGTGTGGCGTTTTTGTTAAGAGGAGAAAGGGATTCTGAGGGATAAGCTGGAGCCCTGGCGAGGAGCCAGTACGTGACGACGCTGTCCTGGGTGCACCAGCCCGGAGTCAGATAGTCCTCAGGAGGGACGACGAGAAGTCTAATGTTTGGACTGTGTTTGTCTCACAATCACCACAAAATAAAAGTGTAGAAAATGTTTGTGGTGTACTAACTCTTCTCTCTGCTTAAGTTACTCAGATTAACACGGACTTATAATTAAATTCTAATCACCTTTTTGGAGTCATCACTGTTGCTTTTTAAGTAGAATGATGCCAATTATGTATGAGAAACGGGGAATAAATCAGGATTTCTGTGTGTGTGTGGCATTACTTACATTTACTTTAATAAAGAGCTTACCAGATTTTAGGGTATTTAGTGTCAGTTTAAAACGGGCTTATTATAATGAAAAATACATTTTCCAAAATGTGCCACGAGGCCTGTGATGGTGGGACTTTAGAAGATTAAACCTTTGCCGAGCCCCAGAGAGTCCCGAGGTTCCTTGTAATTATAAACAAGTATATCAGGCCAAAGGCTCATGAGAACAAATCATAAACGTATGCTCTCTTTGTTCTGCCTACTTCACACAGAACATCACAGCAGGCACACAGAACCAGGTACCGCCCGGGACAGCCAGGGCTAGTGGTCAGTCCCACTCTGACCCCTGAGCAGCCTTCATTAGAAATGCAAACAGCTGACGCACAATAATGGCAACTGCTCTTTTCTGCAAAGACACAGCCGGAGGCAGTGCACACCTGGGACCAGTTCTGGACCAGAAAGGATAGGGATGGCTTTCAGGAGGGGCTGGGAACCCACACCTTTAAGAAAACGTGATTGCTGGTGAGTGGTGGCTGGTCACGGCAAGTCCCCCAGGCACCTCCCCTCCCGAGAGGTTCTTCCCCCTCAATGTGGTTTGCTGAGTGCCTGCTGAGATAGACACGCTGCTTCTACATCAGGCGCATCCACGGGGGCTGGTCCTGGGACCTGCCCACTCAATGCCCAGTGGCATGGCCACCTATGAAACTGAAGCTGCAATTGTCCCTGAACAAAAGACACGTTCAGCTTTGGGGTGGCAAGCAGTGCTTGGGATTCAAGAAAACCCTGAAGCACTCTTGGGTTCCTGAAGGCAGTGGTTCTCAGAATGGCCCCCAGCCAGCAGCATTACCGCCAATTTTTGGGCCCCACTTCCGACTCCAGAATTCTGGGGTTAGGGGGCAGCATTCTGTGTAAGGAAACATACATACATACATAGATTTTAGAGAGAAAAATAGCTATTTGTCCCACTTCTTCATGCATTCATTGGTTGATTCTTATATGCGCCCGGGATTGAACCTGCAGCCTTGGCGAATCGGGGTGATGCTCTAACCAACTGAGCTACCCTGCCAGGGCCGCGAACACTGCATTTGATGAAAGCCTGACTCGGGTGTCACCTGGTGTGAGGGTGTCCGTGAGCTGGTGTTTTGGGGTCCCTCCTTGCTGGCCTGTTTGTGGGGAGTGTGCAAGAAGGGCCAGGCAGAGTCTGTTTTCAGGGCAGAGCCTCCGCTCGGCTGCACACACCGCGGCTGCCGGTGCACTGGTCCTGTGGGGAGTGTGTGCACCAGGTGCGCACCGTTTAGGGTGCTCGCTATTCTAAATAGCCAGGCCTGGGCTCTTCAGGGGCCAATTCATTCCAACTGACAGTGAGCCCGGCCTTTGCCTTTTGGGGTTGTAGTTGGATGTTTCTCATCAGAGGTCGTGGGGAAGAGAAGTGGGGATTTCCCAGTTAGCAGCCGGATGAGGCCTTCCCTGGGGAGTGGCCGAAACCCCTGAGATTAAATGTGAACGATACACAACGTTCCAGTCTCTGGCGCCCCAGGTCTCTGTTTCTGTGGATGGTTTTAGGGGAGAGATGTGTCTGTGCTGTGCATCCAGCTGGAACAGAAAAACCTGCCTCTCCTCCTAGAGCTAGGATCAATTCCCATTTCCGGAGGCCAGATTCCTCCTGTTTGTTTGCCGAAGGTTTTGAATCTGTGACCTCTCTCTAGGTCTTGCCTCTTCCTCTTTGAGCTTCCACTCTAATCTTCCCTGGGTGGACGATTGCTCGTGAACGAAAATAGCCTAGGAGCCACCTCTGTCCCCAGTTGGTCAGGGCCTGGGGGTCTGAGGCTGTGAGATGAAGAACCAAAATATTTACTCAGACAGAGCGGGACTTTCTTCTCAGGTCTTGAATGTTAAGATTTAGGAAGATGCCAGATACTCACCAGCTCCTGTAAATGCAGGAGCGAGTGAGCTGCCCCTCTGAGAGTCTCATGTCCTCTCACCTTGAATCCAACGGGGATCTTTGGGGCTTAGGATGGACTGAAGACGGGGGTGGTGCCTGCAGAAGCCGGTGCAGGCCTGTGTGTATGGCTGGTCCTCATCCTCGCTGAGGACCTTTGACCTCTTCTGTTTCAAGGCAGGCAGGGGGGAGGGATTGCCAAGCATAGGCAACGGGTTTTTAGGAGAGTTGGGCGGCTGATGGGGAATAGGGAGGACTGGGGACGCCTTGTCCACGTCCTCCTGCAGGAGGCCGGACCGTGTACTAGTATTCACTCAGCTGTGTTTTGAGATCTGTGCATTCAGGCCCCTGGAGTCTGGTCAGGTTTACCAATAGGTTTTAGGGCTGAAGAGTTGAAGGGGGTTTATTGACAAATCCTTTGTTTCGTTTCTGTGTTGACTGATCCCCGGTGGCTTAGGACTGAGTCTGTGTTGGTTAGCTAGTTCTGAGTGTGTGCACGTGATCCCAGGGGGTCGAGCGTCAGGTACAGAGTGGACCTGGGTCTTTTCAGTTCTTTACAAATGAGTCAGGAACAGGGCAGCGTCCATCTCTCAAGCATGACTCAGCTGGATGTCATGTTCTGTATGCGCATCTGCTGCCTGGGAAGCTCCAGGCGGGTTAGTGCCAACTGTCTGCGGGATTCACTTGGGTCCTGGGAGACCACAGGTCTTCTGGTGAGCCTTGTGCAGGGGATGGGTTTCTCTTCTGATTGCCCTTGACCCTGTGTTGACCTCACGTCCCCTTCAGGAGGTGCTGGGTGAAGTGCAGCACAGGGGCTTCACCTGCAGGTGCTGGGGCAGGTCCTGGGAGAGCGTGGCTGGTCCTCCCGGGCCCAGCGGCCTTCTCTCTGCTGCGATGAGTCTCGGACTGGGTGTGGTGGAGGCGGCTCGGGACTTTGGTGGGATCCTTAGGTGCCCCTCCCACCATCTCATCCTGTGTGGAGGGGTGTATATGGTATCCTTGTTAGCAGCCCCAATGAGATAAGAGATTGGATAACGTATATAAAGTACATTTTGATTTCAGATGTCACTCAAGGCCCTAGTAGGACAGTTTTATCTCAGGTAAAAACAAAAACAAAAAACACCCACCAAAGTACTGTTACAATGCATTGCTTACTTAGAATCTTTATTCTCTACATTCTAGGTTCGGAACCTCACTTACATGGTGACCCGCAGGGAAAAGATTAAGCGATCTGTGTGCAAAGTCCAGGAACAGATATTCAATCTTTACACTAAGCTCTTGGAGCAAGAAAGAGTTTCAGGTATGCATCAGCCTCGCAGCTCCGGCGGCAGGCGGGGCTGCAAGCCTAACGCTCTGCTGAGGAAAGCAAGAGTAGTTCCTTTCATTTCCTTGTATCCTACAGGATAACCTCAGAAGCACAGACTTGCATACTAAAGGAGATCTTTAAGCATCTGAGGCACGGGGTCCAGGGGAAAGGGTGAAGGATTTGGCCTCAAATATGGGTCACATCCTTTATCCTCTGCTTCTGGGCCAAATAAGCAAGTCTCCAGTTTTCCCAGCTGCCCCATTTCCTCATACGTAACTTGAGGACGGTATCACCAGCTACTGCCCGGGAACTGTTATAAGGCTCAAATGAAAGAGTAACTTCTCTATATTGCAAAGCACTTGATAAATGTAAGGCATGGTCATGGGGAGACCTAAAAAGATGGCTGGGCTACCTAGCCTGGCACCTGACTGTAGCACATGCTCAGTGTATCTTAAGACTGTGCTCGAGGCGTATGCCTCTGTTTAGAAAACATTTCCAGTGGACTTCTTTTGGTGTTAAGGGGAATTTGCATCTTTTGGAGATTCAGCACCAAGTATGTATGCATTTCGTGCCTTCAGTTTTACATTGCTCTGGGCTAACCAAAGGGGAAAAGGAAAAACCACGGCGATCACTTGGAGATCAAATACACGGTTGGGCCCAAACCTCCCTGGGACGCTGTTGGTCCGTGGAAGCCGTCGGGTCCAGAACCAAAATTGCCTTTTGGCGCTAAGGGTCTGTGCGCATCAACGCCGGGAAGCAGGGTTAGCAGGCTTCCCGAAAAGGCGATGTGCCGAGCGTGGGTCTGGCAGAATCACGAGCCCCGGGCACAGGGAGCTCTGAGGTGAGCTCGTCTTGTCTGTGCCCGTCTGCCCTTTAAAGTTACAGCACCAGCAGCTGAAATGCTTGCATTGCACTGAGTCGCGGCTGGCTCGCTGTAGATTATTCTGACACGTGGAAACAAGGATGTTGATACGCCCGATAGTGTTGAAATTCGAATTCTGATTTACCCCAAACCAACCAGATAAATGTGGCCAGAGTGCAGAGGCCCTCACATGGCGGCGTTTTGTGCAGTGGCGTTCGTTAGAGTTTGAGGAGGTGCCGTAGGAGCTGCGCCCTCGTTTCTATCTATTGGCCTCTGGTAGGTCGGTTTCCCTGTCGCGGGCCGGGGCTGACCCTGTTAGCGGGAAGTGAGGACTTGCTGTCAAGTGGTCGATGGAAGAAAGAGAAAAAGCCTACGGAGTATTAAGTGGCATTCTTGAAGTAATACATAACTTTAATGGCATTAACTTACTAATATTATCTTAGATTTTTTTTTCTTGAGGAATATATCAAGCTAAACCAGACTTTTAACATAAAATTTTCTAGGTAGGGTGTCATAAGTAATAGTTCCATTCAGATCCTTTAAAACGGGCTTCTGTCTCTTCAGTGACTGTCTGCACAGAGTTTTCCTCCCGGGAAGCAGACAGATCGCCGTCCCTACCCGAGTTGGAGGTTGGAGGGAGGCCGCGCCTGAGGGCGCTGGGGCCTTTCTGTGACTTTTGCTAAATTGTTGTTTAGAGAGAAGGAGCTGTAAAGAGCATGTGGGCCCGATTTCACCGGGTCATTTTTCACGGGTGTTGCCGGCAGCTCTCTGCATTTCCCGGCTGAGGTTTTTCCGTGGCTGAGTGACTGAGACCCTGGGCCAGGTGAGGATGTTCGTGTAACAGCTGTAATGCTTCCCTCCACGCGCAAATCCAGCTGCTGCTGCAGACAGGGCCCCCATCTGCCCTCCCCACCACACCAGCAGGAAGGGCTGAGCGCAGCATGTGGTCCCCGTGGGAGCCGCAGCCGGTGCGGGGCACACCCAGGGCCGTTGTCTCTCCTTTTCCAGTGTTAGACTCATGGGCGCTGCCTCTGCCAGCCCATCTCCTGCCCTGGGCATCATGTGGTCCCAAGTGAGGCAGCGTGGAGGCCCGTGACTTTCGCGTGTCGCTCAGGGGCCACGGCTCGGGTCTGCTGTGAGTGACTGCAGGCGGGCGGGGCTGCTCTGCTGGATGAGTGTCCCCGTGGAGACGCTGCCTGTAGAGGTCATGTGTCGGAGACTCTTGAGAGACGAGATTCCAGGTCAAGTAGAGAGAATCCGAGTCAGAAAACGCCTCCCCCTTCCCCCTTACTCTGTTTCCCCCAAGAGGTGAGAAAGCCACCGATGTGGCATGGAGGTGGACCCTAACCTTTGATGCTTGAGAAACAGGCACGTCCAAGCCTGCAGATTGTAAGCACCCTCGCCCTCGGGTGGTGGCGCTCTGTGTTTAGAGTCGCTGGCTCTGCTCCGTCTTGCGCTTGGTCCGTGTCTGCTCAGCAGTAGGTTCCTACTGGTGGAACCCAATTTCCTGCTGGTCCTCACCCCACAGGAGACAGAAACCCAAATTGGCTCTGAGGCCCTGGCAGGAACGTGGCCCTTCGGATGAACTCACCCAGCATTTCTCAGACTGAGGGTTAGGGCTCCGTGGGTGGTGAGAGGAGTTGAGTAGTTCAGTGGTGAGCAAACTCATTAGTCAACAGAGCCAAATATCAACAGTACAATGATTGAAATTTCTGTTGAGAGCCAAATTTCTTAAACGTCTTCTAACGCCACTTCTTCAAAATACTTGCCCAGGCTGTGGTATTTTGTGGCAAAGCCACACTCAAGGGGCCAAGAGCCGCATGTGGCTCGAGAGCCGCAGTTTGCCGACCACTGGAGTAGTCAGTCCATCACTAGCTTTAAAAACAAGTGAAACAGAAAAGGTCAGTGCATATCAGATGATGAAGGACAGTAAGACTTCAGGAAAAGTGGGCTTTTACTGAGTAATGTGAAATTTAGTTCTGTGATTTGCATGAAAAATGTTTGAAAAAGACCAATTTAACTTATTTGGGTTACATTTCAGTTTAATCCCACGAATGGGTTTTACATCTAATAGTAAACATTTAAAAACCATTTGCTATGTGTCTGGGATGCGTTTAAACGCCTTCCCTTACTCATTTCACAGCTCCCGCATTTCCCGCATCCCAGCCCCGGGAGGCCACGCTTCCGGGAGGAACCGTGGGAGCACAGTCTTGCCTTAGCCCAGTGCTCAGCAAACTGCGGCTCGCGAGCTGCAGTTTGTCACTCCGTTGACTAATGAGTTTGCTGACCACTGCTTTACCTTACTTAGCCTTGTTGGGAGACAGCGCCCCTCCACCCCCACCCCCAAACCCCCTTTGAAATCAGCTCAGCTGTTGTGTCCAAGGACATTGCGTTCCTTGGAAAGATGCTGCTCCGTGGAAACCTCTGTGCCTTTGGCTGTCTGGAAAAGGCAGCCTGCTGGTGTGGCGGCTCCAGGGCTGCCTCCCCGGCCTCCCCGGCCAGGACACTTTCCTCTGAGTTTCACAACGGGGGTCGCGCCGCGGGTCTGGGATCGCCCGACGCGGACTTGCTTTTGCTGTAACTTCTCCTCCTCTGCTTCTCCGCCACAGGTGTGCCTTCGGCGTCCTGCTCCGCCGCCTCCCTGGAAAGCATGCTTTTGTTCAACAGCCCTTCGGTGGGCCCCGACGCCCCCAAGATCGAGGACCTCAAGTGGCACTCGGCCTTCTTCCGGAAGCAGATGGGCACCTCCCTGGGCCGCTCCCTGAAGAAGCCGCACCCGCGAGCCCTGCTGCAGAGCAGCCCGGGCCGCAGCGGCAAGGCCCCGCACAGGGCGGGGGCGGGGGTCCCCGAGAGCTTGCTGAGCTTTGACAAGACCTTTGGCGACGCCCGGCTCCTGTCCGCACAGCAGAGAAATGGGGCGATGGTGCCGGACCCCGGGAGCAGGAGGGACCACCGCTTCCATTGTGACCCCGGTAAGGGGGACGGGAAGGACAGGCCTTTCAAACACAAGCCTCTCAGGTCCACGGACGTGTCCCAGCGGCATCTGGACCCCGCGAGGGCCGCAGCTTCCTCTGCGGGGGCGCCGGGCGCTCGGAGAGAGGGGTTGCCCAAGTGCAATGGCTCCCTGATGCGGGGGAGCTACAACCAGACTGCAGCCAAAGTGCCTACCACGCCCGCCAGCCCAGGGAAGAACTGGGGGGGCTTCCGGATTCCAAAGAAGGGGGAGCGGCCGCCGCAGGAGGCCCCATCCCCCGGGGGCGCCTGCCACCCGCACGCCGACTACCCCTACCTGGGCCTGGCCCACGGGCCCACCAGGGAGAGGGCGAAAAGCAAACTGAAGTCGGACACCGAGAGCGACGGCTACGCCCCCGACGTGGAGATGAGCGACTCGGAGAGCGAGGCCTCAGAGAAGAAGTGCATCCCCGCCGGCAGCGCCATGGCCCGGAGGACAGACTTCATCCACAGGAGCATCCTGGCCTCCTGATGCGCCCCGCCGCCGGCTCCGGAGCCACGCACACATTTACTTGCAATTCAGAGGGATTTTTTTCAGTCATTTATAAATCGTGAGAAGTGTGTGTTATTTGCAACTTGTTGAGGAAACACGTAGGTTGTAACTGCAGGGCAGGGCGGAGACTAGCAGCTTAATGAAACACTAAACTGAGAATGAGTGCAGTGCGTTTCTAAAGAGGGAGAGGCCTACAGAAGCCTCATGAGTTTTTATTGCTCTGTATTCTTCCCAAAGCACAAACTCTTGGTTACCCGACTACACGGAATCAGATATGGTTCCAGACACCCTCACGTACCGTTTACTAGCCCATACCTTACTTTCCAGGAGGTGGCGGATTTGAAACCATGCTCGCCGTTGGCCCCAGTCTGTTCTTGTGGCATGGCAGCCTGCAGGCAGCAGCTCCGAGGCTTGAGGAACTCGAGGGGACTTCTGTGCAAATGTCCCAGATGGGAGAAGTGTTGAAGGTCACCCCTGGAGAACCTGCGGGGGGGTGGGGGGGGGAGGGGGGGGCAGGGCTGCTGCAGCTGGAATGGAAGGGAATGTGGTCCTCAGCCTGCAGCCCTGGGAGGGGGATGGAGGGGAATGGTGCAGAGCAGGTCACTGGGAAGTTCTGTCTGTGAGAGAGGGCAGCTGTGGTCCCATTTACCGTCCTCTTGGCACTCTGTCCCTAACTGCTTGCTGTCTGCGGGCCAGCCGGGGCAGGGTTCCCTAGCCATTGGCAATCCCTGGTCCGCTGGCCTCCAACAATACAGTAGTCATTCACGTTCAAACGATGAACTTCCAGACTTGGGTGACTCATACTTCCCAGGGTCCCCAACTGGAACAGATTCCTTAAGAACAAGGAAAAAAGGAAAAGGAAAAGGAAAAAAAAAGCAAAAAAAAAAAAAAAAAAGCGTGAAATAGGCTATATTTTAGAAATAATAGAAAGGCAATAAGTTGTGATAACCTCTTACCATTGACCAAGTTTCTACAGGAAAGAGTTTTAAGTGTAGTAGGTTTTTTTCTGGAGTCAGTTCTAGGCTCTGATTCGTAACTTGGACTTCCTAATTGCAAATGGCAATAACTCGTAAGTTATCAGCAATAATAAACTTAGCATTAATTTGAGTACAATGTTCTGTTCCTGCACTGGCTGCAGTGCGTATGTGTTAAGACAATGGATAGTGTTAAGGTCCTGTTCATTTTCTTTGGAATTCAATGTAGTTGTGCATCAAACTTGAGAAGGAAAGTTTAAATAGCAATGAGACTTAGAATTATGGGCACTGTTGACTAATGAGCCCAACTTCCCTAAATTGCCCCTTAGTTTGCTGGTGTTGGTATTCAGATTCCTGGTTCATTTATACATCTGTTTCCACATGGCAGGGACATTCTGATACTTGATGAATAATGGTTTGAGTCCTGCGGTTAACTTTCAAGTCTTCCAGAGGATTGATTGTCAACAACAAACAAGTTTTATTGAATTCCATCTTGCTATGCAAGTTTTGTCAGATGATCAAATAGTGGATCGGATGCATCCCCATTGTGTGTAGGACATTTTCAGACCAAGTCTTAAGCTTTTTGAATACATTGTAGTAGCTAATTCAGGAGAGGGGAAAGGATGGCCCAGGTTTAGATGGACTATTTTTGAGCTCGGAGGCTCATTTTGAAAGACTGTTGTCCAGATAAGCTGTTGCTGCAGATAGAAGTTTCTTACAAATCCAAGTTGTACTTTCACTCATAGCCTAATATAAAAGTCAGACTTTTTGCATAGGAGCAGAAACCTTTTGCTGAGCACAGAAGGTGGACTCTACCCAGTTACCTTTGGACTACAGTGACAGCTCTGGTGAGAGTTAGAGGATATGGATTTGTCAAGCCATAGAAAGAAAACCTAAATTCTAGTAAGCGTATGACCTCTCACCATTTTAAGAGGTTCCAGATTCATTTGCACTATTAGGAATGCTAGTTTTGTGCAAAAATAATGCCTTACCTATTTCCCCCCACATTTAGGTTGAAAAGCTTTCAAATGTTTCAAGTTATGCTGAACCAAAAAGAAAAAAAAATCAACAAAAACATAAAACAAAAAAATAAAAAAAAATAGCCCAAGGAAAACAAGACACACAAAATATAAAAAGCCCACTTTTAATTTCTGCTTTGAGATGCAAATGGCTAGAGCACGGTTTCTCCAGTGTAAGGATAGCTCTGTAGGTCAGTTTTCTGTCCTGCTGGGATGTCTGTGAGGCCACCAGCAGCAGCAACCCCCACCCCCGCCCCCATGTACACTTCTTAGTGTGGGACCTACCATTTGCTTGTTTCTTTTTTTTTAAGCTTTATCTTTCCTTGTGCACCCTGATCAAGAAATATCTTTGATTATGATCAATGTATTATGTCAAAATGTAGGCTAGTTAAACTTCTGTAAAGTCGCCTGGAATGTCATTTGTTAGGTTATGAACACAAAATCGCAATGAAGGGTTCTATGTGTTGTGTACAAATCTTAATTATTTTCAAATGGACAAACTTGTCATTACATTTGTAACCTTGTACAGAGGATTTTTCACTATGTGCCTAGCTTGGTGTCCATTCAGCTAAAATTGAAAAAAAAAAAAGGTGCATGAAGAGTTACAAATCAGAAATTAAAGTATATGTAGAGATGACTATTTTATATGACATGGCCCAATCCTGTATTTATTTCTACCCCCTTTTTGAAAGTATTTATAAAACTAGTTGAGGACAGCTGTATTTTTTTGTTGGACTATTTAGTAGAATTTGTGCCTTTTGTCTGTATGTGAATAAATGCTGTACATTTTTGCAGTACATCTTAAGTGTCTTCTAAAATCTGCTGTTGCTAAATGTTTAAAGATGTACAAGATTTAGTCCTCAATTGGTGTGTAGCAGTGTGTCCTGGCTTAGATGATGAGTACAAACTGTAGGGAATAGGACAAGAGGTGGACACGGCGCGGGGGGGTGGGGGGGCACTCTCTGCTCAGCTCTGATGCAGACACTAAAAGATGGTCAGTTTGATTTTTGTCTTCTCTACCTCAATGGAGTTCCTTCTGAAACACAATTTTAGCTCTGAAAACAACTAGTTGTTGAAGCAACTTAAAACTTAAGGGTCGGAGAGACTGGTGACATGACCTTGGCTAGACCGCCTAACCCAGTGTTCGGCAAACTCTCATTAGTCAACAGAGCAGCACACAGGCTCAAGGGCTGCATGTGGCTTGTGAGCCACAGTTTGCCGACCACTGGCCAGGCCTTTATGAGCCTCAATTTCCCCTTCTGTGAGAAGAGGGTAACATCCTACAGTATGACTGGGGTTACTGTGATACTTCAAGTCCATGCAGTAACTTAGGTAAAGCTGTAGAAGGATTTAGTAGCTGGGAGGCTATTTTTAAGATTAGGAACAAGATCTTTTTCCAACATATTGTTGACTGGTGAGCATTCTGAGGCATAAAAAAAAAAAAAAGTTATTCCTGAGTGACAGGAAGATTGCTTATAAGGCTCTTTAAAAAGATAACTTTTAAGAGCACAGTTTTATTAAACACATTCTTAGGTATTATCTGCATTCTACAAAGACGTGGCTTCGGCCCCACTTCAATATGAGCTCGGTACTCTCCCTGCTGGAAGCAGCCTTGTCCCCAGACGCAGGAATTTGCATCACTCAGCGCAGTTTTCCGTGTTGGGGCAGCCAAGCCGATGTGGGTGGTGCATCCTGCCCCAGGCTGGGGTGCACAGGAGCCACACCAGGGTAGTGCTACTGCCCTCATTTATAATTTTTGTAGTGATTTGGTCAGTGTTTTCTTTTTTATAAACATGAATTGTTCATATATTTGGCTAGAAGTTAATTTCTCCTTGTTCCTCCTTAGTGACTTGTTTACTTCCAAGTTGCTTGCTCTGTAAGGCCCCAGAGAGAAAGAACTGGGATTCTTCCTACAGGGTCTTCAAGTTGAATAACTACAATAGCTCTCCAGGGAAATTAAGTCTCCGGCCTGGGGGCCGCAGGAAGGGTTTAGCCGTGGCAGTTCTGAGACGTGAGGGGGAATGCGGACTCGGGGCCTGTGCTTCTGTGCCCACCCAGATCTTAGAGAATGGTTTCTACCTTTGAAAGTCGTCATCAGCAGCAAACTTGGCAATTCAAGAGTGCAGGAGGATTTCTCTTTATTGCTCACAACTGCATCGGTGATGTGGCCTGGTCTGGGGAGAGCAGGAGAGCTTGGACTGTCTGGCTTCAGCTGCTCTCTCCACGGCTGAGTCCACACCTGCACTCAGTGCCTTTCCTCGGGATGTAGGCAGGTGCTAGGGATTTCAGAACTCATCCTTTTATATCCTGCCTTAGAGACGGTAGCTCAAGCCTGGAACCTGGGAGTGTGAGTCCTTCCTTCCACTCCCACGGCCAAGTCGTAGATCTGTGGATCACACTTAGCAGTATCTCCTCAGCATTTTTCACTTCTCTTAATCCCAGTACCACGTGCCACGTTGCTCAAACTGCACCAATTCTTGCCTGGGTTATTGCAGCTGCCTCTTGTTTCCTTCACTCAAGTCTTGCTGAAATTAATCCCTCCTCCCCCTCAATCAGCTGCAGCTTTGCCAACGCCATCTCCATAGTGATAGCTGGTGCAATTAAAAGCTGATGTTGTCATTCTGTGCATAGCCTTCAGGAGATCTCCAGACTCCTGCAGATACACGGGCTTTCACAGAGCAGGCACTGGGCTATTTTATGGATAATGACTGTTTATGCCTCACAGGTGAGGTAAGTGTTATCTAATTTGCAGATGAGAAAACTGAGGCACAAAAGTCAAGTTAATTGCTCGAGGTCTGTAGGTGGTAGAGCTGGGAGTCAGTCAATCCCTCGAGCTCGGCTGCCTCACAGAATATAAAAATAGTACCCATAAGGAGCTCTGGTGTTCCTGAGTGTGCTGGGGATTACACCTGGGAACTTCAGGTTAATGAATTTCTGTGAAGTAAAGCTGATAATCATGGTCTGAAACCTTACGTCAATGTCCTGGCTGAATGACTCTGAACATAACCTAATGGATAATGGTTGATACAGCCAGCTTGTGGTCATCCTTGCTTTCTTCTAGGGAGAATGAAATTAGTTTATGTGGCGTCATATACATCCATGTAGCGAGCAAACATACACATTTTCCGATAAAATATGTGCATCTATGAGCAAAGAAAAGAGCATTGCTATCAGCAACTCAGTCACAATTCTCCATATCCCGACACTTCCCTGGAAAGTTAGAGTTATTTAGAGCCACACAGTTTCTTTTTCCTTTTTAAAAAAAATTAAAAAATATATTTTATTGATTTTTTATTTTTTTTACAGAGAGGAAGGGAGAAGGATAGAGAGTCAGGAACATCAATGAGAGAGAAACACTGATCAGCTGCCTCCTGCACACCTCCTACTGGGGATGTGCCTGAAATCAAGGTACATGCCCTTGACTGAAAGCAAACCTGGGACCTTTCAGTCCACAGGCCGATGCTCTATCCACTGAGCCAAACCATTTAGGGCAAGAATCACACAGTTTCTTGATGATGAATCTAGAATTAGGACTAATGTCCAAAAACTTTAAATTGATGCTGTCAAACCTTCAAATCATTATTTTTGTGATAGAAGATATAATAAATCCAGTTAATTTTTCAAATAAGCTAAGCAATGATTTGTCAAATAACCAAGATAAAAAATTTTTGTCTAATTAAACAGCAAAGATTTTTAAAAAGTACTGTCATTCCTAATTAGCACTAATATATCTTGATATTCTCACTACTACTCAGCTTATATCTGGCTGAATTTTAAGTGGTACATTTATAATTATGGATTAATTATGGCTATTTTACCCACTCATCTGGCTGAAGGTTCTAATCCCGGGAATGTGTCTAACTACCGGCGTGGCCTTCCCTCTCCCGCGCCGCAGCCTCGGGCCAGGTCCTCCTTGCCTTGCTCCTTTCAGCCCCGCGCCAGCCGCACTGAATTGCTGAGCTGCTTTTTCCTATCAGATGCTTGTGATCATGTCTTTGCCTCTACTAGTCCCAGGTACCAAATTTTGACACAGGAAATCATACAATATTGTATCAACCACTTTACAATTGCTAAACAAAATTTAACATATTTATGATTTTTGGTAGACGCTTCTTAGTGATTTTTACCACCCATTATAGAAAAAAACAAATCCCACTATAAATGAAGTTTTCTCTGTAATGCATGTTAATTAGATGACCAAAAAGGCTTTTTGGGTTGGTCAGAAAAGGTAAAAAGGAAAGAAGTGGGCTCAGTTCAGGTTTGTTATGACAGGGTTGATGAACGAAAAAGTGGAAGTAGAACTTTTCAAACCCTGATTTGCACCCATATTGCCCATCAAGAACCCGATCCTTGAACTGAGGCGGGCACACTGATGGGTGGTGAGTAACCAGCGTGGAGGGCACTGGTAGAAGTTACGTGAAGTCTAGGACGAGCAAGTCCAGGATGTGGCCCAGGTGAACTCCATCCCGGGGCATCAGAGAATGAGGAAGGCGACTGCCCAGTCCGTCAGCAAATAGGAGAGAGGTCAAAGGTGTGGCTTCTGTGGCCCTGCAGATGCCCCCGGTGTCTGGTATGGGAGAGGCCGGTGTGAAACCTCAGAGCCACTTGCCCACTTTTGACCCAGAGCAAGTTGGTTAACTCCCATCATGCTTTCTATCTTAGAAAATGGAATAATATCTCCTTCGCAAGGTTGTTGTATTATATGAGCTAATAAATGCAAAATGTTAGCACAGTGTCTTGTGTGTGTGTGATAGGCGCTCAATAAACAGGCATCAATATAGATCAGCATGTTTACTGTAAACCCACAGAAGGAGTCTCTATGAATTCTTTTGGTTATTTATAGAAAGGTGATTATAGCTTCTCTCTTTTTAGGTAAAAAGAGATGCTAGTCTCATGTTTTTAATCTTCACAGATATGTGTTAACAGATTTCCTTATATATCACATTATGCTCTAATGGTTTTTTATTCTTTCAAAAAAGGTGAAAATATTGAATGAAAATTTCCATGATGCCTTATTAAAGGGCTGAAAGGGCTTTGGAAAAGAACAAGCAGTAATAACTAGGAACTCTGTTGAGTGCTGAGGTTACAGGGATACCTCGAGGAGGCTGCAGCCTGCCGGGGTGGAGAGGACCTTAAAGGAAAAACTCAGAGTTAGTGACGAGCCTCGGTGAGCGCTGTGGAGAAACGCTACAGCACACTCTACGAGCAACACGGCAGCCTCCCCAGACTGAGTGGCACCTGAAGAATGTGCACACGTCGAGGCGTGAACACAGCCCTGTGTGGGGAGAGGACGACATGGTGATGGGAGTAAAAGGCAATGTCAGGGTGAGGGCAGGAGAGGAGGGATGAGGGGGAGTCAGCCCAGCACGCAAGGCCCAGGGCCAGCTTCTCCGCACCACGGCCTCAACTCTCAGCTCCACCAAAGACCCCATGTCATCCTGGTTAGTCAGCATCAGTCCTAAACTTCCCACTGCGGGCTGAGTATCGAGACACAAATGTTTCAGTGTCACCTCAAACTCAAGGCGCCAACTTTTATCTGAACCACCGCAGGTCTCCCAGCTTGCTGTCCAGAGCACACCTATCTGCCCCACTCCCACCAGGAGCGGAGAGAGGCCACGAAATCTGCAGTCCCAGGAGACCACGCACCGCAGCCTCAGGACCAAGTCCACCTGATCGCTGCTGCTCAAAACCTCCCACACCCCCCAAATCCTATCGTCAGCATTTGATATATCCGGAAATCTTGTAAGTGAAAAACAGAATCACTACAGTTAGATATTAAAATACATGACAGCATCATTTTAGAACACATAATTTATTACATTTACGAGTTCATAATAAAATAGATACTTGGGAACCTTAAAAATGAGTTAGAAGTAACAATCTGAAGTAAAATTCTCAATCCTTGGAAACGGAAATATTAAAAATTTAGCATTTTCTTGAAATTTCTTTCTCATGATTAGCATAGTCTACAAGTGGTTATGCTCTTCCAAAGGAGGAGGTGGGGGTCAGACAACAGACACACGGGTGAGGCAATGAGGATTTCTCAGCCGCTTTATTCTCCACTGAAGCCCGAGCTGGTTGTTTCCTTTACTCCCAGGAAGCTGCCACTGTCCTGCTTCCCAATAACCCTCAAAAACAATGGTGAACGCGCATGCCCGGTGGCAGGGCCTTCGCCCTTCTCAGCAGGTTTTCCCATTCAACCTCCTAGTGCAGCAGCTTCCCCCTCTAAGCCTGGGGGTGAACTACGGGCCTTTTTAGATATTTTCCAGGTTCATCATGGAGGCTGCTTTTCTTCTCTGCACTGTAACCACACTGAGCTGCAAGTGAAACGAACAATCAGTAAGCAGTCACTTTCCTATGGAAAGTCTTGGGGGAATTTTCCACGCAGTGTAACCCGCCACAACTTACAGTCATTGAACATAATCTTCTTGGAGGGGGTCTTGAGAGAGGTCGCCCTCTGTGCTCACTTCTATTTTATTCCCAGGACACTTAAGTGTTTGCATCACACTAGACATACAAGCCAAATACGACATCCCACAGCTCAGTGACATCCTGAGAATTCCAAGACATATTCCACAGATGGAGGAAGAACAGCCAGAGAAAAGGAAACTGGGAAAGTGGCTAATATACTAAGTGTAAGCCAGCACATGGCTGGGCTGATAATAAAGAGATGATAGGTCACAGTAAGAAAAGTCTAATAGGAAAATAATCTCTAAATATTAATTGGACTTGATTAAAATATGGAATATTCACATAGTAAAAAAACACCTAACAATGCAAAAAAACAAAACAAAAAAACAAACAAACAAAAAGTAGGACATAGTATAAAGGAAGTCTTCCCACCACTGTACTATTTCCATAGCCTTCCTTCCAGATTCAACCACTGTTTCCAGTTCCTACGCTTCTTCCCTGAAATAGTCTAAATGGGGTTAGGTATATGCATACATTTCCTCACCCTTTTTTATTTAGAAAACTAGAGACCTGGTGCATGAAATTCATGCATGGAGGTGTATGTTCTTCAGCCCAGCCTGCACCCTCTCTAATCTGGATCCCTTGAGGGATGTCCAACTGCCCATGACCAGGCCAACAAAGGGGATATAGAAAAATGGGCAGTTGGACATCCCTCTCACAATCCACAACTGCTGGCTCCCAACTGCTCACCTGCCTGTCTTCCTCATGAACCCTAACTGCTTCTGCTTGCCAGTCTGATCACCCCTAACCACTCCCCTGCCAGCCTCATTGATGCCTAACAGCTCCCCTGCCAGCCTGATTGCCCCTAACTGCCCTCCCCTGCAGACCTGGTCACCTCTAACTGCCCTTCTCTGCAGGCTTGATCATCCCTAACTGCCCTCCCTTGCAGGCATGGTCCCTCCCAACTGCCCTCCCCTGCTAGCCTGATTGCCCACAACTGCCCTCCCTTGCAGGCCTTGTCCAGCCCAACTGCCTTCCCCTGCTGGCCATCTTGTGGTGGCCATCTTGTGTCCACATGGGGGCAGGATCTTTGACCACATGGGAGCAGTCATCTCATGTGTTGAAGTGATGGTCAATTTGTATATTACTCTTTTATTAGATAGGATAGAGGCCTGGTGTATGGGTGGGGGCTGGCTGGTTTGCCCTGAAGCATGTTCTGGATCAGGATGGGATTCCCTTGGGGTATGGGGCGGCCTGGGTGAGGGGCCTGTGATGGTTTGCAGGATGGCCACACCTCCCAGCAACCCAAGGGGAGGCCCTGGTATCTAAGATTTATTTACCTTCTACAATTGAAACTTTATAGCCTTCCAGCAGAGGCCAGGATGGGCAGAAAGCTTGTCTTCCTCCATTACTGGAGAAACCCAAGCCTCCTGCTCGCTCTGTGGCTGCCGCCATTTTTGTAGGGATTTATTTATGTTCTATAAATGAAACTTTGTAGCTTTAAGTAAAGTCCAGGGCTGGCCAGGGTGTGCACGAAGATTGGCTTCCTCCAATGCTGGGGAAACCCAAGCCTTCTGCTCGCTCCATGGCTGCAGCCATCTTGGTTGGGTTAATTTGCATACTCACTCCTGATTGGCTTGTGGATGTGGCTCATGGGTGTAGTGGAGGTATGTTCAACTTGCATATTACTCTTTTATTAGATAGGACGGTAAAGTATGATGCAGACTTTTCATCATCTTCTTCTTTTTTTTTTTTTCTTGCTACAATGCTCCCATATTATTTTCTTAAAAATGCTTCCATATTATTTTCTTACTAAAGGCCTAGTACTGCCGAAACTAGTTTGGCTCAGTGGATAGAGCATTGGCCTGTGGACTAAGGGGTCCCAGATTCAATTCTGGTCAAGGGCATGTGCCTTGGTTGTGGGCACGTCCCCAGTGGGGGGTGTGCAGGAGGCAGTTGATTGATGTTTCTCTCTCATCAATGTTTCTGGCTTTCTGTCCCTCTCCCTTCCTCTCTGTAAAAAAAAAAAAAAATATATATATATATATATATATATATATATTTTAAATAAAGGCCCAGTGCATGAAATTCATATATGGGGTGGGGGGGCCCTCAGGCCAGCTTGCATCCTCTCCAATCTGGGACATCCCTCTCACAATCCTGGACTGCTAGCTCCTAATTGCTCACTTGCCTGCCTGCCTTGTCACCTCTTATTGCCTCCCCTGCTGGCCTGGTTGTCCCCAAATGTCCCCCCTCTGTCGGCCTGGTTGCCCCATGCAGTCTGCTTGTTTAGTTGTTTGGTTGTCCCTCACTATCCCCCCTGCTGGCCTGGTTGTGGGCAGCCATCTTGTGAGGGCGTGAAGGTCAATTTGCATATCACCTCTTTATTATATGGGATTTTTTATTAATCCTCATCTGAGGATATTTTTCCATCGATTTTCAGAGAGAGAGTGGAAGGGAAGGGGAGAGGCAGAGAGAGAGAAACGATGATGTGAGAGAGACACATTGGTTGCGCACACACTCCAACCAGGACTAGGCATTGAGCCTACAACTGAGGTACATGCCCTTGACCAATAATGAACCTGGGACCCTTCAGTCCGTAGGCGAATGCTCTATCCATTGAGTCAAACCAGCTGAAGCGAAATGGTTTCCGATTAGATCTATTTTATTCTTTGCTAGCTGCTAACTTTCTATAATTTAGCTGGTTTTCTGTTGATGGACATTTAGATATTTTTAATATTTTAAAAGGATGAGCAATGCTGCAGTTAGGATTTTTCATGCTTCTGTGAACAGCTGTGCCCAGGGGCAGAATACAATCTTAGGAACGCTGGGTCCTGGGTTATGTACATCTACAGCCTGGGAGAGATCCTGCCTAACAGGGCTCACTGCACCAATAGCCACTGCCACCAATGATGTGTGAACTGTAGTCACTCTTCATATGCATTCACGACATTAGCCTCTTGGTCATGTACTTGTTGCACATACTTTCCTCAGTCATGCCTCCATGGCTCTTTTTAATGAAGAAATCTGAAATGTGACATTGTCACATTTATTGATTTCTTTCTTAGTTTCTAGGTTTTGTGTTCTTGCAGAGAAAGGCTGCACCGCCCTGACTTCTAAGACACGGCAGTCACGGCACATGGTGACTTGGAACACGTGGCCACAGTATTGGCCGGGGAGGCGCCAGGACACCGGAGGAGCAGGATCGGGACCGGCTGAGTCAGGACTGAAGGGCTCTCCCTGGACCCAGCACAGGGCGGGGCTGCACTGGCGAGTACAGACAAGGGCCTCTCAATGCCATCACTGCGTTAAATATCAGGCCCTTAGCAAGGTATCACTTCTATTAGCAGTTTCCATTTTTTGGAGGAAAATGAAAAAATTAATTAGAAAGAATTCAGAGAAGGCAAAGATAAAGGTAAAAAAAACTTTGTTCATATGTCTTATAAACAAAGTTTATAACTTGGACTCACTTAAGGTGGAAAAAATATTAACTCCAGGGGATAAATTTCTTTTTGTGTATGAGAAGGCTGAATGGTTACTTTCCATCTTTAAAGGAGAACAAAATAGAAGAAAAGCGTAAGGAAAAATTTGTGATTTACTGAAAAAACATTAAAAAAAAAAAAAAGCTCACAAAGAGAATGGGGCAACTTTGCCATCCGAGTTTAATAGGAGGCTGCTCAGGTTTACCTCTGTCCGCAGGGAGACACAGCCAGATGTCACTGGGACACTACAGCGAAGTTCTGTAACTGCACCATTTTTATTACGAGACTCGAGGTAGGTGATTTTAAGTAGGCATTTTCTTTACCACATTTTTTAAAAAAGGCAAACTCCAAGCTTTAAGGATTGTGATGTAAGAAATTTAATTTCTTATATATCTATCTACTTACCATTTAATGACTAAGTGCTTTGTATGTGTGAATTCCCTTCATCTTTCAATAACTCTAATGGAGGCGTTATTATCCTATGCTGAGTAAGAAGAGCGTGAGGCATAGAGAGGTGGAAGTGGCCCTAAGTCATATGGCTACCAAGGGACAGCAGGCTATTTTTCGACACTAAATACATGCTCCAGACACTGCCCAGCACACTCTCATTCCTACTACCGTATAATCCACATGAATGAAGGAATTCTTGAGTAATTAAGTAATCTGTTACTTCATTATTCCATAAGAAAGATAACATTACTTCCAAGAGGGAGGAGACAGAAGGGCAAATTATGGCTAGATTTCATTTAAGTGTCGCCTCATGGTCATACCAGAAGTAGACTTAAAAAGAGAATCTGTAAATACCACAAACATAAATTGAATTCAGTATTCAGAGTTGCTTTACTATGTATAAAATGGTATAATATCTAAGAGTAATATTAATTTTAATTAAAATAGATTTATAGCCAAATATAACTAATAATGTATTAACTTGGTTTGTTTTCGTCTGTCTGCCTGTCTGACTATCCATACCTATCTATTGGTCTGCCTGCCTATCTATCTATCTATCTATCTATCTATCTGAACTGTTTCCAGCCTCTCTTTATATTCACTAAACGGATCTCATTTTGCTCCCAATAGGAGGGACTATTGCTTCTATTGCAGAACAAATGGCCCATTTCCTATGATGTGTGTGCATTATGGATAATTACCCCCATATCAATATTTCATGGATGCATTTCCAAACTCTATTTCCCACTGGACTTTATATTTTAGATTTATAGTCACATACAAATGTGTATTAAATGGAGTTAACCTATACACAAAGTAATTTTTTCCATTTAAAAACTACAATAAGAACAAAGTTAGTGCAAATGAAACAGTGCATTCAGAGCAATGCTACCTACTTCCGAATCAGTCAGAAAACACCTGCCAGTTCACACGCACAGCCTCTGGGGCGGGACATCCCTCGGACTTCCTGGGACAGAGCGTTTCATGGTCATGCTATCAGATGTGACGCATGGTCATTGAGCACCTGGAATCTGCTAGACTGACTGCAGATTCATTTTAGTTTATTTACTTTTAAATTAATTGGAGCAGCTCCTAGTGGCTAGTGTCTGTGAGTGGACAGAGTGGTTCCAGAGGTGGGAGTCAACTGCAGAGACTGATGTTTATTTTTGTCTTTAGGGTTACTTTCAACCCCAATTAATAGAGACTAATTTCACATAGTTTTTTCAGGTAAAAATAACCCTCCGAGTTCTCTGGGGACTACTGAGGAGCCTTTCTTAGCGTGACCCACCCAGACAGTTCCTGTCTGGGACAGCGAGGAGCGAGCCCCCTACCTGCTGAGAAGCGGACGCAGCTCTCTGCTCCGCCTGATTGAGCCGCCTCTGGAGTCTGCTGGCTTTTTCTTGATGCTCGAGAATTAACGTTTCACTCTGTGAAGAGGAAACATAAAACAAATGGGTTAGAGAGCCACATGTGACATGGAGGCATTTGTGGAATAATCAATGGGAAATCTGGACATCATCCGACCGCTAAAATATGCAAAGAGGATGTCTCAAAATATACATTTTTCAAGTTCTGAAATTCAAAGCTGGTTGTACATCCTCACTAAACCTCCATGCCAACAAAAAAGTGGATTAAGTGCAAAGCAAAGAGAATCAGAAGTTGAGAATAGAATTTTCAAATTTTGACCTGTTAACCTTGAGATGTTAGCTTCCAATGTGGAGAGTGTGAATACACACAGACTGCCAGGCCTCCCACCTGGACCAGCTTGAACCTGAGAATCCTTGTCTACCATGTTCCCAGTGGGCGTTGGCACTGCCTGCTGGTGTCCTCAGAGCTACTGTGCTAAGACCAACTTCTAGGGAAACTGGGATGTCATTATTAACGTTCAAGAAACAAAAAATATTTATTCCAGAAATCCTGGTTTTACAGTGTTAGATGTGCCTTAAATGATTTATATGCTAAAGGTGTTCTTTAAAAGGTAACGAAGTCTGCCCTGACTGGTTTGGCTCAGTGGATAGAGTGTTGGCCTGTGGACTAGGGGGAAGGGTCCCAGGTTTGATTCCGATCAAGGGCATACCTTGGTTGCGGGCACATCCCCAGTGGAGGGTGTACAGGAGGCAGCTGATCGATGTTTCTCTCTCATCGATGTTTCTATCTCTCTCCCTTCCTTTCTGTAAAAATTAATAAAATATATTTAAAAAAATAAAAATATAAAAGGTGCAAAGTCTGGTTCTACATGTTCCCCAAACAGCTGTTTACTCCACAAGGTATTAAGGTCAACAGAGTTATTAAGACACTAGAGGCCCAGTGCATAAATTCGTGCACTCAGGGGTTGGGGGTGGAAGGTGTCCCTCTGCCTGGCCTGCACCCTTTCACAGTCTATAAGTCCCGTGATCGATCACCCCAAAGAGGTAGGCCCTGCCCAACCGCCACAGCCCATCAGTCAGTGGCCTGGGCCTCTGTCTGCAGGGCGGTTATGGGATGATGGCGGGAGCCTGCCTTGGCTGGTCTGGCGCCAGTGTGTGTCATAGCATGGTCATACAAATGGTCATTCTGCTGTTTGGTCAATTTGCATATTATGCTTTTATTATTATAGATTGTTATGTGTTGAAATATGCCCCTAAATATATATTGAAGTCCTAACCCCCTTTACCTATAAATGTCTTCATTTGGAAATAATGATTATGCTAGAATGATTTTACTAGGCTTGGCCTTAATCAAATATGGCTGGTGTCTTTATAAAAAGAGGGAATTTGGAAAGACAGACATGTGCAAAGGGAAGACCACAGCAAGACTCAGGGAGAACACCATCTATGAGTGGAGGACCGCCGAGGCTGCCGGAAGCTAGGAGACAGGCATGGACCGATCCTCCTCTGAGCCCAAGAGGAACCAACCCTGCCGACCTCCTGACCAGGACCTCTGCCCTCCAGAGCGGAGACCACGCTTCACAGTGGTAACCTGGTAGCGCAGCCTCAGGAAACTTGCAGCATCACAAACATAAACCTGACACCGCACGCCGCCACGCACACGGCTCCAAGAAGCTGTGAGTTAAAAAACACACCAGTCCTCCCATACTTACTCGCCTGAACAAAATGTTTTTGTACAACTGGTATTGTTATTCAGTTTTTCTGGTACTTGTGGGAATTGAGAGAGTAACCAGCCTAATCAGGAATAGAAAGAAAAACACGCTTTCTGTGAAGAACAATATAGTTCCCATGTCTTAACACACAAGTGATTACAGGGCCTGTCATGCCTAGTAACATAAAATATTGAAATAACAGTATCCTGTTAAAATGAGCTTATTATATTTCTCAGTGTGCCCAAAAGCAAAATTAAATTTTATGATGAGAACTATACTGGCTATTCCAATTTACAAAATTGTTTAAATACGCAATCTTAAATTTAAGAGGCACATTTTAAAACTAGAGCGAACTTGGGGAAAAATGCCATAATCTATAATAATCATTTTCATAGTCACTATCAGACTGAATATAACGTACATATTTTTCTATGCTGTCAAAATAATGATTAAGGCGCAGTCCAGATTACATAAATCATAATATATAGGCAACTGTTCTTTTTCAACGGTTCATTGTGGTTGCTTCTGATCTTCCAATATTATTAACATTACTGTGTTGAATATCTTCCTTTATATTTTTTCCCATTTTTAATGATCCCCGTTAGACCAGATTCCTGGAAGTGGGAGCTATACCGAAGAGTACTTTAATGGCTAGGGTGGAATTGTTTTCTAAATGGTTCATATCAATTTACAATGCTACAAAACTTAAGGACAATGATTTCACTCTGGCAGCTATAGCGAGCCACAAAGAGACGGTGGGCCAGACAGCCTGTTAAAAAAATTCCAGCAAATACAGTCGAAGTTGGAACATCAAAAGGAGAATGCCCTAATCCTAATCTAGAAATTGCTTCCTTTTTTAACACTGCAAAGAAAAAAAAACCTGAACTCTTGCTCTAGTTAGCTCTCAAGTCATCTAAAGGAGTATTTTAATATATTCCAGAAGGCCAAAGTGTTTTCTACGTGTCTCTTGTGATGGATGAAAAGTAAACAAAAGGAACAGGTTAAAAAAATAACCTCAGACACACACAGACCTCCAAGGGTCCCAGGAGTCTCTGAGACGGGACCAGCCCCGCACCCGTCATGTGCACATGATGGATCCCTGACTCTCACGCTTTTATTCACATGGTACCACCTGAGGACTTTTGGGCTATGGATGATTTCTACAAGAAATACGCACATCTGTACGGTCATTTCCAAGTAGAGAATTAATTTGGACTTGGCTCCAGTAAAATTCTCTAACATGTATATCAGGCTGCAGCAGAAGGCCCTCCCGGGGGAGTCATTATCTTACCTCAGCTACCTTTTCATTTGCCTTTTCCAGCTGAGAAAGCAGCTCTTGGGTATGAAGTTTCTGCCGACTCAGCTCACTCCTATTAATGAAGGGAAGGAGGGAGGAAGTAGGGAGGGAGAGAGGAGAAGAAGGGAAGGAGGTAAGGAGGGAGGGGGGAGGGAGAGAGAGAGAAAGGGAGAGATTGTTTTTAAAAAATGAACAAATAGAATCCCTATTAGTGAGATACATGTTCATGTTTCTGTGTATAAAATAACGTTTCTTATTAACAGACCATATGTAAAGGGCTCATTCATTTCTTTATAAAATGCACATATATTCTGGAGATTGATTGTACAGTAATGTGAATACACTTAACACTATTGAATTGTACACTTAAAAATGGTTAAGCAGATAAATTTAATTATTTTATCATAATTTTAAAATGGTTAAAACAATACATTTTATGTTATACTTTGCCACAGGACCCCTCTACCCCACATATGTACATGTATACATACTAGTATATTAACAGTACCAAAGTATCTTAATATTATCTTAAGAATTATTTGGCATTAAATGAAAGCATATTCATATTAAATAGATATAGTATAACTACTTGTAAACTACTGTTATATACAGTGCATCTTAGAGGAGCTCAAATCATAGATTGACATAATGTTAACCACTCCACCAACATTTCAGTGTGGTACATTCAGGACTGGTGTTTGGGCTGCATATTTTATACATTCATATCCCTTATGTTTTATTAGCTGGAATTTTCTTATGCATAGACTTTTTTTCCTATTCAACATATATGCATTATATTATTTTTGGCCAAAAATAATTTGAAGAGTCCCAGATTAGAAGTAGATACAATGTAGTTTTAAAAATAACTTCAAAAAAGATCAACTCAATGTCTTACATACTAAAATAATTATTCAGGATTCATTTTTCATCCTTTGACCTTACTTGTTCTTTTAAAAAATTAACAGATTAAGTCTTCCAAAATAACTTCAGCTTTGATTTTTTTTTCCAAACGAGCTACACAAACAGCTTAAAAACTTGGTCTCTCAGGTGTCCTATAGCTAAGTGAATAATTATTAAAATCAGAAAGCAATCTGGTATAAACACATAGGGGAGAGAAAATAATAATGTCTATAAATCAATGCCACAAGTAGTTACTGAACATTCTTTGGGCCAAGTGCAAGGTACATGGTAGTAAACACAGACTAAGAGGGACACAGCTCATTCTAACTGACATAGCTTAAAATTCCCAGCATAACAAAACAAAAAAGCAAAATGATTGACGTGGCAAATCTTATAAGTAAAATGCAATTAAAGGTAAATGTTTTGCACATTAGTGCTGGTGAGAAATAATCTTTGAGTACTACTGAGATGAAGATGAAACAATGATCATATTTATAAAGTCAGCCAACATCCAGTTTATAGAAAATACCTACTGCATAACTTGATGTCTAAATTATTATTCACTTATATACCCATGACAATTTACCTGAACGACAGTAATAATTTCTAATAAATACTATTAGTAATAACTTCCCCCCAAAATTAAAATCACAGAAATACACATTATTAAGCCTAAGTTACTTTAAAAATATATTTTGATTGATCTCAGAGAGGATGGAAGGGAGACAGAAACATCAATGAGAAGAATCATTGATTAGCTGCCTCTTGCACACCCCCTACTGGGGATCAAGCCTGCAACTTGGGCATGTGCCTTTAACTGGAATTGAACCTGGGACCCTTCAGTCCACAGTCTGATGCCCTATAGACTGAGTCAAACCGGCTAGGGCAAGCCTACATTACATTTTAATCTGTGTAAATACCATTCTCTTGTGTGTCAAGCTCTGTCACCCCTGGATGGTGAGCAACTGGATAATTCCTTGTGGTCCCCCTTAAGGTCTGGTTCACAGCAGAGCTGGGCAAGTAATAGTGCAGATGATGATGATGATGATGGTGTTAACAGCCAACACTTCCATGTGCTTCCAATGTGCCAGACACTGTCCTAGGCGCTTTATTTAAATAAACTCATTTGGGTTTTATAACACTATGGAACACTGTTCTCACATATGAGAAAATTTAAAGACAGAGACATAAAAATAAAATGAAGTAGTTGCCTAGAGTCACACAGTCAGTCAGTGTAGAGTCAGGACTGAAAACGGGCCTTTGCTTCCAGTGTGTGCTCTGAGCCCGCCCCTGGATGGCAGGCAATTGCTAAAGGAGTAAGTGAAGGACTATGAATGTGTGTGCGTATCAGGCATTCTCGATTATAAAAAGGAACACATTTACTGAAAACTGAACAAGTATATCTTTATTTCGGATGTATTTCCCAAAGATTCAGTCTTACATTTAAACTTAATGCCCAACATCAAACTTCTTGCACTGCCTCCAAAACCTACTTCTCATCCTGCCACTCAGATTTCACCCCGCCCACACATCTGCCCTGGTGGCTTAGGTTAAAAGTGTAGTCTCAATTGTCCCTAAACACACCCTTCCTTTGCAATGACTCTCAGATCTGTTCTTCCCTTCTACTCAGTGTTACCATCACAAGTCAAGTTCTTAATTTTTATATTGGTGGGCACAGCCAACGGCTCAGGCTCCTGTGAAACAGCCACCACCGTGCACACAGAAGTGCTCAGTGAACACAGCGGCTTTTCCTTTCTAATGTGCCAGCATGTTCTCTTCCGGAGATACCACTTTAATACCTTGCTTCCCTGAAAGATAACTTCTAGGGCATTCTGCCATTGCACAGAACAGTCCAAGACTGGCATTCAAAATCCCCCTGAATCTTCCTGACCTTATCTCTGATAAGAGTCTTCCTTGTTATTTAGGCTCTCACTGTCCTGCAGACAAACCACATATATCCCTATTAAGCTTGCATTATGTCATTTTCTGAATCCTTTGTTTAGATTTGCCATTAAAATCCTGCTCTTTCTTCAAGATTCTACTCTGCCTCAATTCTTTCTATGCCTCCTTCTGAATTCATTTTAATTTCATCAAAGCTTTATGCTTATTTTATGTATAGACATTGAGCAATTCTGTATTGTAATGCTGATTAGTGGTTTTTACACTCACTCACTCACCCAAGAATAATGGGAAACTTTTAAAACGGGGATTGCTTTGCCATGGCTGGGCAGGTCAGTTGGCTGGAGTGTAGTCTCGATGTGCCAAGATTGTGGGTTTGATGTCCAGTCAAGGCACATGTAAAAATCAACCAATGAAAAACAAAAGAATCAACCAATGAATGTCTGAATAAGTGGACAACAAATCAATGTTTCTCTCTTTTTTCTCTCCCCATCTTCTTCTCTTTGAAAATGAAAAAAATAAAATTAAAAAAAATTAGGATTGTTTTCAGTTTCCACAGTATATTTGCTGATTTATAGCTAACTTTTTGTAGAAAACCTAGCAGTTAGAAAGTTCTATTCCTTATTTGCTCAGCAAACATTTACTGAGGAACTACCACAAATCATATTTTACATAAAGAGCATTTTTATTTAGAATTGTATATATCCCACTTATTTCTACAAAGGATTTGAAGTGGCTAAAAAAAAGTAGTTTTTTTTTTTTTTCCAGTTAAGCATTTCCTTCCATCTCGTTCTGAATGAAATTTGGGGAGGTGTGAAAGGGTGAAGAGAAGAGAAGAGTGATTTCACCAGCTGTCCCCTGAGACCTTTCTGGAACCTGCCTGTCAGTACTTTGCAGCTGCTGATTTCTCTGCTGGGATGTTTAACTGCAGGGTAAAGGAAAGACCCAGGGGATGATCCGACTCTATTATCTGTGAGAAATTTTCTCTTCATTAGAGAACATCATTGAGAGCTCCCAGTATCATTAGTGATTTGGAAAAAAACATTAAACAAGACTTTCCAGAAAGTTTCACAGTGGTATTATAGTGGAAACACTTGCCAAATAAAGCTACATAATCTCTCCCCTGGAAATCTTTAAGCACAGAAGCATCCTCTCCATCAGGCATGACTGAGGTACAGCCTGCCAGAAGCACAGCAACAGATGACATTTTCAGTTTCTGTGTGACATTGTGGTACTTAAAGAGTACTTTACACTAATTAAAGAACTTAAATGAAACCATACCCAATTTCTCTCTAATTTCTGGCATATTATATATTATAGGTTTAAGGTAAAATTGTCTTTTACCAAGTTAATATAAGTGTACTAGGAGCTTGGTGCATGAAATTTGTGCACTGGGGATAAGTGATCCCTCAGCTCAACCTGCCCCTTCACACATACCGGGAGCCCTCAGGGGATGTCCTACTGACTCCTTACCCATGGCCGAAGCTTTAGGCCTTGGGCACCCAGCCATCACCCTGCAATGGGGCTGATGGCTGGCTCTGCCCTGGCTGTCTCGGCCCCGCCCACCCGGCCCTGGCCTTAGCCCCAGTCACTGGCAAACCACCCAGTGACTGCCCAGCTCCAGGGGCTCTGTGCTCACCAGACGCCTCGGCCCTGCTCCCCCCCCCCCCCCGCTTCCCCCCAGTCTAGGCCATAGCCCCGGTGGCAACCACCCAGCCCCAGGGTTACCCTGCACTTGGCAGCTGCATGCCACGCACCAGGATGGCCTCCCGTCCCGAGGCCTCCTGTCGTCCCACACACCGCGGCCCTGCCCCCCACCAGCCTCCTGTGTGCCGTGACCCCACCTCCCACCGGCCTCCTACACGCCGCGACCCCACCTTCTCACTGCTCAGCCCCACCTCCTGCTCCTGATTGGCTAGTAGCATAGCGAAGGTACAGTCAAATTTGCATATTACTCTTTTATTAGGATAAGAATGAAGAATTCCTTATAATACCACTTGGCCCTCTGAGTCTTAAATATTTTTAGTTTACTTACATAATTATATGTATATAATAAAATATCCTAGTTACACTTACAAATATAATTTAGAAATAAAAACACACACATACATAATAACTTACATTGCCCAGCTAGTGTGGCTCAGCAGTTGGGTATCAATCCATGAACCAGAACATCATGGTTTGATTGCCAGTCAAGGAACATGCCCAGGTTGCTTATCCTAATATATAAAGTCAGGGGTTGTCATGACCTAAACAATCAGATGGAAGACTGAACAGCAGGCTGTGTGGGCGACCAGGCCAGCAGGGGAGTTAGTGAGGGACAGGGGCAACCAGGCTGGCAAGGAGGCAAGTTGGGGACAACCAGGCTGGCAGACAGAGATGGTTAGGGGTGATCAGGCTGGCAGGGGGGCAGTTAGGGGCAATTAGGCAGGTAGGCATGGGAGCAGTTAGGAGCCAGTGGTTCCAGATTGTGAGAGGTATGTCTGACTGCTGGCAGTCAGACATCCTCCAAGGGGTCCCAGATTGGAGAGGGTGTAGGCTGGGCTGAGGGGGACCACCCCCCATGCACAAATTTCATAAACCCATCCTCTAGTCTTATATAATAAAACCCTAATATGCAAAATGACTGAAAGGTAGAACAACTGGTTGCTATGATGTGCACTGACCACCAGGGGGCAAATGCTCCCACAGCGGGAGTGCTGCTCAGCCAGAAGCCAGGCTCACGGCTGGCAAGTGCAACAGCAGTGGCGGAAGCCTCTCCCGTCTCTGCTGCAGGCAGGCAGTAAGGAGTGAGGGGTCCCAGACTGTGAGAGCTCCGGACTGCGAGAGGGATATCTGACTGCTGGCTTAGGCCCGATCCCTGGAGATACCCCAAAGGGTCAGACTGGGCTGAGGGACATCCCCTCTCAGTGCACAAATTTCATGCATTGGGCTTCTAGTTTTATATATAGACATTTAGCAATTCTGTATTGTAATGCTGATTAGTGGTTTATATACGTATATAGGTGGACACACACACACACACACACACACACACACACACACACACTTAAAAAGCTTTACTTAAACTATCCTACAAGATTCTCATGACCTGATCCCTGCCTTATTCTTCAACCCAATGGCCTTCTTTCTCCTCACTCACAACACTGTAATTGCATGGGCCTACACCCTTCTAACATGGCACCTTTGTACTCACTACCTTTCCATCTGCCTGGAATATTTTCCTGGCGTTTTTGTATAATTGATTTCTTTTATCATTCAGACCTCAGTTTAAATGTCAACTTTTCTGATGGCTTTTTAAAATAGTCCAGCTCCTTCAGCGCCTACCCTGTCCCAGTTACTGTCTCACATCACCCCATTTGTTACTTTATACCTTCGGAGACATCTACACTTGTCTTGTTTATTTGTTAGTTTGCCTCCTTGTCCGTCTCTCTCTATTAGAACCGAAGCTCCAAAAGGAAGCTATACTCCCAGGCATAGCACTCCCAGCGAGTGCTTTCTTCGAAACTCTCTTCTATGACAAATTAACATAGCATATGCCAGGCACATGTAAGGTGGTTTTGAGCCTGAGCAGATTTTAGTCAATTCCACATAATCAGTCACCATTTATAACATTTCTAATATCCTATGACTTGTTTTTTCAAAGTTTCACTACCTGCAGTACTTGCTGTCATTACAGAGCTAACTAGATAATTCAGTGATTACATTTTCACAGCAGCCATCGAGTGGTGTAATAAATTTGGGAGACTACTGCTAGGAAAACCAATGCAATTTAGAGCTTTATTTATAAATACTACACATAGGAAGCTTATTTTAAGAAGCTATGTGAAGAATGGACTCAAAGTGTACAAAGTGTGGGTGAATTTCCTCACATCTCATTTTAAGTGTGGACCTGAGGATGCGATTGGGGAGACTGTAAAGTCCATTCATTTCATTAAATACTGAAATGAGTGCCTGCTGCATGCTACACACAATGCCGGTGCTTGTGCGATGCGGGGGAGAGAGGGCCTGCAGAGCAGATGCAGTCACTGCCACAGTGAAACGAAGGGATACCAGAAATACTGAGAAGCTACTAGGCTTGTAACAAGTAAATGCTATAAAAGTCCTGTGGAGGATGAGGGGATTAGCACATCTCTCCAGAGGAGCAGGCTTTTAAGCTGATATATGAAAGATGAACAGACGTTAGGTGGCCAGAGGCAGGGTGAGAAAAGGAAAGACCTTATAATGAGATCCACATGTGAAGGCCAGGAAATGAGAACGGATCATCAAGGTAGAAAGCTGGGAGAAGTGCAGTATGGATGCGCCATACAGACTTACTGGAAGTCAGTTGTAGGGGGGAAAGAAGCTGAAACACAGATTGCAAAGGATCTCCTATGTCTTGATAGGAAATGGAGATTTTATCAGCGACATGATAGGGAAGTGCTTAAGTATTTTAAGAAAAGGTGACAAGATTAGATTTGAGTATCAGGAGGTTTTGCTGATTACAGCAGGAAAAATTGTAAGGATCTAATGATAACAGTAAATTAGGGGGTTATAGCAGCAGTCTAGGTGAGCAATGTTGACACTTGAACTTTGAGAGGGGCAATAGACAGATTCAGGAGATATTTTGGTGGGGGTGGGGGAGAGTAGAATTAGCAGAACTTGATTTCAGTTATGAAGAGAAGGGTTCAGGATGATTTTGCTTGAGTGACTGGGTAGATAGCACTACTCATGGAAAAGGAAATGTAGGATGAAGGACAAATGTGGGCCAGGTGTGGAGAAATCAGTTCAGATTTGAATGCATCAAATTTGAGGTGCCTATGGAAATGTTCAATAGAGTTGGAAATATAGATTATTTCAAAAGGGCAGCATTAGAAGCTGTTCTGTAATAAAAGTTAGTCTTTTTCTTCTTCTCTATCATAGAAATGGGTGTCCTAACCCAGGCTGGAACAATTTCTACTCTAAACACACTTCGATTCCCCATATCATGGGCACATGTAATAACTGAAGAGTTATAGTTACAAGGTTAAGAGCAAAGTATTCTCTGCAATGCATTCATCTCTTTGAAAACACGGTAAACACTTTTTATAAAATAAGAGAAGTTATGGCTCCTTAAGGCATGGAATAAGCGTTTGAAATTTGGGCCAATATCTTAGGCTTTATAATTAATTACTATAATTGCTCAGATCATTATCACTGAGGCACAGTTTAAGATAAGAATGGGCCATGCACATTTTGGTTGATGCATAAGGGAAATTTCCTAATGCATGAAATCCTTTAGTGGTGTCTGAAGAGTAAATCACACAAGACTGTTCTTATTAGACAAGAGAATTACAAACAAAGGTGTGCTATTCGTCTCAGGGAAATGATGGATTTGCCAGCTGCAGCGAGTGCTTTCTTCGAAACTCTCTTCTATGACAAATTAACATAGCATATGCCAGATGTTTTTTTTCTGTTGAATTATACTATAATATGCTTCAGTTACTTTTAGCAATTATGCATTTTGTAATCTGCCAGTACCTGCAGCTGCCTCTCATCCTGTTAATTAAAAAAAAAAAAATCAGTATGGCAGCCAAACATTACCGACATATAGCCAAGAATAATATTTTAGAGATTAAAGAGAATTTCTTGGGCTCAGATGCTGTGTAATTACGTGTGTGTGTGTGCGCGCGCACACACACACACACAGAGTTTTGGACATGAGATGAAAATATTACATATTGTATATTCATTCATTTACTCAATACAATTTTATTAAACACCTATATGCCTAGCAAGGTTTTTGCTCAGAGTCTTGTAAAAGATATGAATGTAAATGATAGTTATATTATAATTCAGTAAGTGCCATAAAAGAAGAATGAGCAGAGTGGTATGGGAGTGTAGGGAAAGGAAAGACTCAATCTGTCAGAGGAATTGTGAATGCCTTACAGAAAAAATAAAGATATTTGAGATGGGTCTGGAAGGACGAAAATGTTTTCATTGGGAGTTGTGAAAAATATCCTTAAAAAGAAATAGCACATGCATAACCCTAGAATCCTCCTTGATTCCTCTCTTTTCCTTCATATGCCATGTTAAATCCATCAACTCCTATTACATCTTAAAAAAAAAAAGACTCCCATCTTTCTCTTTCTTCTTAGTCTGAGTCACGATCATCTTAACAAGACTCTTACAATAGCCTTCTAAGTCCTTTCCCAGCTTTCTTATCTACTTCTATTTTCCATTCAGAAGCCAATGGTCTTTTTAAAAAAATCTGATCAGGTGACTTCTTTTAAAACTGTCCACTGGCCTTCATTCACACTTAAAAATCTTTACCTGGCTAATAAAACCGCCAAGATAAAATCCCAGACTGGAGCAGAAGCAATCACCAAAAATTCTGTGTGCTCCCTACACGTTTCCTAGATTCTTATGCAGTTAGATTAGTCTGGCCTATGAAGGTAAAAGGAAGTGATGTGTATCACCCAGAGTTGACTTAGTTAAGAGCCAGAGTTCTTCTTCCCCACCTCTCCTAGAACCCCCTTAGTCCAATGATTTCAGAAATTCACACTTTCAAGGCCGTGGAACCTCTGCCACCGGAGCCTTACTGCCAAATTGTTTTAGACAGGTAATATAAGCAAGAAATAAACCTTGTGTGTCCTGAGGTTTCAGAATCTGGTGGCCCAAATCTGCCCCTCCTGACTTCACTTTGTGCACTGTTTCTTATACTTCAAACATACCACGTATCTTCCCGCCTCTTCATATTGACTGCTACCTCCACTCAAAATGCTCTTTCTCCTGATGCTTTAAATGACAGGATCATTTTGTCACTAGATCTCACATTAATTCCCTCACAGGGTCTTCCTTGTCTACCAGTCTCAAGTGCCCACCCATCCATTTATGATCACACTGGTTTATTTTAATTTTCTGTATAGTACTTTTTATCTGACTTTAAACATTTATTTGACAGTTTCCACTGCCCATCACTCAATAAATATGTGGTGCTGAGTGAATGGAGTGCAGACTAGGGGTTGTAAAGCGCCAGCGCGTTTGGTTTATTGGGGAGGCTGTTCAGTGTGGCTGGAACACAAGGTAAACACGCAGACTGCTGATAATAAATAAGGTGAAGGAAAGACTGTAGGAAACCTACAGGCAACAATAAAACAGAAGCCACTAAGTAGACAGGGCAAGTATCAGATTTACTTTTTTAGGAAAATAATTCTGACAACAGTATGAAAGATGGAGTAGTGGAAAAACAAAACAAAACAAAGTGAAGGATGCTACTTTAAGAGTCCTAGTTGAGGATGTGCAGGGCCTGACCAAAGGCAAGAGCAGGTATGTTACTGCACGTTTACACATATGCAAGTGTTTCCATGGGATAAGCGTTTCCACCTGAGATTGCAAAGGGATCTGCACAGACTCAGTCTAATTAGATAACTCTCCTAAAAAGGATTCACCAGTTCCCACCAAATCCATGCACCGATTTCTGTTTTCCCATGTGCTTTTGGGCACGCACATTAACCATCTTTTACATTTTTGCCCATTTGCTAGGTAAAATTATTGCTTAAATTTGCATTCCTTTAGTGAACAGCGTGGTTGAACTTGATTTGCATTGTTTAATGGAATTTTGCTTCTGTGAGCTGCCAGTTCACATACTTTGTCCCTCATTCTATTAGGTTGATAATCTTTTTCTTAATTATTGCAATCTTGGTGGATTCTTCATATGAATCCTTTGTTTTATTTTTTGACTTGTAGACAAGGAAGACCCTGTGAGGGAATTAATGTGAGATTGAGAGAAAATACTTTGATATATACTATTTTATTTTTGTCATTTATCTTTGGTATATTCATATATAATTTTTATTTTTTGTTAAATAAATATTTTTCTTTCTTGGATTCTGGGTTTTGTATTTTGATTAGAAAAACTGTTATATTCCAAGACAAAAGTAATCATTTCTTTTAATACCTTCTTTTTTATTTAGCTCTTTAATCCACCTAAAATTAGTTTTAAGTATAAGAAATATTCTAAACGTTTTTAAAACATCATGTTTTCACCAGTGATTTAAAATGCCATATTGTCATGAGCAAAATTTCCAATTTTACATGGTCTGTATTCTACTCAGATGATCTTTCCTGTGCATTACCACCATATAGCTTTATCTATTTGTTATTGGTGGGATAAATGTCTCTCATTTTTAAATTTAATCTATAAAAACAACATATCATTCAAGTAAGATTAGTATAGCTATATTACAGTTACACATGTTATACATTAACAAACAACTATTAATACTGTCCCCTCTTGCAAGCTCAAAATTTTCTGCATTACATACAACCTATATAATAAAAGCCTAATATGCTAAGTGTCCAGTTGTCTGTTCAACCAATCAAAGTGTAATATGCTAATAATATACTAAGGCCATTCAACCGCTAACTATGACATGCACTGACCACCAGGGGGCAGACAGTTGACCAGACACTATAATGTACAGTGACCACCGGGGGCAGACAGTTGACCAGGCACTATAATGTACAGTGACCACCGGGGGCAGACAGTTGGCCAGTTGACCAGTCGCTATGATATGCACTGACCACCAGGGGGCAGATGTTCCAACTGGTAGGTTAGCTTGCTTCTGGGGTCCGGCCAATCAGGACTGACCAAGGTGGGCCAGACATTACCTGGAATCCTCCAGAGGTCCCTCCCTGTTGGCCAACCTCCCGCATCCCTTCCCCGACCCAATCATGCACTGGTGGGGTCCCTTGACCTGGCCTGCGCTCTCTTGCAATCCAGGCTGGGGGTTCCCTCTGAGTGCACGAATTTTGTGCATCAGGCCTCTAGTTTCAAAATAAAAGAGTAACCTAGAGGGAATGATTATAAATGAATAAAATTTTACAAATAAAAGCAAACTTCAAACTGAAAGAAGATACCAGAGGAACTCACATTTTTAAAAAGCTTCTGATACATGAAAAATTTTCTTCTATGGAAAAATTATTTTATTTAATTAATGTGAGTTATGTGTCATTATGGCTATACTTACTTATTAGTAGATCTTAAGAAATCATTGATACCTGAGATCATATTTGTTTGTTACTTGTCAGGAAGAACAGAAGTTTTCTAAGGCAGCAAAACCAGTTCCCAGAGGACTCCCAGGGGACTCTCTAGCATCTTAGGGGTGTTGTGGCTATGCTGGTATTTGGTTTTATTTCTAATGGTCTTGAACTATAGTAGGTAGGTGGACACATGGAAGGCAAGAACATGGCCAATGTATAAGTATTTGTTAAGAAGTAAAGAGGACATATTTCAGGGAAAAGCTTTAATGCATATGGCATGATAATGGTGTGCTGGCAATGGATGCTGGGACGTAACCTGAAAAAGCTCATTGTCAACAGTGATGAATAAATACATTTTATATGAATAGGAGAATGCCTGAATTGGTGACATATATGCAGAAATCCTCATGGGGAAAGTCAAATGAATCAAATGAGCAATTTGATTTTTAAATGTATTGCTCTGTAGTTTATGTTGTAATTTATTATTAATAAAATCATAATTGGTTGAAGACTTGTATTGTATCGCTACATCAGTCTAAAACAAAACTGGTTCTGAGGAAAACAAGTGAACCCTTCCCCAAAGACACAGAAATACTATCTAGCAGTTAGCCTGGAGAGTTCCTAGAATAATCACATTGCTATGTGATTATATGGGAGCTGTATGGGAGCTGTCCTAAATATATCCAGTGAAGAGCAACACATTCATAACTTTTTTTTCCACTGGAATACACATAAATTTCTACTTCAAAATTAAAAATTATAGCTGCCATGTAATTCTGCTTATGACCAATAGGTGAGGGATAGGGAAAATACTTTGATAGATACTATTTTTATTGTAGCAAGATTTTTGGCTTGATTTCATATATATCCCTCCATATTATTTAGGTCTCATAAGAGAATACAATTCACATATATAAATCTTGCCTAAAATCTAGTGCTTTTTAGAATTAATAATACTTTTTGTATAATTAAAAATGAAATAAGCACATAAACTTCTCATATACATATCCCCTGCATTATAATATGGTTTGCTTGAAATACAACAATATCTTTGCAATTATAAAGGCTATTCCCTAAGCCCTGGTTTTACTGTTTCCTTCCTAAATATTTTACATGTCAGACATGGAGTTAACACTGTATATATATCATATAAATAAAGGCTTATAATAACACAGGGATTACAGGTAAGTGTAGTGTTGAGGCTGGGTGCGATTCAAATTCAGGCTTGACTGCCTCCTGAGTCAGTGCTCTTTTCTCTAACTGCTGTGCTGCCCCCTTACATTCTAGAAATACATATTTTTCTCAGTACTGTGTAATATATAATCCCTTTATGAAAGGAAACAAATCTTAATGCAAATTCTTTGAAAATATTTTGAAAATAAACATTTTCTTTTTGTCATGCGAAGCATATTAATATGCTTTTAGGGATGACTGGCCACTAAGATGCACACTGACCACAAGGGGGCTCAATGCAGGAGCTGCCCCCTGGTGGTCAGTGTGCTCCCTTAGGGGGAGCACCACTCAGCCAGAAGCCAGTAAGGAGTGAGGGGTCCCAGACTGCAAGAACCCCAGATTGCGAGAGGGATGTCTGATTGCCGGCTTAGGCCCAATCCTCAGGGAGATCACGCCTAAGCTAGCAGGCGGACATCCCCTGAGGGGTCCGGGATTGCGAGAGGGCAAAGGCTAGGCCCCCTAAGTGCACAAATTTCGTGCATTGGACCTCCAGTGTAGAATAAAGATATGAGTACACACTGTTCCTAACAATATATAATATTTGCATGAGGCTTAGAGATGATAAAATTGATGCTTGGAAACATTAAGTGGTTTATATGCAATCATACATTTGTGAAGCAGACCCTGGATTGGAAGCTACAATTTTAGCTTTTTTCAAATTGTATTTATTAGAGTGACACTGGTTTGCAAAACTATGCAGGTTTCAAGTGTACGACTCAACAACACATCATCTGCACAGTGCATCATGTGCCTATTATCCCGGTTTCTTTCCGTCCTCATTCTCCCCCATTGCCCACCTCCACTTCCACCTCATCCCCATTTCCTTCTAGCTACCACCACACTGTTGTGTGTGTGTGTGTGTGTGTGTGTGTGTGTATTTCTTTGCTTAATCTCTTCACTTTCTTTCATCCAGCCCCTCAACCTCCCTCCCCTCTGACAGCTGTCAGTCTGTCCCATGTATCTATGCCTCTGCTTCTATTTTGTCAGTTTATTTTGTTCATTAGACTCCTTTTTATATATCCTAATTCAGTGGTTGGCAAACTGCAGCTTGTGAGCCGTGGTTTGCCGCTCTGTTGACTGAGTTTGCCGACCACTGACCTAGACTCTCGATTCCAATAATTACAGGCTATTGTTGTTCCTGGTGATTAAGCCCCTATCCCAGTGGTCAGCAAACTCATTAGTCAACAGAGCAGCGAACCACGGCTCGCGAGCTGCAGTTTGCCAACCACTGCCGTAACTGATTCCTGTGTGAAGGTCTTAAGTCAGCTACTCATATTGTGGAGAAAAATTTCAGGACTTTAAAATTGTTATTTCAATAGTTTATTGTTTAAGGCTATTGATAAATATATGATTCTAAAGCTTATGTTTATCAGTATTTAAAGGCTGTCAAATTAAGAGTTATGTATAAAAGATGGAGACTATTTTGGGAAGACATACACCGTATTCTAAGATTCTATGTACACTGAAAATAATGCCTTCAGTTATGTGTCAAATGGGTAATTTGAAAAGTTTACATTACTTCTACTTAATAAGCTTTGAGGAAAATGTAAGTTATCTTAGCAATGACATACAGAGTAAGTTTGCTACAAAATCAAATTCACAGATTGGCAAAAAAACTCCCACAATTCATTAAAGTAGAGATCAAATTGTTAAAAAAAAAGTGTACACCTAGAACTAGGGTACAAAGTGCTTCTTGACTACATAGGCTCGGCAGGCTTTTCTGTCTCTGTGGGCTACTGAGCATTGTTTGCGACTCCCTCTGTCTTGTGTCCAACCCCAAGCTTCCCGTGTGGGGCTCTGAGTGGTGTGCTGTGTTCACCCCTGGGAATCTGGAGTACAGAAACTGTAAAACTGTCTGGTTTCTCTCTCTTTTGGTTTTCCGCTGGTCTCACTAATCTTACTCAAGGAAGTAGTGTAAAAACACAAAGATATAACAGCATATTTCCTGTTAAAAAATAACATTAAAACCAACTGCTAATGCTTCTTAACTAGAAGTAATATGTTGTGTAATAACTACAACATTAATTCTAACGACCCCAATATTAATTCCCTGCAATAGTTCCAACTGATTTATTTTGAAGCTACAGTTGATTTCAGCTTCTAGAATGCTGGTCTGTTGAACATTTAAAGCCTCCATAGCAGTGATGAAGCTTTTGAGCTTGGTGTGTCAAAATTCGCCAAAAAACTGAGCATAACTCAGGTGGTATGTCACTTCGAGAAAAAAAACCATAATTTTGCAATAGTTTAAATAACAAAAATGTATAATTGTTATATATAACTGTATTTAATAAACCAAAAACTAACTATTTAACTTACCTGTTCAGTGACTTCTTTGTTCATCTGTCAGTAGGTTTCTTCTGTTGGGCTTGATATTATTCAACTGTGTGGGGTGCCGTGAACTAAGATAAGTGAGGGGGAGGGGGAATTCTTTAACTAACCTGCCTATTAGTGACTTTTTTGTTGCTGAATTTCATTGGCTAAACCTTCAATAGAAGGGTGGTATTTTGTACACTTCAAGCCCAAGCAAGCGCTACTAACTTTATCTGTCAATATGTTTCTTTTGTTGGTTTTGATATTATTTAACACTGAGAATAAGGTCTCACAAAAGTATGTAGAAGGAAAAATTGTGAGTAAAGCCATTGCTATATTTTTCAGGATGCTGAAAGTGTCTGATAATTGGTTCCAGGCACTCCAAATTTCCTGTTTGTAGTGGCACTCCTCTTGATTCTTCTCCAAGAGGCACCTTTCCAGATTCTCAAGCTTTGACCTCAAGTTAACAAACACCTGAGCCCATATGCTGTCTTGAAATTCTGCAAGTTGCATCTCCAAATCATCATTTGTATCCATTGGAAACAATTTAATTCCAAACTACTGTAGATTACTACATCAGGATACTTAATTATTTTTATGGTCTGTTTTAGGCTTCTAAATTGATTAAATCTATTACTGAACTGGTCAAGTAACGAGTCTAAAACATGCTGGTACTTTATATGCAAGAGTTCCATTTCATTTTGTACAACTGCACTGGCCTTCTCAAAATACTTTGTTACTCGAGGAAAATACTTACACGTTTTAGTTTCTACATCTCACTTGAAAATTTTACTTTTACTTTCAAAAGCTTTTATGTATCCAAATATAACTTCAACACTTTTGCCAAAAACTTGTAACTTTAAGTTTAGTTCATTAATATGAACAGAGATTTGTAAAAAAATATTGGTGTTAACCCACTTATCATCATTGAGCTGAGAAAAATTCCCTAGATCCTTATCCTCAAGAAGTACCTTAATTTCTTCAAAGCACTCCACAAAGTGCTCAAGAACTTTGCCTCGGCTCAGCCATCTTACATTATTGTACATCAGCAGTCCACTGTAGGTGGAATCAACCTCCAGTGAAAGTGCAGAAAATTCTTGCTTGTGAAGGGGGCGAGCAGCTATTAAATTAACTATTTTTGTAACAACTGACATTAAGTTGTTTAAGTCGGTGAATGCTGACTTGGCACATAAAACCTCCTGATGGATAATAAATTGAAAAGGCACAACAGGATGTCCAATAGCTTCTGTAAACAATTTGACAAATCTGACTTTTTTGGTGCCCATCTGTAGTCACTGACACAACTTTAGAGATATCAATGCTTAGGTCACAGAATGTTTGTATAACAACCTTACATATTTTGCTTCCTGATGTACTTGTTGGCACTGATACTAACTTGTATCAACTCTTCTCTCATTGTGAGACCATCAGAATACCGACCAATAATATCCAACTGAGCATGTGATGTGACATCAGTAGTTTCATCAAGAGAGATCGAAAAATATTTACAATTACTTATGTCTCTCTTTAATTGATGTTGTATATTTGTGTTCAGTCTCATTATTCAGTCTTTTATGATATTTCTACTGAGTGGTAACTCAGATGTTCTCTTAATAATTGCATCTTTATTCTGCATATCGTGAACTAGAACTGGTGCACAGCTTAGGAGAGTTTCTTTAATAAATTCTCCCTCACTGAGTGCTTTTCCATGCTGAGCTATGGAGTGAGCAATGTTCAAACTTGTAGATGTTAAATTTGGAGAGCCTTTTATAAATTTAAGGATGGTATTAGATTGACTCTTATAAAGGTGTAGCTGCCTGGAAATGTATTCCTTCCTTTCATTCTCACTTTATTTCAAGAGCTGGAAATGGTTAGTTTCAAAATGTCTATTTATATTCCACATTCTGCTTACTATTGTTTCAGTACATAGAATGCAAAATGATCTGCCATTTTTTTTCTATAATGCCATACATCTCGGTCCATGTCTCTTGAAAGGGTCAGCTACTGCTACTACCACTTCCTTTACTTAACCTTGGTTTTTTATTTTTTGGGTTCTCCATCAGGGGGGAAGTGACAGAAGATAGAATCATAGATAGCCTGTTAGCCCTACAGGCAATTAGGGGTTAACTAGTCTAACTGACCACAAGATGGCACATGTAAACTGTCTTTTAAGAAAGGGCAGGGTTAATAAGCAGAAATAGGGGTTAATAAGAACGCACAACAGTAATAGTGGTGAAATGGAGTCTGCACTATGCTGCAAAATGGAATTCCTTATATAAATTAAGATGGCTGCCGCTATTTCTAATGGCGGGAAATGACACCCATAGCACATGCCCTCACCTCTCCCAGTCTCCCCCTCACTTATCTCAGTAATGATGGTCAATTAGAAATCCACGACACCCCAGAACAGTAGATTGGATGATGGCTGCTGTGGTTATGTGGTTGCTGGTAATGGCGACCACAGAGCCCCAAGAGATGAATGCCCCTTGGCATTCCACTGCTCCCTGCTCCCTCAGCCAGAAGTGAGGTCAAAGATCCCTTAATGGCCTAACCAGAAGTCCCAGAACTAGATGTTCTGTGCTGGAATTCTGTTGTTTTGGCCTATAGACCTCCGGCACAGAGTGTCTACACTACACTACAGCAAATGTTTCATCCTCTGCTACTGCACCTGGCTGTGCAGTAGCCAAGGGTGAAACGTCCTTCTCGGCATGTGGCCCCATATTTCTCTGTATGCGACCGCATGCAGCTGCGTGTCATGGAAAATGGCTACGCGTGTCAGTGCTGACACGCGGGTCATAGGTTCGCCATCCCGGCTCTATAGCATCCCATCTCACTCAGCATTGAAGCTCATGTTTCTTCTGGGTGGAGGCCAGTAAATATTTTCTTAAAGGGCCAGAGAGCAAATATTTTAGGCTTTGCAGGCCAAATGAATTCTGTTGCAATTATAGAACATCACTATGTTAAATACTATATGCAAATAGTATTAAGATTCTAAATGCATCTTAATGGCTATATCCAACAAAAATCAAACTTTATGGAATATGCATAAAATTTATAAAAATGCAGTATATCAGTTTTGCTTTATAATGCTCAATATTTTTTATAGTGGTTCAATAAACATTTGATGAATAAAACATATAAATATAAGGTCCAGAATCATACACTTTTATAAAAATATTACGGCACAGATCTTACACTGATGGTTAATTTATTCTGTAAAATGTATGAGACAATTAATAGTGGACTTACTTCAGATTACTAATCCTCATTTCGGCATTTTCAGTAAGTCTCTTCGCTTCTTCTTTCCATCTATTGGCTGCCTTCTGCTGAGTTGCTAAGAGATGCCTCAGTTCAATAGTGGAGTTGCGGTTACTATCTTCCATCTCTCTCAGCTGAACTTCAAACCCATGCTCTTTTACAGAAAATTCATGTTCCATTGCACTTATCTAGGGAATAAAATGTACAATGTCTTCTCTTTCTTCCCATTATTTTAGGGGATATACTGACCACTGACACCCAAAAGGAACAGTCATTGTGTTGTCTGTACATATAAATTTTTTTTTATGGGAAATCCACGGAAAAATTAAGTTTACAATTGTTTTTTTTCCACTGAGGACTCATCCTGTATGAAATAAAATTTAGCGAAACCAGAATTATGATGGACCACAATTTTTTGCAGCACTTTCCTCATCTCCTTAAAATGCCAGTAGAAAAAAGCATCTTACCTAATAGTATGTAAAATGCTAATTGACCATACCTTTGTGATGCCCACAGCCAATCAGGAGTGAGTATGCAAATTAACCCAACAAATATGGTGGTTAATTTGCATACACAGCCGCCAAGTGGCTGGGGTGGGTTGGGATGCTTGCATCATTGCTATGGTGACGATGCAGTTGTTTTGCCCCACCTCTGGCTGCTCTAGGCCTCTAAGCAGTGTAGGAAGGTGGGAAGGCGGTTTTGGCCAGAGCAAAAGCAGTGCCAGCAGCCAGGGAAAGGAAGGCTCATTCGACAAGAATCTTTATAAACCCGGCTTCTATTACTCTATAATCTAAAACTGCTCTCATCATTTACTATTACGTCTGTTGCCATAATCCATGGGAAATGTTCAGGCTCTCAGTCATTCAGAGTTGGATTTTTAGTCAAGCCCTTTAAATAAAGGTATACTGGTGTATTATAAAGGCTACAACTCTGGAACAGTAGATGGAAGGGAAATACAGGGCAAGATCGGGATGTAGGGGCTGCGAGCTTCCAGGCTCTGTCCAAGTACATACCCTAATCCCCTGACACGTTTATCAACTCAAAAGCTCCTCCAGTCACTTAAGATTATTATACTAAACTTCAGATTGTCTTTCAAAGGGCTTTATGAAGTCACAGAATCCTATATAATACAAGCCTAGGTGGCATTGTGTGACATTGTCTGCCGCAATGTTATCAGAAGATGGCCACCACAAGATGGCCATCCTCATGTCATTACAAGATGGCCACCACAAGATGGTCAGCAGGGGAGGGCAGTTGGGAGGACCAGGCCTGTAGAGGAGGGCAGTTGGGGTGACCAGGCTGGCAGAGGAGGGCAGTTGGGAGTGAGATCAGACCAGCAGGGGAGGGAAGTTGGGGGGCAATCAGGCTGGCAGGGGAGCAGTTAGGCATTAATCAGGCAGGCAGGGAGGAGAGCAGTTAGGAGCCATTAGGAGCCAACAGTCCTGGATTGTGAGAGGGTACAGGCCAGGCTGAGGGACAATCCCCCTTTGATGCATGAATTTCAGGCCTCTAGTATTATATATGGGAGTTCCTTCACCATTTAAAAAGACTATAATAATGATTTTGAGAATCTCATATGTAAATAAGTTCAGTTCATTTCTAGGTAGTGTATGTCATAGTAAACACATCTTATGAACACACAAATAAATACTGTTGGGATACCCTAGTGGTTTTCTCAGCTGGGATCCAGAGAGAGAATGAAGCCTCAGTGCCCTGAAGCATGCAACGAAGGGCCTCCTCCTGGTGCATCTAGAATGAAACTACCTATGACCACCCTTGAGGCAACTGATAAAATGGGCACCACAACAATTTCCTTGGTGTACTCTCAAGACATCTTTATCTTGCTACACTAAAGAAATATTGTAAAGAATACCTAACTTTGTGATATTTTCAAGAATTGGGCTTTAAAATGGTCATAGCTGGCATAGCTTCTAGTAATTCATTAAATATGGCTACTTCCAAACTCAAAAAAGAATGAACAAAGAACCCAACTTTACCAATTCAAAAAACACCAAAGGAAACCCAACAACAGCAAAATCCCTGGCTTATGGGGAAAAACTGCAAACTGTCTTCCTGCCCCTGCTAAATGCAACATGCTTCCTAAGACTCTTAAGTTTGCTTTCTCAAATAGTACACAAGTAGAAATGTAAGACTTTGTGAATGCAGGCACTGAAAAACATTATTGATTTCTTAATTTTGTATTGCATTACAATTGGGGAAGCCTCCTAAGGCTCTGTGATGCCTCCTTTTTAATACTTTTTCAGTTATTAGAGTCTGAAAATTTAGATTTGAATATGCTCCTCTTCCTTCCATGCCTTAATCTCCACCTTCTCTGGATAAGCCCTGGTTCTGGTATCTTATGTAGAATTATCTATTTCTCTTTCTCTCACACACATACTAAAAATGATATATGCATATTTATACACACACACATATAGTTTTAGAATTCTGCCTATCAAGTTAACTCCCCATTGCCACCTGGAAAATCTATTTAGGTCCTTCATAATAGTCTGGTCAGTGCCTACTTCTACTAGTACAAGCTTGTATTATGCCACCTTCCCCTTCTTCCTTCATTTCTGCCACAATGTCTTCTCATTCTTGGGTCCTTTTGCCATGTTCTCTTTGCATGGAATAATCTTTCCCCTTCTGCTCCATCTTGGTTATTTCTAACCAACTTTTAGAATTCAGCCCAATTATTGCTTCTACAGGCTAATTCTCTATCTATTCAGACAAAGTTAGGTTTCTCTCTATAATTTCTCACAGTGCCCTAGGCATTTCCTAAAAAGTCTGTAAGCAGATATTTAAAGTTTGCCCAACTCTATGCACATTTCAAGGTCTTAAGGGTGGGGACTATGTCTTTTTGGTTTGCTATTATATCTTTAGGACCTGAAACACAATCAAGTCGTCAAAACATAGCTGTGGATTGAACAAAGGATGTCTTTTTGGTGTCAAAATTCAGTTTTTAAACAAACCTCAGACCCCTTACTCGATGCAATTCTGAATGTTAAACTGGATAGGTTTGTAGTGATATCGAAAGATCAATGACTACTATAATTGGGCCTCCAGTAATCAAAGTCCCACAAATGATGGACTTTAGAATGATGGGTAGGAAAAGAGGATTTACAGTCTCCCTCCCATCTTCTTTTGTGCCCTTCATTGCAGAGAACATAAGCACTCTCACTGGGTAAGGATTGTTTGGTATAGAATGTATATCTGTCCAATTTTAAAAAGTACTGTCAAATGGTGGTTATACCAATTTACATTCCAAAAAGTATCAGATGAAAGTTTCAGCTGCTTTACAACTTTGTCAACACTTGATACTGTCAGTTTTTAAAATTTATTCATTCTGGTGGGTATGTAATGGCACTTGTGCCTTAGTTTTAACTACATTTCCCTAATAAGTAATGAAGTTGAAATTTTTTTCATTTGTGCTCTTTTTATAAAGTACCTATTTCAGTCCTCCCCATTTATGGAAATGGGATGTCTGTTATTTCCTTATTAAGTAACTTTTTTTTCTTATTAATACTTTCCTTATTAATTGGTAATAGTTTTTGTAGTTTGAATATGGCCCCCTTTTCTGATTGTATATATTATACTTCTACTTTTTATTCTCTTGATATCTTCTGATGTCATTAATTTTAGTAAAATTCAATTCATCTGTGTTTCCATTATGATTATTGTTTTTGTGTTCTGTTTAAGAAATTTTTTCTTACTCAAGAACATAAAGATTTTCTCCTTGAAGCTCCACTGTTTTATATTTTCATTTAAGTCTACAACTCAAATCAATTTGCATGGTGGTGTGATATGAGTCAAGATTTGTTTTTAAAATATGGACCCAACCTATCTAGCATCATTTATGGTAAAGATAAACCTTTCCCTATTGAATTGCAGTGGTGCCTTTATTATAAATGAGGTGATTATGAAAAATTGGTTTGTTCCTGGACTCTATTTTGTTTCACTGATCAAATTGATTACTCTTATGTTGATTACACATTTTTAATTACTATAGCTTTATATCTTGTAGAACAATTCTTCCCTTATTGTTCAAAGATTTCCTACTAACTAAAGTATAAAGTACAAAGTTCTTTGTAGGAGACATAAGGCTCTCTTTTTCAGAATTCAAGCTTTTACCAGTAACCAGTGTTAATACTTAGAAAAAGAGGCATTCAATAAATGTGGATATTAATTTGGTTGAAATGTGACTTTATGAGTCCTCAAAGTAACAAAAAAAATGAAGCGAAACACTAGCACTATCACCCTGTATCCTTACTATGAAACTAGAAGATACAGATCATTAAGGATATTGAGTTAATGCCACTTTTACAAAATAATGGGAAAGGCAAGCAACATGTTGGCGGTGATACGTGTGCCCCTTAAAACTCCCTTAAACAGGTTATCATGTTCCTATTGCCAAAGCATGTGAACGGTAAAGGAGAAATGAGAGAGAAAATGACACAGACTTTTCCCTGGAGGAGAGATCATCCCTCGCCTTCTTCCGAGTGGAATTTTTCAGACTACCTAGGAGTGATTGTCAGAACACTCTGAAGTAGCATCCTCTGTACAGCCAGTTTTAGAGGTCAATTTTCAAGAGGCTATTACAGAGGGAGAAGTATGGTAGTCTATAAAGTTATCTAATCTATAGTTTTGCTAGCATTGCTTAAATTGCTTTGGCAAGAATCTTAGTGTACTTCACGGCTGGAAAATAATTTTGCGTGTGTGGACAGTGAAAGCAATCATTTTCAAGTATGGTTGCCAAGTTCTACACCACAGAAAGGCCGGTTAACACTCTGCATTATGATTTAGTGCTATCTGATGAGAAGGCAAAAAGAAAAAAAAAGAAAAAGAAAAAAGGGCCTTAAAATGTTTTACAAGGTCTCTAAATATCCTCTACATTCTAGAATGCTTTCACAAAAGTCCATATTTAACTCTGACTACTATTGAAAATACCTTTAATTTTGCTTTTTTTTGAGCCTCGAGAGCCATCTTTCTTAAATCCTCAGTCTCCTTCTGTAACTGTTCATTTTCTTGCTGAAGTTTTAGTCTTTGTTCACTGATGAAGCCACAGTTCTCTCTCTCAGACTCTAGGACATTTTGAAGTTTCTGAATCATTTCTTGGCAACGTGAAATCTCTTCTGAGGAACTGATTAAAAAAAGAAAACAAAAGAAATAAATTTAATGATAGGAAATGGACGTTAAGAAATCTGTCTATATTTTATACATAGTTGTTTTCTTTGTTCTGGGCCATTTGTCTTCACTGTACAATTTAACCGCATGGTGTCAGAATTCTATGTAATGCCAGAAAAGCACATTCAATTTACCTATATTAACTAAGAATAGACTAACATTGAGAATCAGTGTGTAAAGAGGACTTCGGGAAGACAAACTGAAGCTAATGGTATGAAAGGCGAAGTAGGTAACAAAACCTTATTTTATCAAGCAACCCCCATAGAAAGACATTAGCTGGCCATATTAGCCAATTATAATAAGACCTATTTCATATTTTCCTGTTATATGTCTTAGAAATGGTTTTTATACCTTTCTGGTTCCATAAACTTATTTAATCATAGCTTAAATAAGTTATATTTTTTGAACTTTCTCTACAATGGATTGTTGAGTGACACAACCTCCCAATATGTATAGTGCTAATTTTTATCCCTCTCATTTTAAATCTCTATCTTTTCAATTCTAGGCAATCAAATACTGTGAACATTCCCTTGTTAATACAAGGGCTTCCTTTCCAATAATATTTATAGGTCTGTTTTTTAAAATCTATATCAACCTTGGCTGATAAAGTTATTAGTGAAATGATGGATGTAGGCAATGATCGACAAAGAGTGCTAGTCAGAAAGATGCTAAGACCAGAATTAACCACACATTGTGCTCCTCTAAACAAAAATCCAAGATGTCAACACCTATGAAGAAATCCTACAAAAAATATGAAAGCTAGATACACTCGAGCCTCTTGACTTAATTATTAGCTTTTAGGAACCACATGGCACAGAGAAACAGGTAAATGATTCCACATATATGCATCCTACTTAACTGCCAGAAAGAAGAAAATTTAAAAAATGATAAAATACTATTAAATCTTTTCTTTCTGAAGAAATTAGTCTTCAAAAATAATTTTGAACAAAAATGTCTATTTAATGCTAAAGTTTGTTTTTTTAACACAAGATATAATACTAATAAAAATTAATATGCAAACTGACCATCACTTTAAGACACAAGATGGCCACCCAAGATGGCCTGCACAGGAGGGCAGTTATGGGCAGTTAGAGGTAACTGAGCCAGCAGGGAGGACAGTTAGAGGTGTCTGGGCCAGCAGAGGAGGGCAGTTGGGGGTGACCAGGCCAGCAGGGAAGGGTAGTTGGGGGGAACCAGGCCTGCAAAGGAGGGTAATTGGGGGGGGGGGCAGGACCAGGCTTGCAGTGGAAGACAGTTAGGGGGGACCCAGGCTTGCAGGGGAGGGTAATTGGGGGGGGGGGGGGAAACCAGGCTAGCAGGGTAGGGAAGTTGTGGGTGATCAGGCCAGCAGGGAGGGCAGTTAGGGAAGACCAGGCCTGTAGGGCAGGGCAGTTGCATGGGGGACCAGGACTGCAAGAAAGAGCAGTTGGGGGAGGACCAGGCCTGCAGGGGAGGACAGTTGGGGGGGGGGGCAGGCCTGCAGGGGAGGGAAGTTGGGGGGGGGCAGGCCTGCAAAGGAGGGCAGTTAGGGGTGATCAGGACAGCAGGGAAGGGCAGTTGGAGGCGACCAGGCCTGCAGGGGAAGGCAGTTAGAGGCAACCAGACTGGCAGGGGAGTGATTAGGGGGTTATTAGGCTGGCAGACAGAAGCAGTTAGGGGCAATCAGGCAGAGGCAGGTGAGCAGTTGGAAGCCAGCAGTCCTATATTGTGAGAAGGATGTCCAACTTCCCATTTAGGCCTGATCCCTCCTCTGCAGGCCATCTTGTGGTGGCCATCTTGTGTCCACATGGGGGCGACCATCTTGAGTTTTAGAGTGATGGTCAATTTGCATTTAATCTTTTATTAGTATTATATCTTGTATTAAAAAAACAAACTTTAGCACCAAATAGATATTTTTGCTCAGTGGGACATCCCTCAAGGGGTACCAGATTGGAGAGCGTACAGGTTAGGCTGAGGGACACCCACCCCCTCTTATGCATGAATTTCATGTACTGGGCTTCCAGTTAATTATTAATCCTACAAAAAAATTATAGGATCTGTCAAAAATTGTTTGCATTCTGAATATGTTATCACAGAAAATTCTAAAGAATATCTTACTTTATTTCAAATTGTTTTAGTTTATTTTCTGCTGTTTTAAGTCTTAACTGAAGATCATCTTTTGAACACTCTGCAACCAGGCATCTTTGGTGCATTTCTTCCAGTTTTCTGTAATGATTTTCGTTTACTTTGCCTTCACGGTAAACCTGCAGAAGAGGCTCATATATATATTACTTTACAGAGACAATGTTCTAAGAAATTATAGATTTAGAAATGGAAATCAATGATGAGAAATCAAAATCCACGATCCTGTGTTTATCTGTTTCCACTTTACTATAGTAAAGCACATCAATAATTAATATGAATGTCTCAGATTTACAAGATACAATGCTAAAAACTGACAAAATAATGACTGTTTATTTTTTCAAATGATTCATGCTCATTGTAAATTACTCCAATAGTTTTAATATTTTAAAAAGAAATGTAAAATAGCTGAAGTAAAAAAAAAAGTGCTCTAGATATCACCCTTATGAGGTAACTGCTTTGATTCTTTAATGAAGATCCCAGAAGTCAATTATTTAAATTTTCAAACACAAATATATGCTATGGTACAATGAGCAGAACTATCTGAAAGTAACTACAAAATGCCCCTCTGTGTTAACTAGACAATGATCTACCTGGAATGGGGGTTCCCCCTTGCCTAGCAGGAATGATTGTACCCAAACTCAGCTTCCTATGAGACTGGCCTTCTCCCACAACATCCTATATAATAAAAGCCTAAAATGCAAATCGATAGAAGAATGAAATGATCGGTGAACAACTGGTCACATATGACGCACATTGACCACCAGGGGGCAGACACTCAATGCAGGAGCTTCCCCCAGCCCCAGGCCCCAGGCCAGACAAGGTGGGTGCCAGCAGGGGCCCCCCTGATTGCCCTGCTGGTCACCCCACAGATTGGCCCTGATTGCCAACCAGGCCTAGACAGGGACCCTAACTGTGCACAAATTTTGTGTACCAGGCCTCTAGTAGAGGCTAACACCCCAAGAACTGTAAGGTCTAGGCAGCTCACATTTTCACACAAATCCTACACAGCCACCCTTCAAATCCAGACTGCCTGGACAGGTAACCCATGTCTTTTCCCATTGACAAGATTCTTTGTTGCTCCCGCTCTATAAAAAAAGGTAGAATATCAGCACAATGTCCTGCTACCAAAATGCAGACTCATAGTGCAATGTAGCAGGGGACTTTAGCACACTTGTCTGTGGACAGTGGGAGAACCTGTTGCCTTTAGCCTTGAAAGTTTTACATTTCTCCAATACAGCCTATTTCTTAACCTATGCTATGTGACATTAAAAATTCACCCCAAGCCCTGATCACAATTTAAATGGTACATACATGATGAAAACTGAGAAGGCATCAACCATGAAGGAGAATGGTGACCATGAAGGTTCTAACTTAAACATAACATGTGTGCTTTTTTACGTAGATAAGGAATTAAAAAGATGTTTTGTTTTTTAAATTACTCTTTTATGATCCTATGTTGTTATGATCTCTTTGTTATAATGATACAAACATATCACATGCTTCTTATGCTATATAGCTCTTTGAAGAAAATCAAACTTTGACTCTATTACTGACTATTTTTTTAAACACTGGGTAAGTGTGTGCTGAATCAAATGTAGCCCCTTCCCCCCCTACGGTCTTGAAGAGAGTGGAATATTTACTGCTAATAAAAGGAAGTTATCTAACTAAGAAAAAATGTTAACTACAGACTCCTTACAATATTTTTTCCTCAAATATCATTGGGGTAAGTATTTTTCTTAACTATGAAATAAAAATATGCATTTTTAAAGGTAAAAATCACAATGCTATAATTTTCAAGCTGGCATAAAATTTAAAATGAGATGACAAAATAAAATTTACCATTGGGATGAGGTTTGAACAAGGAATATAGCTTTTTCATAAAATCTATACTTTTAACCATTCCAAGCCTAAAAAAAACACTCACCAGATGAATACTTATAATATAGGGATTGCTAGTAGATAGATAGCGTGATGGAAGCAGACAGTAATGTTGAATATTGGCAGTTGGGTTTTAGGCAGTTATTTCTTTTTACCTTTTCTAGTTCTTCTTCCACTGCTTTTTTCTCCTTAATGACTCGTTCAATTTGACTTTGTTTTTCGGTACACTCCTATAAATTCAAGTCATATTGTAAATAACTATAGTATTTGTAAATCCTTAAGAAAAATGGGGAAACATGGATAAAATGATTTGTTCATAACAGGAATGCTACATTCACCCCATGAATACAGCGGGGCCTTGATTAAAACAAAAACAAACAAGCTCCATCTTCAAAGAGCTACCTACTCCAGAATTTTAGAAATCACCCCAATATAGAATGCCAAGTTCTAAGTAAATATACCAGTTGGGTGACAGAAGTTGAGAGACAGCAAGGAGAAAAAAAATAAATAAATGAGAGCCATTTCTCATATTTTAGTTTTTCTTTTCATAAATTCTTATCATATTTTAAAAGAAAATACAGGACTAGGCAAAGATACAGAATCCTGAGGGTACATGTGGACTAAAAGCATGGGTATATAAATTCTAAAAGTCAAAAAAAATTTTTTGGCAGAACTTATTAACAGCTGATAATAGCAAGGAAAACTAAAACTAAAAACAATCATTATAATGACTAGTTCTTTACAGGTATTTATTTTTATCTATTTTATTAGTTTTGAGAATGGGTATGGTTATTTTCTACTAATTCTAAATTATGCTTTGGATAATCCTGCTTTGCTGACAGTACACTGCTAATTAATATTCAATTATCTTTATAACTCTATCATACATTTTATCAATGTATTTAAAAAATTTTTAATGAGCCTTTAAATTTTGACCCATAATTAACTCTGATTATAATAAGCCCTTTAACCCTATGCTACAAATCAGATGAGTAGTCTACATTAATCATATTTTATTAAGATATACTAAGTATGTCATAAATAAAACTTAAATGTTCCATATATATTCATATAGTGAGTTGCTAATCTATGAAAAAGATAGTTTTATGGTGTGAAACTTGGGATTTCTACTATGTTCATAAATCATCCTATGTGATTTTTTTTTAAAGACACTATTTTTAGAGATGTTTTAGATTCACAGCAAAATTGAGTAGAAGTTACAGAGATTTCCATTATAATTCCTTCCCCCCCATACATGCATAATCTCCCCATCATCAACATCTCACACTGTGGTGGTATATTTGTTAAAATGATGAATCTGCACTGATACAACATTATCATCCAAAGTCCGTAGTTTACACAAGAATTAGCTTTCAGTGTTGTACATTTATAATGACATATACATACCATTATATCACCATACATAGTAGTTGGTTTTTGTTGCTGTTGTTAATCCTCACCAGAGGATATTTTTTCTATTGATTTTTTAGAGAGTGGAAGAGCGGGGTAGAGACAGAGAGAAACATCAATGTGAGAGACACATCAATTGGTTGACTCCTGCAAGTGCCCTGCCTAGGCTAAGGGATTGAGCCTATAAATGAGGTATAAGCCCTTGACCATAATTGAACCTGCAAGACTTCAGTACATTGGCCGATGCTCTAACTTCTGAGCAAAACTAGCTAGGGCCAGAGTGTGGAGGGCGGCCCCAGGCAAGACACCTTGAGCATTCTTTAAGTCTTTGTCAGGCTGAATTCAAGGCGCCTGGAAAAACCAGGTCTTGGAGAAACAGATTCACCAATGAGGCTGGGTCTGTTATCAGCTTGGCTCAACTTGGCCTCAGGTGTCCGGGAGAGGGCCTTGATATGTAAATGCAGACTTGCCGGGAATGTGTGAATGAATAGGGCCTGGGCTCACTGAAACTCCTTTGATCTTAATGTTGGAGAAACCCCTTTGTACTGTGGAATATAAATAAACGCAGCTTCTGGGCTCAGTGTGGCTGTGTCTCCATGAGAGGGAGAACAGAGCCCACCTGGCCTCAGCTTTTTCTTACTACTTCTGTGTCTTTCTTTTTTATTCTTCATTTTTCTTAATCCTCACCTCCTCCACTCAGAAACTGAACCCAGTCTCTCTCCACGCTGGACGTGGGAGAGAGAGAGGAGAAGAAACACCCTCCATATCAGAGTAGTTTTACTGGCCTAAAAATCCTCTATGCTATACCTACACTATTTACCTTCTCTCCTCAATCTCTGATAACCACTGACCTTTTTACTATCTCCATAATTTCACCTCCAGAATGTCATATAGTTGGAATCATACAGCATGTATGCAGCCTTTCTAGATGAGGTTCTTTCACTCAACAATCCTATATAAGAAAAGATTAATATGCAAATTGTCCCTATGAGTGGGAGTTCGACTGACTGGAAGTTAGATGTGTGCTGACCACCAGGGGGCAGTGCAGAACATGGCTGGCGTCGGTGACGTGGTGCTGGCAGTGGGTGGCAGTGGAGCACTGCCGATCCCAATGGGCCGATGACAGCTGGACTGTGGCGGGATGGTGGAACAGGTGAGTGGGCAGCGCCAGGCCAAGGTGGGTGAAAAGGGAGGCCCCAGCCAGTGGCGGCAGCAGGTAGTCAGGATCATGTGTAGGGGTATCTTCAGTTTTGTAAAAACCACCAAACTGGCTTCAAGAGTAGCTGTTCCACTTTTCATTCCCACCAGCAAAGAACAAAAGTTCCTGTTGCTCCACATCTTTGCCACTGTTGGTGTTCTGGATTTTGACCATTCCAATAAGTGTATCTGGCAACTACTTGGTGTAATGAGTGGTATCACATTGTTGTTTTAATTTGGATTTTCCTGGTGGCATATGATATGGAGCAACTTCTCATAAGTTTACTTTATATCTGTTTATCTTCTTCAGTGAAATGCCTATTAAGGTCTTCGACCATTTTTCAATCGAATTATTTGTTTTCTTATTGTTGGATTTTAAGAGTTCTTTGTATATTCTGGATGAGACTTTTATCAGATATGTCTTTTGCAAATATTTTTTCCTAATTTGTAGCCTGAGTTTCCTGAGAAAATATAAATGCTTAATTTAAACACTTTTCTCTTTTTCTTTCTATTACATTGATTGGGGTGAAATATAGAATGGAATACTGCTCAGCCAGGAGAAAAGATGAAATACTGCCATTTGCAATAACATGGATGGACCTTGAGAATATTATGCTAGCGAAATTAGTCAGACAGGAAAAGTTAGAAATCATGATTTCACTCATATGTGAGATATAAAACCGAAAGCAACAAATGAACAAACAACAAACAAACAAATAAAAACTCATAGAAACAGAAACACTCATAGGCAACAGTAAACACTTTCAATTAGTACAGTTTTTCCAATAGAATTAACATGACATCAGACAACATTTACTATTTTTAGAAAAAATTCAATTAGCTATGAATTAGAATTGTTTCACTGTAAAGCCCAAGAAACATGTATTAAAATAACCTGAAATTATATATTTTTTACTCTAAAGTGAGTTGATAGACCGCTGGTTGTTACAGAGCTAACAGTTGTTTGTTTGTTTATTTATTTATTTATTATTTATAAACCCCTGCATGTCTTATCTAGTACAGATTCTTTTAAGAAAATATAAGGACAAATGTTCTTGTCCTTCCAGAGTTAAATAATCCTGGACTAAGGTATGCCCTTCTTCCTCAAAGCTGTTAATCCTTTGATAGCTAAATCACTCTGTAAGAGAATAAGTAAAATAGCAAGGTGATGGAGAAAAAAAACTACACACAAATAAAACCCAAAGAATTACACATGACTAATTTGCCACACTATATCCCATTAATTTTATCTAATGTTTCTATGTCTTTAAAACAAATGACACTCAACAGACAAAAAGTAACAATGTTGTTCTATTGGTCTCAGGACCTGTGAACAATGACCAAGTTCCCATTATGCACACTAGAGTTTGCAGAATGTGGAGATGTGATCCTTCTCTCTGGGGTGATATCCTCCCAACTTCAGAAATTCTTATACCTTTATTTACCTGTAAGCAAGGTTGTTAAACTCCATTTCATTTATCTTCAAGTTAAATTTATTTATTTAACCCACCTCTAGCCACACAAGTACTCTTTTCTTCACCCCACTTTGCCTAATTGTCCTTCATTACTCCTTCCTTCAGGGAGCTTGTCTTTCTTCCTTCTCACTCTCATATATACCTTTCCTTTCTTCCTGGTCTCCCACGTGAACCAGCTGTAGCTGGCTGCTTCACTCGTGCTAGGTGAATTCTTTGTCAAAGGCAGGTAATCAGAGTAGATGTGATAAATGCCATCCACCTTTCCTGCTAGTTCCAAGACATCAGATAACATGTTCATCTTGATTTCTTCTCTATCCCTAGCATCTAGCATAGTTCTTGTCTTAATAAGCACCTTTGAATGAACTAGGTCCAATACTATGTCTCTTGCCCTTTAAAATAAGCAATTTCAGAAGAAAATATCAGTACAGGCAGACTTCTAACATACCATCTGAAGGGCCGACAGTTCTTCTGTTAATCGAGAAATCTGTAATTGATATTGTTTTCTTACATTGGAAACCTGCAAATTAAGATATTTATGAGTTATTAAGGTCTAAAATAAAAATTAATACTCAATCTACACATTTAGAATAATAATTTTGATAAAAAATAAAGTAACATTTAGGGCATAAAAGATAAGTAAGCAAATGAAATATTAAAGAATTAAGAATTTATCATGAAGTGGGAGGAAAGAGACTAAGATAAAGGACAGAGGTTATCAAGCATTTTGGTCCAGGATCCTTTTACACAATAAAAAACAGAGATCTTTTGTTTATGATTTTTTTCTTTTTTAAAAAAATATGTTTTATTGATTTTTTACACAGAGGAAGGGAGAGGGATAGAAAGTTAGAAACAATGATGAGAGAGAAACATCAATCAGCTGCCTCCTGCACACCCCCTACTGGGGCTGTGCCCACAACCAAGGTACATGCTCCCGACCGGAATCAAACCTGGGACCTTTCAGTCCGCAGACCGACACTCTATCCACTGAGCCAAACCGGTTTTGGCATATGATTTTTTTTTCTATTGAAATGTACCATATTAGAGATTATAACAGAAAATTTCAAAGTATTTACTTATTAATTCTTTCATAAATAACAATAACTAAGGTTTTTACAGATTAGTACAAATAATATATTTTATAAAAAGTAAGTAACTTCTAAAATTAAAATATTTTGAGAAGAGTGGGATTATTTTACATTTTTGCAAATTTCAATAATGTCTGCCTCAAAACACCTAACAGTTTGAACAGAGGCCTGAAAGATCTTTAGATAGGAAGAAACTAGATTTTAGGAGGCAGCCAAATACTTGTGCTTGCAGTAAGGTTTGGGCTGAATCTAGAGATCACAGTACTTTTGAAAAAATTACAGAGATTATTAAAGGATTCATACAAAAGATAACCTCAATTTACCATAAAACTAATGTGAATTTATTTTAGAAATCAATTAGAGGATGTCTCATATCATGAGCACTTTGATAAAAACAGTTTCATCATATATATATGTATATATATATATATACATATATATGTGTATATATATACATATATATATGTAAGAAAATAGTTAACACTTAGTGAAGGAATATACAGTATATCTATTTTCTATAGAGCTAATTTGCCTTATTTATTAAATTTATTTATTTATTTTTAAAATATATTTTTACTGATTTTAGAAAGGAAGGGAGAAAGAGAGAGATAGAAACATCAATGATGAGAATCATTGATCGACTACCTCCTGCACACCCCACACTTGGGGATTGAGCCCTCAACCCAGGTATGTGTCTTGACTGGGAATCGAACTGTGACCTCCTGGTTCATAGGTCAATACTCAACCACTGAACAGACTGGCCAGGCTAATTTATTTTTTATTAAATACAGTTGGCATACAATATTATATTAGCTGGAGGTATATGGGACCTCATTGTAAAGGAAAAATGTATTATTTTATAATAATTTATGTTAATCATTTCATTGATATCTTGATAAATATGTAGGCAAGGAATTTAATGTAAATATTATAGTAAAAATTAAACTACTGTATTTTCCGGCGTATAAGACAACTTTTTAACCCAGGAAAATCTTCTCAAAAGTCGGGGGTCGTCTTATATGCTGGGTGTTAAAATACCGTAGCTTGCAGTTATGATGGGCGTTGCTAACTCGCCAGGGACTTGTCTGGCACTTGCTCTCTCTCTCTATTGTCTGTTATCTTCCTCCTATCATCATCAGTTCCAGTTTGGTTGGCAGCTTAGAAAACAAACAGCATAGCAACTCCCATGGGTTTACTGTCTTATCCTTCCTTTCAGCTTTAGAGTGAATTAGGAAAAGTTTAATCCACTTGCACTCTTTTATGCTTACATGTGATGACAAGCAGCCTTATGTTTATAAGTGACAGTTTTCCTGCTAAGTACCTGCATGCAATAAGCATTTGAATTAAAATTACCATATTGAAATCAAATCTGATTTTTTAAAAATTTTTATTTGGTGTGTGGTGGAAGAGGGGTAGTCTTATACGGCGAGTATATTCCAAACTCTATATTTTAACTGGAAAAGTTGGAGGTCGATATATATATATATATATATATATATGCCCAGTCATACGCTGGAAAATACAGTATAAATTTCTGCTTTTTCTAAACCTTGTCTCAGATTGAAAATTACAACCAAGGCTTCTTGAAAAAATGGCAGATTCCAGGTCTGAGACAGGGAAAGCACAGGATATGAGAGAAACATCACTTATGCAAGAAAGCTAGAGAGATAATCTTATATAATGCAAGCATAATATGCAAATCGATCAAACGGCAAAGAACTGGTCACTATGATGGGCACTGACCACCAGGGGGCAGAAGCTCAATTCAAGAACTGCCCGCTGGTGGTCAGTGCGCTCCCACAGGGGGTGAGCTGCTCAGGCAGAAGCCAGGCTCAGCTGGCAAGCCCAGCAGTGGTGGTGGGAGCCCTTCTTGCCTCTGCTGCAGGCAGACGGTAAGGAGCAAGGGGCCAGGGACTGCTAGAGCCCTGGACTGCAAGAGGGATGTCTGACTGCCAGTTTAGGTCTGATCCCTGATCAGACTTAAGTCACAGTCGGACATCCCCCAAGGGGGATCTACACTGCGAGAGGGTGTAGGCCTGGCTGAGGGACACCCTCTAATTTGAGGATAAAAAGACTGATGGTAATATAACATAAAATGAATTGACAGTGATACTAAAAAGTGGGGCAGGGCACTTCTTTAGTGAAAAAATGACAGCTTTTAAATGTATAGAAAGAATAGAATATTATCATTTTAATTACTTCATATGATATTTATTTCTGGCAAAAACTATCAATGAATGCCAAAACCACTGTATGAAAGATTTTGGTGAAAAAGGATACCAGCATGGCTGGCCTTCAAGAATCTCCCCCAATTACTTATTAAGTGACAATGGAGAAATCTGATCTTATCTTCTTAATCACATGATCAAGTTTAGCATCACCAATGCATATTCTGACATTATAGCTTCCTGATATGGCAGGGTGGGAGGTGGGAGGTATGACTACATATCACTCTGCCATTTCCCTACCCTCCACTGCTGTCCCACTCTACCTCAAATGTAGGTGCTACTATCCTGAGTTGGTTTTTATTTGAAATTTGGTACATTGGTGCAATTAGCTGATATTTAAGTAACTAGGTCCATCAAGTGAAGCTTAAGTAGCATTGAGTCTTAAGCTGTAAAATTTTGAATTTTAAATATAATTAAAAGTCCCTTACTTCCTTCTTGGCTCTTGTGGCAGCCTCTTGCATAAACTCAGAAAATGATTTTTTAATTTTCTCTATCTCTTCTTCTTTTTGCTTCTCCTCAAGCAGAGCCTGCAGAAAATAATAATTGATAACAAATGGGTAAAAACTTATCAACCTATACCCTTCTTGAAAGCAAACATTTTAAACTTCTAATACATCTCCACTTGGAGTTCTTACCTAAGTTAGGAGTGGTATTTATTTTCTCTGACCTCACCTGACCTTGTTTTAACTAAAAATTTATCATTTTTCTTTGGTATTTATTTCAGCTAGTGCCATCACTCCCTAATCTTTACAGCTGGAGGTCTTAGAATCATTTCTGAATTTTTCTTCTCCCTTTACAAAATAAGTCCTCGAGTCCAGGTGTTTCATTCTTGGAAAAAATCTCTTGGATTTTCCCTTTATATTCACTATTTGGTAATATTCCCATTAAGTCTCTTGTAATTTCACACCTCAGTCACTGTAGATGCCACCTGATCTGTCTTCTTGATGTGTTTCTATCCCACCCATCATTTTCGTCTGACCTAAAAAATAGCTTCATATTCCCAGTTCTGTTGTAAGTCACACTCATCTCTCTGCCTTCCTATAGAACAAATTCCTGGCCTCCAACACTTTCTCCTTCAACCCATGCCAATCAGGCTTTCACCACACTTCAAACCACTCAGGAGTCATTTCGGAGTAATTATCTTATTTAATCTGTCAGCAACACTTGAGATAATGGGTTACTTTCCCCCAATTTTACTTTCTTATTTGGCTTTCTGTGCATCCAGTTTGGTTTTCCTAACTCACCATTCCTTTTCAGTCTGTGTTGTTGCTTTCTCCTCTTCTCAACCTCTTTGCTATTAGACTCTGGCCTTGGTCCTTTGCTCCACCTTTGTCCATCCTTGGTGCTCTAATTCAGTATCTTTATTTTAAATATCACTTAGATGCTAACAATTCCCAAGTTTACCTCTCCAGCCCAAATATCTTTCTGAGCCCTGAATCAATCTATCTATCTATCTATCTATCTATCTATCTATCTATCTATCTATCTATCTATCTATCTATCTATCATTAAGCTCTTTCTCTCTCTCATCATCCCATAAGTGGCCCAGGGTTCAGATCTTACTATCTTTCAAAGGTACCACACACATTCTCATCTCTCTTAAAAAAAATCATTTAATAACTTCCCTCTTGCTTAAATAGGTAAGCTAGTAAGAGTAACAGCTGTTTGGCCATGACAACTTGATGGGGGAGAAGGAAACACTGAGTAAAGGGGGAAGCATTGAAAGAGAACTATACTAGACCATGCTTCATGTCTGTGTGTGTGATCAGTTTAAAGAACCCTTGACTTCTTGGGACAAGCAACTGAAGGAGAGAACCCTTTAGTAATTAAGCAATGAGTCAAAAGGCAGCTTAATATCGTAGCTACAGGTAGTATCTATGACAGGTAGTATCTATGAGTCTGCTGCTGGCTTAGGGCTTGGGTGATAAGATTTGAGGGTTAGGCAATGAGTGTCACTACCACCTTCTGTCCTCCTGCTCTATACAAAATGTTCATCTTTCACAACCTGATGTTAAGAATGCTCAGATAATTAGGCTTCAGAGGGCAAAGAAGAACTATTTTGTCCTGCTCTTAATTTTTTCTTTTTAGCTAATTTAGGTGTTAAGAAAAATTCCCAAGCATTTTATGTTTATTTTGTGTATTTTGACCATTCTAACAGACAGTATTCAGATGGAAAGATTAGCATTCCCACAGTTTAAATTTGAATAATTATTTATTTTTTAGTAGCTTCTTAATAGACAACTTATAGCTTGCTTTGTTTTTAATGGCACTCTTGGAAAACCTTCTACTCTGTAAGAAAGGAAACTTAAAACAAAGCATTTTCATTGTACTTCCCATATTTCCCAGCATTATTACACATATACTAGGTATTCAATAAATGCTGGTTAAATGAACTAATGATCTCTACATAAGGAAGGCAGCAACATTAAAAACAAATATGCATGCTTTATAATTTCTATAAACTATATACCATTCATATGGAAGTGGTAAAAGACAAAAATATAATATGTGATCACATGGAATTGTTAGAAGGTTCAAAAAAAGTGAAATAAATGCCCCAGTTAATAAATCTCCGGAGCTAAGTTTAATTCCTGTCAATTAAGCTTCTGCTCTATTAAAGTAATTGTGTAGGTGATAAAGGGGAAATAAAGATAATATTCATCTCATTCAACTGAATAAAATACAGGGTATATTGCAGTAAAGTGCTGTAATAGGTCTTTTGAAATATTTTTATTGATTTCAGAGTGGAAGGGAAGAGGAAGAGAGAGAGAGAAACATTAATGATGAAAATAATCAATTAGCTGCCTCCTGCAGGCCCCACAGTAGGGGTCAAGCCGCACCCAGGCATGTGCCCTGACCAGGAATCAAACCATGACTTCCTGGTTAACAGGTCAAGGATCAGCCATTGAGCCACACAGCCAGGCTATAATAGGTTTTTTAAAGAGTATAAGACTATAGGGGATGAAGATTAGTTACACTGGGATTATAGACAGAAGAAAAGTCTGATATGTATACATAAGCTTTTGGAGAGGGCTGACAGTTTATTATGTTTTATGATATTAAGTCTTACCATCAATAATGTAGCATAAATTAAAGGAGAGCATAGCAATGTAATTTTCACGTGTTTATTCTGTAGTTAGATTCCCTACAATGTCATATGGGGGAATATTCAATATTTAATTTTTTTATAAACATGTTAACTAGTTTTCTTACCTGGTTTTTTTGCAGGTTAGCGTCTTCTAAGAGTTGCATGCTATTTCTGGCAGTTACAACAGCTTCATATCTCTCCTTTTCTAATTCATTGTACTTCGTTTGTAACTCTCTGGTCTGTTTTTCCAAATGTATTTTATCTGATTTTAATTGGGTGGCTTCTTGAACTGTCACACATAATCTAAATATTAATAGTCGCATTGTAAAAGTTAAAATTTTTTAAAGAGAAGGAAGGAGATAGCATATTTACTGACCACCTGCTTCAGGACAAGCATTATTCCAATTACTTTCATGTGTATTTTCTTATTTGGTTCACACAACAGTTTTGCATCCTAGATTTTGTTATTGCCATTTTAAAGGAAAACAGACCCATTTTAATAGAGGTAAACATTTGATCAAGGTCATATGGCTAACAAGTAATGGGGTTGATACTAAGCCTAGATATTCAGACTCCAATTATGTTACATTTTCTACAGTATCATGGTTTAATATGGAATAGTTATATGATAATGTTATAAAGCAAATTCTTAAATAATGAGTGGTTATTTCTATTTATATGTTTTTTTTCTTTCCTTTTTGCTTGGCTCCTGGTTCCCATGCTCTACCAGGATTACCCATATTAACTTTGAATATTTTCCCAAGTTTATAAAATCATATACACACATACATAGCATATGCTCACTGATCCATAGGTTTCTAAATATAATTATTTTGTGTTATAAAAATTAAGATCACTTTTCCATACTTGTTTTTCTCATTGAATAATACTTTGTAGAAATTCCCTAGCAGTACACCCAAAAGCTATTTCCTTTCCTAGTCTGATGTATATAATTTTATGTTAATTTGTATGTCCCTGATTACTGGAGGGTTTACGTATATTTGAAAAATTTTGTTAGCCATGTGAGCTGTCATCTTTAAATGTTTTCTTCATATCCTTTATCCATTTTTTTCTGATGGGTTATTTACTTCGCTTGTTCTTTTATAAGAACTCTTGGAATATTAAGATAGTAACTTTCAATCTGTCCTACATATTGTAAATATTTTCCCCCATCTACATTTTTGCTGTTGTTGCCTGTTGACTCTACATAGAGAATTTTTATCACAGGACAAAATTTCACATTAGTTGACTATTTTTCCAACTTCTTGGATTTCATTTTTTATAAAGGTGTTTTTCCTTATCCATAGATTGTGAATATAAGCTCCAAGATTTCCTCAAAAGATTGCTATGTCTTTCATATTTTAACCCCTAAATCTTTAATATGTTCTGGTAGGATAACTCTTCCCTCACATTTCATCCTTTTCTTTATTTTCAGGCATTCCCCCCCTAAGTGGCGGAAGAAGAAACCTGCTCTGTTCTCTCCCTATCCCTATTCTCACCCCCAAATACACTGCGCCAGAAGGAAGCTTCCCAGCGCCCCAGGACACCCCATACTGTCCCCGCTTCTAGTGGACAGAAGTTAGCCTTTTTATTTCATTCCTCTCCTTTAAAAAAGTTTGTTGTTGTTTATTTAGTACCTCTGCTTAATCCTAAATGGAGTTAAGGTCCAACACTTAGTCAGGGTTCTGAGCTGCCAGCAGCAGAAGCCAACCTGAGTGGAAAAGTGTTTATTAAAAGAATAACAGGGTAAATTCACAGATTCACTCAGAGAGCTGGAAAACCAGGAATGAAGCTTTGTAGCAAGAACATGCCCCAAATTTCCCCCACAGAATTAGCTGGGCTTCCTTTTGGAGATAAATCTAGGGAATTCCCCCAAAATGGCAGGGAGATGAAATGCAGATGGCCAAAAATAATGATTTTATTTTTATCAAATCACCTTTGCACTTCCTGGCTTTTGCATCACATATTGAGCTGTCCTATCATTTGATGCATTTAGGTTTATTAATGTTATCATTTTCAAAAGGCCACTATTTTCATTATTTAAGGTCCCTCTTATTCTGTTTATTGTTTTTTCCTTTACACCCTATCTTGTGTGATAGTAATATCATGACTCCTGCTTTCTTTGTTTACAGTTTGCTAATATTTTATACTAAAACCTTTATTTTAAACTAGAGGCCCGGAGCATGGATTTGTGCAACCAGTGGGGTCCCTTGGCCTGGACTGCAGGGATCAGGCCAAAGTCAGCTCTCCAACATCCCCCGAAGGGTTGGGAGAGGGTGGTTCTCGGGTGACACACCCTGGAATTGGGCTCCCTCCTCTCTGGATCCTGGTGCATCACCTGAAAACTGCAGCTGCCAAGTCATCACAGTTCAGCAGCTTCTGCATTGAGTGTCTGCCTCCTGGTGGTCAGTTTGCATCATAGCTACCAGTTGGAACGTCTGCCTCCTGGTGGTCATTGTGCATTATAGCTACCGGTCATACAGTCACTTAAGCTTTTATTTTTAAAAATATATTTTTATTGATTTCAGAGAGGAAGGGGGAGGGCGAGAGAAATAGATCAATGAAGAGAATCACTGATCAGGTGCTCCCCTTACATGCTCCCACTGGGGATTGAGCCCACAACCCAGGCATGTGTACTGGACCAGAACTGAACCTGGGACCCTTGTGTGTGCAGGCTGACACTCTATCCACTGAGCCAAATCAACTAGGGCAGCTTTTATATATATACATTTAAAACAAATCCCCCCTTTATTTTCCCCTCTTGAGATCTTTGTTCTAGTTCATTTATTCTCTGTTTTAGGTGTTTTCTAAAATAACGTATTACTGAGCTTTGCTTTTTAATCAAAATATGAATGTCTCTGCCTTTTAATAGAGTTTGGTCCTCATACTTTAACTGTAATGATTTCTATGCAAGGCATTATTCATTCCACCTTAAATGGCTGATGCACCTGTGGCAGCTGGTGAAGCATTCTGTCTCTCTCAGAGACCCAAGACACCTGCCACTCTCCTACCATCCCTTCACCATGGCCCCTACGCAGGCAGAGCAGGTAGACTCACAAGGGCTTATCAAGAACTAGTCAAAGCTAAGCTACTCATTTAACTCCTGTCTTATTTAGCAGAGCAGGATCCACAGATCATCTAAAAAGCAGGGGGAGAGAGTCCTGTTTTTGGAAGATGGAAAGAAGTACTTATGCTTCTTAGATGCTTGTGGCATTTAAAAAGATCACAAACAATTTTAAATATAAATAATAATTTAAATAACTATAATAATAAGCATTTATTGAGCCCAAATGTCTTTAATTTTTATGGATCATAGATGACCATTAAAAATATAGCTTTTCAATTGGCAGTTCCATTAAATCGGATACATTCACACCTTAACATACTGGCTGAACATTGCTAGAGACACACATCAAGGACACTAATAACTCTGTTTGCGCTTATATAAAAATATAAAAGATTTTTTAAAAAAACCATAATGTGAATTTACAGGCAGGCTGCGGTCATGATACTGTTAAAGATTACAAATGATAATTTTCAAATTTTTTAAGGGAACAGCTAATAAGAGGAAACGAGCAAAACAACAAAAGATTCTAGAGTGAATGTTTGCACTAAGACAGCAATGAAAGACAAAGCTATAGATATATTTAAAAAGTAGTACAGCCTGGCTGATGTTTCTCAGTGGTTAGAGCATTGGCCTACACACCAAAGGATCTCGGGTTTAATTCCTGGTCAAGGACAGGTGCCTGGGTTGTGGGTTAGATCCCTGGCCCCAGTTAGGATGCGTAGGGGAGGCAACCGATCGAAGTGTTTCTTTCACATTGATGTTTCTGTCTCTCTTTCCTATCTTCCCTTCCACTTTATCTAAAAATCTGTGGAAAATATCCTCGAGTGAGTATTAAAGCACAAAAATTAAATAAAAATGAAAAATAAAAAGTATCTAGACCTTCAAAGATAACTGAAAAGTATTGCTTTGGTAACCTCCAGAGAGATAATCTAAAATGATTTCTCAAGTATTTTTTCTCTTTTGTATCTGCTTAGTAAGAAGTTGTCTTTATAAGATTTTTACCAACTTCATTATTTTTCTCTGCTTCAGGGTAAAAAGAACATGTTTGCCTTTGGGGTTGATTAAACTTAACTATGATTGCTGTAGATTAAAGGTAAAGATAGAAATGATTTTTGAATATATGTTCAAATATACCAATCTAAACAATGTTCAAAATATCAGATTTTTTTTGTTTAGCACTTATAAAATACATACTGGTACTCTAATGTAGAATATCTTTTGAAAAGTATAGGCAAAGCTAGACATATTTAAAAATTTACCTTGTTTCTAATTGTTTTATACTAGATTGCAACTGCTGTAAACGCCTATCTGATGCTTCCTCTCTTCTTTGGGAAGATACCATATCCTCCTCCTAGAAAATAAAGAAACTGGAAACTTATTTTGAGTATGTGAAAATTCAATGAATCATTTTATAGAATAAAGCCAATAGTTCACTCTCTAAAATATACTATTAGAATATAATTTATAAGTTTAAAGCAGGACCACTTGAGGAATAAATCATATGTATACTAAAAATGGTGAAGAGAACCTCCCTGCTTTAGATACCATCAATCCTGTATTAAATAACCAATAATTAAATAGTCATTGCATATAGATTTCTACTATAGTATTTCTATAGTGCAGTCAGTTTGCCTTTCAGACAAGCTCTGTTAACCAGGTTATACTGCATCCATTATAATAATAGGATAGTTCTTCGACATGGAGATGCTTTAAAAATAGATTTAGGTTTTATTTTAACAACCTTTAAAAAAAATTACTGCCTGTCTTTCCCCCTACCTTCTGGTGTTTTATTTTTTGTAATACCATTTTAATTCTTCTTTTGGCTTTTAGCTATATCTGTTTGAATTACTTTTTTAGGATTGCTCTAGAGATTATAATATGCATTTCTAACTTACCCCAATTTACTTAGAGTTAATATTTAATGAATTCAGAGAAAATGTCAAACCTCGCAGCAGTGTATTTATTGCCATATACCATCCTAGTTTTTAGTGCCGTGCCTGTCATATCTTACATCTGTATACTTCACAAATCCATCAAATACAGTGCTAAGTTCTGCTTTAAGCAGTCAAGTCTTTTAAGGTGTTAATAAGAGAAAAGAAAAATATGTCGATATATTATTTCATAGTTATAATTCCTATTGCTCTTGATTTCTTCCTATATCTAAGTTGCCATCTGGTGTCACTTCCTTTCAGCCTAAAGAATTTTATTCAGCATTTCTAAAGTACAGTTCTGCTAGTGACAACTTGTTTTTATCTGAAAATGCCTTTATTTTGCTTGCATTTCTGAAGTACAGTTGCAGTGCACATAGAATTCTTAGTGAGCATTTTTTTTTTTTTTTTTTTTTTTTTGGTCTTCAGCACTTCAGATATATTATTCTAATATTTTCTGCTCCCACAGTTTCTTGATGGGAAGTTAGCCATTACTCATGGCCGTTTCTGTTTATGCCATTTTTCTGTTGCGGTTTTCACGTCTTCGCTTTATAACTGGCTGTCATTGTTGTCAGGATGTATCTAAAAGTGATTTTCTTTGTGCCTGTCCTACTTGGGGTTACTGAGATTCTTAGATCTGTTAATATTTTCTACCAAAGTTTAGAATTTTTCGGGCATTATCTTTTTAAACAACTTTTTTGCTCCCCCGCTTCTGCCTTTGCCTGCTAAGTCCCTGGAGAGTGAGTTTTACTGACTGCCCTCATTGTCAATAACTACACCTTCTAATCTAGTAAGTTTTGGTAGTTATTTCCAATATTATAATTTAGCTGCCTAATTTTATATTTAGAGGGAAACAATAATTAATTCCTTTCCCAGCAGCCTGTTTAACCCCTAATCCAAATAGATCAGGAATAAAATACATGGAAAACACAGCTATGGGCACTCAATCAGTTGTCTTAGAAATAAGAAAATACCTTCTTCTGCATCTGTCCTTGAAAATCTTCAGTCACGTTAGTTAACTGTTCCACTTTTGCAACTGCAACTCTCATATCTATCTTGGCTTGCCTAAAACAGAAAGTAAATTAGTACAGTTTTCATATACCATGAAGAATGTAAAAAATTAGAAAATGTAAATTTTGTAAAATCAGTACTGACGTTTGTGCACTTACAAGTTTAGGAAGGATAACTTGTGAAGACCAAATCTGTATAATAGATGGCTTCCTCATTTCTATCTAATTTGCCTAACGACTCTGCTTTTAAATAGTCTCTAAATTGTGTAATACATTTTCACTTTCACTGTCCAAACTCTGGCTCCATTATTACTTCCCAAGACTATTCCAATAGATTACAAATTCATCTCTTCACTGTTGCTCTCCTCTTTAATTCATCCTCTATAATGCATCCTACTTGCCAAAAAGCTTATCTAGTGATAAAAACTATCGTTTAATAATGATTTCTGGATTCTCCACTTCTTTGGGTACACGATCAACACTCCTATGCATGGCATATAAGACTAGCCATCATCTGAGCTTCAAGCGCCTCATGTCTGGCCAATTCCCCCCATGTAATTTATGTTCCAGGTATAGCAAATTACAAGCCCACTGTTTCCTAAACACATGCTTGTCTATTTTTTTTCACCTGTGTGATTGGACTATCCTCCTCCTTCTTTTTATATAACTTCTTCAATCTTCAGGACTTAATTTAAAAATTTCCTCATTTCAAGTATTCCCTAGCTTGTCCTAGGTCAGTGGTCAGCAAACTCATTAATCAACAGAGTGGCAAACCTCGGCCTGCAAGCCGCATGTGGTTCGCGAGTTGCAGTTTGTTGACCATTGTCCTAGATAAAAGAACCTAAAATCCCAGTCCTCATAATAAATAACACTTTGTGCATTACTAACAGATATCCCTTCATGGGATTTGAAGTTTATAAAAAATGAAATGAAGATCATTAAAGATAAGGATAACATTTTTAAAATTATTAAATCCTCAGTAGAGACCATAGTGTCTAGCACATAGAAGTAAATATATTATAAATGAACGAAAGAGAACACAAATGGAAAGGAGGCAATCACAGGCATATCTTGATATTTTACTTATATCGTGCCTATCCAATTTGATATTTAGTGTGCAAATCCTAGAGTAATTTTGTGAATCTTCCATTTGAAACAGAAATCTCTTTCCCACATAATTTAAAAACTTTTGAGATAATGGTTCTAAGACCTGATTTTGTAAGTCACTAAAAAAATTCTTGAAGTATTTAAATTATTATATTACTAAAGGCCAGGTGCATGAAATATATGCAATGGGGGAGGGGTGTGTGTGTAAGGGGCCCCAGGCAAGACACCTTGAGCATTCCTTAACTGTTTGTGGGCTAAATCCAAGGCGTCTGGCTATCCCTTTTGTTCAGGTTTGGGATACACCCATTGCTCTTAGGCAGGCAATTCCAGTAACAGGCAGATTATCTTATCAGTAAGGATTTACATGATTGTTTGATGAGGAAGCTGCTTTAATTAACAATGTTTTAGCTCTGACCTTTCAGAGCCAATTAAGGTTGTTTACCAGCCTTCCTGGCTTCCTATCCACATCTTTCTATGGGTGAGACAGGAATTGGTTTCCGGCACCTTTGTATTTTTGGATTATAAATAGACTGCCACTATTTGGGTGTCAGATGCTGTCTCTCCATCAGAGAGAACAGACATCCCACCTAGGCCCCAGCTATTTTTTTCTATTACTGCATCTTTGTCTTCTATACTTTTATTTCTTAGTCCCCAGCTTCTCTACTCAGAAACTGGACCCAATCTCTCTCTCTGCACTGGTTGTGGAAAAGAGAGAAAAACACCCACAGGGAGGGTTTGTCCTTCAGCCCAACTTGCTCCCTCTTCAATCTGGGACCCCTTGAGGGATGTTTGACTGCCAGTTGTCTACATCCCTTTTACAATCCGAACTGCTGGCTCCTAACTGCTCACCTGCCTGCCTGCCTGCCTGCCTGATCACCCCTTAACCACTTACCTGCCGGCCTGCTCGCCTGCTGGCCCAATTGCCCCCAACTGCCCTCCCCTGCTGGCCTGATCTCAACTCCAACTGTCCTTCCTTGCTGGCCTAGTTGCCCCCAACTGCCCTGAAAGCCTGGTACTTCCCCAACTGCCCTCCCCTGCTGGCTTGATGGCCCCCAAATGCCTTCTCCTGCAGGCCTGGTCCCCAACAACTGCCCTCCCCTGCCAGCCTGGTTGTCCCCAACTGCCCTCCCCTGCAAGCCTGATCTTGCCCCCAGTGGCCCTCCCCTGCCAGTCTGATTGCCCCTAACTGCCTCTGCCTGCCTGATCACCCCTAACTCTCCTCCCCTGCTGTCCTGATCTCACCCCCAACTGCCTTCCTCTGCTGGCCAATTCAGTTCTGATTGGATGATTTATAAGCCAGTTAGCGTCAAAAGCTCCACCTCTAGGCAGCCATCGGCTCCTCACAGTTGACCCAGATTTGGCTCTGATTGGTTGGTTTCTATGCCAGTCAGTGTCAAAAGCTCTGCCTTCTAGGCAGCCATTGGCTTCTTACAGTTGATGCAGATTTGGTTCTAGTCAGTGTCAAAATCTCTGTCTCCTAGGCATCCACTGACTCCTAGCAATTCATCCAGATTTGGTTCTGATTGGTCAGTTTCTATGCCAGTCAGTATCCAGGCCTATCTCCGGGCCTAATCATAGAGGTGGGGCTGATCAGCAGCCGCCCTGGGCTGCTGGTGAGTGGCTGAACTGCTGACCACTGGGAGAGAGAGAGAGGCTTGGCTGCTGGCGAGGAAGAGAGAAGCAGGATCTGATCACCCTGATTCTCTATCCAGGTCTTGCCAGCAGCCGCTGCCCCTGCTGATCAGCCCCACCTCTCTCTCTCTCTCTCTTCCCGAGAGGTCAGCAGTTCAGCTCACTCGCCTTCTGCGTGTGCAGCCTGGTGAATGGTGGAGCATCCAGTTGTGGATGTGATGGATCCAGGGTTTTTATACATTAGGATGTCTCCTAAAACAAAAAAACCTGTTTTTTGAAGAAGAAAATAAATAGTAATTCATACATACTTATTTCTACATTATTCCACAAGATAGTTAGAATAATTGTTTCTGTCTAGTTCTGCCATGAAATACTGAAAACTATTCCAGAATAAAAGCTGTAAGGTCTGCTGTTTAGATCTGGCTCTGCCAACACAATAGCTATGTGAACTGGGTCAATCACTTAACCTCTCTGAGTCTCAGAATTTCAGCTATAAAACAGAAATAAAACAATATTTGTCCTGCATAGCTTACAGAACTATCATGTTTAAATAAGTTAATTCATAAAAAACACTTTATAAACTTTATTGTAGTTTTTACAAATGTAAGCTATCATCATAATCTTGCGCTCCCTTCCTTTTTTTTTTAGTTGCGAGGAACTGGTAGTCTAGAGTTACTTTACGGTTGGATTGATGAAGCTTGGGGAATATATGTCTGCCCTTGATTCCTGGCCAAGAAATGAAAAGTTGGATTTATGATGTGCTGCTTAATGTCAGAACCTGTCAGGTAACCCCCAGCCAGGATTTGTTTACTGATGGTTTTCACCTGTAATAGCTGGTTAGATAGCTGGGTTGGGGAAAAAACCAAACCAGTCTTGAGCTCTCCTGAAGCCAAAATTCACTGCCACATATTGGTAGTTCAACCTGGAAACAAAGCATGTCTTTGTCTGAATAAAGACCCTGGGGCAGTTTGCCTGTGCTCTTTTTTGTTGTTGTTGCACAATATCCTTTGCTTTTACGTAAAAGCCTTAAGTGAGTAGCTCTGTGGAGTCTGGTGAGTCCCTTCAAATATTCAAACTTTGAATCTTTAGAGAAACCAACAAAAATAATCCTAATTTTATTTTATGAGGAAACTTCATTAACTATCCTATCTTCACCACACCCACAAGCCACACCCACAGCCAATCAGGAGCAGATTATGCAAATAAACCCTAACCAAGATGGCTGCCGCCACTGAGAACAGGAGGAAGACTTGGGTTTCCCCAGCAACAGAGGAAGCCAAGCTGCCTGCCTGCTGTTTCCTGCCTAGGCCTCCACGCAATGTTACAAAGTTTCAGTTATAAAAGATACAGAAATGGTGGCAGCCACTGAGCTGGAGAGAACACCCACAGCCAATCAGGAGCAGATTATGCAAATAAACCCTAACCAAGATGGCTGCCGCCACTGAGAGCAGGAGGAAGACTTGGGTTTCCCTGGCAATGAAGGAAGCCAAGGTTTCAGCCCGCCTCCACTCTAGGCTACAAAGTTTCAAACAGAAATGGCTGCCACCACAGTGCAAGAAGAAGTCTTGGCTCCGCTCCAGGCTACAAAGTTTCAATTGTAGACATAGATTAATCCCAGATATCAGGGCCTCTGCTTAGGTCACTGGGGGGCATGGCTAGCCTGCAAACCTCCACAGGCCCCTCGCCCAGGCTGCCCCTCACCCCAAGGGAACCCCCACCCTGATCTGGGACACTCTTCAAGGCAAACCAGCTGGCCCCCACCCATGCACCAGGCCTCTATCCTATCTAATAAAAGAGTAATTTGCAGATTGACCATCACTCCAACACACAAGAGGGCTGCCCCCATGTGGTCAAAGATCCTGCCCCCATGTGGACACAAGATGATCACCACAAGATGGCCAACAGGGGAGGGCTATTGGTAGGTTTCAGGCCCTGCAAGGGAGAGCAGTTTGTGGGTGATCAGGCCAGCAAGGGAGGGCAGTTGGGAGGGACCAGGCCTGCAAGGGAGGGCAGTTAGGGGTGACCATGCTGACAGAGGAGGAAAGTTGGGGGCAAACAGGCTGGCAGGGGAGCAGTTAGACATCAATTAGATTGGCAGGGTAGTGGTTAGGGGAGGATCAGGCTGGCAGGCAGAAGCAGTTAGGGGCAATCAGGGAGGCAGGTAGGTGAGCAGTTTGGAGCCAGCAGTCCTGGATTGTGAGTGGCTGTTGGACATCCCTTGAGGGGTCCCAGATTAGAGAGGGTGCAGGCTGGGCTGAGGGACACTCCCCACCCCCTGTGCATGAATTTTGTGCACTGGGCCTCTAGTATCATAATAAATGAGCAAGAAGCAGCAAAAGGCTAAACCAGAGTGATAGCAACAAGGAAAAAGTAGCTTCACTGAGAGAGAGGGCATAGATTTGACAAAGATAAAATTTAAGAGATTCTATACAATCATTCTTTAAACAAATATTTGTTGAATGCTTATAATATGCCAGGCACTGGACTTCAAGTGCTGGTGGTTCATTCTGTTGCTTTGTTTTTTTATTTTTATTAAATTTTATTGTGGTGACATCTGTCAAAATGAACATACAGGTTTCAACATCTGTATATAGCACCATGTGTCCACCACCCTAAGTCAATTTTTGCTTTGTTTTCCTAACTATATTTCAGGAGCCCTATATTTATTTTAAGGAGCACCTACATAAACTAACAAAGCACTGTTAGTTAATTCGGTGGTAAACAAGAGAGACAAAATCTCTGTTCCCATAAAGTTTACATTGCTGTGAAGAGATTCAGATAATATGTAAATAAATAAATTAGGTAATTTTAGAAGTGACAATTCTCTGAGGTAAATGATATAAAGCAATAAGAGACATGGGTCCTCAGGGACAGCCCGTCTAAGAAGGGATATTTGAATTAAGATCTAAAGCATGATAAGGCCAACTTAAAATTTAGGGTGGAAAAGTTACAGGCAGAGTAAGTTAACAATGAATGTAAAGAGTATGAGAAAAGCACTTAAAAAATGGTAATTGTTTGTATATTTTCAGAAAACAACTCCAAGACCATATGGATTCCTGAAACAGAGAGGAATTGACAGGAATGCTCCAACCACGAAGACAAGAGGAGAAACAGTTCAGATGCTGATGCCTTACCATGCTAGCAGTCAGCAGCTATTCATCGCTATAGGTTGCCCAGGACCAAACCAGAGAGGGTTGGAACCTGCATTGCCACCATTTGTCCACCATCCAGATATCAGTGCTGACATGTATACATAAGCAACTGTTTGACATTGAAATTGGAACTCAGAACTGTTGGACATTGAAGTCGAGACTCAATCATTTTTTGTTCTTATATGTTCATTTCTAGTCTGTAGAGGCAAGATTTTTTAAAGAAAAGAAACGGGGGGAAAACAATAGGTACAGAGGCAAAAAAGCATTGAACGGACTGTCAAACTACAGCGGAAGGCAGAAGAGGCTGTAAGAGATCAACCAAAGGACTTGTATGCATCCATATAAGCATAACCAATGGATACAAGACATTGGGGGAGAGGGGGCAGCTGAGGGCATGTGCTGGGAGGTAGGGGAGACTGGGGGGAGGTCAATGGGGGAAAAAAGGAGACATATGTACTACTATTTGTAATACTTTAAACAATTAAAAAAAAGAAACGGTAATTAGCTAGGATGTATCACTAACAGAAAGGTAGAAGGTAACACAGAAAGGAAGGCAGAGGTCAGATCATGTAAGTGCAGAAAGTCCTCAATCAAGAAGAAACAACCAAGGAAAATGGACCATTTTGTTTTAAATCAAAAAGGTACCTTTCTGTAATCTTGAGGAGAAGACTAGAGAGGTAGGACCAAATCCAAATAGAAATAAATTCCAGAAAGACTAAAGCAAATACACTCTTCTTCCAAGCAATTTCAAAGACTAGAAAGGATAAATTGTAGTAAAATGAGGAATCATCAGGGGGTGTAAGGTCTTGGAAGAGCCCCACAAAAGAGGAACTAAATATTTAAAATGAATGAATATAAGTGAAGGAACAAGATATAAGAAGAAAAAGAAGAGATTTGGGGTTGTACACTATGCAAGAAAGAAATGGGAATAGAGCTTAATAGAAAGATAAAATAAGAGAGGAAGGCTTCACCTAGTCCTAGGAGTTATAGCAGCAGGGAAGGCTGATTTTTCCAGAGCTAGGAAGGGAAATACCTACTGCCTATTTATGACATTAATACCAACTCTCAAACCTACTAGCATCTGCTTTGTAAGCATTACCCATGCCTATCTACTTGGATAGGTCATATACTAAAGTAGAATGGAGGAGAGTAAAGATAATGAGAGTCATAGAATACTGCAACACTACGAAGAAGATCATATTTCCATTATAGAGATGAGGAAACTGAAGTTCATTTGGTTCAGCAATCTGACCAAGTCAATGAAACAGAAACAGAATACAAAATAGAAAATAAAAAATAAGAAAACAAAATTAGAACTCTCTGATTTCAAAGCCTACACTATTTATACTTCATACTACACAGAAGCACATTTTTAGGTTAGGTGTGCAAATGTGAATATTTGCAAAATAAAATTATCATCAATAAAATGCATATTTTGAAATAAATCAGTAATCAATTATTAGAGGCAAAACTTCCAAACAACAGTTATGGATTTGTTCCTACTCTTGAACAATATGTTCTGGACATGAAATCTAGTATTCTTCTTTCGGACCCTTAAAGATTAAGCATGAACAATATGCTAGTAAACATTTGAGTAATGGGTAACTGTAATTAAAACAGTGTGAACAGACAGAAATATGACAGCAAAGCCCTATTTCTTAAAACATGTTTTCCATGCTCAGAAGACTAGCAGCCAGCACATAAGGAACTGTCTGGCAATTCTTATGACTAAGCTCAGGCCATTTCTCACATGGGACAGCTTCCAAGAGACTATGAATCAAACATAGTGATCCAGGGATTCCAGATTTCCATAGCATTCTTATAACAGAAGACACAATATCATTCAAGTTGGGACATAAATCAGCTGAGAAAAAACTATTATCTCAGCTAAAATAAAACTATTACCTGGGAAAGGTATATATATTTTTGAAAAGAAGAGATTACATAAAAATTATTGGCACAATGTTTTTGAAGAAAAAGATAAAAAGTAAATGCAATAAATATGCAGACTGATTTATGTAATTTAGCCTTTGTTGAATTAAAGATAATAGATTGATATAAAGAATCACACTGATATCAAATTGCTCTAATGTTTTTTTTAATAAAACTACTTATTTAAAAATCCTTTCACTATCACATTTTAAATATCTCTTGGATTTTATTTCATATTTAAATAGAGCACTAACCATTAAAAATACTTAAATGCATCTATCATGCATTCAAACTTTGAGGTAATTGGTACTAAAAACATTTAAAAGTCGGTATAGCTTAAAACCTGGATCCATAATGAGAAACACTGAAAATCTCTTCATTCATTTTGCAAAGCTACTATTAATTATATTAAAAATGGTTTTCTCTGGTGTTTTGTTTTTAAAATCAAACACTAAGTGGTTACACATCACTGCATAGCTGAAGAATATAAAATGTAATTTTTATAAACAATGACATTCCAAGAAGACAGTTGTGCCCCATAAGATCAATGGTAAAAGTACACAAAGAGAAAACCCACAAAAATTAGTTCAGCTTTGTCCCTCCTATGAAGTGCAATTTAATTAATTATTTAATTAACCGAATCACTCAACAATATTTTTTGAGCACTTGCCCCATGTCTAGCACTGGGCTAGATGATGGCAAGATAAAAATGACTAAATATGAGCCATATATTTAAGGATCTTAAAAACTAGTAAGGAGAGATTAACTTAGAAAGAATTAAAGTATACTAGAGTGTTAGAAATGCTAGGAGAGAAGCTACAGCTAAGACCTGCAACTACAGCTGAGGACAAAGGATGGTATACCTGGTTCTATCTGGGGAGGAAGAAACCATAAAGATTCAGGAAAAGATTTCTAGAACATGTGATACTTGAATGTTGAGAGGATATTTATCAGAGAAGAGCATTTCAGGCAGCCTGATCAATGTGAACAAAATTAGGGAGTTAGGAAATAGCATGGTTTGTTTGGAAAACTAAAAGTAGTTTAGAAAACTGAGGCGAGGAGTGACAAGATCTAAAGTAGTCAGGGGTCAAGTTGTAGAGGACTTTATGTTGTGCCGAGTGATTTGGATTATATCCAATGGCATTTAGTAGCCCTTGAAGGACAGTGGCATGATCAGACTTCATTTTAGAAAGATCATTTTGATGACAGCATGAAAAAGGAAGATAGGGAAGGAATAAGCCAATTTGGAGGTTACTATGATGAGATGATGGACTGAGAAAAGGCAATAACAACACAATGACACAGCAATAAAATTCCATGATTTTCCCTGTCCTTTATCCCAGTATCACCAAGTTCTGCTCATTTTTATACAAAAATGTTTATATGCATTTTTATTTTCTATTTCCATTATCATCATGTGATCACAGGTCTTTATGAACCAATTTTCTTACTCATCTTTCTTCCAGGACCTCGCACCCTGTTTTATACTACATACACAATATTCTTTTCCTTTTTACCGTCTTTTCTGAACCTCAAGTGCAGAGTTAAATTAATCACACTATTCTTTCCATGATCTGTTATTATTAACTGTGAATTATTACTCTCATTTGTTTATTTTTGTTTATCTGTGCATGCTCAATTCTCTCATTCTCTACATCTTGTGGTTTATATTAAAATGTGAAATATATTTTAGAGATATCTATCTATCTATCTATCTATCTATCTATCTAACTGTCTAAGTGACTATTGCAACTGAAAGGATGACTAAGCAGCAGGCTGCGTGGGGTGACCAGGCCAGCAGGAGGACAGTTGGGGGCAAACTGGCCATTAGGGGGGCCTTTGGGAGTGACCAGACTTGGAGGGGGGCAGAAAGGGGCAACCAGTCCAGTGGGGGGGGGGCAGTTAGGGGTGACCAGGCCAGCAGGGGTGACCAGGCCAGCAGGGAGGGCAGTTAAGGGTGATCAAGCAGGCAGGCAGGTGAGCAGTTAGGAGCCAGTGGTCCTGGATTGTGAGAGGGATGTCCAACTGCTGGTTCAGGCCTAGGTGGACATCCCTAGGGGTCCTGGGACATCCCCTGAGGGGTCCTGGATTAGAGAGGGTGCAGGCTGGGTTGAGAATACCCCCCAACCCCGTACACAAGTTTTTTGTACCGGGCTCCTAATATATATGTATTCATTGTATATTATTAATTGCATGTGTTTTTATGCTATAGATAATATCTTTTTACTTTTAAAAAACAAATCCTGTTTTATATATCTGTGTTCCTGTAACTATATCTTTACATGTAAACATATGTTTCTAAATGATGCATAGCATTCCACAGGATGCAATTACTGCATTTTACCTATTTCCTAGTAAGTAAAGCAATCTGGCCAAGTCAATGAAGCAATTGGTGACAGACACCTAGGTGCCTCCAATTCCCTACTTCTACAAATAGTCTTATTCCACAGAGGTAATCACTAATTAGAAGTTAGGGTATGTCATTCCTAGAAATGTTTTTATTTTATTCTTTTATATACAGACATTTTATTCTTTTACTATATAAGTTGACATAGATTATATATTTCAACATATAAGATATATATATATAATTAAAATAGCCTATCTAATAAAAGAGTAATATGCAAATTTGACCATACCTTCACCACACCCACAAGCCACGCCCACCAGCCAATCAGGAGCAGATTATGCAGATAAACCCTAACCAAGATGGCTGCTGCCACTGAGAGCAGGAGGAAAGCTTAGGTTTCCCCGGCAAAAGAGGAAGCCAAGCTTTTTGCCTGCCCTTGGTGGGCTAGGCTTCCACTCAATGCTACAAAGTTTCAGTTATAAAAGATACAGAAATGGTGGTAGCCACTGAGCTGGAAAGAACAGAGGTTTGGGTTTCGCTGGCAATGGAGGAAGCCAAGCTTTCCACCTGCTGTTGCCAGCCTAGGCCTCCACTCTAGGCTATAAAGTTTCAAACAGAAATGGCTACTGCCACGGAGTGAGCAGAGGCTTGGCTTCGCTCCAGGCTACAAAGTTTCAATTGTAGACATAAATTAATCCCAGATCTCAGGGCCTCCAACTTGGGATGCTGGGGGGCGTGGCCAGCCTGCAAACCTCCACAGGCCCCTCACCTAGGCCATCACTCGCTCCAAGGGAACCCCCATCCTGATCTGGGACACTCTTCAGGGCAAATTAACTGGCCCCCATCCATGCACCAGGCTTCTATCCTATCTAATAAAAGAGTAATTTACAGATTGACCATCACTCCAACACACAGGAGGGCTGCCCCCATGTGGTCAAAGATCCTGCCCCCTTGTGGACACAAGATGGCTACCACAAGATGGCCAGCAGCGGATGGCCGTTGGGAGGTTCCAGGCTTGCAAGGGAGGGCAGTTGTAGGTGTTCAGGCCAGCAGGGGAGGGCAGTTGGGAGGGAGCAGGCCTGCAAGGGAGGGCAGTTGCAGGCAATCAAGCCTGCAGGGGAGGGCAGTTAGGGGTGACCAGGCCGGCAGAGGAGGAAAGTTGGGGGCAAACAGGCTGGCAGGGTAGTGGTTAGGGGAGGATCAGGCTGGCAGGCAGAAGCGGTTAGGGGCAGTCAGGGAGGCAGGCAGGTGAGCAGTTTGGAGCCAGCAGTCCTGGATTGTGAGAAGGATGTCCGACTGCTCTCGAGGGATCCCAGATTAGAGAAGGTGCAGGCTGGGCTAAGGAACATCCCCCACCCCTGTGCATGCATTTCGTGCACTGGGCCACTAGTATATACATAATCAACACACACTATTACTTAAAACTTTTAAAATGTATATAAATTGCATCATTCTTTAAGCTCCTTTTGTACTTTTTACATTCCACATTTTATATACATACATATATATATATATATGTGTTTGTGTGTTTATGTGTGTGTATATATATATGTGTGTGTGTGTGTGTGTGTATGTGTGTATGTGTGTGTGTGTGTGTATATATATATATATATATATATATATATATTTTTTTTTTGCCAACATCTTTTTTCTTAAATTTCCTTATAGATTAAGGTATTATATATGTGTCCTTATTTCCCCATTACCCCCCCCCCCCCCACCTCACATTATATTTTTGACATTGATAACTGGGTGTGAAGAAGTATCACAATACTTCAACATGTGTTTTCCTGATTGCTATGACTTTTTACCAGCTGGAATAAGTTCTATGTTTTTTAATGATTTGTATGAATATAAAAAGAGAGTAGATTCTGAAGTACTCTTGTTAAAACCACAAAGACTCCTGCAATGAATTGAATAGTGATTATACCCCCTACCTGCAAATTCAGGTTTATCTGAAACTTTATTTGGATACAAGGACTTTGCACAAGTAACTAAGGTAAAGATCTCAAGATGAATTATCCTAGATTGGAATGGGCTCTAAATCCTAAGACTTTTATGCTTATCAAGGAGGAGAAGGTACACAGAGAGACAGAAAACAAGGCCAAGTGAAGATGAAGGTGAGAGATGAGAGTTATGCTACCAGGAGCCAAGAAGTACCTCAGGCTACCAGTAGCTGCAGAGGCAAGGAAAAATTCTTTCCCAAAGCCTCGAGGGAGCATGGCCCTACTAGCCCCTTGATTTCAAACATCTAGCTCCAGAACTATGAGAAATAAATTTGTTATTTTAAGCCACCAATTACCATTTGTTATGGCAGGTGGGAAGCTAAAGTCAATGAGCACTGACTGCACTTCACTCAGCAATCATTTCTTTCTCCTTAATATACGTCCTTCACTTAACCTCCAGGACACACTTCCTTGTGTCTCCGATCTCTCTGGTCTCTTCTCAGCCTTTTTTGTTGATTCCTTCTCCTTATCCTTATGACTCTGAGCCCAGTTGTAGGTTCTTATCTTTTTTCTACATACACTACAATTTAAAGATATTTATAAATGTCTGCAGCAGAGAACAAAACCTTAGAGGAATACAGTTCTTAATTTTAAGTATCACAAGTGAGAGGAACAAAAAGTGTTAAAAAATTTTTTGTCACTTGGAGGTATTCTTGTGAATCATTAATGAAATGATTATTAAACCACTGGACCATAATATACACACACAGTATTAAAATGTCTGATTAAAAAACCCTTTATTGACTGCCTTTTCTTTCACTTCCCTGTCTCACTTCTCTACTCCCCTAATATCTAAATAAACTACATGTTCAAAACCCTTTACTCAGGGTCTGCTTATGGGGGAATCCAAAGGAAGATACATGTGAAAATATTTTATTTAAGGAATTTTATTTTCTTCTATAACCACTGGTTTTAACATCACAAAATATCATATATATATATATATATATATATATATATATACACACACACACACACACACACACACACACACACACACATATATATGTAGTTGTCTCCTCACTAATAGTTGTTTGTCTTTAAAAATTAATCATCACTGAGGATGTTTTGCTATTGATGTTCAGAAAGAGTAGAAGGGACGGGGGTTGGGGGGAAAGACAGAGACAGAAAAACACTGTGATGTGAGAGAGTCACATTTATTGGTTGCCTCCTATTTGTGGGGGATTGAGCCTGCAACCAAGGTATGTGGCCTTGATTGGAACTGAACCTGGAACCCTTTAGTCCAAGGGCCGACATGCTATCTTCTGAACCAAACTGGCTAGAGCTCCCTAATAGTTTTAATTTCAGTCTCTTACCATCCCAACAGATCACACAAATAGCTATTGACAGAAACATAAAAGGGAAGGGGGTGGGGGGAAACGATGGGAAAAATTATGGCATCACAAGTTCCTCTGAAGAAAAATGATTAGTAATACTAAAATAACAAAATTCATCTTTAAAAATACCTAAGTTGTTTTTGGAGTTTCTCGATTTCCGCACTTTGTTCAATTATTGTTTTCAGCAAGTGTTGGTTATCCTACCATAAGAAAAAAAAAAAAAGAATATTCAGTATCAGAACAAGTAAATCTACTTCTTTAACACCCAGAAATCAATGGAATTTTTATACATCAATAATGAACTCTCAGAAAGAGAAAATAAAAGGTATATATCATTAACAATCCCATTTACTATTGCCACAAAAAAATTAACATAAACTTAACCAAGGATATAAAAGAGCTATATTTGGAAAACTGCAGGAGGTTGAAAAAAAAATTGAGAAGATATAAACAATTGGAAGAATATACCATGTTCAGGAGTTGATAGAATTAACGTCATAAAAATGTCCATACTACCCAAAGCAATCTATAGATAGATTCAATGCAATCTCTATTAAAATACTAATGGCATATTTCACTGATCTAGAACAAATACTCCAAAATTTATGTGGAACCAAAAAAGACCCTCGAATAGCAGCAGCAATCTTAAGAAGGAAGAACAAAGTTGGAGAAATTACAATATTGGATATCAATTATACTACAAAACTGCTGTAATAAAAACAGTTTGGTTCTGGCACAAGAACATGCATATAGATCAATGGAATGGAACAGCAAACCCAGAAATCGACCCAAGCCTTTATGCTTATTAATATCTGACAAAGGAGGCAAGCACATACAATGGAATAAAGATAGTCTCTTCAATAATGCTGGGAAAATTGGACAGACACATGCAAAAAAATGAAACTAGACCACCAACTTATACCACACACAAGAATAAACTAATAGAAACCTATGGTATATATTTACACAATGGAATAATATGCAACTGTAAAAAAGAAGAAACTCTTACCTTTGAGACAGCATGGAGGAACCTGGAGAGTATTATGCTAAGTGAAATAAGCCAGTCAGAGAAAGACAAGTATCACATGATCTCACTTATATGTGCAATCTAGTGAACAAAATAAACTGATGAACAAAACAAATCCAGAGACACTGAAACATGCAACAGACTGACATATATCAGTGGGAAGGGTAGCCAGGAAGAGATTAATGAAAGAACATATATTCACATATGCATAACCCATGGACATACAATATTTCAAGGAAGGGCTGGGGGAGAAAGGAGTGGCATGGAGGAGGGTCAACAAGGGAAAAAAGGGAACATCTGTAATACTTTCAACAATAGTTTAAAAGAAAGAATAAACTCAAAATGAAGAAAAGACTTCAAGGTAAGTAATGAAACCATAGAAATCATAGAAGAAAATATAGGCAGCAAATATCAGACATCTCACAGAACAGAATTTTCACCAATACATCTCCTAGGCAAGAGAAACAAAGAGAGAAAAAAATAAACAAATGGGATTATATCATATTAAAAAGCTTCTGCACAGCAAAAGAAAACAGCATTAAAATGAACAGGGAACCCACTGTATGGGAAAACATACTTGCCAAATGATACATCCAATAAGGGGTTGATTTCCAAAATATTAAAGTGTTCATACAATTTCACAAAAGGAAGAAAAACAATCCAACTAAAAAATGGGCAGAGGACCTGAATAGACAATTCTCCAAAGAGGACATTCAAATGATCAACAGAAATATGAAAAAATGCGTAACATCAGTAATCAATAGAGATATGCAAATTAAAATGACAATGCAGTACCACCTCACACCAGCCAGAATGGCTACTATCAATAAGTCCACAAACGACAAGTGCTGGCAAGGATATGGAGAAAAAGGAATCCTAGTATACTACTAGTGGGAATGTAGAAATGGTGGAGCCACTGTGGAAAATAGTGTTGAGTTTCCTCAAAAAGTAATGGAACTGCTGTTTGACCCAGTATTCTTTCTTCTGGGAATATATCCTAAGAATCCTGAAACACCAGTAAGAAAGAATATATGCCTTTGGTTGATCTCTCCCCCTCTCTCTGGATGGTCTGATTGAAGCTTCTCTGTCTCTGGATCTGTTTTTGTTTATCAGTTTATGTTGTTCATTATATTCCATAAATGAGTGAGATCATGTGATATTTATCTTTCTCTGACTGGCTGATTCCACTTAGCATAATGCTCTCCAGTTCCATCCATGCTGTTGCAAATGGTAAGAATCCTTTCTTTTTTATTGCAGCGTAGTATTCCATTGTGTAGATGTACCACCGGTTTTTAATCCACTCATCTGTTAATGGGCACTTAGGCTGTTTCCAAATATTAGCTATGGTGAATTGTGCTGCTATGAGCATATGTCCTTTCTAATTGGTGTTTCTAGTTTCTTCTATTCCTAGAAGTGGGATCACTGGGTCAAATGGGAGTTCCATTTTCAGTTTTTTGAGGAAACTCCATACTGTTCTCCACAGTGGCTGCACCAGTCTACATTCCCACCAGCAGTGCACGAGGGTTTCCTTTTCTTGGCATCCTTGCCAGCACTTGTTTATTGATTTGCTGATGATAGCCATTCTGACAAGTGTGAGATGGTACCATGTTGACATTTTGATTTGCATCTCTCAGATAATTAGTGACTTTGAGCATGTTTTCATATCCCTGTTGGCCTTCCTTCTGTCTTCTTTTGAAAAGTATCTATTTAGGTCCGTTGCCCATTTTTTATTGGGTCATCTTCCTTTAGTAAAGTTGTATGAGTTTCCTGTAAATGTTGGAAATTAATCCCTTATCGATGATAACATTGGCAAATATGTTCTCCCATGCAGTGGGCTTTCTTATTGTTTTGTTGATGGTTTCTTTTGCTATGCAAAAGCTTTTTATTTTGAAGTAGTCCCATTTGTTTATTTTCTCTTTTGTTCCCATTGCCCTAGGAGAGTAGCAGTGAAGAAATTGCTTCAGCATATGTCTGAGATTTTGCTGCCTGTGGATTGCTCTAGTATTTTTATGGTTTCTAGTCATAAGTTTAAGTCCTTTATCCATTTTGAATTTATTTCTGTGTACGGTGTAAGTTGGTGGACTAGTTTCATTTTTTTTTTTTTGCATGTATCTGTCCAGTTTCCCCAACAACATTTATTGAAGAGACTGTCTTGACTCCATTGTATGTTCATGCCTCCTTTGTCGAACATTTTAAAAATATTTTAATCTTTATTGTTCAGTTTATTAATTACATTGCTCCCCCTTTTCCACCCTTATATCTCCCTTCCATCTGGTACCCATCCCACCCTCTGCCCTTACCTCCCCCACACTGTCCTCTCCCATATGGATATGATTTTTGTCCAGTCTCTTGCTGCACCTCCCACACCCCTGTTCTCCCCAAGAATTGTCAGTCCATTCCCTCTCTATGCCCATGATTCTGTTATATTCACCAGTTTATCCTGTTCATCAGATAATTAATTCACTTGATTTTTAGATTCACTTGTTGATAAATGTGTATTTGTTGTTCATAATTTTTATTTTTACCTTTTTCTTCTTTCTCTTCTTAAAGAATATATTTCAGCATTTTATATAATATTGGTTTGGTGGTGATGAACTCCTTTAGCTTTTTCTTGTCTGTGAAGCATTTTATTTGACCTTTAATTCTGAATGATATCTATAATGGGTAGAGTAATCTTGGTTCTAGATTCTTGCTTATCACTTTGAATATTTCTTGCCACTCCCGTCTGGCCTGCATTGTTTCTGTTGAGAAATCTGCTGACAATCGTATAGGTAACTACTGTTTTTCTCTTGCTGCTTTTATTATTCTCTCTTTGTCTTTTGATCTTGGCATTTTCATTATGATGTGTCTTGCTTGGTGTGGTACTCTTTGAATTCCTACAGTTTGGGGTTCTGTACACTTCTTGGGCTTTTAAGTCAATTTCTTTCACTAGATGGGGGGTTTTCAGTCACTATTTCTTCAAATAGGTTTTCATTATCTTGCTCTCTCTCTTTTTCTGGCACCCCTATAATTTGGATGTTGGCATGCTTGAGGTTGTCCCAGAGCCCCCTTACACTACCTTCAATTTTTTGGATTCTTTTTGCTTCTTGCTTTTCTGGCTGAGTGGATTTTGCCTCTTTGTATTTCAAATCTTTGACTTGGTTCCTGCGGTCCTCTAGACTGCTTTTAGGTCTTTGTATATTTTTTATTTCAGTCAGTGTATGCTTAATTTCAAGTTGGTCCTTTTTCATATCCTCGAGGGTCTTGTTTATATCCTCGAGGGTCTCATTCATATCCTCGTAGGTCTCATTCATTTCCTCATAGGTCTCGTTCATTTCCTCGTAGGTCTCATTCATTTCCTTGTAGGTCTTGTTCATTTCCTTGAAGGTCTCATTAAGTTCATCAGCCTTTTCTAGGAACTTCTTGAAAAACCTTATAACCATGGTTTTGAACTCTGTGTCCAGTTTTTTTTCTTCATTTCTTTCACATCTGATTTCTTTCCATGTCTCTGCATTGTGGTTGCTTTCCTGAGTTAGTTGATTAGCTTTGTGTGGTAGATATCCTTTAAGGGACATTGGCTCAGCCTCCCCAGTTACCTGAGGTGGATACTCTTAGTGCAGCCCTTTATGGGTTGCACAGTCTTGTTGAAGGTAAGCCTAGATTATTGTTGTTAGCACTAGGAGGGTTTGACCTCCAGGCCAATTGGCTGTGAGGATCAGCTGTGCTCAGGTTGGATGGGCTGAGCAGGCAGCCTTCATTTCCGTCAGCTCCGCCCTATGCGGCACCTCGGTCTCTGTGCCTGGTGGTAATGGCTGCATGCACCTCTGAGAGAAAGCTGCCACTGAGCTCTACCTGCTGCCGGACAATTCAGCCTCTCCCCAAATGAGTCTGCACACCCAAAGTCTCACCCAGGGTTGTAAAACAATGCAGTCTGGTGGTTTCCTGAATGAGAGAGCAAGTCACGAGTCCTCTCTGCACACTGATGTGCTTCTGCTGTTCCCAAATTTATGTGCCCTCTTCACAAGCTCACAGACCTCTGCAGTGCCCGAGTTTCAGCGTGCTTCCTTACTGTCCAGTTTCACCCCATATGAGTGTGGGTTTCCTGGACCTTGCCCAGAACTGAGAAATCAGTGCAGTGGGACGCCTTAGTCTCCCTCCCCGTTTGAGAAAATCAGCCAGGTTTGCAGCCAACCGCCCTATCCACTCGCGCGCGCACATGGCTCCAAACCTCTGATTCCGCGTGTATCGTATCCTCAACCCTGCCCTCCACTGCTCCTCTGAGTCACAGTGTCCTATCTTTACTTTTAATTGTGGAATTTTCACTCAGCCAGCTTTCTGGTGATTCTGTACGATGTTTGTCCTATCGTTAAGTTATAGTTTTGAAATTGTTGTGTGAGGCAGCAAGATAGGTGTTTACCTATGCCACCATCTTGGTTCCTCTCCCCTTTGTCAAATATTAATTGAGCACAGTGGTTTGGGTCGATTTCTGGATTCTCTATTCTATTCCATTGATCTATATGTCTGGTCTGTACCAGTACCAGTGGCTTTGTAAAACAGCTTGTTATGTGGTATTGCGATCCTACCTACTTTGTTTTTCTTTCTCAGGATTGCTTCAGCTATTTGGAGTCTTTATTTATTCCAGATGAATTTTTAGAAAATTCGTTCTTGGTCTGTGAAATAAAGGACTAGTATGCATGCATATAAGTCTAACCAATAAACACAGACAACAGGGGGTGAGGGCATGAGTAGGAGGGTAGGAGGTAATAGGGGATAAGAACACATATGTAATACCTTAATCAATAAATTAAAATAAAATAATATGCATACTTATGTTCATAGCAATGTTATTTACAGTAGTTAAGCTCTGGAAACAGCCTAAGTGCCCGTTGCTACATAAGTGGATAAAAAAAGCTATGGTACATATACAAAATGGATCCATTATAAAAAAGGATCTATTATCATTTGAAACAGCCTGGAGGGATGTGGAAATGATTATGCTAAGTGAAATATACCAATCAGAGAAACATCACATGATCTCACTTTTATGTGGAATCTAATGAACACAATAAACTTATGAATAAAATAGAACCAGAGGCATGGAAACATGGGACTGAAAAATCTCAAAGAGAAGGGAGGCAGGGTGGGAGAAAGAAGTATTAACCAAAGAAATTATATGTATTGACCATGAATACAGACAATAGAGTAGTGGGGGGCAAAGAGAGAGAAAAAGGTGGGGATCTGTAATATTCTCAACAATAAAAATATTTTTTAAAAAGGTTGTGAGAAAAATAAGGAGTGTTCTACTAAGGAAAAAAACAACAACCCTTCCTCTTTAAAGATTAACTCTAGGGCATATAAGTAGAAAAATAAAATGAAGTAATGATAATAATTAGATATTTTGAGGGTAAAACAGAACCCTGACCATCTTTTCTCACCTTTACTACTTCAGTGTCACCTACTTCTCTCCAACTACCTGCATGTGCATTTCTGTCTTCTGGCTTTCTCTGGTCTCCTGAGCCTCCTCTGCTCTCCTAACTGTGCAAAGGCTGTGGGTGTTGTAGAATTCATGTTCCCAGTGCTCTGGAAGAGCATAATAACAATAAATGAAGGGAATTGATGTGCAAACACCCCGAACTCTGTCTCCCATGGCAGAATAAGTGAGTCTATGCCAGCTTCCCCAGTTCATTAGTAGAATTAAGTTTCAGTTACCCACAATGTTAATTCACTTGACTGTTGAAAACCCTTTATTGGCTATCTCTCTTCCCTTCCTAGTTTCACTTCCCTACTCCCCTACTGGTACTCCCTGTATTATCTATAATAATAAAAGGGTAATATGCTAATTAGACCAGATGTCCTTCCAGACGAAGCTGGGGCTGCGAAGGCCAAGGCAGCCACGCAGCAGGTGGAGGCAAGGGCCGAGCCCCTTGCAGGAATTTTGTGCATCAGGCCTCTAGTCTCTAAATAAACTACATGCTTTAAAACCCTTTCCTCAGGGTCTACTTGTGAAGGAAACTAATGTAAGATATGAAGCATTTTTCCATGTGTAGAAAATTTTTTCTAAGGGAACAGATTTTCTTCTGTAAGTGCTGCTTTTACTATGATGGTACAAATTCCTTCTCTCTCTCTATATGCCTTAGATGCAAAGCCATATGGATGACAGTTACCTCCTAACTGACAGTCCTGATTTTAGTCTCTTCCTTCCCAACTGATCATACATACATTTCTCCAGCAAAAGTTCCAGAAGCAATTTTCGTGCTTCTCTACCTAATGCAATGGTATTGACTTCATATTGTAATACACCATTCTATTTCTCCCTGCCTGGGATGTCCTCCTTCTGCCAGCATTCATTCCTCCACATCCCATGTCATCCATTCAATGTAAGGCAGAATTAACTGTTTCCTTTTTGCATTTTGATAAAACTTTATATGTACTTTTACAATATATGTTGCATTATATTTAAAGTTTATGTATTTCTGGCTACAATATGAGCTATTTTTTGAGGACTAGCTTCTTCCAGAACTCGCAGTGTCACTTAGGATATGTACCTGATTTAGCACATTCTAAGTACTTATACCTTTGAGGAATGAATGAATGAATGTCTTTATGAGACCCGAAAGAAGGCCTCTGGACTGCATCTTTATCTTTAGGTTGGGAAGTAGACTACTGCAGACCGGAATTTAGTATTCAATTAATAGACCACAATTTAAGAGACCAGTATCACATACAGAGAAAAAACTATAAATAAGTAGGCAAATTATACCACAGCCAAAACAACAACAACAACAAAATAGCAATAAATCTTAGGTGTAACAATGGAAATAAGTTAAGAAAGACATATGATTATATGCAAATAACTGAAGGGCTGACTTGAAGAAGTGAGCTTTCTATATTCCTCCAAAAGACAGAACTGGGTATCAGTGGGAAGAAATCTGATGAGAGATTTCTAGCTTTCCAGTAATCAAAGTTGAAAGAAAAAGGCTGCTAGAGGAAGTATAATATCTCTTACAGGGGATATTCAAAATAGGCTAAATTACCATCTAACAGAAAAGCATTTAATAGAAGGATCTCTATTTCATTTAGGGAAGTAGATGACCTTTGATATAATGTCAAATTCTCCTGTAAAGCTCTTTTAACAACTTCAGCCCAAACTGATTCACTTCTCTGAATTCCTCTACAATATCCGTATTATACCATTAACTAGGGACCCAGTGCATGAAATTTGTCAAGAGTAGGCCTTCCTTCCCCGGCTGCTGGCACCAGCTTCCCTCTGGCACCTGGGACCCAGGCTTCCCTCGCACCTAGGATTCGTCTAATCTAATTAGCATATTATGCTTTTATTATTATAGATTTTTAAAAATTATGTATACTATCTTGGCACTAGCATAAGTAACAATTGTTTTTTTATTATTTGGGAGTATCTTAAAGATACATGATGTATAATAATTAGTAGAAATATATATTAGAATTGTGAATTATAAGAAACTAGTGTTGCTAACTAACACACTTAACTTAGTAGCAATCCTAGCAGAAGCTCAACAATTGCATCTGAATTTGGCCTAGTTAGTTAGGCATTTGTGAGCAGATACAAATGTGGAAGATTCACAGAATGTGGATATTCATAAAGGTCCAAGGAAGTATCCGTCTCAGTCAGTTATCATCTATTTTAGCACTTTACCCACTGATTATTTCTTTTTTTCTGTTTGTTTTTTGAATGTTTTTCTTGATTTTAGAGAGAGAGGAGGAGAGAGGAATAGACAGAAACATTGATGAGAGAGAAACATGGATTGCCTGCCTCCCACATTCCCTGTACTGGGGATCAAGCCTGCAGTGTGGGCATGTGCCCTGACTGGGAATAGAACCTGTGACTTCCTGGTGCATGGGTCGATGCTCAACCACTAAACCACACTAGTCAGGTGTCTATCCTGTTTTACTACGTAGACTGGGGCTCTGCAGATATAAGCACTTCCTCTTGCAACTAGAACATCTATAACAGTGCAAGGAAATTAGTAGGTAATTAACAAATATTTTTGAGTAATTTTGTTGAGCTAAGAAAATCTGAAAAAAGAATATAATTTCAGTAAAGAGAATCTGTAGGAAATATGAACTCTTACTGTAGCTACAGTCATCCTATATAATAATCCTATATAATAAAGAGGTAATATGCAAATTGACTATCACTCCAACACATAAAATGGCTACCCCCATATGGTCAAAGATGGCCAGCATGGGAGGACACTTAAGAGTGACCAGGCCAGCAGGGGAGGGAAGTTAGGGGTGACCAGGCTGGCAGGGGTGGGTAGTTATGAGCAATTGGGCTGGCAGCAGAGCAATAGGCATCCATCAGGTTGGCAGGGGAGTGGTTAGGGGGTGATCAGGCTGGCAGGCAGAAGTGATTAAGGGCAATCAGGAAGGCAGGCAGGTGAGTGGTCGGGAGCCAGCAGTCCTGGATTGTGAGAGGGATGTCTGACTGCCTGTTTAGGCCCAATCGGTCCCAGACTGGAGAGGGTGCAGACTGGGCTGAGGGACACCCCCTTCCCTCCCACCCTCTGTGCATGAATCATGTACTGGGCCTCTAGTAAAAAATATAAACTTGTACTTTCATGAACCATTCAAATCAGGGCATTTTTCCTTCTGCATATTACTAACGTGCACTGGCCATGAAAACCATTGTACAACTATAGAAACCTATTCTTTTAATCAGTTTATTCATGTAATCAGAAAAGTTTTAAGTGGAAATTGCTTAAGTTTTAAAGGAGACTTTTCTTCATATTGACTTTGACCTAAACTTGCCCTGTGCCTATATTCTGAATGTGCTTTGAGATATACGAGGTCATTACAATCTCTCAGCTACCTCCATTAACACTCATTAGTCTTGATTGATCATATGTATATACATTAAGAAACAGTTATACTTTAAAATCTATTTTAACAATTTTCCATATTTTAACCACAGTACAGTCTTTTATTTGTTCTTTATAACACAACTCTCTTTTATCCATCCTGTTTGCTCCTTTAACATTTTTTCTTGTATCTACAGTTTAATTTTAGCCTGAAACTATAAATTCTGTGCCTTAGATCAACCAAAGGACTTGTATGCATGCATATGAGCATAACCAATGAATGAAAGACACTGGGGCGGGAAGGGGAGCAGATTGCAAGGATGGGGGGAGGATATTGGGGAGGGAAAAGGAAAACTTATGTACTACTATTAAATATAAGTTATACTGCAAAAAAATCAATAAAAATATATTAAAAAAATAAATTCTGAGCCTTAGAAATTCTTAATGTGTTCCCTGTGATTACTTAAATATTCCTTTCTCATGACTGCCATCACAATGACTGCCATCACAATGACTGCCATCACAATGACTGCCATCACAATGACTGCCATCACAATGACTTTGGGTTGTTTATAATAAAATAGGGGCTCTGTTGTATAATATACCAAAGAATTATATAATTCCCAAAATTCTAGGGGATATGCTGAAAGAAAGAATAATTGCAATGTTAAACTATTAATTTCATGTAGAAATAGGATTTCTTAATCATGGAAATTAGTCATTTTGTTCTGGATTTTAATACTATTTTAAAACCTTAAGAAGTATATTATAAAAACTATAAGTGGTTGGAAATTCTTAATGTTAACATAAGTAACACAGGGGCAACTGATTTAATATTTTTACAGGGTTAAGAGAAAAGTTAAAAATACAGAATAAAGTTAGGTAACTTACTTTTGATGGCACAATTCCCCACTTAAACAAAGACATTTTCATTAGGTACTAACAAAAATAGCAGAGTAACTAAAACAGAGAAAGGAAGGAGGAGAATAATTACCTGAGATGTCATAATCCTATTACTCAATAATGAGGTAAAATTAAATTCCAAGAAGAAAAAAAAATGGAAGGAAAAAGAGAAAAAAAAATCCTAAAGAAAAGGAAAGGAAAGTGAGAGGAAAAAATGGTAAAGAGCAGAAGTGGGAGGGCTGATTGTATTTATTTAGGGGGAAAAAAATCACAGGGAAATGTAAGTATACCAGTTAGTTCTGGTGGTCAGTCAACTAACAAATTGTTCTTAGTGTCCTGTAATTTAAGAAATGAGGCTATTCACTGATTTAACAGTTCTCTTCCTCCTATTACATACCTACCAGTGCATGAGTCCCTTTCTTGAGGAGGTCCCAGTCTAGGCTACTCTCAGGAGATCCTACCAAGAAACCTATGAGTATTTTCAAATTAAAATATATTTCAGATAGATGTTAGCTTTTGATCTCCAGAAAGTACTGTGAAATCTGTGATGGTATTAAAAATGTGAAAGAAAAATATGGATGAAGAGAAAAAGAGTACTGCTTACCTATGTTAATGTCATAATACAAGTTTCTTGTTGATTTACATTAGCGTAAATAAATATTTATGGTGACAATTTAAAGTTTATATAAATAAGCACACTAAATGGTATCATCACTTACCATTTTTATGTTCTCATTATTACCATAAAGATGTTTGTTCAAATCTTGAAAATTGGTCAGCTGATTCTACAGTAAAAAAGATGGGGTACATAAAGAGCATTTGGTTTGCAATGCCTATTTAAAATTAAATTAAAATCAAGTTTAAAATCATTATGTCCAGTCTAGATTAAATCAGTGGCATTTCTTCTATTATTGTGTGAATTCGTAGTGGAATAAATGATAAACTTTTAAATAAATGATTACTGAAGTTAAATAAGGTGGCAATATGTAAATATTTCTGTTTGGTTTTTTTTTTTAAAGCATAATCTAGAAATCAACTCATTAATCAATAGACATGCTAGAGAAGTTCTGTCCAATATTGGAAAGCCACATTCAAACCTATACGAAACCTACAGTGCAAAACATGGCTAAGGAATTACTGTACCACTTCCCACTTTTAAAAATTCTCACAGCTTGAGTGCCACAAGGTTTAAATTATTTGATTATCTGTAACGCTCTTACTAAAATTACATGTGCAGGTGACAAATAGTTGGGAGTAGCTGTTAGTATGTCTGGAGACAGAATTAAAGAATGTTAGATAACTGGGAAAATAAGAACAGAGTATTATTTGTGAAGTTTTGTAAAAAAAAAAAAAATTATTGCAAGCTACAGGGCAAACAATCTTATTCAGGTGAAAAACAAACAAAACAAACATCTAATTGCTTGGCTGACTAACCTAAACAAGGAAACAACCTTAGAGAACTTAATTATATTAAAAATGGTTTCTAGATCTCTGGTCTTACAGATCAGACAACATGGGTTATTTTCAACCCCAGGCATAGAGAGAAGTTATTTAGTAAATTGCAAAGCATCATGTCAATACTACTATGACTTGTTTAGGTAGATACTTCCAACAGTTGCCTTCTCAAACTCTACAGAAAAACTACTTGAAGTAGAATTACTCCACGGCTGTCAATGTACCTAGCAGAAAAAGAATAAAAGGATAACAGAGACAGGTTTTCCAATGTAATGGATGTTCCTGTAAGGCAGTGAGTTTATATCAACATGAAGTATGAAGCGAAAGCTAGATGTCCACTTTGGAAGAATATAAAATGATTTTTGCTTTTGATAGAAATAAATTTTAATGCAACGATTAAGATAACTTCCTATTATAAAATTTTATACTGATTTATTTGTTAGACAAATTTAACATCTATTTTAGTAAAAGTGCATATTTAAAGGTGTCAATTTTTACCTAGTCAGTGTGGCTCAGTGATTGAGTAGTGACCTGTGAACCAGGAGATCACAGTTTGATTCCTAGTCAGAGCACATGCCAGCATGGTGGGCTCAATCCCTAGTGGGGTGCACGCAGGAGGCGGCAGGTCCATGATTTTCTCTCATCATTGATGTTTCTATCTCTCCCTCTCCCTTCCTCTCGCTGCAATCAATAAAACCACTCTTCAGGGCAAACCAGCTGGCCCCCACCCATGCACCAGGCCTCTATCCTATCTAATAAAAGAGTAATTCCCAGATTGACCATCACTCCAACACACAAGAGAGCTGCCCTCATGTGGTCAAAGATCCTGCCCCTATGTGGACATAAGATGGCCAGCCAGGGAGGGCCGTTGGGAGGTTCTAGGTCTGCAAGGGAGGGCAGTTGTGGGCGATCAGGCCAGCAGGGGAGGGCAGTTGGGAGAGACCAGGCCTGCAAGGGAGGGAAGTTGGGGGTGATCAAGCCTACAGGGAAGGGTAGTTAGGGGTGACCAGGTCAGCAGAGGAGGGAAGTTGGGGGCAAACAGGCTGACAGGGGAGCAGTTAGAAATCAATCAGGCTGGCAGGGTAGTGGTTAGGGGGTGATCAGGCTGGCAGGCAGAAGTGGTTAGGGGCAATCAGGGAGGCAGGCAGGTGAGCAGTTTGGAGGCAGCAGTTCTGGATTGTGAGAATCATGTCCGACTGCCCGTTTAGGCCTGATCCTACCGGGATCGGGGCTAAATGGGCAGTCAGACATCCCTCGAGGGGTCCCAGATTGAAGATGGTACAGACTGGGCTGAGGGACATCCCCCACCCCCCGTGCACGAATTTCATCCCCCGGGCCTCCAGTATGTATGTATGTATGTATGTATGTATGTATGTATGTGTGTATAAATATATATATATATATATATATATATATATATATATATACACATATATATATATAAAAGGTGTCAAATTTCATTTTATATAATGTCGTCTCTATAATTGAGATTTCTTCATTTGTCATAATCCAATGAATAGTTTTTGTCTCTTTTAAGTGATGTGGAAATGAAGACTGTAAAAGCTTTATAGGTCCATTTATACATAACGAGAGGCCCAGTGCATGAAATTCGTGTGTAGGGGTTGGGGAGGCAGGTTGTCTCAGCCTGGCCTGTGCCCTCTCACAGTCTGTGAATCCCATGATTAATCACTCCAAAGAGGTACACCCAGCCCTGGCTCTTCGATGGATCATCCCAAAGAGGTAGGCCCTGCCTACCTGGCAGGGGCTCTATGATGGATTGCCCCCACAGAGGGAGGCCCTACCCACCCACTGTAGTCTGCTGGTTGGTGGCCTGGGCCTCCCTCTTTGGGGTGATCGTGGAGCCTCCCGATTGATCAATTGCCTGAGCCTCCTTCTGCAGGGTGATCATGGGGCAATGGCCAGGCCCCTGACCAATCACATCACACCTGCCTTGGCTGGCCTGGAAACAGTGGATGTCACAGCATGGTCATCAGGAAGGTCGTCTGGAAGGTCATTCAGCTGTCTGGTCTAATTAGTATATTACACTTTTGTTATTATAGATAACCTAATAGCTGCTTCTTATACTAAATATGGCGTTCACTGCTGATAACATTATAAAATCCAATGTACAGGAGGAATTACTTTAATTATCAGCTCAAATGATTTTTAACTACCAAAAATTTACTTACTGTTGCATAAAAGACACACTAGAAACTTAGGTAATTCCTCTCCAAAACTGAGTTTCTCCAGAATGTGATTTCTTATTGCTATACAAGAAAGCCAAGATAGTCAATTTTACCTTTTGTTTTTTTCCTTCAACTACTTGAATCTGGGCCTCAGTATTATTCTCCCGGTAAAGTTTCTTCACTTTGTTCAATTCCTGAGAAACATTCTGCCAGAGTTCCAAAACATAATTTTTTTCCTATAAAACAAAAATATTTGAGAACTCATTAAATTATTAGCAGGCTATTTACTGCATAGTACAAATTAACCATATTCTTTTGCAGAATAAATTCTTGTATAAAAGTCATAAAATTAAAAGAACATGGACAACAGTGTAGTGTTTGTAGGGGAGGAGAGGGGTGGGTGGGGTGGAGCAGAGGGTATAGGGGGATAGATGATGATGGGAAAAAGTAAAAATAAAAAAAAAGAACTTATGTAAAGATGGTATAATTGTAATTTTTTGATGACATGAAGATGTATTAATAATTTAGAGAATAAAACAAAAGGTGAAAATTCCTTTGAATTTTTTTATTTATTTAGATTTCATAGGAAAAATTAAAGCTCTTAGATCAGAGATAGGGATGAAACCACTCTCCTTGTTCTTCAACAGTGTAAGCCTTAGAAATTACTGACAAAGAAAACTGCCCCTGGAAAAGTACAAGACTTTTTTTTGTAATTGTAAAAGTAATAAATGTAGAAAATTGGGAAAATACAGAAAAAGAAAATAAGAATTACCTATAATTTTACCAGCCAATAATAAATATTGCTAACATCTAGATATACCATAATAATTTTTATAAATGTTAGATGTATTAATATTTATAAATGTTATTTTGAGTAGAATCTTGTTTTTCTTTTAACAAAATTGGAAATGAACAGTTTAATGTTTGCATTATACTACTAGAGGCCCTATCATGAAGATTTGTGCAAGAATGGGTCTTCCTTCCCCTGGCTGCTAGCACCACTGTCTCTCCAGCTAGAGCCGCCTTTCTGTCTTCCCATGTTGTCCTGCCTCTGGCTGCTTGTGTATGCAATTTAACCCATCATCTTTATTGGGTTAATTTGCATACTTACTCCTGATTGGCTGGTGGACATTGTGAAGGTACAGTCAATTTGCATCTTACTCTTTTATTAGTGTAGATTTTCACCTGGCATTTTATAACGAGAAACTTCTCAAGTCATTGTTCTTTCAATATAGCAATTCTCAAAGTGTGCTTCAGGGATCTCTGAGGTCAAAATTCTGTTCATAATAATATAAACATACTATTTGCCTTTTTTACTCATCTTCTGATGAGTGTACAGGGGAGTTTCGAGAAGTTTATATGATGTGCTGTGTGATGCTATCATCACTGATGGCTACTGGAATGTGGTCCCATGCTTCCATTTGTTTTATAAAACATGTTTAAATTTGAAATACAATAGATACTAATAGCTATACAACCTACAAACACAAAAATATCTTTGAGGTCCTTAATAATTCTTAATCATCCTAATGAGGAGTCATGAAACCAGACTAATGGAGAAACACTAAAGGAGCATGTAGCGAACATTATTTTCTTAATGCTCTCCCTGGCCACTGGCATAGGGTCTGCAAGTTGATGGCAGAGTCTGGAAAAAACCTTTGTGGGGAAATTTGTAGCCAATCTGCTTTCCTCTTTTTGAGTGCTCAAACTTGGACCTCACCAAAACAGATTCTTCTAAATAACTGATCCAAATGCAGCAAAAAAGTGGGGACATCTTCAGAGATATGACAGGAGACCAAGCTGGGTATAGATGGAAAGGCAAAGAGAGGGAAGACAGGAGGAGAAAAGGGTATGGAAAGAGAGTATGGTTTTAAAAATAAAGTACAAAAATGTTAAAAAAAGAATAAGTAATTTCAAGTTTTATAAAATCTAGCACTGGATATTATAGTAACAAAACTATTATGACAGAGATGCTTTTTAGAGACATGTTATTTTGTTCATTTGATTTTGTTTTTTGAAACTACAATATAGTAGTTTGAAACTGCAAACTACTATATATTTAGTTTACATAAACATTTGTAAGTCTTTCCTGATTACACTAGTCTAGAACAAAGTAAAAAACATGATTCCCTCATTTTTTCCCCTCCTATTACTTTTTAAACTCAATATTAAATACATGTTCCTTATCAAGGTAAATATAGCTAGCTGATTAATCTACAATATCACTTTCGTAAGTAAACAATTCCAAAACCAAATTTTCAAGTAATAAAAAATATGACTTTATAGATAACCATAAAATCGAAATTGTAATACAGAATTTCTAATCCCCTTATATAAATGAAGAAACTGAGGTACATAGCTAGAAAGTAGAATAGGGATTCAAATTCATACAAGAGATGAGATACCGTAGATATACAATTGTAAATTAGAATAAAATTCCCTTAGGTATAATTACAAAAAATTAATATTTAAAACAGGATATATAGAACATGGCTTCCCAAATAGTTCAATTTCTATAAGGATAAAACAAGGAAAAACGTAATCATAGAAGTACCATTTTAGAAAAATGTAATTCTATAATCTTTGAAAATAGAAGATAACAGTATCAGAAAACAGAAAAATAAAAAAGATAAATTTACAGAAATAGATAACTAATGATTTTTCTCTTTAAAAGTTTATTTGATGTTAAATATTTTTATAAGATAAATTCATGTTAAAGCTTTATGATTCAATTAAAATATCTATAATAATAAAAGCATAATATGCTAATCAGGCCTGATGGCTGAACAGTGGAACGACTATTCAAATGACCTTCTAGATGAAGCTGGGACTGCGAGGGCTGAGCCCCTTGCATGAATTTTATGTATCAGGCCTCTAGTTAATAAATATTGATTAACACAGATTTAAAAATATATATTTTTATTGACTTCAAAGAGGATGGGAGGGAGAGAGAGGTAGAAACATAATTAATGAGAGAGAATACTGATTGGCCGTCTCCCACGTCCTCAATGCACTAGAAATTGAGCCCACAATCTGGGCATGTGTCCTGACCTAGAATCAAACTGAGACCTCATGGTTCATAGGTTGACTCTCAACCTCTGAGCCACACCAGCCCAGGCAATTTACACAGATTTTTACAAAGTCTCAGTTTATTCAGGATATAATTTAAAAATATATAATTGTCACTTACTTTATTGGCTAGTTGTAACTGTTCTTGAAGATTCCTAACTGCTTCATCATCTATATATATATCATTTCCCATCTCTGTGCCAAAGGGAAGGGCCTCCAACTGTTTTACAACAGCATCTTTCAATTCACTGTGCAACCTTTGGAACAAACGGTTAATACGGTAATAATCTAAATTAATTTTAGTAACAGTAAATAATATTTAATGTTAATTTAACAAAAATTTGGGTCAAGAAATCATTCTTTACATAAAAAATCATTTTTAAGCAGACCAAAAATATTAGAAGTGTTTAATTGCCATTAAATACTGTGTGATAAGAATGAAAATATTTTACAATTTCAAAAGCATTAAATTGGTCATAATGAATTCAAGTATAACCAGTTTGCGTTTTAAATTTTAAAAAAGGTAAAATTCAGATACTATACCTTATTAATTGATAAAACAAGACATTCAGGAAAATATTTAAAATGTGATAGTATTTTCATACAGTAAATAAAATGGAAATGGGATATGAAATCTTATAGAATTATTTGTTGTTTTCTTGATTGTTTCACAAAGCTTATTTGACCTCTTCCTCATCTCAGTTAATAAACAAAGAATAAAATAGTTGCTAGTTATGAAATCAAGATCATTGAGCTTTATTTTTTAGTACCTTCTTACATAAGCTTGATCATAACTCTGAAAACTTTAAATTCAACTTATTCAACTTAATTTGAAGTAGAATTTAAGGTTTTCAGAATTATAGTCAAGCAACCTAGAGAATATTGTGCTAAATGAAATAAGCCAGTCAGAGAAAGACAAGTACCTTATGATTTCACTTACATGTGGAATCTTATGAATAAACTAAACTAACAAAGTGGAGACAAACTCATGGTACAGCACTCAGAGGAAGAGGTTGGGGGCACTGTGTGAGAAGAGTGAAGGGATTAAGCAAAAAAGAAAAGAAAAACTTAGGACATAGAGAACAGTGTGGTGATTGCCAGAGAGAAGAGGGATGGAGAGAGGTAGAAGGTAAAGGGGGGATAAATGGTAATGAAAGGTGACCTGACTCGGGGTAGTAAACATACAATACAATATACAGATGATGTTCTATAGACTTATATACCTGAGGCTTATATAATTCTATTAACCAATGTCACATTAATAAATTCAATTAAAATATTAATTTTAAACTAAATTATAGTTTCTACTTTGAAACAACTAAAAGAAAGCACAGGAAGGTACAAATTAATAGACTGTTTTATTTTAAAATGATACAAACTTATTAGGAGGAAAAACGTTTTGTAATATCAGAAAAACTTCAATTCATGTAATTATAAGCATAAAATATTTACAATAAACACATACAAATAATAAAACCAAAAATTAACATATTGTTACAAATACATATACCTATAAAAACTTCTAAAAGAAAATGACAAATACAAAATTCAAGATAGTGTCAACCTCTTGCAGAAGGGAAGAAGGATGGGATAGAGAAGAAACACATGGATAGATGATGCATCAATTTGGGAACACAGTATTCTTAAGTTGGATGAGTACTTGACAGATTTTTGTTTTATCAGTACATTTTATAACATACATATTATACGCTATACTATTAATAATTGCTAACATTTATATGGTGCTCATTATGTACCATATTTCATGTACTTTACAGATAAAAGAAAACTACAGTACAAAGTGGTTAAGTAACTTACCCAAGGTCACATAGCTAGTAATAGAGCCAGGAATCAGGCTCAAGAGACCACATTCACATAAATAAAATCAGTATATCACATAAATAAAATATTCAATAACAACAAAATAATTTAATCTAAGACAATAATAAAACAAAGAAACAATATTTAACTGACATACCTTTCATTTTCCTTGATGACACTTTCAAGTTGTAGTTTCATCTCACCCACTTGTTTCTGAAAGAATAAAATATGGTTGTAGTCATACATTTCCCAAACAATTAGATCTCTATGAAGTCTCCATTCGTATGCAAGCAATCATATTTTATTACACTAGTCTGCAGAAAAGAAATAATTATTCTTTACTCTAACAATCTTAAATCTGAATATTCTAATAATACACAGATCTTGAGGAAACATTCATTCTGAATAGAATATAAATAAAAATATTTTACAAATACATTGAGAAAATCGATAAATGTAATTCCTATGATTTGTATATGTTTATAGAAAAACAGATAAAAGATATTCCTCATTATGTCACTATAATAAATATCAGATGCTGCCTATACCATAAATGCATATTTTAATTAATTCATCTTAGTTTAGGTGAAGCCCATGTAAGTGCCTGTATTTCAAAAGTAAAATGTTAATGGTAAAAAAAATATATGTGAATATCTTCTTTAGCATTATTTTATTCAGGCTCTGATTCACTACTTTTATTAATTGTCTAAACTCTGCACTACGCAAGGCTGCTATGTAAACCAATGTAGTATACGTTAGTAGGGAAGAGGGTAAAAAATGACTAAAACACAGAGAATAATAAAATATACACTGTAAAGGGAATGAAATAAAGGTAGGGTTAAATTTTCTCAGAGGGGATAAAAGGATAACATAAGTTCAATGGGAAAGAAAGGGCATTTCAAGTAGGGAAAAATGTAAATAACAGCAAAGTAGCAAAATATATATAACCCAATAGGAATGAACGGAAAGAGAAGAACAGGAAGAAGGCCATGTAAAATCACAGTTAAAGCAAAACTGCAACCAACTCCGGATCTGCCCAATTGTCTTGATTGGGCACCTAGCCTGAAGGAGAGGAGGCAAGCCTGAAGGAACCTGGCAAGGGAAGGTGGGAAAGGTGATGCTCCCAGCCTTTCTCTCCACTTCCCGCCAAAGAAGCTGAAGGCAGTTTGGCCCAGAAAATCAGTACCAGCTAATTCTACCTACAAAGCTGGCTCAAAAAGTGAACCTTTCCCAGCTCCCTGCTGTGCCTGAATCACAATTAAACCAAAAGGAAGAGATTTACTACCAGATAATTGAGAATTGACCATACATGGAACAATGGCAGTGAGAGATAAAATTAAAAAGACAGGTGGCAAATCTTAAATGTCACACTAACTAGGAGGCCTAGATTTTAGTGTAGCAATTATTCCCACTTTGTAATTTTTTAAAAAACTGATCTTTAAAAGTTGCAACAATGTCAGAATATCTTGAAAAGTATTTATTACTCAAATAATTCCAATTACATGGAAGCTATATGTATTAGCTAGGATTACAGTCACACTAAATATTTTTTAGTGTAAAATATTTCAAATTACTTAGAGGTTGGAAGGAAACTAAATCTCATATCATCAAATTTCCCTCTATTATTTACATTTTCTGGAAGAAAACAAAATTTTTTTTGTTGATTTTATTTTTTAAAAATGTGATTTTATTGATCTCAGAGAGGAAAAGAGAGGGAGAGATAGAAACATCAATTATGAGAGAGGATCATTGATCAGCTGCCTCCTGCATGCCCCACTGGGATTGAGCCTGAAACACAGGCACATGTCCGGGTCAGGATTCGAACCCAGTACACTTCAGACCACAGGCCGACCCTCTATCCACCGAGCCAAACTGGATAGGGTGAGGAAGAAAACCTTTCATATAGAAAACTATAGTGATACTTCTCTTGCTTTCAAGATATACTATTTTTGACTGGGTCAATAAGATAAATCATAAGTACTAGTTCTTTCTTTTTTTTTAAAAATATATATTTTATTGATTTTTTTACAGAGCGGAAGAGAGATAGAAAGTCAGAAACATCGATGAGAGACATCAATCAGCTGCCTCTTGCACGCCCCCTACTGGGGATGTGCCCGCAGCCACAGTACATGCCCTTGCCAGAATCGAACCCGGGACCCTTCAGTCCGCAGTCCAACACTCTATCCACTGAGCCAAACCGGTCTTGGCACTAGTTCTAATCAATAATATCTATGTGAGCAACTGTTCTTAGAAGTAGCTATCAGCATCTTTTTATCTATCTAAAAGTAGCAACTATTCTTATCACAGATCCTTGGGGCTTTTAGCTTCTCTCAGTAATCACTCTCAGATGGAGAATGTCAAATGGAAAAATGAAGTTAAACACCTTAGTAAAATAGATGATTACAGAGATACATAAATCAGGTGGATTATGAAAATTTAAAATTTTAAAGTTTAATTTCAAGATAACAAGTTACTCCATTTTATAACAATTGAAACTATACTTCATTACAGCAATTCCAAAATAGGGAATCCAGTAGAAGCACACTGGTCCAAAGAATAAAAGCAAAATGCCATTTGTGCAAAAGAGGGGTTTCTGTTGCTACTGTAAATTAAAAAGATTGAAAGACATTACTATGGTGGGCTCAGAACTTAAATGACCACAGGCATATTTTCTTGTTTTTGCATTACATTAAGTGAACCCTGTTACCCTGTCACAACTAAATTGACTTATAGATTAGTATCTGAGCCAAACAAAAAGATGATTATATTAACACTCTGAGTCCATCACTTCTTGATGGGCTTCACGGGAACATATAGCATCTATTTAAGAAATGCTTCTACTGTGTGGTGATTCAACAATCAGAAAGGTCAAAATTTTCAAGGAAAAAAATTCAAAGAAACAGATGACAAATACTAGGTAGACTCTAAACATGTAGCTAATTAAGATTTGGATAGTATCTTAAATAATGATGTGCTATACCTGTAGTTCTCCAGGAACCTGCCATGTACCCTAATCTTAAAACTGCTGAGACCCATGATAATCTGTCAGTATGGATAGCTTCCTCAGTTTCTTCACTCCTCTTTGCTCCTAAAATAAACCCTAATTACTAAGAAGTTTTAGAAAAAACCTGCCACAGCTTAGCCCTATCTTAGAAGTGGATCAATAGCTTTTAAAATCTGATAGACATAATATTTGAAATTGGGGAGAAAATTCAGAATCCATATAATGGGAAATACAGGTAAAATGAAGGTAAAGAGAAAGGTATAAAAAGATGTAGTGGTTTTGGGTATTTCTAGGGAGAAAATAAAGATGTAAGCAAATAATGGATTAATGGATGTTTCTACACATCTAAGAAATGCTCCGGCCAGGTAGCAGAAGCAAGGAAACACTGGATCAAAAAATAGACCAAAGATGATCTACACACACACACACACACACACACACACACACACACACACACACAGAGAGAGAGAGAGAGAGAGAGAGAGAGAAGAGAGAGAGAGAGAGAGAGAGAGAGAGAGCGCTAAATATTTTCTTTCTTATCAATGTCTTTTTTTTTTTTTAAGGAGTCTTATTTTACTTTTTCTTTTCTTTTTTTTTTTTTTAAATATATTTTATTGATTTTTTACAGAGCGGAAGGGAGAGGGATAGAAAGCCAGAAACATCGATGATGGGAGAGAAATATCGATCAGCTGCCTCTTGCACGCCCCCTACTGGGGATGTGCCCGCAGCCACGGTACATGCCCCTGACCAGAATCGAACCTGGGACCCTTCAGTCCGCAGGCCGACGCTCCATCCACTGAGCCAAACTGGTCTTGGCTACTTTTTCTTTTCTTAAAATATTTTTAAAATCTTGATAACTATGATGTCATACCTGGTAGTATTGCAGCTGCCCATTTAGCTCTTCCAGATGCTTATCATACTCAGTAATAAGAGGTGCTGAAAAGCTAAAGAAAAAATACCAAAAAAGACATACTCTGTTTAATCTGGTTTAAGGGATATGTAACTTGTGAAATAAATTGTACATCAAGACTTTTACTATTCTCATTATAATTTTCCCCTAGTAATCAATACTTTGCCTTTTCTCCAAACCAAGAGTTCTTACCCTTAGCTAAATTAATATTCTGTGCTGAATAACTACTTGTTGTGGTGAGATGACCTGGGCACTACAGGACAGTTAGTGGCATCCCTGGCCTCCACCCAACAGATAACAGTAACACCCTCACCCTCCATAGCTGTGAGAAGCAAAAATGTTTCCAGTCATTGTCAAATATCAGGGGAGGGGACAAAAGCAAAAGCACCCTAGTTGAGAACCATTCTTACAGACTATGATACTGCCCCCCCTCTTCAATTCACTCAAATCTAATTACTGTATAGCAGATTACAAAATAAACATTAGTAATTCTACGGGAATTATTTTAACAATAATTAAATATAATTAAGAAAATAACATTTTTCTGGTAACTCAGCCTTACCTTTGGTCAACTACTGAGTTTCCTAATATGTCACCTCCCTCTCCTTCGAAGGCAGCTTTCTATAAGAGAGAATACTGATTCTTAAAATGTTTTCTCAGATCATTCTAGCTAAAACTGACAGTAGTATAAAACTAAATACAATTAATTTTTTTATAGCTGTAGAAACTCTTTTAATGCAATTAAAAAAGAGAGAAAGGAAAAATCATCTTTAGATTTGGTAAATTTTAACACCTATACATAATCAAAAATCTTGGCATACTGAAAAACAGGAATAACTTCCTCAAATTGTTAAAAACTTATTTTGACCAGAAACCTACATCAATTATTGTTCTTCATGGCGAAACATTAGAAACAATGCATTAAATTAATATAAGTATGCTTTCTATTGTTAAATGAACTATCTTATAAAGCTGTTTTCTTATGAGTATACTAGAGGCCTGGTGCATGAAATTCGTGCACAGGTATGGTCCCTACACCTGCCTGGCTGGCAATTAGGGCTGATCTGTGGGGCGACTGGCGGGGCGATAGGGGGGCACCCACTGAGACCCTGCCATGGCCAGCTTGGTGCCACCTGCTTGCCGGCCTTGCCCCCTGCCACTGCCACCAGTTGCCTTCCTCTGCGGGGTGCCTGGCAGGGTGACTGAGGAGGCTCCCTGCTAACACCCGCTTTGGCTGGCCTGGGGCCTGCAGGCTGGGGGCAGCTCCTGTGCTGAACGTCTGCCTTCTGGTGGTCAGTGTACATCATAGAGACCAGTCGTTCTGCTGTTTGGTCTACTTGCATATTAGGCTTTTATTATATAGGATGACTCAGAGTATGCATCAGTCAGTTCTAATACTCCCACAGGCTGTATTAAGAGGGAGGTTCTATATCTTTATCAATAGCTGGATTCATGGCTTTCACTTTAGTCAGTCGTGTGTAGTAGCATCTCACTGCAGTTTTATTTGCAAGTATCTAACAATGAAATTGAACACCTTTTCATAAATTTATTGGTCACTGTGAGGTCTTTTGCCTGTTTTTCTGGTATTGCTTTGAAGATATTCTTTATATGTTCTAACATGAATTTTTCCGAGATTGCAAATATATTTTGCCATTCATAACTTGCTTTTACTTTCTTTGGTTTAACATTACCTCCCCTCTGACTATTGCAATCCATGCAGTGAAAGGCAAGACCAATGACCAGTGGGGCCTTGAGAAGCCACATGTTCTGAAGAGTCACTGCAGGAGGAACCTTAAGCAGTAGCATTATACTGCCACTGAAAATAAGAGCTAGGGATGAAGGTATGACTATATGACCATAAGGATGGTATATGGCAGAGAAGAATGTATACTTTCAGAGAATTCAAGGAGCTATTATTTCACCATAGAATACACTATTAAGTAAGGGTAGATGTGTTCCTACCTGGTTACCGTTAGGCTTTAAGAAATTATAATCACAATGTATAATGTTGGTATATCTAATGGGCTGACTCTTTTATCTAGTAAAATCATCTTTCATAATCAAATTAGGCATAGCTTCCAGGAGATACTGGTATGATGCAACACCTTGCCCAGAAGTCTTCTCAGGATTTAAAATGAGTCTTTTGTTTGAATCCCCCTTCAGGCATCCTATCTAATAAAGAGGTAATATGCAAATTGACCATCACTCCACCACACAAGATGGCCGCCCCATGTGGTCAAAGATGGCTGTCCCCAGGTGGACACAACATGGCCACCACAAGATGGCTGGCAGAGGAGGGCAGCTGTGGGCAATCAGGTCAGCAGGAGAGGGCAGGTGGGGGGGACCAGGCCTGCAGGAGAGAGAAGTTGGAGGGACCCAGCCTTGCAGGGGAGAGCAATTGGGGGAACTAGGCCTGCAGGGGAGCAGTTAGGTATCAATTAGGCTGGCCAGGCAGTGGTTAGGGGGTAATCAGGCTGGCAGGCAGAAGCAGTTAGGGGTAATCAGGCAGGCAGGCATGCGAGCAGTTGGGAGCCAGCAGTCCTAGATTCTGAGAAGAATGTCTGACTGCCTGGTGGGATTAGGCCTAAACAGGCAGTTGGACATCCCTCAAGGGATCCCAGATTGGAGAGGACGCAGGCTGGGCTAAGGGACACATACCCCCTTGTACGAATTTTGTGCACCTAGTCTATGATAATCATATCTAATAAAAGAGTAATATGCAAATTTGACCGTACCTTTACTACACCCACAAGCCATGCCCACAAGCCACACCCACCAGCCAATCAGGAACGTGGGGGTGTGTCCGAGGCAGCCTGGGCCTGGTGGGGCGTGGTTGAGGTGACCTGGGCCTGGGAAGCTTGGGGGGATGTGTCTGAGCGACCCGGGCCTGGGAGTGTGTGTCTGAGACAGCCTGAGCCTGGGTGGGCGGGACTGAGGTCCATGCTATTGGGGGGCTGGGGGGGAGGGAAGAGCTGGCTGGGGCTAAGGCCCTGGATGGAGGGATGGGGGGGCAGGGCTGGGATAGAGCCAGCCATCTGCCCCATTGCAGGGCAATGGCTGGGTGCCCAAGGCCTAATGCCTCAGCCAGAGGGCTCCCAATATGTGTGAGGGGGCAGGTTGGGCTGAGGGATCACCCACCTCCAGTGCAAGAATTTCATGCACCAGGCCCTAGTCTATAATAATAAAAGCATAATATGCTAATTAGACTGAATATGCTTCTAGACGTTCTTCCAGACAACCTTCCAGATTAAGCCGGGCCTGTGAGGAAGCCTGAGTCCTGGATGCCTGCTGGTGGCTGGGGTGGAAGCCTGGGTTCCAGGTGCCAGAGGGAAGCTGGTGCTGGAAGCTGGGGGGAAGGAAAGCCTACTCTTGTACAAATTTCATCCATTGGGCTCTAGTCTTCTATAAAACATTATGCAGAAGCAAAAGAACCTGAGAATTAGAGCAAAGTTCAGAGGCTATTGGATAAAAGATTATCACCTAAACACTAATAGTTTCTTAGTTAAATGTTCATAAAAAATAACTTAAGAAAAATATATGATTAACATAGTGAGTTAATGGATGGCTTGTTTCAAAATCTTTGGACTCTGGTCTTTGAAAATAAAAACATAGAACAGTAGCTAAATGTAGAGTATACATTAGGGCAAAAAAATATCTATAAGGGTAAGTATAACCAACTCAATCAAATTAACTATTCTTTTTATTATACTTTAAAAACAATTTTCTTTTTAATATCTTAAAACTGAACAAATTCAGTTTTAATTACAAGATTCATCTATGTCAAAAGCAAAACACTTTCTGATTGACTCAGTAGACAGCTACCACTAATATAAGAACTATAGTTTTTCCATTTTAAAAAAATATATTTTTATTGATTTTAGAGAGGAAGGAATAGGGAGAGAGAATGAAAAATCAATGATGAGAATCATGTCCCCAACTGAGGATCAAGCCCACAACCAAGGCATATGCCCTTGACGGCCGGCAGTAGGGGGCAAGCAGGCCTGCAGGGGAGGGCAGTTAGGGGTAATCAGGCTGGCAGGGGAAGACAGTGTGGGTGATCAGGCTGGCAGGGGAGCAGTTAGGCATCAATCAAGTCAGCAGGGGAGTGGTTAGGGGGTGATGAGGCTGGCAGACAGAAGCCATTAGGGGCAATCATGCAGGCAGGCAGGCAAGCAGTTAGGAGCCAGTGGTCCCAGAATGTGAAAGGGATGTCTAACTGCCGGTTTAGGCCTGATCCTTGCAGGTCTAAACCGGCAGTTGGACATCCCCTGAGGGGTCCTAGATTGGAGAGTGTGCAGGTTGGGCTGAGGGATACTCCCACCTCACGTGCACAAATTTTGTGCATCAGGCCTCTAGTATTTAAATAAAAACATACAACCAAGGAAAGAAATACTTAAAACAATGCCATGTATTATATACTACTTTGAGCTAGTCTATACTTCTGTCATAATCTATGAAAACTCAGGGAGTTAAAGTTTACAACTGGTTGTATATTGAGAAACAATTTTAGAATGTTTCAAAACAAAAATGAATTCTCATTTTAAAACTCAAACATGTTAACACTATACATAATCTGTAAATTCCAACTCTTAAAAAAAAAAGGCAGTTTCTATGGTCAAAGAATTTACATTCATTAAGCAAAAATAAGCTTTTCTCCTTACAGGCATCAAAATTTTAGGTAAAATTTCTAAGTGCTCTAGGCAACTTCACATGAGAATAATCCAAAGTAGAATTTATTTCACAGATATATTTACAACCAAAGTAAACCAGTTTGTTAGACCTTCATTTACATACCTGCACTGTTGAATATTTGGAAACATTTTCCATTTGACACTGCCTAAGAACTTCGTTTAGTCTTTGAGCTGAGAAAACAACAACAAACAATTTGTAGTTCATTGGGTAATGTTCAATTTTTAAAAACTGAAAAGAAAGATGTTATTATTTGTTATAGCCAATACAAAACTGCTAGTCTCCACTACTTCTTAAAATAAAATGAACCATCATATTTCAACATAGACACCAGAGATGAGGGCATGAGTGGAGGGTGGGAGGACAATGGGGCAATAAGAACACATATGTAATACCTTAATCAATAAAGAAAAAATAATTTAAAAAATTTCATCACACCAATTTGAGTTTAAGAATAGGGCCCCTTCTGCCCACCTAAACCACCTATTGTCAATGGTAAAAAGAACAGCTGCAAAGACCTAATTTTTCTGATCTCATAAATTTTAATTTTCTCTTTCCCATAGCTTTCTCAAAAGATATTCTGCACATTTCTTTTAAAATTTCTGCTACTAGAAGTAAAAAGAGTTGAAAAGATTACTTGTAGCCATATTCTTTAGAACTGTTAAAATCTGCTGAAATTCTTTTTCAAAACAAACTTCCACATTTAGGAGAAACTATAGTATGAATAAACCAAATTAAGCAGGAGTGAGCAAGAGACAAAAAGGAGGTCCAGTAAGTACAAGTGATATTTTTAATTCACAGTAAAACACAGCACCTAATAAGTTTACCATACTCATTCTTTCATTATCACTTGGAACATCTAAAACTGTACCAGGGCAAGTCTTAACAACTTTCAAAAGACAGAAGCCAAGGACAGCAAGTTATCGGACACAGTACAATTAAAGTGCAGTAGGGAACCAAAAAATAAAGGGAAAAATCTCCATAAATTTTGAAGTTAAAAAATTACTTTTCAATAACCCACAGGTCTCAGGAGAAATTAGAAAACAAAGTTGAAAGTACTGTAAACTGAATGGTAGTAATGCCTTGAAACCTGCTTAAAGAGAAATCTGTAGCTTTAATCTCACATATTCTAGGAAATCTTGCATATACTAGGGGAAAAAAAGACTGAGGACAATAAACTGCACTTCCATTCCCAAAAGTTAGAAAAAGAACAGCAAGGGAAATCACAAAGATTAGTCACCATCCAAAAGAAATAGAAAATAAGCATACCCAAAAGAGGATTAACAAATATAATTATTTCTAAAGTTACAGAAAAAACATCTGATGAAATTCAAGATATCCTATCTAATAAACGAGTAATATGCAAATTGACTGTACCTCTGGTCAAGCCATGCCCACAGCCACACCCATTGGCCTATCAGGAGCAAATTATGCAAATAAATCCCAACCAAGATGGCTGTGGCCACTGAGAACAGGAGGGAGACTTGGGTTTCCCCAGCAACGGAGGAAGCCAAGCTTTCCGCCTGCCCTTGCTGACCTAGGCTTCCACTCAATGCTACAAAGTTTCAGTTAAAGAAGATATAACTCAACAGAAATGGCGGCAGCCACTGAGCTGAAGAGAGCAGAGGCAACAGTTGCCTGGGCAGTGGAGGTAGCCAAGCTTCTGCAGCCCTAGTGCCTAGGCCTCCACTCTAGGCTACAAAGTTTTAATTACAGAATTAAAATAAAACCAAAGAGAAATGGCTGTCGCCACAGAGCAAGCAGAAGGCTTGGCTCCGCTCCAGGCTACAAAGTTTCAATTGTAGAACATAAATTAATCCCAGATCCCAGGGCCTCCACTTGGGTCGCTGGGGGGCGTGGCCAGCCTGCAAACCACAACAGGCCCTTTGCTCAGACCACCCCATGCCCTAAGGTAACCCCCATCCTGATCTGGGACATCCTTCAGGGCAAATCAGCTGAACCCCACCCATGTACCAGGCCTCTATCCTATCTAATAAAAGAGTAATACACAGATTGACCATCACTCCAAAACACAAGAGGGCTGCCCCATGTGGTCAAATATCCTGCCCCTATATAAACACAAGATGGCCACCGCAGGGGAGGGCAGTTGGGGGACACCTGGCCTGCAGGGGAAGGCAGTTAGGGGTGACCAGGCCTGCTGGAGAGGGCAATTAGGGGTGACCAGGCCTGCAGGGGTAGGGCAGTTAGAGGCAATCAGGCTGGCAAAGGAGTAGTAAGGCATCAATTAGGTTGGCAGGGGAGTGTTTAGGGGGTAATCAGGCTGGCAGGCAAAAGTGGTTAGGGGCAATCAGGAAGGAGAGCAGTTGGGAGCCAGCAGTCCTGGATTGTGAGAGGGATGTCCAACTGCCTATTTAGGCCAGATCCCAGCCTAAGGGGTCCCAGATTGGAGAGGGTGCAGGCTGGGCTGAGGGCACACACCTCTGGACATGAATTTCGTGCACCAGGCCTCTAGTCCTAGCTAATAAAAGAGAAACATGCAAATTTCCATACCTTTGCTATGCTACCAGCTAATCAGGAGTGGAGGGCAGGGTGGCGAGACACGCGGGAGGGAGGAAGGGTGGGGCACGCACCATCACTGGAGGCCAACTGCCCAGGCCAGAGCCTCAACCAGAGGCTTGCGGCTTTGGCCAGGGGTGGAGCAAGGTGATTGCGTGTGCTGGGGGTTAACTGCCCAGGGCCCCATCCTTGGAGCAGAGCAATCAATCGCGCTGGGGGTCCCCTGCCCTAGACCTGAGCCTTGGATTCTTGGCCAGAGGCTTGGGCCTTTGGCCGGGGTGGAGCGGGGCAATCACAGCTAACTGGGGGTCCCCCGCCCAGGGCCAGAGGCTTTAGGCCTTGGCAGGGTTGGAACCGGAGATCAGAAGAGATAGATATGAACTGTAGAGGAAACACCTTTTCTGATCACTCATTGGGTAAGCTCCCTGTACACCACTGGTAATATTCTTAGTAACTTGGGTATAAGAATCCAAAAAAGTAATCTAGGGTCCTTCCACCACACTCCTGGAGAAAAAAACAAAGGTCTGCTGCTAGAGGGCTAAGAAATATCATATCCTTTCCCTAGGCAGTTTGGCTCAGTGGATAATGCCTAGGTTTGCCCACTGCAGGGTCTGGGTTATATTCTGAATAAGGGCATGTACCTAGGTTGCAGGCTCCTCCCTGGCTAGGGCCCAGGTCAGGGCTCATGACGGAGGTAACCAATCAAAGTGTTCCTCTCACTTTGATGTTTCTCTTTGTCTTCTTTTCTCTTCTACACTCTCTAAAAATCAATGGAAACATATCCTCAGGTGAGGATAAAAAAAAGAAAAATAAAGAAATGTTATATCCTATGAAAGACACATCTTGAAAATGCCTAAAGAAAGTTGTCATTTTTTCATGGTAAAGGGACCGGAGTCTGGGTTGATGAAAACATCTTGGTGGCTGTGGTGACAGGCAGTGGCTGCAGCAGTGGGGTGATGGGCTGGTGCCTTTTCCTGATTAGCCCAGTCACCTCCCACAAAGGGAGGCCAGACTGTGGCTTAGGCCCGCTCCCTGTGCGGAATGGGCCTAAGCCATCAGTAGGACATCCCCTGAGGGCTCCCAGTATGTGATAGGGGGCAGGCTGGGCTGAGGGGACCCCTCCCCCTCAGTGCACGAATTTGTGCACTGGGCCCCTAGTTCATTATAAAACTACAGCAATTTAGGCAGTGTGACTAAGGGCTTTTTTCTGAGATCCTAGAAATCTTGACTTGGGTTGCAGTTGCATGAGTTTTGAACTTTGTAACAATTCACTTAGCTTTATATTTGTTTTCTTTACTCTTCTGTATATGCTATGCATAAGCAAAAATGCACTTATATAGAATACATATGAATGATATACACATATAAGTGTATCATTCTATGTTGAGAACTTCAGATAATAGTTTCTCCTTAAAAGTACACATACTTTAGTGAGAAATGATAGGTACATGTGATTATCACAAAGGAACGAATAATTATGGGGAATTAATGATGTAAATGGCCCAGCCCTTCAATTTCCAGTCAGAGCATATGCCCCTGTTGTGGGGGCCATCCCCAGTGGGGCAGTGCAGGAATCAGATGATCAATGATTCTCTCTCATCACTGATGTTTCTCTCTCTCCCTCTCCCTTCCTCTCTCTGAAATAAATAAAAATCTATTTAAAAATAATGTAAATGGTTTTTACGTTTTTACTGAGTTTAAGAGGAATTACCCACAATTTTTTTTATTGTCATTATCAAAACTTTAGAGACAGCACTAAATTTTTACCCCAACTATAGGAAGGATCTAGTTTTTGTTTATTACTCTTCTTCCCTCTCAGTCTTAAAAGGAGATTAGAGTTTTGGCTATGGATATAATAATTCCAATACAAACTACTTCTTTTACCCCATAAATAAGACAAAACACTAAATATGAGTTGTAATTAATATGTTAAAAAGTAATTAAATATGTTTAAAAAGTCAATTGTGGATTAATAATGAGGGAAACATCCAATCTTTACAGGTTGACTACTTAATGGAGAAAATTTTACTATCACTTAAATCTAGTATTTCTTTTTTTTAAAAAAATCTAGTATTTCCTTCACTCATTCAACAAGTATTTATCACACAATTATTTATTTTACGTTTTCTAGATGACTAAGAAGACTGATATATTTTCATATTTTTAGTAGTTTTTCATGTTTTAAATTTTATAAATAGCTTGGTCATATTCTTTAACCACTTTTCCATTAATGTAAATGTATTAATGTTTGTGAAAGATCTTTCCGATTTGAGATGCTAATCAACTCTCGGTTATATTTATTGTCAATACACATATCCTCCCCTTTTATAGCTGGGCTAGTCATCTATTGATGATATCTTTTGTGTGATATCCAATTTTTTATTTATAATGTAGTTTATCCATATATCTTTTCTTCCAGTCAAAAATCTCTGAAGAAGTCTTCTATTCTGAGAAAATAATGATAACCTCTTGTATTTTTTTTTTCTGAAAGTTAGAGAATTTATCCTTCAATCAAACTGGAGGTTATTTTCTATATAGTTTACAAAAGGCATATTTGGCATTTTTTCTTTCTTACTTGAATAGCCAGTTATTCTAGCATAATTTGCTGAATAGTCTATCCTTTTGCCAGTGATTTTTATTGTCTACTAGAGGCCTGGTGCACGAAATTCAAGCACCAGATTGGGGGAGGGAGGTCCTTCAGTCTGGCCTGTGCCCTCCCGCAGTCTGGGAAGCCTTGGGGGATGTCCACCTGCCATTAGTCAGACATCCCTCTTGCTGTCTGGGACCCCTTGCTCCTTACCACCCACCTGCAACGGAGGCAGGAGAGGTTCCCACCACTGCTGCTGCACTCTTCAGCCATGAGCCTAACTTCTGGCTGAGTTGTACTCCCCCTATAGAAGCACCCTGAACACCAGGGGGCAGCTGCTGCATTAAGCATTTGCCCACTAGTAATCAGTGCACACCATAGCAACCAGTCGTTCTGCCATTAGGTCGATTTGCATATTAGGGTTTTATTATATAGGATTTTTTCAGAGATATATGTTCTTGGATATTTGTGCTAATTTATTCCACTGGTCTATATATTTATCAATCTGCCAATATACTATTGATTTCATAATTGGATATTTAGCTTATCCAGCATGACTGAGTGGTTGAGCACTGAGTTATGAACCAGGAGGTCATGGTTCAATTCCTGGTCAGGACACATGCTGGGATTGCAGGCTTGATCCACAAGGGGGCGTGCAGGAGGCAGCCAATCAATGATTCTCTTTCATCATTGATGTTTCTCTCTCTTCCCCTCTCTCCTCTCTGAAATCAATAAAGATATATTTAAAAAATAATAATAATTGGATATTTATAAATTTCCCAACTTGATGTTCTTTAAAACGCTCTTGGCTACTCTTAGGTCTTCCACATAGATTTTAGAACCATATTGTGAAGACTAAGTTAAGTATTGCATTGAATCTACCCATAATTTGTGGAAGAATTGATAAATTTATTACATTAAGCGTTCTCATTCACAAATTTGATGTTTCTTCATTAATCTAGGTCTTCTTTAATGTACTCAATAATTTTCTAATGCTAACTATCCCTCCATTGTTGGGGTGACCCCAATATGAAGACAACTGTATGGGTATGTATATTTATTGCTGGATTCAATTTATTGATATTTTATTTAGTATTAGTTTCTATGTACACAAATGAAACAGGCCTATAATTTTTCTTTTTTATAAGTGTATTTGTTGGGTAGTAGTTCTGAACACTAAAACGAGACTGCCTGAGTTCAAATTCCAGCTCATCACTTATTAGTTATGCATTAATCTTGAATTTATGGTGTCACTTGATCAGAAAATTGATATTTTATGTATGGTTACTGAACAGTTGGGCGTGAGAACTGTAAGGGCAAACTGAGAATGAAGTATTACTGGGCATGTGTTGTAGGAAAGTAGTGGCATACTCAAGGTTACTGACAAGAAAGCAGATGAACTAATGGGCAATCGGTATAGCCTGTGTAAAAAAGCAATAAAAGCAAGCTGGGGAAGAGTTTAACAAATGAAAGAAAATGAATGGTTCAATAATAAAGGTCTTAAGTCAAAGAATAGTTATAGTAGAGTAAGTTAGTTATGTTTGAAATTTCAAAAGAAAGGTAACTTGAATAGGAGTTCTGCTTTTGCCCAAGATGAAGTATCAAGGACTACCTGTTCACCTCAGACAACCAACCAAAAACAAAGCAAAACTCAAAATAACAACAACAAAAGAGAAACAATGGTCTGCAAGACAACAGACATCAGACAATAATATGTGAGACATAAAACAAATAAGGTGAGACATATAATTGCCCCGGCTTAATGGCCTGAGAAACTTTCCAAGCCATGGCACAGGAGGGAAAATGCTGATAGAAATCAAGCAAATTCTTTGGAGTTAAGGTGATGGAGCTGAATCGATTTAGATCAAGTAAATTAAAATAGGCAGTTCAAAGTGTAAGAGAGAAAGCTGCACAGAGACAGAACTCTGGACATATGAAATCTGCAGAGAGCCTCTCTCAAGTACACAACAGAATATGGAGTGTCACTTTATCTATTAAAGAAAATGAATTTATAGTTTAAACTTTCCATGAAGAAAATTCTAAGTCTAATTGGCTTCAGTGGTGAGTTCTACCAAACATTTAAGGAAGAAATAACACCAATTTTACACCAATTCTCTCAGAATATTGAAGAGAACAAAATATTTTCCATGTAATTTTATGAGAACAGCATTATCTGAGACTAAAACCAGACAAAAACATTAGGAGAAGAAAAAAGAGCTTTATGAACATAAATTTTAAAATTTTAAACAAACTTTTAGAAAATGAAATTTAATACTATATAAACAGGATAATACACCAAGACCAGGATGAGTTTAGCCTCCCCCCCCCCCCAAAAAAAATACACCAAAAAACAGAAAAGGAGCTTAACATTTGAGATTTAATCAATGTGAATCACCCTATTAACAAACTAAAAATGAAAAAAAAATCTTATTTCAATAAATGCAGAAAAATCCTTTGAAAAAAATCTAACATCCATCCTAATAAAAACACTCAGAAAACTAGGAATAGAAAGGAATATCTTCAACCTATTAAGAACACCAATGAAAAACCTACAGCTAATATCATACTTAATTTTGATTTCTTTCTAAAATCAGGAACAAGACAAGGATGTCCATTCCAACCACTTCTGTTCAGCACTGTGCTAGAGGTTCTAATCAGTGCAATAAGGCAAGAAAATGAAATGAAAGCATTCAAATTGGAAAGAAGTAAAACTATATTTATAAGATGAAAAGATTGTTTATGTAGAAAATCTAATGGGCTTTACAAAAATAAAACTACTACAAGTAATTATGGAGTTTAGAAAGGTTGCATGGTACAACTGGCAAAAATAAAGACTTCTTTATAGTAGCAATGATAAATAAAAAAAGAAGGTAGGAGGAACCAAGATGGCAGCATAGGTAAACACCTATATAGCTGCCCCACACAACAATTTCAAAACTACATCTAAAAGACAAAATGGACATCATCCATAACCAATGGAAAGCTGCTGAGTGGAGCTTCTACAATATAAGGAAAGATAAAAGAACACGGAGACTCAGAGGAGCTGCAGAGGTCAGAGTTGCGGAGATGTGCAGAGACAGAGGTGCAGAGACGGGCGCGAGCGGAAAGGGTGGGCAGCTGAATACCCGGCTCGTTTTCTTGAACGGGGAGGGAGACAAAGGCATCCCACTGCACTGATCCCAAGTTCTGGGTGAGTCTAGGGGAACCCAGACTCATATGGGGTGAAACTGAACTGTGAGGAGGAAGCACACTGAAACTTGGGAGCTGCAGAGGTGCGTGAGTGCGCGGAGAGGGCGTGTGGCTGACTCTCTCATTGGGGAGGGGGGAGTTTGGAGGAGGGGGACAAAAAACCCCCAGACTGCATTGTTTTCCAGTTCCAGGTGAGACTTTGGGGGTTCAACTCATTTGGGGAGAAACTGGATGGTCTGGTAGCGGGCAGAGCATGGGGGCAGCTTTCTCTCAGAGGTGTATACAGCCATTGTCACAGGGCATGGAGACCCTAGCGCTGCTTATGGCGGGGCTGACAGGAAACCAAGGCTGACTGCTCAGCCCTGAGACTGCCCCATCCAAGCTGAGCACAGAGGCTCTCCCACTGTAGATACAGCTGATTCTCACAGCCAATTGGCTTGGAGGTCAACCCCTCCCAGTGATACACCAACAATATAGGCTTAACTACAACAAGGCTGTGCAGCCCATAAAGGGGTGCACCAGGACTATCCACCACAGGTAACTGGGGAGGCCGAGCCACTGTCTCCTAGAGGACACCTACCACACAAAGCTACTCAACCAACTCAGGGAAGCAGCCAAAATATGAAGACAAGGAAACAAATCACATTTGAAAGAAATGGAGGGAAAAAACAAACAAACGACTGGACATAGAGTTCAAAACCACAGTAATAAGGTTTTTCAAGAGGTTCCTAGAAAAGGCCGATAAATTTAACGAGACCCTAGAGGATATGAAAAAGGACCAACTTGAAATTAAGCATACACTGACTGAAATAAAAAAATGTTATACAGAGACCTAAAAGCAGACTAGAGGTCCGCAAGAATCAAGTCAAAGATTTGAAATACAAAGAAGCAAAAACCACTCAGCCAGAAAAGCAAGAATCAAAAAGAATCCAAAAAATTGAAGAAAATGTAAGGAGCCTGTGGGACAACCTCAAGCATACCAACATCCAAATTATGGGGGTGCCAGAAAAAGAGAGCAAGACAATGAAAACCTATTTGAAGAAATAGTGACCGAAAACTTCCCACACCTGGTGAAAGAAATAGAGTTACAAGTCCATGCAGCACACAGAACCCCAAACAAAAGGGATCCAAAGAGGACCACACCAAGACACATCATAATTAAAATGCCTAGAGCAAAAGACAAAGAGAGGATATTAAAAGCAGCAAGAGAAAAACAGTTAGTTACCTATAAGGGAGCATCCATACAACTGTGAGCTGATTTCTCAATAGAAATTATGCAGGCCAGACGGTAGTGGCAAGAAATATTCAAAGTGATGAATAACAAGAACCTACAATCAAGAATACTCTACCCAGCAAAGCTTTCATTAAAAATTGAAGGTCAGATAAAGTGCTTTGCAGATAAGAAAAAGCTATAGGTTTTCATCACCACCAAAACACTATTATATGAAACTAGTGGCCCGGTGCACAAAATCCGTGCATGGAGGGGGTTCCCTCAACCCAGCCTGCACCCTCTCCAATCAGGGACCCCTTTGGGGATGTCTGACTGTTGGCAGTCAGGGATGTTTGACTGTTGGCAGTAGGACATCCCTCTCACAATCTAGAAACACACTGGCTCCTAACTGCTCATGGCCTGCCTGACTGATCGCCTCTAACCCCTCTGCCTGCCTTCATGATTGCCCTAACCACCTCTGCCTGCCAGATCACCCCTAACCACCTCTGCCTACCTGCCTGATCGCCCTTAAGTGCTCCCCTGCTGGCTTGATTGCTCCTATCTGCCTCTGCCTTGCCCCACACCTGGGACCCAGGCTTCCCTCCCTCTAGCCAGCAATAGGCACCCAGGACCTGGGCCATCTTCACTCAGGCCAGTCGCAGCCACAGGCAGCTGCAGGCACACAGGACAACAGGGCATGCTGCCTAACCCCAGGACCAGAAAGGGCCCCCACTCCTCTCTGTACCTGCCTGGCTGAGTCCCACTACTCTAACTGCTGTGGCTTAAAGAACTTTGCCATATATATTCTCCCCAGCCTCCCGGGGAGAGGGCATGAGCTGAGAAACTGGAGATGCTACAGCCCCGCTGAGGGCACATCTTCCTCAGCATCTCCAGAAGCTGGAGCACCTGGCTGGTGGGCGCTGTGGTTGGGAGGCTCCCGGCTCCGATCCTGGCCCAAGGAGGTGGGAAGCCGTGGAGTGTGCATGGTGCTTGGGGAAAGGGTAACCTTACTGGACTCGCACACACTGCCACTGACAATGACATGAGCTCATGGAGACTGAAGGAGCAGAGAAATGCATCCAGAACTGGGAGGTCCCGTGTCAACCCAGCAGTCAGGTGCCTCTCTGACAGCACACCCCGCAGACAGCATGCCCTGCAGCTCCAGGCGGGCCTCCCGCAGCCGTCCCACCCCTCCATAAGCCCCCCCCAGGGGAGCGCACCCTGCACCATGGTCATGCCCCCGCAGGCCTTGCCAGCCTCGCCTCCCATCCTGCTGGCCATGCCCCTGCATCTGCCACCACCAGAACTACATTTCCCAGCTCCTCGCACTTTATGTCTGCTTCTGATTCAGTTACTGCATGAACCTAGAGGACTGTGAACTTTCTACACCCAGTGGTAGCCACCAGGGCCTCCACACACACCAGAGACGGGCAGCCAGCCCCCCCCCCCCCCATCGTGGGTGCTGGGCTGGGGACATGGGCCCGAACCGCTGCCTGGGGCCACTGCATGCACAAGCAGTTGGGGGAAGGGTGGCCTCTCTGTCTCCCAAGGCCCCCGGATGCCAGCAACCAGCCTCATCATGGGCGCTGGGCTGAGGGGCATGCAGGGATCCCTGGGCCTCACACAGCGGCAGCCACCAGGGTATCCGCATGCTCCAAAAGCCAGCAGACAGCTCCCTGTCATAGGCACTGGGCTGGGGGCATGGAACCAAACTGCTGCTTGGCTCACAGCCCCGCCTTGCACCTGGCGCTCATTGCCCAAGGTGCCCCAGGCGCTCATTTGCATGTCCCACATGACAGGTAAACCCGACAGCTCAGGCACAGCCTAACTATCAGAGCAACCAACATGCGAACCTCGTGAGGGGATCCCATGGCATCAAATTCCCCTAACTGTCCAGAGGTCACTGCGAAAGCACACGATTCACTCACAGTAACTGTTAGGAGGGATCTTGCCAACCCTCAAGTACCACGTGGCACTTGCTTCCACAGCACTGCAGCCATACCCCCACTGGCCTTGCCGGCTTCGCCTCCTGTCTGCTGGCCATGCCCCCTGTCTGCTGGCCATGCCCCCTGTCTGTTGGCCATGCCCCCTGCTCCTGATTAACTGGTAGCGTAGCAGAGGAACCGTCAATTTGCATGTTATTCTTTTATTAGACAGGACTAGAGGCTGGGTGCACAAAATTCGTGCACGGGGGTGGGGGTGGGGCAAAGGGTGTCCCTCAGCCCAGCCTGCACACTCTCCAATCTGGGAACCCTTGAGGGATGTCCAACTGCCCGTTTAGGCCCGATCCTACTGGGATCGGGCCTAAACGGGCAGTTGGACATCCTTCTCACAATTCAGGACTGCTGGCTCCAAACTGCTCACCTGCCTGCCTCCCTGATTGCCCCTAACCACTTCTGCCTGCCAGTCTGATCACCCCCTAACCACTACCCTGCCAGCCTAATTGATGTCTAACTGCTCCCCTGCCAGCCTGTTTGCCCCCAACTTTCCTTCTCTGCCAGCCTGGTCACCTTTAACTGTCCTCCCCTGCAGGCTTGATTGCCTGCAACTGCCCTCCCTTGCAGGCCTGGTCCCTCCCAACTTCCCTCCCCTACTGGCCTGATCACCCACAACTGCCCTCCCTTGCAGATCTGGAACCTCCCAATGGCCCTCTCCTGCTGGTCATCTTGTGGTGGCCATCTTGTGTCCACATGGGGGCAGGATCTTTGACCACATGGGAGCAGCCCTCTTCTGTGTTGGAGTGATGGTCAATCTATGTATTACTCTTTTATTAGATAGGATAGAGGCCTGGTGCATGGGTGGGGTCCAGCTGATTTGCCCTGAAGGGTGTTATGGATCAGGGTGGGGGTTTCTTCGGGGTGTGGGGTGGCATGGGTGAGGAGCCTATGGTGCAGGCCAGCCATGTCCCCAGCAACCCAAGTGGAGGCCCTGGGATCTGGGATTAATTTATGTTCTACCATTGAAACTTTGTAGCCTTGAGTAGAGCCAAGCCTTCCTCTCGCTCCATGACTGCTGCCATTTCTATTGGGATATAGCTTCTATAATTGAAACTTTGTAGCATTCAGTGAGGCCTAGGTCAGCAAGGGCAGGCAGAAAGTTTGGCATCCTCCATCACCTGGGAAACCCAAGCCTCCTCCTGCTCTCAGTGGCCACAGCCATCTTGGTTGGGGTTTATTTGCATAATTTGCTCCTGATTGGCTGGTGGGCGTGGCTTGATCAGAGATACAGTCCATTTACATATTACTCTTTTATTAGATAGAATGCTGAAAGGTATTCTTTAAGAAGAGGAAGAAGAAGAAAAAGGTAAAGATAAAAAGTATGAACAACAAGTGAATCTAAAAATCATGTGAATTAAAAATCTGATGAACAGAATAAATTGGTGAATATAATTGAATCAGGGGCATAGAAAGGGAATGGACTGACAATTCTTGGGGAAAAGGGGTGTGGGAGGTGCAGGAAGAGACTGGACAAAAATCGCACACCTATGGATGAGGATAGTGGGGGGTAGGTAAGGGCAGAGGGTGGATTGAAACCAGGTGGAGGGGAGCTATGGGAGGGAAAAAAGAGGAACATTGTAATAATCTGAACATTAAATATTTATTAAATTAAAAAATGAAGGTAAAAGAATAATACTATTTACAATAGTATCAATATCAAAACAGCAATACATCTGATAAAAGATATGCAAAACCTACTAATATATATTGAAAAATGTAAAATGTTGCTGAGAGAAATTAATGAAGCGATTTCAATGGATATATAACTTTTAATTGATCAGATAACTCAATATAATCTACACAAATTGATCAGTAGTTTCAATGCAATGCCTATCAAAATTCAAGCATCTGTTTTTTGTAGAAATTGAGAAGCTGCTTCTAAAATTTATATGCAAATGCAAAGGACTTAGGATAGCCAAACAACTGTGAAAAAAAAACCCAACACATTTGAAAGGCTAATATTATCTGATTTTAAGACTTATTATAAAACTTCAAACATATAAATGGATCCGAATTAAGTCCAGAAATGGACCTACACAAATACAGACAACAACTGATTTTTAACAAAGGCCAAATGTACTCCAATGGAGAAAGGATAGTCTTTCAATTGGGCATCCATATGCAAAAAAATGAGCCTCAATCCTTACAAAATTCAACTCAAAATGGATCATAGATCCAAACGTATAACTTAAAACTACAAAACTTGCCGAAACCGGTTTGGCTCAGTGGATAGAGCGTCAGCCTGCGGACTGAAAGGTCCCGGGTTCGATTCCGGTCAAGGCATGTACCTTGGCTGTGGGCACATCCCCAGTAGGGGGTGTGCAAGAGGCAGCTGATCGATGTTTCTCATCGATGTTTCTGACTTTCTATCCATCTCCCTTCCTCTCTGTAATAAATCAATAAAATATATTTTAAAAAAAACAACTACAAAACTTATAGAAAAAAATGGAGAAAAATCCTTGCACCCTTGGTGTAGGCAAAGATTTCTTAGATGTGACCCAGATCCATAAAAAAACAAATTGAGGAATTGAACTTCACCACAATTAGAAAGTTCTGTTCTGTGAAAGACACTGTTAAGAGAATAAAAGGAAAAAACAAGTTCATCCCCACTGTGAATAATCACCACTACAAGAACGAATTCTTCATTTCCTAGTTTGATATGTAAGTCCCTCTTTGAACAGATCCCTAAGAACTATCAGATCTCCCTCCTCAGATGGAAATGGAAGAATAGTGTTCTGCAAATATGCTAGAAGTTTATTAGAAGCCTGACTGGGTGTGGAATTACCAGTGGTTATGATGTGTAAAGCTGACACTTTATCATAAAAAGGCAGTGTCATGTGCAGGTGCCAGATGAAAAGTACCAAATCACTGTCTTGAGCTAGACTCTCAAATCCCAATGGAACAAATGAAAAGAGGCAATTAAGTTCAATAGAAGCCAATGTAGAGAATGTCAGAGATGGGCTGACTTCTTCACCACTGGTCTATAATACTCCCAAAATGAAACCTACTGTTCCCCCCAATCCCTCTTATCTTCCTGGTTGCCCTCTACTTCTTTCTCCCAAACCCCCTAATCTCCAATCTCATTGTACAGACCTTAGTTCATTTCTTACCTGGATGATAAGTTACCTAATTGCACTGTGCTATAATGCATGTTCCTCACAACAGCCACACTGGGCTTTCAACATCACAATATGATCATGTTATTCTCAGTTGACTTCTTGGTTCCTGTAACCTGTGCAATGGTCCAAACTCCTGAATACATAGCAGACAAGACTGTTGACCATCCAGCCCCATTCTTCCCTTTCATTAGCTGCACTTGTCATTTCTCTCTATAAAGCACATTCCATCCGGGCTAACCTCCTTGCAAGTTGTTAGCTAAGCATACTTCTAATCTCCTCAATGTTGCAAATACTGTATGTTCTATTTGGGGTGCTTAGTAAATTCATATTAGCGCTGCAAAATTCCAGCCCAATGGCCCCTTCCTTGACCACAGTTAATAATAAGCCTGTACAATACTAGTTAGTATTTGTTAAGCACTATGTGCCACATACAATTCCAATCCCTTACTTATTTAAATACTATTTTAATGACGCCAAGAACCTAGGAAGAAACTGAGGCAAAGGAGTTAGTTGCTGCCACTTCAGTGTACTTATGGAATTTATTTATTTCCCTCCCTGTTTTAAGTTCCTGGAGGGTAGAACTGTCCTCTTCACATTGGCAGCAGCTATGCTCATATAGCTCTGGCACATACCTGAAAAAAAGAGGACTTCCATGAACAGCCTCTGCACAAATGGCCAGAGCTGTGCCTCCGGGTTCGAACTGCAGACTGAGAAACCTTCCCAGCAGTTGCCCTCTACCGTCCCAGAGCATGTGAGAAGCATAATAAACATGTTTAGTGTCCAGTAGAGTCCGGGTAAGCTAAGGAACCTGCAAGTATTCACCAAACGGTTCTGCTCAAGAATATACACATCCTCACATGACACCACTGAGCTTTTCTGCAGAGGACTTCTTTAAGTTTCCACACAATTCCACGCACCCAAGAGGCATTCAAAAAATATTAGTTTGTCAACGATGACATGACATACTAAGGCTAAGGATTCTCAGGAAAGGAACAAGGAGCTTACTTTTCTCTCTCAGTTGGTCGATTTCTGTGGCCATTTGGATGAAATCTGAGTTTGGAGCATTCACCACCTTTACTTTCCTCGAAAAGACACCGGACCCGTGTGCGGGGAGACAAACCCGCGGCGCCGCTCTGGACGTGGTCAAGCGTTGTAATCAGCACCCGACTCCCGAGGCGTCCACAGGGCCCGCGCCTCCTCGGGAGTCCCAGCCGAGGCCCTGGCTCAGCAAAGAGACTTCAGATTTCAGGTTTGCTGGGGACCCGCCAAGTGCATTCTGTTCTACATTCTCACAAATCTCAGCCGGGTGGGAGGGGCCGCGGGTGGATACAGGCGTCCAACGGGTCACTCCGGGTCGTGTCGGGCCGTCCACCGGAGCGCGGAGGGAGGGAGCCGGCGGGCAGTCCGGGGGCGGCGTTCTTCGCGGAGTGAGTGGCGACCTCAGGATGGCCGGGCCAGAGCGGAAGTCCATGCGGCCCGCCCTGCGACTTTGAAACCGGTGCCCTGGACCGCTCCTTGGAGACGGTGAAGCCCCGTGCGTCCTCACGCGTGCGTCAGCGCTTGCGTCACCACGCTGCCTATCGTTTTCGCACGCTATTGGCTATTTGTCAGGCTGGGAGCGGAGCTGTGGGAAGGTGGATGACAACCAGCTGAGACGGCAGAGTGGTGGCGGGAAAGCTGGATGGCTGGCCTGGGTCTTCAAGGTGGTGGGGGCCCAGCTGGTATATATAAAAAATATATATATATATTTTAAGAAAACACCCAAAATGTAACCCTAGGTAGGTCATTAAATAGATGTTTTTAATTCCCCAGTATCTTTGCTACCTAGACTTATGGACTGGGAGAACCCGCTCCCCAAAGGGCGGAAGGGGAGGTTTGGAAAGGATTTGGGGTTCTGTGGCTGGAGGGGGGGCGGGGGGCGGAGGGGTTGGGGGCCGAAACTCAGACTGGCGTCTTCAGAGGCCACACCAAGGCTGACCCGCCGGAGGGTTTCTGAGTAAGGACTAGGTAACCTCCAGACACCAAGTACCATCCCAACCCTCTTGGGTCTTTGGAGGGAGGAGACAGTTGTTTGAATGTTTAACTGTGTAGCAGTGAGGCATGTAGTTAGAAGCATTCTCAGTTTTCTTGCAAATTCAGCAGTTGTTCTTTAGAGAAACAACTTTAGGGGAAAAGACAAAAGTTACATTTTGGCAAGAAAAGAGTTAGGCAAAACTTTACATCTATGGGTGGATTACAATTCCCATTATTAAAAGTTTGATTTTGTCTGGATTTCAACCCTATTATTTTTTCCCCAACAGTTAGCATTGGAGGAAATTTCAGTGCTAGTAATGTAAATGTTAACTTGAACTAGCCAATAGTTTTAGTGCTTTTTAATAGGCTGTGTTTTTATGGATTAAAGTAGTTTCACTAAACAGACGTCATGTCATAGATCTAACTCAATTTGGCTTTCTCTTTAACAGTTAAATTTTGTGGTCCTGTACTCATAATGTTATAAACATAAAGTAATGTTAGCAGAATGTCTTAAGAAATTTAAAAAATTTGTTCAATCATGACCAAATAGGTACGTATTTGAAGTCCTCTTATGGGCTTTCTCCATGTTCACTATTAAGATAATAAGATGGTCCCTTCCTCTAAAGATTGGCTGTTAATTATGGAGGTATATCTAATGACCATACAGAAGTTTAATTTAGCTTTGAGTTAGTGAAGATTGAACTTGATTTGGCTTTTAGCAGCCATTAAATTAACACAAAAACTTGTTGAAAGGAGAAATTGAGTGTACAAGCTCCAACTCTTTTTCAAAGGTCAGTGTATGACTTTTTGTTCCTGACGCCCCAGGGGCTTGCTTGTACCTTATCTTACATTTGAACTTTGAATATTGTCATATTGTGATTTAAGTTGGCATCGAACAAGTAGTTATAAACTTGATTCTACATTTACACTGAAAGTTGATAAGATATATTAGTGTTGGTGAAAGTGAAGAACAAGCACCTCCTTGATACATCCAATCCTATATAGAAACAATAAGTCGACACTGTTGATAGAAACAGTAAATGTAGGCAAATAGGTTGATAAATACTAAAACTGCTTGGACAGGTGAAACTGAACTAACTAGAAGCAGGTGTACATAGATAGAACACTTAACCATATTTTATTATCTCAAGGGTCAGTCAGACTACCTCTTTCATTGTTTTCTATTAGATAACCACTTCAGTTCAAAAAGCACCAATAATACCCACCAGCACAAACCTTGAAATTAATTTATTGCATGAACAGATGTATAATAACTAGAATAATAGGGTAGATATTTTTAAAAGTTTGTAATTAAGTGAAGATTATGAGACTGAAAATACCCTTATACTCATGTAATTGAATAAAATGTTAAAATTTCAGAAAAAAGCAAGCTTATAATCAATTCATTATCAATATATTCTACTTATATAACTTTAAAAAATGAAACTGTGAAATTTAGTCCAGCTTTTTACCCCTTTTATTTTTATTTATTTTATTTTTTAAAATATATTTTATTGATTTTTTACAGAGAGGAAGGGAGAAGGATAGAAAGTTAGAAACATCAGTGAGAAAGAAACATTGATCAGCCGCCTCCTGCACACCCCCTACTGGGGATGTGTCCACAACCAACGTACATGCCCTTGACCGGAATCGAACCTGGGACCTTTCTGTCAGCAGTCCGACATTCTATCCACTGAGCCAAACCGGTTTCGGCACCCTTTCTATTTTTTTAAAAAATTTATCTTTATTGTTGTTTTACAGATGGCTCCTTTTCTATATTTATTCTTTAATTTATATGAAGCAATACAGAACTACTCCATTATTGCATAAAGAGGTCAAGATATAAAGTCATTTGTTACCAAGGACAGCAGCTGTTATTTTCCTTTAAGAAAACACCATGCCAACAATTGCTGAACAGTCAAAGAACATTTTAGGACTTTTACTTTTCACTGTTGTTTAAATACAAATAAATATATATATAATATACTAATATGTAGATATATACAAATTTAATTCTTATAAAAACCTTTTAAGGTATGTGCTATTTTAAAATTATTGTATAACTTTCTGATTATAACAACTAGAAAATGCCTGAATTGGGATTTGAATCAGGCATTCTGGTTCCTTTGTCACCTTTGTTGACCACTAGGTAGATGCCGCCCTGTAGAGTAATATAATTTACAGCTAGGGTAATATTATTTATAGCTGGTATAATATAGTTCCCAGGTTTGGCTTATATAGCCAATTAGCCTTTAGTTTCATTTAGTGAATTATCACTGTACATGTTCTATTTTAATCTTAATTCTTTACAGTGATTTTAAAGTTGTTGCACAGGATTTATATTGTGGGGTTCCTCTTCCATCTAGAAAACCGCTCACACTTCAATAGAATTATTAAGAGTCTTCAGATGTTCACTGATGGTCCTGCAACATTTTTCTTTCCTAGAAAAATCAGATGTCTGTTTCAGTCCTCCAAGCCCCGCCCCCAGAGTGTGTAGACATCTGGGCGGAGACTCAGCTGAGTCCTCTCCCATGAACTCAGCTGGGTGTAGGAGGCCTGGTGGACGAAGAGCTTCCTGGTCTGTGTTCTCTTCTTATGTTTTTGTTGTTTATTTTTCATTCTCATTCCTTGCACCTTCTCCATTCTTGTTAACTTTTTTCTCTCTGGTAACTTATTCAGCTGCCTCCTCCTGCTGGCACAGTTTACTCCCTCTTTCTGCCTGACTTCCTTATTTCTCATTTTCTCTTTTCATTGGAGGGGAAGGAGTGTGTGTGTGTGTATGTGGAGAATAGAAACGGAAAAGAAATAAGTTTTGTAGAAAACTAAAGACAATTTCGTGGAATTTGGAAATTTTTCTTGAAAAACATTGTTGAGAAACACATTTTTCCATAATTCCCTTCTTTTAACCTTCATGGAATTTCCCCCGCTCCTAAGCTTCTAATAATCTGAGGTTCTTTCTCCTCTTTCTTCCTTCACTTCCTTTTAAATGTCTTTGCATATAGGGAAAGCATGAAAATAATTTAAAATTACTTTTGACTTATTTTTGATGAAAGAGTAATTTTGAAGAACAGCAGTTAAAATGTGGGGAAAAACAGTATTAATAGTAAACTTTCTTTTCAGGAAGTTTAAGAGCCAACATTAAAATTACATAGCAAGGTGGTAATCATCTTTTATTAATATATTCTTTAAGTAATGTTCCTCATATCCATTCTGACTTTTTAGACATGTTCAGCATAAGTAATATAAAGGAGAAAAGAGGTAGTGACCATACACTTTAAAGACACCCAGCCTCCCCTCTGACCAGTGTTTGTCAGTGGTTAGAGTGTCTGTCTGTGCATCAAAGGGTTTCAGGTTAGATCTCCAACCCACAGACAATGTGTCTCTCTCTCTCTCTCTCTCTCTCTCTCTCTCTCTCTCTCTCTCTCTCTCTCTCTCTCTCTCTCCCCCACCCTTACCCTCTCTAAAACTCAATGAAAAAACTATCCTTGGTTGAGGATTAACAACAACAAAAAAAGAGAGAGAGAGACCTAGCCTTAAATTAGACTTTAAAAAAAGTTTTAAATTATTAATGTATTTTTGAATAGTAATGTGTATCTATCATAATATAAAATTAAAATAGGTAAAAAACAAACAAAGTGATATTGTTGAAAGTAAGTCTGCCTTCCTCCCCTGTGTTAGGCAGATCCAGAGGCCACCACTGCTGCCTGGCTTGTTTATGCTTCCTGAGATAGTGTATGCATTCACAAGCAGACGTGCAATTAGTCTTCCTTTTAATTAACTGAATACTTATTTTTCTGCACCTTGCTTTTTTCCACTTAGTATATTTTAGATGTATGTATAGAAGTGCCTCACTCTTTTTAACAGCTATGTAGTTTTCCCTTGTGCAATAAAGTATATTTTGTGTATCAGTCCTCTACTGATGGGTATTTAAATTGCTTACAACATTTTGTTATTCTAAACAATGTTGCAATGAATATTTTTACACTTAGGTTACTTTGAATATGTGTAGGTTTAATAACTTCTAGAACTACAATTTTTGAGTCAAAGGATATTTGCATTTTTTATTTAGATAGCTATCGAGGGGTTGCCCTTGACAAAGGCTGTGCCAGTTATGCCTCCAACAGCAGTGTGTGATTGCTTCTCAGTGTCCTCATTAGCATGTTATCAAGCTTTCTGATCCTTGAAAATCTAAGTGAAGAATAGTAATTTATTTTTTATTTTGCATTTCTTTAAAAACAAACAATTTACTGATTGATTTCAGAGAGAGAGTGGAGTGGGAGAGAGAAAGGGAGCAAGAGAGAAAGACATTGATTTGGTGTCCCACTTATTGATGCATTCCTTGATTGCTTCTTGTATGTGCCCTGACCAGAGATTGAACCCTCAACCTTGGTGTCTCAGGTCAACACACTACACTCTAACCAACATGCTCCACACTTCTATCATTATAAGTGAACTTGAACATTCTGCATTTTCTTTCTGTGAATTAGCTGTTCATATCTCTACCCATTTTTCTGTTTGGAATTTGGTCTTCTCCTTATTTAGACTTCTAGGAGTCCTTTAGAGATTAAATAAATTAGTTATTTATCTGAAATATGAGTTGTAAAAACTTTTCTAGTGGAAACCCTTTGAATAGGATCACACAAATCCTTTAATGTGTTCAGCATTTTGTGGATATGATGCTTGTATAGAGAATGAGTAAATCTACCAACACTTGCTAGTTGCTGAGCTATGTTCTGCCAGAATTGTCAAATTCCAAGTTAAGAGTATAGCATGTTCCCTCAATATATTGCCACCAGAATCAGCTTTAATGAGCATTTCTAATATCTTGATTTATTCTTATTTCTTCCTATAAGTAATAAGAAGATACCAAATTTGGGGTAGAAGATATGCTGGTAGATTTATTTTTGAAGAAGGTATCTGGATATTTTAACTAAAGAAAATAAATGTATTATTAATGTTTTATTCCATGCAAGTCAGGACTAAATTCCACATACATCAAGATCAATTTATATTTATAGTCTTAACACTCACTGAGCTTATTTCAATACTAGTGGCCTGGTGCACAAAATTCGTGTATCGGGGCGGGGAGGGTTATCCCTCAGCCCGGCCTGCACCCTCTCTAATCTGGGACTCCTTGGGGGATGTCTAACTGCTGGTTTAGGCCCGATCCCACAACCGGCAGTTGGACATCCCTCTCACAATCTGGGACTCCTGGCTCCTAACTACTCTCCTGCCTGCCTGCCTTATTGCCCCTAACCACTCTGCCTGCCTTCCTGGTTGCTCCCAACTGCTCCCAACCCCGTCCGGCCTTCTTGCCACCAACTGCCCCCCCTGCCGACCTGGTCGCCTCCAACTGCCCCCCTGCCAGCCTGAATGCCCCCAACTGACACCCCCTGCTGGCCTGCTTGACCCCAACTGCATCCCTAACAGTCTGCTCGCCCCCAACTGCCCCCACCCCACCAGCCTGCTCTCCTCCAACTGCCTTCCCTTCCTGGACTGATTGCCCCTAACCACCTGTGCCTCAGCCCAGCCACCATGGCTTTATCCAGAAGATCTCCCGGTCCAATTAGCATATTACTATTTTATTAGTATAGACTAGTGGCCTGGTACACAGGTGGGGGCCAGCTGGTCTTCCCTGAAGGGGGTCCTGGATCAGGGTGAATGTTCTCTTGGGGGGGGGTGGGACCAGCCTGGGCGAGGGGCCTGGGGTGCTTTTCAGGTCAGCCACGCCCCCATCGGAGTGAGGGTCCCTGCTAGGGTATCCGGCCAGCCTGGGCAAGGGGCTGAAGCCCATTTGAGGCATTCTGCAGGCTGGCCAAGCCCCCAACTTTGTCCAGAAGGATGTCTGGAAGGTCTCCTGAGCTAATTAGCATATTACTCTTTTATTAGTATAAATTGTTGAACTTATCCTTTTCTAATATGCTTTCACTTGGAAATGGGTTGTAATACCAGAACTACTATTTAATTTGAAAGGTTACCACCATTGACTCCCTCCAGCCTCCCCACCCTAATGCCTCTGCCCTAGGCCTTCAGCACCCTATGTGTTGTGTCCATGGGTTATGCATATATGCATACAAAGTCATTGGTTGATTACCTCCCATCCTCCACCCTCCCCTGCCTTCCCTGGAAGATTACACACTCTGTTTCATGCTTCCGATGTTTATTGATTTTAGAAGAGAAGAAGGGAGAGAGGGGACGAGATAGAGATAGAGATAGAGAACACTAATGTGAAAGAAACATCTATCGGTTGCCACCATATGCACCCGACCAGGTGTAGAAACTGCAACCTAGGTATGTACCCTGACTGGAACCTGCACATTTTGGTGTATGGGATGATGATACAACCAACTGAGCTTGACCAGGGCACTACATACTTTAGCAAAAGGTTTTCAGAGATGTTGGATCCCATATGTGATACAGAGCTTATATATTTGGATCTTACAATGCTTGAAACATAGGTAGTACTCCATACATATTAAATGAAATTAATGTATTCAAAATTTAGTACTTTACTACTTGCAGTAAAAATAACATGAAACAGGGAAACACCTTCAAAGATTTCAGATATATAAATTACAGTCTGAAAATATCATCATTTACTAATCAAGATTCTCTGAACATGGCATATGAATCTAGTATAAATTGGAGTATTCCCTCCCCCTAAAGTAAGGTTTTCACCTCCCTCCAGATTCCTAAAATGACTTCATCTGGGTAAACACGGTTGGCATTATTTCAGTTTTTTTATTTGCCTGCTATGTGACCTTTGACAAGTCAGTTTCTTCTTTTGTATTGAGGATAATAATAGCTCATCTGCAAGTTTCTAGCGAAATTAAATTGGATAATGTTTATAAAATGCCCAATTTATAATTTTCAACAATATGTAATTTTATTAACATAATACTCTGTCCTTCAATTTAATCTTTGGAAAAACAACATACAATGCAAATACTGCTTGTGTCACTTTTTGATATTTCAAGTGTTAAATGACCAAATTGCTTGATTAATCTCTTTTCACCCTTAGAAAAATGGAAAAAGAATCTGTCAGCATTTAAACTTTGAAATATGCTAAGAAGCCCAGCTATTAGTGGGCTCAGAGGTTGAGCATTGACCCAGGAACCAAGAGTTCAACGGGTTTGATTCCCGGTCAGAGCACATGTCCACTGTGAGGACTCGATCCCCAGTAAGGGATGTGCAGAAGGCAGGCAGACGATGATGTTTCTCTCTTGTAGATCTGTCTCTCTCTCTCTCTCTCTCTCTCTCTCTCTCTCTCTCTCTCTCTCTCTTTTCCTCTCTCTTTAAAAATAAATAAACATACATTAAAAAATTTAAAAAATAGATTAAAAAACCTATACTCTGAGAAAAAGGAAGACAATATTAAAGATTACTAACCTTCAAATAGTTGGAGCCCTCATTTCCCCCCCCAAAAAGATTTTTAACCAAAAGAATAGGTCTTAACAGCAATGCTTATGCTGATTGATAGAATATTTTAATCAAATTGAATTTTATTTTAAAGATCTTGGTTCTCAAGGGAACCAATAGTTTAGACACCTGCACATTTTACAGTAAATGACAAAGAATGGCATAAAAACTCATAATGCTTATAGTTGTTAAGTACATGAACAATTTCTGCAGTGGGCTTACAGTTGTAAAAAACAATTTTGGGTCTAGACTTAAAGTCTCAAAGCTTTTTGGGTCCAACTACCTATTTTTGGTAAAACACCGTGTCCATTATTTTGCATAACAGAAATGGCCTTTGGACTCTCAGAACCATCTTCTCATCATTTGCTATCATCCTGCTTGGCTTATTAGAAAATTTCACTTCATTTCTGACTAAAGGAAACGTTTCTGTATTGTTAAAGAGTTTGTTTTAATATGTCTGTTTTTTTTCTTCAGAGTCTAAAGATGGATTTTAAAATTGAACACACTTGGGATGGTTCTCCAGTGACGCATGAACCAGTGTTTGTCAGGCTGAACCCAGGTGATGGAGGAGTGGTGTTGAAAGTGAGTGCTCCATTTTTCAATGATCCTCCAGCCCCGCTTGGAGAACCCGGAAAGCCTTTCAACAAACTGTGGGATTATGAAGGTAAGTGGAAGTACGGTGTTTTATTGCAAACATAAATCTTTTTATAATAACCTCTCACAGAGCTATTATTTTATCTTGCTGTAAGGAAGTGAGTGCTTCTGAGCAACTGACATATGCAGTGTGTAATATTTCCTACCAATCTCTCATTCTGACTTTTTCACCATTACCTATGCGACTTCACCTCTATAACTAGAACAGTGAAAAATGGCAATTACAAATCCAGACTTCTAAATTGCTGCCATATGTCCTTCCTTTACTTCTGTTACCTAGTCTGAGAAGAGTACAGCATTCTTGTTTTGTCTTCAGATTGCCACTTTAACCTTATAAACTTTCTTTATGGAAGTTTGAGGGTGTTTTACTTATTATAGAAACACTATCAACTTCAATATGAAATGTAGTTTTTATTTTATATGTGTTAACAAGTAATATCACATATCAAACGAAGGTTAAAAGACGCCATAAAATTACACTTTCAGGTTTGCTATGTGATCCCTGTCTAACGTCTCCTAATTAAGCTACCAAACTTACCTTTCTAAAAGACTCTTTATGATGCCATCCCCCAGATCACAAACCATTACTATCCCTGAGATAAAGTTCATATCCTTCCTATAAACTTTCTGGCGACTCATGCACGGGGCTATCATATTCAGCCAAAATCTCTTGATTTCTAAAAGGCTACTATTCATGTTACTATCCATTTACATTCTCACCCATGTACCTTTCTCATTCTATTCCTCCTGCCTCTAATGCACATAGTTAAAGGTATAATTAGGTCCCATTTATTTAAAGAAACCCTTTTCCCCCCTCAAATTGATATTAGAGAGGGTTGGGGAAAGAGAGAAAGAGAAACAGCCATGTGAGAGAGATTCAGTGTTCAGTTGCCTCTCAATGCGCCCTAACCGGGTATTGAATCCATAACCTAGGTAGGTGCCCTGGCCTGGAATTAAACTCATGTCCTTCCAGTGCATAAGACAACACTCCAACCAACTGAGCCATATCGTCTAGGGACAAAGAAACCTTTGATCATTCTTCCAGTCCCTACTAACATCTACTTTCTCTATACCATCTCTCATAGCATACATTTTGTCAAGATCCTAATATATAAAAAGGCAGTTAGGGTGACCAGGCCGGCAGTGGGGCGGCGGGATGGGGGGAGGGGGGCAGTTAGGGGCGACCAAGCTGGCAGAGGGAGTCAGTAAGGGGTGAGTAGGCCAGTGGAGTGGAGCAGTCAGGGGTGACCAGGGTGGCAGAGGAGGGAAGTTGGGGGTGACCAGGCCAGCAGGCAGGTGAGCAGTTAGAAGCCAGGGGTCCCGAATTGGAGAGGATGCAGTCTGGGCTAAGGGGGCCCCTCCTCCCCACTCCCCCCATGCACAAATCTCATGCACCAGGCCTCTAGTTAATTTATAAAATGTTAACCATATATTGTCTATTACTGATACAGAGCTTGTATATATCAGCTTCCCATTGGTGTACACACCAGTGTGACTTATCTACTCAACAAGTCCCAAAGTCTACTTATCCACTTTTCTCATAAACCAGCTTTTCCCCTAATTGCCCAGTCTCAATCAATGGCAGTCAAATACATCAAATCACTGAATTTAGAAATGTGAATTTTTTCCAAGATATTCTCTCTCACTCTCTACGTTTGGATTTATCTACTAAGTCCTACCAATTTCCCCTTCTAAATGTTTCAGTACCTCTTCTTCATTCCCATCATCTCTGCTATAGGTTAAGCCTTCATCATCTTTTACCTCAAATAGGACAGAGACTACTAAGTAGTCTTTTTGCCCTTAAGTTTATCTTTCTCTCTTGGAAGCCAGTGTGATCTATCAATAGGGGAATAAAGGGGGCATCTGTAATACTTTCAACAATAAAGATATATTTAAAAAGAAAAAAACTAAAGTCATCATTCAGCTACTTAAAAACCTTCTCAGGCTTTTGCTCCTCGCAGATAAGTTCTACTCTTTTTAATATGATTTCTATATATGGTTTTTCATGACCTGGCCTGTTATTCTCTTTGCAGCATCACTTATTAATACATTGAAAGGTTTGCTTATTTGGTTATTGCTCTGTAGCCTACTTGTCAAATATCATGGATATCTTTTCATATAAAAAATATTTAACTTTCTTTGATTTTAATGGTTACATACCTAGAATACATAAATTCCATAACTTATATGGTAGCTTTTCTATATAATAGAAGACTTATTTATATAATAGGCAATGATCTTATGTAATAGGAGATAATCATTTAGATAATATCTAATTTTTTGAGCAATAATTTGATGACTAGCATTATATTTACTTATTTTTCTAGTTGTCTGATTATTTCCTTAGAATAAATTCCCCCAAAGAGATAACTGGCCTAAAGTCTATATGATAATGTTGATTTCTTTACAACCTCACCAGCACTAGGCTTTATTCATCTTTTTAATTTATGGCAATCTAATTTGGGAAAATTTGATGGTGATTTATTTCTAAGCAACGTCTATTTGCTTTGTTACTTTTTCTACTGAGGATACAGCTATAATTAAAAATGAGTTAATTTATTTTATACTCTAAAGGAATAAATAAGTAATTTATTGTTGAAGCATAATTAAATTCTCAATATATTGTATCTGTTTTCAAAAGTTGTAGAAGCATTTTTCTTGAATGATGTAACTGAACAGTACTTAGAAGTTGAACTTTGCCCGTAAGTATAAAAAATTTTTTTCTAACTCATTACTATATAACTTGAACACATCGTTTTCTAGTTATAAGTCATGTGGTCATAGTAAAAATTTACTAATTTTGACAAATTAGGCAAATGCCAATCTGAACTATGTATAATTTCTTATTTTTAAATAACTGTATAATTTAAAATATAAATTTAAAACAGGTTTGGCAAAAGTAGGTTTAAAGTTTAGTCCTCATTTTTTAAAATTTCAATTTTTTATTCTTTAAAGTATTGAATGAGTCTCCTTTTTCCTTCATTGACCTCTCCCCTCATCCCCTACAACTGTGTCCATTGGTTATACTCATGTGCATGCATATAAGTCCTTTGGTTGATTTCCCACCTTCCCTCATTGTTTGTACAATAGTCCTCATTTATTTATTGAGTGTGTACTATGTCACTTTGAAGTGCTAGGGATAAATCACACATGGTTTTTTCTAGATTCATTTAAAGTGTTAACCTGGGACTATCTTTGTTCAAATTTAACCATTCCTTTAGGAACCTTCTTTACCTGGTTGACCACATTTGTCCTGTAGATATGAAAAAGTGAATTTGTGCCCACCTCTCATCTATATTATAACAGATTTTAAGTTAGTAAAATATTGACTAATGAATATATTTTTTTTTCTATTGTGATTTTCATTTTAAATGGTATTTAAATGTCTTTCAGTATCAATATCCATTAGCCTTTGTCCCTTTGTAGGCTGGGCAGAAAGTTTCAAACAATCAATTTAAATAAGATTTTAGATATAATTTTCTTTTCCCTTAATTTGATATTTTGCTAACTCTAATGTGGAAAATGTAGCTGTTTCCAATTATATTTTTCAGAGGAATAACCTTGTATCTTTGTTTTGTTACCTTTCAACTAACATGCCAAAATATTTTATTGAAAAATATGATTGTCATAAACTGTCACATGAGGAAAAAATATTCACCTATTGTGTGATTATTTTCAGCACACAAGTGAGAAAGCTAAGGCAAATAGATGTATAACTTGTCTACAAGACATTAAAGAACTTGGATCTACTAGAATTCTAAAGTTTCATCCTTGGTTTTACTTTTATTAGATAAAAATACCAGTTTATTTTCATAAAGAGATTACTTAGCACTGGATGAATAGGATAATTAGACTCTCTTTTGTTAAGATATTACATAATAACTATTATGTACAAAATTAATAAGCTTTAAAAATTAAAAAAATCCTTAAAGTAGTTTGATTTCATACATATCAGAACAATCAAGAATCAAGAATCATTTTGCTTCAGGCATTCATTCAATTCCTGTGACAATCTCTAGGAAAACAATGTGAGGAATATTGTTGTTTTCATTTATAAGAACTTTTACTTCTCCTAGGATATTAAGCTTGCATCATAATAATAAAAATAAGCAGAGGAAAGAATACTTGTCATGTGTTAGAATAGTTTTCTGAAGGAAATCCTCCCTGAAAAGCTCACAATAGACTATCTTTATAGAAGTGTTTAGATACAGTCTTTTCCATAGACAATAAGTTTCTTTCATATAACTACTTGAAAATATTTGATTCTTATTGATCCAGCTAGTCCCAATTATGCTCTTTTATTAGAGTTTCCTTTTGAGGATATGTTGTGTTTCTCTTTGAAAATGTGACATTGGTGTCTGAACTAATGGTAGAAAGCCAGAAAACACAAGAGGCAGACAGATACAGTTTTATTTATTTATTTATTTTTTAAAAACTTTTATTTTTATTATTTTTATTTTTTATTTTTTAATATATTTTTATTAATTTTTTTGCAGTATAACTTATAATTAATAGTAGTACATGTTTTCCTTTCCCCCTCCCCCTTATCCTCCCCCCAGCCTCCCCTACCCCCCAGCACATATCCCCACCCTCCCCCCTCCCCACCCCAGTGTCTTTCATTCATTGGTTATGCTCATATGCATGCATACAAGTCCTTCAGTTGATCTCCCCCAGCATCCGCCTCCTATCCACCCAAGCCTTCCCCTGTAGCTTGACAGCCTGTTCAAGGCCACCCTGCCTCTATATCAATCACTCTCCCCTATTTCTTTTCTTCAAAAATATCTTGCCTCTGCATACTAGAAATAAATGTATAAGAACAAAAAATGTTTCAGTCTCAGTTTCAATGTCCAACTGTTCTGAGTCCCAGTTTCAGTGTCAAATAATTCTTTATGTGTACATGTCAGCAATGGTATCCAGATGGTGGACACATCGTGGCAATGCAAGATCCATCCTCTCTGGTTTGGTCCTGGGCTGCCTGCAGACATGCACAGCTGTCAACTGCTAGCATGGCAAGGTGTCGTCAGTGTCCCCCATCTCTGGACCATCTTCATGACTGGAACAGATCCATCAGTTCCTCATAGTCGCAGGAACCCACATGGTCTTGGAGTTGTTCTCTGAAAACACACAAACACATTCTCGACCAAAAGTTAACAAAGGGATCCTCTCTGCAAAATAGACTTGGAATTCTTTTTAATTTTTGCCTAAATGATTTTCCTTTGGTTTATTTTGACACCATGTGTGTTTTTTCATGGGTGTCCTGCAATTGGTTTTACAAATGGAATTTACTTTACTGGAGTAAGAGTTTTCTAGATGTATTTTACTTACTCGATATTTTTTTTCCTTACATGATATTACCCCACTGTCCCCTCCCCTTTTTTGATTAATGGGGGCTTTTGGAAATTTTATCTTGCAGTCTTGGTAATTTTAAATTTTAATTTTTGCACACAAATATGACTGCTTTAGGTTCTTTGGATGTTAGGCAATTTTACAGTGAGATGAACTACTAATAGATTTTTTAGTTAATGTTTTAGGAAAAGCTTTTTGTCCAGTACACTGAAATTTTCTTGAGTATTCACTTATTTCACTTGGCCAATTTAAATTAATCTGAAAACTTGATTACTATTTTCTTGTCAATTTTAATACTCAAGCAGAAATCTTAGTTTACCCTGTAAATACTAGTAGAATGGAATATTTGCAATTTTGAGTAGGTCCTGAGCATTCCTGGTAATAGACTGAATTTAGATATAGAGCAGCTATTGCTGGCCAAGTCTCAGTCTGTCACCTGGGTCCCGGTATGAGTGGGAGGCGAAGCAGCCGTGGGGGTAGGAGACCTCCCTCAGGAGGGGTGAGAATTTAAGCCCCTGCAAGGTTTGTGGGTGAGGGTCTGTGCCCCACCTCTGTTGACCTTTTGGTTCTCTCCTGTTGGCCCCTCTGCGACTGTGCCTGTCTTAGGTTGTTCCTTCTCTGAGGAATCTTACCCGTCTCTGGCTAACCAGCCATCCTCTGGGGCCAAACAGGGTGATGTGAGGTTCAGTTCTGTCTCCTTTGTAGTCTATGCCCCCGTGGCCTCCACATCCAGTACCTGCCTTGGGGTCCCCTCACCTGCTGGCGGGGTCCCGGTACTGATCACATATCTCGGGGGACTCAGGTTTCTTCTCCAGAGAGGGTCCAGCTCAAACCATTGGTCGAGATACAGACCCATGGTGCCAGCTGCCCAGAGGCATCAGCCACAGCTTGAACTGAAAACTCAGGCATCAGCTGTGTGTATTTGGATAGTAAGAAGAAGGTCCCTCTTGGCAGAAAGGGCAAGAGGGGCCAATATAGAATGCTCGGATGCCTTCCCAGTGCCTTAATTCCTTCTGAAAGGGATTAATTTCTTTCCTATCCTTTTTTAAGTTGCTGCCCACCATTCAAAGAATTAGTTTGTAAGTTTATTTGGGATAATTGTATAATATGCTGTTGTCAAATATCAAATATTATAATGACATTGTAGAATAATACCATGTAAGGGTATTATGGTGTCACAGGAGGTTAAGCAGGGCCTAGAGACAGATACAGTTTTAAACAATCTATATTTTATATTTTCTTTATTCCTAATGAGCTTCAAGACAGTTTTCTTATAGAAATAACCTTTAGTAAAGTTGTTGGATTCATCTGGAAATTGGTGCCAGCTTCTCTTAGGGTACTTTTGTTTTTGAAACTAGTTTTATTATAAATTCCAAATACATAATATCCCTCACCCTTTTGCTAAATTTTCATCTTCTAACTAACTGAAATCTTTTATATAATTTTATATTTAAATAATATAAAAAGCAATCTGAACATTTGTAACTTTTGACTATAATTATTTGCAAAATGATGGCATTTCTAAATAACTGAACACAGTGGCTCTTCCTATAATTATACAGTATTCACTTTGCATCTTTTAAAAAAATTGATTTCAGAGAGTAAAGAAGAGGGAGAGAAAGATAGAAACATCAATGATGATAGAGAATCATTGATTGGCTGCCTCCTGCACGCCCCCTACTGGGGACCAAGCCCACAACTCCAGCATGTGCCCTTAACCAGAATCGAACCAGAGACCTTTTAGTACACAGGCCAACACTCTATTCACTAAGCCAAAGTGGCTAGGGCCATCTTTTAATTATTTGGAAATTTAGTTAAAATACACACATTGCAGATATAAAGAATAGTGAAGAAAATAATGTTTGTTTCTTTCAAACACTCATGAGGAATTTTAATTTCCACAGCCATGGACAACATTTGGTGCTTTTATTATCTGGAAGAAGAAATGTGTGGAAAGTAAGTAAATAAAAATATGAGACAAAGTTCTTAAGTAGAAGATCTGTATATACATTATAATATTTAATATATATGTTTAACTTACAAATCTGAATTTACCTTTTATATTTCACATATCATTTCTGTAGCAAGAACTTGCTCTATCATTCAAAGTGTCCAGAGGAGAGACAAAATGGGAAGGCATAGCTTATCTTCCTTGGAGTTATTTTCCACCAAATGTGACAAAATTCAATTTATTTGCAATTCATGGATCAAAACATAAAAGAATCTATGAAGCTCTTTACCCTGTACCTCGGCATGAACTGCAACCAGGACAAAAACCTGATTTGTAAGTAGAAAATGAATGAGGATATATTCCAACTATGAGGTTTTTTTTTGGAAATTAATTTTTGGTAGAGCAGTGATAACATTTTTTGGTCAAAGGAGATATGTGTACAAGCACCTAGTAGGGTACTGTGTTCCCTGATGGTTCTCAGTAAATTTTTGACAGACTGTAGACACGCTTAGTCTCTCTCACTGCTGTAAGTATAGCACTTAAGTTTCCATGGCAATATGAGAAAAATCTTGCTTAGTGAATATTGCAACAGCTGGTATAGAAGTATCGTTACAAATTCATTTATGATCCCTTTCAAAGCTAACTAGGAAGAGACATTCAAGTTCTTGGTGTGACAAAGGGTTAAAAAATTCTTCTCCTTGCTGCTTGAGAATAGGACCTTCAATTAACTCTCTACCTGTCTTCTCTTGGTACCCTTATAAGGATAAAAATGTCAACTAGCTTTCTAGGCAACATAACTTATAATAAAGACGACTCCTAATTGCTAAATTACATCTGGACAGATAGTTTTATGAATAAATTCTAAAGTGATGAGGACAACATCACTTTGGAATAACAGTCATATTCCCTGTGGAGACCCTAGAAGTTATGCCTGTGGACTTATTACAAGAGATATTGGCTCCATGTGGGCACCAGGCATGTAAGCCCAGGAATCTCCTACAGTTGCCCTGTTTGAAGCTGTCACCTAAGGAGAATATAGCTCCTGTCCAGTCATAATAATGCCTCGAGGATTGTAGTGAGTTCTACTTTTTTGGGAAAGCCAGATCCTGTCCTAGGGCAACCTGGGATTCCTGCTCTCTAGCTCTCTGAGTGTACTTTGTGTGGCCAAGACAGTCTGGCGAGTTTGTGTGTTCAGAAGAGCTAACAGAGACATCCTAGTGTTGCCAGTGGAAATATGGTCCTTTCACAGAGTGATAGGAAAGCATTCTGGAGACCCATGTATGGGAGGATGAGAAGCAGTGGTAAGATTTATTGTAGAAGCAGAATCAAAGGCCTGCCCTGGATTCAGCTCTGTCCTGCTGTGAAGAGCAAAGGCCAGTGCCCATAAGTTCTGTGCCATTGGCTCAGTCAAGTTCAGCCCCTGTCTTCACTGACTCGCTTAGTCTGTGTTTCCAGCTGTGCTCTGGCTGGCGCTGTGCCATGGCCACCATCTTGGCCCCTATTGCTCAAGCACTTACCTCCCCTAGCACTATCTTGGCATGTGTCCAGCAGAGAAATTTCTCCAGCTGTTTTTATTCTTCCCCCGATTATGACCAATAATGGACCTTCCTGTCCTCTTCATGGATTAGGCCCTAATGCAGCAGTCCCCTCGGGAGCCTATGAATGCTCAACCTTTTACTGAAGCAGGCTCAGTGTCCGATTCAGCACCCTAGTTTATTATACTTAACTAGAGGCCTGGTTAACTAGAGGTACAAAATTCATGCACTGGTGTGTGGAGGGGATCCCTCAGCACAACCTGTACCCTCTCTAATCTGGGAGCCTTCGGGGGATGTTCAAGGCCAGTTTAAGCCTGATTCCACTTAAACTGACACTTGGACATCCCTCTCACAATCTGGGAACTCTGGCTCCTAACCACTAACCCACCTGCCTGCCCTAACTACTCCGCCTGCTGGCCTGATCCTCCTAACTGCTCCCCTGCCAGGCTGATCCTCCCAACTTCCCTCCCCTGCTGGCCTGGTCACCACTATTAACTTATTATTATTTTTTTAAATCTTATCTTCTTCACACACAATTGTATTTGACTTCCTTATTGGCTTCTCCTTCTCACACAATTTTTCTCTCTCCTTTATGTAACACTTTTCCTACTGACTCATCATTTATAAACTTTCCTTTCCTCCATATTTTCTACTTCTGTTCCATCATCCTTTCCATCTTTCTCCTACCCTTCCTCCCTCCCCACATTCCTTCTTTCCTTTATCTTTACCCCCGCCCTCCCTCCCCTTTTCCTTCCTTCCCACCATAATTTTTTTCTTTACCTCCTCCCTCGGACCTGCTCTGTTCCCTCCCCCATTTCTTTCTTCTTCTCATTCTCCCTTTAAGCTCTACCTGCTCCCCTTTAAAACTTTTCTCCCCTCCCTCTTTTTCTCTCATCCTACCTTTCCCATACATTCTTCTCTACTTACTTCCACTGTTTTAATATCTATATATCTACCTGCCTATCATTTACCTTTTTTCTTTTCTGACTCCTGTCTGTAAAATCTGCCCTCAATACACAACTATACTTGATTTTCATTATAGCTCCTACAGTTCACTCATGTATCCACTTTCCTTCTTTAACTCTGTTCTCTACTGAGTGCTTTATAAAGGTCTTCCCTCCCCCTTCCCTTCTTCCCCATTTTCTCCGCTCCTCCTTCCCTCTTTTACTCTTTTTACAGGCTAATTAAAAATTCTATGCTTTTAGTCCTTAGTACTGACTGCTTTCCTCTCTGGGACCTGTAGCCAACTCTGTTTGGGCACTCAGGCCCCTTTCACAGCAACGATGCAAGCTGGGGGCAGAGGGGGCCCACCTGCCATCTTGCTTGGGAGTTAATTTGCATATTGCTCCTATTGGCTGTTAGCATAGCGAAGGTACAGTCAAATTTCATGTTTCTTTTTTATTAGATAGGGCAATGTCTGATTCCTTTGCTCCCTTTCTTTATGAATATCTAGCTATCTTTGCTAACACTAGTGGACTTTGCACCATGGCAGACTGACTCTCCTGCCTTTTTACCCCTGGAAGATGCTGTTCCTCTTCTCTGTTTGTCTTCTCCTTCCTGTCATACACTTTCTTCACTTTGCCTTTATCTCTTCTAGCCTAGTCCTTTTTTTCTGCCTGACACACTTTGCCTTCTTCCCTCTGCTTTTTTCCTCAGTCCTGACCCTTCCAACTAGCCTCCCTTCTTTTCTCTTAACCTTCACTGTTGGTTCCTGAACCTCTTCATCTAGAATTGATAGTTGAGACTCAAACTGGTTCAGTCTGGCCAGGTAAGTAGAATGGGCCCAGAATCTAGATGCAAGTGACTCAGGGCCCTCATATCAAGATGGCTTGTTTCTCTGGCTTTTCACCAGCTAATATCTTCTTATATTTTAGCTCCTTAGTGCCATAATATGTTTGAGTCCTCAATGTATTTACTGTTGGAGGTTCACCCTAGGTAAAAATGTGACTATGCCATTGGCTAGGCCCCCGCCAAGGCAGAGTGATTTGCTGCAGAGCTGAGTTCCACTGCAGCATGTTAGCTCAACCTTTCTCTTCCAATTAAACCACAATAGAAATCTCCATGGTAGTTAAACAGTGTTCCCAGGAAGAAAAGAGCTAGGATTTAACTCTCTTTCAACCTTCTTTGCTTGGGCAAAGGATTCTATCCTCTTATCTATGGAGTGACATAAAGTCACTCCATTAAATGTAAAATATCTGTAAAAATATGATATGATTTGTTTAAGGCTAGATGGAATGAGTCAGGTTTTGAGGGTAGATTTTAAGTGCTTTGGGATGTGGGTGAATGTTTTCAGAGCTTAATGTTTGAGAGCTAGAGTGAGAAAATTATACATACAGAATATATCTTACCTTTGGTGTTCTTAAAATAGAATGCTGTCCTATCACAGATGTGACAAAATGAATAGCCTTTCAGGTCACCTATTTTTAAATGCATAATTCATTTCAATTCCCACCTTTTTTTTCTTTGCATTTAGCCACCGTCTGGAATACTTCAAGCCTTTCAATTTTAAAACACAGCTTGGAGAAGAATGGAAGCAACCAGAATTTGATTTGTGGCTAATAGAGAAACCTGATGTATAGGAGTATAGTAAATGACCATATCAATCAGTTCTTTTCTATACTTTTTAAGGTAAATCATCCTATATAATAAAAACATAGTATGCAAATTGTCCCTTCTACTGGGAGTTGTCTGGGAGTTCGACCAGGGGGTGGGGCCGGTCAGGGGAAGGGATGGAGGCCCCGGCTGGCAGCCAGTAGCCACTAGGGATTCAACCAGTGCATGAATTTTGTGCACTGGACCTCTAGTAATAAAGATAGTCTCTTTCAAGTATAATTTGAAAACATTTCAACAATAAATATTTTCATAAAGGTCAATGAAAATATAGTATCTCTCTGATAAATTTTGTATGAATTAACAAGAAAATGGAAAGTTTGTAGATTATTATATCTATAAAGTTAACATTTTTCTCACAGTCGTTTAGTCCAGGAGCCATGATTGTCAATGAGTTCTGTCATCTTTTCATCACCCTTACACCAAATATCCCTGACTCTGTCAATCAAATCATTATTTCTCTTCCCACCTCCCTAAACCTTAGCTAGCCAGCCTGAGATAGGAAAATCTTATTTTCACACGTTTGAACTCCATGTACATTAATTCTTTATTCCTAATCATTTATCTGTTCTTGAACTGGGTAGGAAACAAGTATATATTTCAGTCAAACAGGATATCCACATCTGTTAAGGCATCATTAAGATACATGTGTTATTTTAATTAGCTATTTTTCCTGTCTTATGACTATTTTTACTTTGTATAAGAAATGGAATTCAGGTAACAGCTTCTACTTTTATTTATAAAGAAATGGCATTTTCTGAATGCTAGTAAACAATGTATTGAATGTACTCATTTTATTTTGTAAACATCAAAACATCATGGTCTACAATTTTTAAAATTTCTGTTATATTTCAGAACTAGAAGCCATATTGTAAATCATTTATGAACTTCTCTACCTGTTCCTTCTCCAGACTGCTAAACTCAAAAATTAACAGTTTTACAGAAGAAACTTTAAAATAATAAATCTTTATTATTGAAAGTATTACATATATTCCCCCCTACCCCGCCATTGACCCCATCTAACCCAACCCTGTTCCCTTGCCCCAGGCCTTCATCACACTATTGTCATTGTCCATGTTATTGAATATATGCATACACTTCTTTGGTTGATCTCTAGAAACTTGATTACTTATGCAGATACCTAGTTCCTGCCCACTACATACTTTCTCTTGTTCTTTACTGACAGAACATTGATTTTTAGAGGCTCTACTCAAAAACTACATTTTCCCAGATTCCTTTGCAGATGGAAATGACTTTATGAGACAGTTCACATCAATGATACATGAGTATATAGTGTTTGGTGGGGCTTAAAGAAAAGATGAAAAACTCAGCTGCCATACACGTTTTGTCCTTCGTCCTCCCCTTCCTTTTTCCTGAGTTGCAGAATGGATCCCTGAGGTAACACACTAACTTCATTGTGTCAACAAGGAGCCAACCCAGGGAGAGGTGGTTGAGTAGAAAGACAAAGGAGCCTGGGTTCTGAACTGTGCAGTAGAGTAATCTATCTGGACTGTCCAGCTAGACAGGAGAGAATAAATGTCTGATTTGTTTCCCCAAAGTGATCTATTGATTCAATGCAACCCAAATTTAAAATCCTAGAAGGCATTTTGGGGCTAGAAATTGACAAGTTGATTCAAATTTTGTGCGGAAATCCCAAAACAATTTTTGAAAAACCCAATGAAGTTGGAAGACATATACTAACTGAACCAAGACTTGTCACTAATTTTCAGTAGTGAAGCAGTATGACCTTAGCATAAATTTAGACAAATATGTCAATGGAACAGATAAAGAAACCAGGAAGAGCACTATCTAGAGTCATTTGACTTGTGACAATGGTGCCAATACATTTAAGAGGGAAAGGATAGTCTTTTCAGCAAATGGTGTTGGAATAATACCATTGGGGAAAATATGAAAAAAAATGAACCTTGACCTCTGTCTAACATACTCAAAAAAAGAAAAGAAAAAAAAAAAAGAACCTAAATGTAACTAGTGAAATAAAAAATTCTGGGAGAAAATCTTCACAATCTGAAGAAAACAAATTCAAATAGATCATAAAAAGCACTCACTAAAATAGAATAAATAAATAAATAAATTGAACTTCATCAAAATTAAAAGCTTCTCATCAAAAGTCTTCAGTGAGAATGTGGAAAAGCAAGCGAAAAATTGGAATAAAATACTCAAAATACACATATTTGCCAGAGACTCTTACCCAAAATATGTAAAGAACTGAGTATCCTATCTAATAAAAGACTAATACGCAAATTTGACTGTACCTTCCCTACGCTACCAGCCAATCAAGTGTGGGGGCGGGGCCTAGAGGTGCAAGTTGGGGGCGGGGCCATGGTGCACGGGAGGGCGGCGGAGGGTGGAGCCGCAGCTACGCCCCTCCCCCACCTCATGCTGCTAGGCCCACCCCTTCCGGCCTCCCGCAGCACATGCAAGGCCTTTGGGGGGTGGGGCCACGGCGTGCAGGAGGCTGGTGAGGGGCCAGGGCCGAGGGGCGCAAGGGGGACCAGGTAGCGGGGAGTCCCCATCACAGCCCCAGCCCCATCCCCAGCAGGAGGCAAGCAGGAAATCCCCTTCTGACAACTTGGGAAAGAAACCGCTCCGATTCAGGCCGGCAGTCTGGGAGAGGTTGCACACAGACTTGGGGCATGGTCTTTTTCCAGGGACATGTGCTGGAGTCTTTGTGCGCCCAGGTGCCCTGAAAAGTGAATTTCTGTGACAAGTTTATTGCCTGTGGGGAAAGCGTCACACTGTGTGTCCCAGAGGGGACGGGCATGTGAGAAATCTGTCCATGGGCTCCTGTGTTTCACTTCTAGAAGAGGTACATTGGCTCTGAATTAAAGAAAAAAAAAGGCAAAGCAATTTGCATCTTTGTTTCAGTCTTCACTGGAGAAAGGCTCTTTATGAACAATGAGGTATTCCTCTGAGATTACTGAAACAAAGAATCAAACTGCTTTGCCCTTTTTTTTCTTTTGGGAGGGGAGGAAGTCATCTGGTTGCTGTCCAGTGAACTGTGGCTTTATCACTGGGAACTAGTGTGGAACAGCTGGTACTCTGCTCATTCCATGGATTGTTTTCACAGTTTCTGTTTGTATTGTGTGGGATCTGGGCACTCTCTGTCTCACAATGTTTCCTTACAGCCATCCATCAATACCAGCCTCTGAGCAGGAGGAGCTCTAGCCAGAAGTTTGTGAAACTCTTAAGGATTTGGGAGGCTGGCAAGTGTCTGATGCTGTGACAATGAATTTAGAGAAGAGAATGGGTGGCAAAGGATGAAGTAAATGAATGGAATTTTCTCCCCACTTTTTCTTCCTAGATCCAATTTTCTCATTTTCTACAGCTAGAATATTATTATGAAACTCCAAAACACAAGAGGGCTGCCACCATGTGGTCAAAGATCCTGCCCCTATGTGGACACAAGATGGCTACCAGAAGATGGCCAGCAGGGGAGGGCAGTGGGAGGTTCCAGACCTACAAGGGAGGGCAGTTGTGGGCCATCAGGCCAGCAGGGGAGGGCAGTTGGGAGGGACCAGGCCTACAAGGAAGGGCAGTTGGGGGCAATCAAGCCTGCAGGGGAGGACAGTTAGGGGTGACCAGGCCAGCAGAGGAAGTAAGTTGGGGACAAACAGGCTGGCAGAGGAGCAGTTAGACATCAGTTAGGCTGGCAGGGTAGTGATCAGGCTGGCAGGCAGAAGTGGTTAGGAGCAATCAGGGAGGCAGGCAGATGAGCAGTTTGGAGCCAGCAGTTCTGGATTGTGAGAAGGATGTCTGACTGCCCATTTAGGCCCGATCCTACCGGGATTGGATCTAAATGGGCAGTCAGACATTCCTTGAGGGCTCCAAATTGGAGAGTGTGCAGGCTGGGTTGAGGGACGAATTTTGTGCACTGTGCCTCTAGTCAGTAATAAAAAGACAAGTCAGTTAAGGAGCAAAAGAATTGAACAGACACTTTCCAGAGGAAAACATACAAAAGGCCAATCAGTATATAGAAAGTCTGACAACCTCACTTGTCAAAGAAATGTGAAAACCACAGGAAGATGCTACTGAATGACTAAAATTACAAAATATGCAATGGCTAACTGGCTAAAAACAAACAACCCTGAAATACCAATTTTAATGAGAACATGGAGTAACTGGAATTTTTCAACGTTGTGGATAGGAATGTAAATGGTACAACCACTTAGGAACTATTTGGCCATTTCTACTATAGTTAAATACATTCCTACCCTATGATTGAGCGGTTTCATTCTTAGATATATACTCAAGAAAGATGAATGTTCTTAGCAGCGCCAAACTATAGACAATCAAATTTCCATCCCCAGGAGAATGGATGATCTGATGGAATACTACTGGTAAAAAGGATGGCCTGTTGATGCATGCAAAAACCTAGATGATTTTGAAAAGTATTATGCTGTGAAAAATAAATCAGAGAGAATATATACTGTACAATTAATTTAGGTCAATTATAGGCAAAACTAAATTATCCTGAGGCAGAACCACAGCTGCTCTGCATAAGGGTAAGGGATTCGAAAGACCTGGGAAAGTGGCATGAGGGAATATTCTGGGTTGAAATGTTTTGTATTTTGATTTGGATGATGGTATATACCTGCATACATTTTTCAACATTCCTCAAGCTGTATATATTTTAAGATTTGTGGTTGTAATATATGTAAATTATCTATCCTATCTAATAAAAGAGTAATATGTAAATTTGATCGTACCTTTGCTATGCTACCAGCCAATGAGGGGCGGGGGGCGGGGCCAAGGCACATGTGAGGCGGGGGGTGGGGCCGAGTGGCACGAGGCAGGGAGTAAGGCCAAGATGCCATGAGGCAGAGGGTAAGGGGGGGCGAGTGTGGTGGATGAGTATGCCAAATGTTTTAGAAATGTAGGTAGGTGAGAGGTGCACAGAGAGAGCAGGGGACACCCCAAGCAGCCAACACAACTTCTGCATGCAGATCCAAAACACAAGAGGCTGCCCCCATGTGGTCAAAGATCCTTGCAGTGCTGGGCTGGCAAGTGGAGCGGGTTGGGTAGAGAGGGAAACTGACTATTGTACATTCACAGCTTCCAAGCCCCAAGTCGCCGAGGCTCCTCGAGAGTGGCTGTCAGTACCGAAAGTGAGGTGGCAGCAGCCGTAGGTGGGGTCCGAGCGGGCGGTGGCAGTGGCCCCGGGGGCTCAGAGGCTGCAGAGGTGGAGGCAGAGGCCCTGGGAGTGTGGGGGAGCGAGTGCTGTCAGCACCATGGCTATGGCCAAGCTGACGCTAGAGAGACCCTGAGCTGCTTCTGCCTTTCGAGAGCAGGAGCTGCTCCAGTGGGGCTGGGCTGCCAGGAGAACCCCAGAGGGGAGGAGGGAGGGAGGAGGGAGGGAGAAAAGATGGAAAGACGGGGTGAGGAAGGGGAGGGGCATGGCTGCAGGAGATGGGGGGAGCTTAGGGGCGGGGAAGGAAACTGCTGGAGCAACAACCCTGAGCGACCTCAATTACTTTCAGTTTCAAGAGGGAAAGAGGGAGCTGGAAAAGTACAGGTGCTGTACATTGGCAGAGGCAAAGGAAGAGGCGCCTAAGGGGTCCCAGATCTGCAGCAGAGCATCTGGGCATGGCAGGGAAGGCTGGAGAATGGGAGCCAGGGAGCTGGGGAAGCGCTTCATATGTAGCAGGGCCCTCCAAAGGGCAGCCTTCACGAGGAGAGGTGGACACATGGCTCGAAGGTCCAGAAGGTGAGAGACCCCCACACCCTCTTCCCGAGTCCTGCCAATCTCTGTGGTCAAGGTTGGGCGCACCCTGCCGAGCGCTCTGCATTCGGCGCCCACGCCCCCAATGCTGCACAGTGACCAAGCTCTGGGCAGCTCGCCCCTTGGCCGCGTGAGTGTGGGGTGCCCCCGGGGCTGTGTGGTTGCCACCGGGGCTAAGGCCTGAGCTGGGGAAGCAGGGTCAATGCGTCCGGGGCAGAGCCAGCCATTGGCCCCATTGAGGGAGCAGGGTGGGCTGGGGGACATCTCCTGCCCCCCCAAGTGCATGAATTTCAGGCACCAGGCCCCTAGTTCCTTAATAAAATGCTGTTATAAAATAAGCTATAAATAAAAATGGTGTTCACTTCACGTTTATGCCATTCCATTAAATAATCATTAGTACTGGTTAAATGTGACTTATCAACTGACTTTTTTCCTTTCAGTTATTAATATCTTCTCTCTATAAAAAGAGCTGTTGTAAGATAAATGCTGACTTTTACTAGAGGCACTATAACTACATATCATGGTGACAGTGTTAGGCATCTTTGATTAAATGCAGAAGTTATATTAGCAACTAACTAATCTGATATAGTAACAACCTGCCAGTTTTGGATAGGAAAGGCATATTTTAAATAATCCCAGGTGATTTATTTATGTTACCTGAAATAATTTTATAAATGCATATAAAACTCTCAGGACAAAAAAATAAGATAATTTTAGAGTATCTCGATTTTAGAAATGAATCAATCACTATGAATTACAGGCTCAGATATAAGTCATCTATATATATAAAACCCTAATATGCAAATAGACTGAACAACTGGTCACTATGACGTGCACTGACTACCAGGGGCATGCACAGAACATGGCGGGTGTTGGCAGCAGGTGGCAGAGTATGGAACATGGTGGACATCGGCTGTGGCAGGATTGTGGAGCAGGTGAGCAGGGACACCAGACCAAGGTGGGATGCTGGTTGCTGTCATTAAGGTGAGCCTCTGGTGGTTACTGAAAATTCTTTGCTCCTGCATGCCACAGTCCCGCTGGGTGCTTGCACCTGTTGCCAGTGCCAAAGCCCCTGCTCACACCCACTGCCAGCGCCCTGTGCCAGCTCTGATCACTCAGCACCGTCAGCAGGTGCAAATGGCAGCTGCTGGTCCCGATTGCCCCTCAGGGCTTCTCCACCTCCCCCTGCTCCTGAGGGGCGATTGGGGCCAGCAGTTGCCTCTCAAACCTGCTGCTGGTGATGGCCCCACTTGCACCCACTGCTAGTGCTGGCCTCGCTCACAGCCGGCAACAGAGCCGCTGCTCACCTGCTGCTGGTGCCTTGCACCAGTCCCAATTGCTCAGTGCTGTCAGCAGGAGCCAGCGCCATCAGCGCCTGGGAGCCGCAGCAGCAAGTGGGGGCTTCTGGCAGTTGGAACTGGGGTCCATGGTGGGAGGGGCCAAACGGGGGTGTGGAGGATGGGCCAAAACCTGTCCTGGTGCTCACTGCAGCCTCGCAACCCACATTTCCTTTCAAGATGCACGAATTTGTGCACTGGGCCTCTAGTAACTTTATAATGTGGAGAAAAAGTAAAGCCCACATATTCTAGATCACAATTACAGCCATATAAAATATTGACTTCGATGTGGTGATTTGTGGGCTTTCTAAAACCTATTACGTATTTTTAAAATCTATTTAGATGTATTCTTTTTAAACACCTCTTTCATCTAGATAATATGTTCCTCTTTCAATATCAAGCAAGCAAAAACACTTTAGGAACATTTTCTTTTGAAAAGAACATGCAATTTAACCACTTAATTTTTGAAAAGTTGTCCATTAGTAAGATAGAAACAATGCACCCTATAGGAACTCAATATTTGAGAGTGAGTGTTTATGATAACTGTTTCAAATTTGTTTTTCAACTTGAGGGCCATGAAAGAGTAATCATTCCTTCGCTGAACAGTATGCGTAAATGCATTTTCTCCTTGTGCTTTGAATTGTTCACCACAGTGTTATGCTGATTCTTTCCTCACCATCTAAATAGATTACACAGTGCCCGCATTTATTCAGGTGTTTTTTTTCATGCTCTCCCCACTCTGTGCCAGTAAAGTATAAGTCACAATCCAAAAGGAAATGTTTTATTGGACATTAAAAAAATTTACTGTAGAAAAAATTTTTTCTCACTTTTTTAAGTTAGACTTCTGGGGCAGAATATAATGAATATAATTAATCTGATACTTAAAAAGAAAAAAGGATAGCAAGTAGATGAAGCAATTAAATTAAGCCCTCAGCACTTCTACTCGTGCCTCAAAACCCCAAAATAATTTCCTTCTTTCCATTTAGTTTTACATAGTATTTTACTCATTGATTTATTAGCACACTTATATCCCACAGTGCATTAGCAAGCTCTTCTGACCAACTGCCAATTCTTTCAGTCTTTTTACTCCAGCAATGAATTGCACTCTGTGAACCGACAGCACCTTGCATCAATTGTGCTGTGCAGCCTTGCTTTCTGCCAGGGCACCCGCAGGGACCCACTTGGTCGTTCTTGTTCTCACACATAAACTATCTTGTATGAAGAGCTAACATGCCACAGACAACTCTTGACCAAGGCGGACAAGAGTCAGTGGACACTCCTCTCTTTCATTCCTCGGATTGACAGTTCTCAGTTGGCAGTTGGAACTGGGGTCCCTTCCACATCGCTCCTTAGAGGTCCCCTAGAGGAATCATACCCCAGTGGCCAACTACTGTAGTAACACTCCTTGTTTTGCCTTTTCCTCATTTCCTGTTTCGCTCTTCCTAGTCCCTCACTTGTTTGGAATGACAGCCAGATTCAACCTATTCTGAGCCCTGTTCCAGATGGGCTTTATGGATTGTTCCCTGATTATAAAATATATAATAATTATAATAAAAATAACGTGGAAGCAAAAAGTTGTTCAGAAGCCCTGAATGCGGTACATATGCTCTCAGAGAAGATGAATGTTCAAACTACTTCTCATTAATAAATAACTTGCCGAGACACATTTTCCCCCAGGCCCCTTTTATTTATCACAGCAATGTCTCTGTCATCGCAGAAGTAAACTTTGGTGGACTAGTGGGTCACCTGATTGCAAATCTCTTAGTATTTACCATAAGTAGGGAATAAGTCAGAGTGTAATAGAATATGAGAGAGGAAGAAAACCCAGTCTTTATTTAAACTAAGTCTTTCCTAACTTGCTATTTGTGGAAGTTCAAAAGACAAGCTTTAGAAGACATGAAAACTTGGGCAACCAAGGTTCATTCCCTTGAGTAACTTGCAATAACTATAATGGTTTTTTATTTCTACTTATTAGACACTGAAGTAACTTAGCACTAATTTACTCTAAATGATTGTATAGCCTACTCATGCAGAAAACATGAAGGTTGTGAATGCCTTCCTGTCCTTAACATTTTATTGTTTGCAACAGTGACAATGCATCTTCTCTCCTTTCTGAGATCATTTTCTTTTCAAAGTAACGAAGTAGAATGATCTAAATCAGTGGCTTTTCAGGCTTCAGGTTGCAAACTTTTTAGGAAGTGGATTATGGAATCTACGTAGTAGGTTATAATTAAATTGAAAATATCAGGATACATCACATTTATGAGTGCATATATTGTTTCAAGGGTTTTGCTCTTACTTTGGGTATTGTCGCAAAAGTTCAAATCCATCAGTTTTGAATGGTTACAGAGCATAAGTTTTAAACACTTTCATTGTTTAAAATAATCTTTTGGATAACTAGTTAGTATCCAGACCATTTTCAATGGTTAGTGACTGGAGAAGATTTGGAGGGGAACCTCACACTCAATCATGTGTCAATGCAGCTTAAAAACCAGAAAGAAATGTAACCTTTTACTTACTCTTCAAATTGATTTTATTTATAAATTGAAAAAAATCCATATGATAGGTAAGACTTGCATATATAGATCCTTAAAATTTAAATACATTCATTGGAAGTGGTCCTATTTCACAGTATGTAGTTCTTTTTTCAATCTATGAATTAGGATGATTTGAGTTACAAGTAAAAGTAAGCTCAACTGAAATTGGCTGAAACAATAAAAGGAGGTAGAGGAATCCTGGAAGTTTGATGTAGAGGTTGTTAATCTTCCTGTATCATCAGATTTCCAGCTCCGTTTATATGGGACTTTCTCTGTCATCTTCTAAATCATCTTCATCCAAAGACAGCCTCTGCTGTGTATACAGAGTGTTGGACTTATAGGCCTCAAAACCACAAACCACAAAATCCAGCACAAGAGAAAATGCCGAATGATTTATGACACTATTCTAGATATTTTCCTCATATTTTAGAAAATTACATATTTTTTGATAATTGTATTCCCTTGCTTTCATCAGTCTTCTGTATTTTCCATGATTACATTTAAAAGCTTGATTATGTTCAGGTTCAACTTTTGGTAAAAATATTTCATAGATGGCATTGTATTCTTCTATCGGGAGATGCATAATGTCTGGTTCTCTCCTTTTTGTGATGTTAGAAGCCATTGATGAGCATTGCCTAAATCCATGAATTCAATAGGTCAGTAGTGCAATTTTGTCCTTCCAGATTTTTTAGCTGGAATACTTGTATAAAAAAAATCATCCCAATTCAACTATTTTGATACCAAAAAGCACTGTTTTTACAGGGCAATTCTTTTATTTAGCAGTAACTCTTTTTCCTCAATTCACAGTGATTTGAAACTTTTTATAATGTGTTGATGGAAGCATTTAACTTGAGCATATAATTTTTCTAAGGTCAAATTCACTGTCTTCTCTGGGCAATCTATTTTTATAAATATTGTACCTATTGGAAGATTTAATTCAGCTTCTCAAAATATTTTCTCATGTTGGGGGGGGTCATGGTTTATATAAATCTTACTTTTTACTTAATTGTATAACTAAACTTAAAAATCCTTTGATAGACCATGTAACTCTTGAAGAGACTTGGCCTAGATTGGGTAGCTCAGTTGTCTCAATACACCAAGGTTCTGAGGTTTGATCCCCAGTTGGGGTACATGCAAAAATCAATCAATGAATGCATATGTAAGTGGAAAAACAAATCAATATTTCTCCTCTCTCTCGCCTCCCTCTCTCCTTCCTTCCCTCCCTCCTCTTCTTCCTTCTCCCTTCCTAGCTCTCTAAAATCAACCAATAAAAGAGTTTAAAGTGATGTTTGACATCCACATACCAGTCAATATTACAGGAAGGATCATTCTATCCATTCCCAATAGAAATTCCTTCTCATATACCACATTCCCTATTACAAGGAAGGTGACTAGATTCTATTTTTCAACAAATTCTGGGTCTCATCTGGTTTGTTCCAGATGTTTTAGTACAGTTTTTAACTGGTGTCATTAAGTAACATCTACCCCTGCTAGGGAAGACACAGGTTGTTACTGTATCTGAAACTACATACCCACTGGTTTCAAGAACCCAGGTAGCTGGCTCAGCAATCTGATTAAGGCATCTGTCTCAGCTTTTCAATCTCCTTTCTGAGCTGGAAACTTGATTTTTGTGTGTGTGTATGAATATCCATATGATCAGCTTTAATTTTTCTTAATTCTTAATGAGTTTTCCTTGAGTGTCACTTAAAGGCATTCTCTGTTGTCTAGTGATCTAGGACCCATTTGCTCTTGACTACATCCCAAAGTCTCTATCTAAATGCTCCTCTGAGATCAGGAGTGTGATTCTTCTCCCACTGCTAAATTAGCAGTTCTCAACTCTGCCAATTTGCAGACCTACCTGTTCTTTCTCTCCTCAAGGTTTTTTCTCCCAGTAAGGCACATACATAGCTGCCAATTCCAAGCAGGAGCATGGCCCTCAAGCCAGGAACTACCATCACAGAACCAGGCAGATGTTTCGTCTTGGCTGAGAAAGAATCACAGGGCTTGGACCACAGAGCAGTGTGGGGAAGGGAGATGGGGTAAGGATGGTCCCTGCAGAGCTCTCTCAGTAACTCCATGAGCAGCTTGGTCCTGGCTGCAGCCCTCTTCCCCTGCCCTTCCTACCCGGCAGCATCTTCCACACAGCATCTTCTCTTGTGCTGCCCCTTTCCTATTCAATGTCTTTCTGAAATCATCCAAGGCATGATTGATACCTAAGCTTCCGATTTATTTGATGCTCTTCTATGGTGCAGCAGTTTTAATCAACTTCTGGGAACAAGCTAACAACTGTCTTTCAAATGGGCTTTAATGAGCAGCTGCCTTAGTTTTCAAGTCCAAAATCCAAGGGGTCTTTGCAGAGTAGCCCTATTTGATTCCTCCCAGAGGCTTTCGAGTCTGCATATATTCTAGGAGGCAGATATTGTATAATGTGAACAGTTGGATCATGAGTTCTCAGAGGGGCTCCCTGTACCACCATCCCTTGTAAATCTTTTAAGACATTTATGCTAAGAATTGCAGTTACAATAAGATTTATTTTTGATGAGTTTGTCATTGGGGCTAGAAATATTCTCATAGGTGCAATGTGATTTTGCCAAAACTCAAACTTCCCTCTTAGTGATGAGTTTCTTGCATGTTGGAAGGGTCTGTGAGCGGACTTAATTCTCACAGTTTGAGGACTGTCTCTGGTTGCTCCAGGAATTCTCAGATTGGCTTGGATTTAATTTTAAGATAGATTTGTCAACTATCTTCTATTATTCATCATAAAAGAGATTATGATGCCAATTCCAAAGGTTCTCATTTATGTTTTTAGCTTCACAGACTTAACCCCAAAGGGGCTATATTTTAGTCAGTAAACAGCTCCATTTTATATTTAGATAATTACATTGTTTATGTGACATTTTCTAAGGACCCATACCCCATCCATCCAAATCTAGTTGTTTGTTTTTTATCATAAGCAATCTTAAACCAACCAAAAACATCCTGCTCAGTTTTCTATAGGTAAGAAATCCCCTGTTAGCTAACACCCTTGGTTTGTAGGATTGGTCATGACTTGGTTTACGAGGGGATTTGACTGGTTCACTTTCTTTGCGAGGGTATCTCCATATAAAAGAAGAAAATAGGTTGTCATTCTGCTGTTTAGCTATTTTCTTCACAAAGACTTTTTTATTTTTTCCCAGGATATCCTTGGTTTATATTCCTGCTGCAAAGTCTTACTCTTGCCCATATCTCTAGAATACATATTCCCCTAATTTCCTCAAATATACCCCTGTTCTCTAAATGTATTTATATATTAAAAACTTACCATTTTATAGATTCACTCCAATCTAGATTCACATGGAGACAGAAAAATTGGTGCTTTGGAATGACTTCCTCTCCTCCCCTCATTCTTTGAGCTCCTGGTTTCATACAAAACATACAAAATCTCTAGAATTGATGACAACTTTTATTCTTCAGAATTTAGAAGTTTTTAATGATTATCTTTCTTTTTGTTCTTTAACAGATATTTTATCTTTGATAATCATATACCTCTTTTTAAAATTTATATGTTTTGAATTTTTCTTCCATCAATCTTTAGCTTTTCAGCTAAGATTTTCTAAGAACCACCAAAAAACATTGAGACACAGATATTGAGCTAATTTCTTATTGGCTACCCAAAGACATGAAGGCATTGTTCAAAATATATTTGAAAGTTGTTTAAATATCCCACCATGCCTATTTCCAAAGGCAAACTATGATAAGAAACTATTTGCACCAAAAGGAGTACTCTTAACTTTATTTTACAAACACATGTAAATAAATGTTAGATGCCATACTATGTGCAGACTAACGTGCTACAAAATTCTGGGTATATGTTAGGTACCATATACACGGTAATGTTTCATCTCTATTGAATAGTTATTATTTGCCAGCACTTTATGTGTCTGTTCTCATTTAGTTCCTGATAAAAACTTTATTAGATGGGCACTATCATTATCTCTGTTATACAGATCAGGAAACTGAGGCTCAAAGAAGTTGCCCAAGGTGCAAGGAGCTCATACAAATAATTAAAAAAATATTAATGCTGGTGACTACATATACAGTTTGCCTGCAGTTTGCTTCTCAGGAACTGAGCTTGTCTATTGCGAAAGAAAATGTTAAATGCCAAGGTCTCCAGTTTTAGCAAAACCACATTATACCAGGATACAAGAGACGTACGCATTTCATTGCCCATAATGTGGGCACACATGATTGTGAAGGCAATGAAATGAGTATGCCAGGCTAGGTTCCAACCAGTGGGGCTAGTAGTCCTGATGGCCAGATACCATCACCATTTTGGCTCTAGCTGGCGCCATATGGTAACAACTGTTTGTGTCAATTTAATTACTGAGGGTGAGGCATCAGGTCTTGTGGCTGTTGGGATAGCTAAACAGTGGCTTCAGCAGCCTTCCCATCATTTCTTGGCTCTCTCTAGGGAGGACTACCCATGAGAATCCTGGAGAAATGAGAATCACTCTGCCTTGCCAGTTTCGCAGATGGAGTTGTCCAATGAGCCCATCTTCTTTGCTTCACCCTCTCCTCTATGTCATGCCCCATTTCCCCACCTTCTCTTATTTCTAGCAGAACATACATATGTAGGCTATTTCCATTGCATGGAAAGGGTGGCTAGGGAGAGGAGAAAAAATCTAATAGCCAAGTTTGCGTTAGGAGTTGAGGGTGTTAAGGTAGCATTTTTCTATTCTTGAAAATTCTGATGATCTGGAACAAAAAGTCTTCTTTTAATTAAAAAATATTGAATTTGAAAGAATCATGACATTCTTCAACACTTCCATTTTCCCCTTATGTGGTCTTAATATAGTTTTAAACATTGACAACTTAATTTATATATCATTACATGTTGTTAACTGGATCACTTGAATAGGGAGAGGAGAAAAGCTTGCTATCTTGGGGAATGTTTATTCCATTGTTGCAGAGCGCACATTTAACTTCTAAACATTAGTTACAGAGTGTTAGAAGGGCAGTCCAATCTCACATATTAGAGATAAGCTTTGGCCTTTGAGAGTGTGGAGAATGCACAACTATGCTGTGTGTTTTATGTTATTTTTCATTGATGCCTTTGAAGCAGCTCTAATAATGTAGAGCATATGATTGTACCTCCTTTAAATGTTGCCTCTTCCCCCTGTCCCCTATTTCAATTGACTCCATACTTCAGGTCATAAAGTATTTCACTGTGTATTTTTAAAAAATTATTTTAACTGATAATTCCAGTGGGATAGGCCAATATCGGTAGCTCTCAATTTTATCTTTTGAAACCTATAACAACACTATAGTCCTGGACCTATAGTTGAGGAAATAATAAAAGTCTAAATAGTTATCTAACAATTTGGTTCAGAAACATAACTATGTATACACAAACAGTTTCACCCTGCTTTAATGTGGAGTGATATATATCTTTATATATGTAGCAGAAGTCTTTGTTAAAAAATGTGCTAATACACATATGTATTTAAGTAACTTTGATATTTATCCCAGCTGAATACTGTCAATTTGCTAAAATACTTATTTTAAAAAATAATTTAAACCTTGGATGTTGGACTCTTACCATCAGTAATTCCTAAAATGGCATTTAGAACCACTTGACCTGGTGTTTTTCTAGGACACTGTATCTTACTGCTTTTTGCCACTAGATGGAAGAAGTAGGTTAACAAAATGATATTTTTGGTGCTTCACTCAACTCTACCCAGAAACAACCACAAGGCTGTGTTTAACATAATGACAGTCTCAACATTCTTTTTTTTTTTGTATTTTTACTGAAGCATTTCTTTTCATATGAATACTAGGTCTAAATACTGTATTTTTCTTAGTATTTTTTGGTAGAGATTTATTATTATTATTATTATTATTATTATTATTATTATTATTATTTTAAAGTACTGGGATTTTCAAGTCACCAAGAAAAAAATCACCTTCCAGTTGAAAAAAGTAAAGTAAGAATTACATAAAGGTATTGGTAACAGACATGCTGCAGAGTAACTCTTCCAGTGAGTTATTGTCCAAGGAAGCACACACTTGCATAAACATCATCTCATTAATTTGATTATTCCTTCATGTTTCCTGAGCAACTGGTACAGCAAAGACTAGGAGCTGAGAAACACACAAAAGATGACTCAGCGATAGCAACCATTTATGAGAACTTTACATTCTGCATCAGAGCTAAACAAGTGGTAAGCCATATGCCTTTATGAATACATCTTGAATAAGATAGAAATGGGTATCAGAAATACAGATGTAATGTTTTGTACAAACAGGGCAAATGGGGACAATGTGTTCGGAGTATAATTTTTCATCTGAGGAATCAGAGATCTCTTCATGAAGAAACTGGAATTATAATGAATTCTTGAATTGGCAGGGACAGAGAATGGCGTCTGGTGACAGAGGCAGACTGAGCAAAGGCACAGAGGCAGGAAAAGCAATTTAAAAAAATGTTTAAATATGAAAAGACGGTACATTTCCAAAAGCAGTTAAAATTTGCATAGATAGGACATTGTAATTTGTATTTTTTCATGTTATTCATCTTTTTGCCTTTCTCTTAACTTTTATTTTTAAATTTACATTTAGCATTCAGTATTAGTTTATATTAGTTTCAGGTGTTTAGTATAGTGGTTAAATATTTATATAATTTAGGAAGTGATCCTCCTGATAAGTCTAGAACCCATGTGGCACCACACATAATTATTACAATATTATTGACTATTTTCCTATGCTGTACTTTATATCCCTATGACTATTTTGCAACTACCAATTTTACTACTAAATCTCTTCATCTTTTTCACCCAATCCCCCAATTCCCCTCTTATCTGGCAACCATCAGTTTGTTCTCTGTATCTACGAGTCTGTTTCTGTTTCATTTGTTCATTTATTTTGTTCTTTAGATTCCACATATAACTGATATCACATAGTATTTGTCTTTCTCTGTCTGATTTATTTCACTTCACATTAATACCATCTAGGTCCACTCATGTTGTCACAAATGGTAAGATTTTATTCTTTTTTATGGCTGAGTAATATTCCACTGTATATGCATACCACATCTTTATCCAATTGTCCATTGATGGACACTTAGGTTACTTTCATATCTTGGCTATTGTAAAAGATGTTTCAGTGCACATAGCAGTTCATATATCTTTTCGATTTTGTGTTTTGGATTTCTTCAAATAAATACCCCAAAATGGAATTGCTGGATCACAAGCTAGTTCTATTTTTAATTTTTTGATGAACCTTCATACTGTTTTCCATAGTAGCTGCACCAATTTGCAGTCCCACCAACAATGCACGAAGGCTCCATATTTCCACATTCATTTTTTATTTGTTGATTTATTGATAGCCATTCTGACAGGAATGCGGCAATATTTCCCTGTGACTTAAATTTGCCTTTCTTTGTTGATTAGTGGCATTGAGCATTGTTTCATTTGTCTATTGACCATTTGGAAAAAAATGTGCACCAATGATACATCTGAAAATGGGTTAATATCCAAAATTCATAAAGAGCTCATATAACTTAATAGCAAAAACCACCAAACAACCTAAAAAATGGTCAGAGGACCTAAATAAACATTTCTCCAAAGAGGACATACAGACAACAATAGACATATAATTTGAAATTTTAAAGAAATGACAGAAATGGGAGGTATTTTCAGAAGTTAGAGTACCATGTGGACATTCTGAAAAATGGAAGCTTCAGCTTGGAAACAGATTACTCAAGATAAAATAACCTGAAAATGGGAATTCTAGCATCCATCTGATGCCAGTGTAGGCTTACTGTACATGTGGGCCTATAAATGGATGAGAAGACTTCAAAAGAAAACGATAAATTCTCATTCTTAAGGCAACTGCTGTGGCTTCTATGCTCCTTCATCATTCTGATGCATGTTTAGAAAGGAGACTAACATGGTAAATGGTGTCATTTGACTCCAAAGAACTAATATTTAACCTTTAAGACAACATGCACTACCTACTTTCAGACCTAGTAGTCTACTGATATGAATGATCAAATAATTCTATTCCAGCTGCTGAAGGCAATGAGCTTGAACACTGATATTATGAGTGCTATAAAATTATCCATCTTTTAAATCATACCACAGAATTTGATTTTATGACCTCCTATGGAACTGTAGCTACAGGTTAACGAAAGGTTCTGAAGTAATATTTCCTTTTTATGGTTCTGAATTCACTGCCTTGTAATTTTGGAGATCACCTTGTTCTTCAGTGGGACAAGCTTTATAGCATTATAATTTTGTATAGTTCAATGAGGATATTGTAGCTTTCTTTTAAAACTCAGATGTTATATTATCCCCATGATATTACTTGTATCTAGGTCATCAATCATTATTTTAATTGAAATGTACATAGAAGACTTTATATGATGTTAAGCCTTATTTTCCTATTTTGTTCTATGCTTTGCTTATAAATAAACTATAATTATAACAAAATTAGGTATTATTTTCTATCTTAATGGGGGGTAAAATACTATGCATTAAATCCTACTTCAATGTGCTATAATAATACATAAGATTACTAGATCATGTAGAATATATATGTATAGGTACTTTTATATAACGTCAAATGAATACATTCAGATTATAAACATCCCACCTTTTATTCAACAAAGAAACTTTGTACTAATAGCTAAATATATGTTGCTTTCCCTTAATTCAAAATAGTAACTTCAGTGATTTTAATCCTATATAATAAAAAGCTAATACGCAAATAGACCAACTGGTGGAACAACCGGAACAAACAAACAACTGAACAACCAGTTGCTATGATGTGCACTGACCATCAGGGGATATGTGCAGAGCTAGTCGGCCGTTGTGGGATAACGGAGCAGGTGAGTGGGGGGCACCAGACCAAGGCTGGACACTGGTGGCTGTCATTGGGACAAGCCTCTGGTGGTTACTAAAAATTTTTTGCTCCCACACTTGCATCTGCTGTGGGCTTGCACCCACTGCTGGCAATGGGCACTGGCCCTGACTGGTTTCAGCAGCTGCCTCTTGCACCTGTTGCTGGCAAAGGCCCTGCTCGCACCCATTGCCAGAGCTGGCAACACTCACACCTGCAGCTGACACCAGAGCTGCCACTTACACCTGTTGCCGATTCCTGGTACCGGTCCCAATTGCTTGGCAGCATCAGTGGGTGCAAGCAGCAGCTGCCTGCCCTGATCACCCTTGAGGGCTTCTCCACCACCCCCTGCTCCTGACTGGCGATCGGGGCAGCAGCTGCCGCTTGCACTCACTGATAGTGCCAGCCCCGCTTGTACCCGCTGCTGACACTGGCCTCAATCACTCCATGCCTTCAGCAGGTGCCGTCAGCACGTAGGAGGAGCAGCAGCCTGAGCAGGTCTGCCAGCAAACAGGGGACCAGGGGCTACAGCGGGAGGGGCTAGGTGGGGGCGTGGAGGATGCGCAGAAACCCGCCCCTGTGCTTACTGCAGCCTTGCAGCCCACAGTTCCTTTCAATGTGCACTGGGCCCCTAGTATATATATAAAATGTTAGTCATGTTTATATCTCATTAGATAAAACTAATGATTTTATCTTTCTGACTCTTCATATACTTTATAAATCAGAAGGTAATCCCCTTTACAAGGAGAATAACATCAGTTTTATTTTATAACTTTCTGCCCATATATAATTAGAATATTTTTTAAAAATATCATGCATAACTCAGTAGTAGTATTATATATGAGAAAAATATAACTTCAAATGTGTTTGTCAGAAAGATAAAAAAAAAAGTCCTAGAAGCCTACATAAATTGTCGGCTTTCTTTTAGGTCTGTGTCCTCGTAGGCAAAGTAGGGAATAGAGGTACTTATTTGAAAAGAGCTAGACAAAAATATTAAGTTCTGTGCAACTGGAGAAAAGAATTAAAAGTCAGGAGGAGAGCCTAAGAGAGCTATGGGATAACATGAAATAAAGCAAAATACAAATAATAGGGGTGCCAGAACAACAGGCAGAGGAAAAAGGGTTAGAAAAACTATTTGAGGAAATAATGTCAGAAAACTTCCCTAACATGGAGAAGAAAAAAGTCACAAAGCAGAGAGTCCCAAACAAGATGAACCTGAAAAGACCCACACCAAGACACATAATTATGATGGCAAATGTTCGGGACAAAGAGAATCTTAAAAGCTGCAAGAGAGAGAGATGGAAAGTTATGTGCAAGGGATCTCCCATTAGACTATCAAATGATTTCTCAATAGAAACACATCCGGCCAAAAAAGAATGGAAGGAAAATTATAAAGTGATGCAAAGCAAGGAACTGAATCCAAGAGTACTCTATCTAGTAAGGCTATCATTAAAAATTGAAGGGGAAATAAGGAGCTTCACAGACAAGAAAAGGCTAAGAGAGTTTATCACTATCAAGTTAGCAATGCAAAAAATGCTAAAAGGACAGGTGTAAAAAGAAGAAATAAAAAGGTAAGAAGTAACCAGTCACAAAAACTGAAAGTGGCTACAAACAAGTATCTATAAATAATAACTTTAAATGTAAATGAACTAAATGATCCTCCAATCAAAAGACATCAAGTGGCTGAATGGATTAAAAAAAAATGACCCATATATATGCCATCTACAACAGACCCACCTAAAAAACAAGGGACTCACACAGACTGAAAGTGAAGGGATGGGAAAATATCTTTCAGGATAATGGAAATGAAAAAAAAAAAGCTGGAGTAGCAATATTTATATTGCTCACAAAATAGACATAAAAGTAAAGGCAATAATAAGAGATAAGGAAAGCCACTTCATAATACTAAAGGGATCAATGCAACAAGTGGATATAACCCTGATAAACATATATGCACCCAATACAGGAGCACCCAAATACATTAAAAAAAAGCTCCTGGAAAGTATCAAAGCAGAGATTGACAACAATACAATCATAGTAGGGGACTTTAATACACCACTGACATCACTGTATAAATCTTCTTGACCAGTAATCAGCAAACTCATTAGTCAACAGAGCCAAATATCAACAGTACAGTGATTGAAATTTCTTTTGAGAGCCAAGTTTTTTAAGCTTAAACTTCAGCTAATACCACTTTTTCAAAATAGACTCGCCCAGGCTGTGTTATTTTGTGGAAGAGCCACACTCAAGGGGCCAAAGAGCTGCATGTGGCTTGTGAGCCACAGTTTGCCGACCACAGCTCTAGACAAAAAATCAGGAAAAAAAGAGCAATCCTAAATGACTCACAAGACCAGATGGAATTAATTGACATCTTCAGAACATTTCACCCCAAAGCCATGAATATACATTCTTCTCAAGTGTACATGGGACATTTTCAAATATAGACCACATATTGGGTCACAAACAAAGTTTCTCCAAATTCAAGATTGAAATCATATCAAGCATCTTCTCAGACCACAATGGCATATGAGAAATAAAGTATAATAAAAACAATACAAAAATTCAAACAGTTGGAAGCCTAATAGCATGCTATTAAACAATGATTGGGTTACCAAAGAGATCAAAGAAGAAATTAAAAACATCCTGGAAACTAATGACAACAAAAACACAACAATCCAAAATTTATGGGATACAATGAAAGCAGCCCTGAGAGGGAATTTTATAACTCCACAGGCCTACTCAAAAATAAATAATAACTGGTAGTAAATCATCTAACTCTATAACTTAAAGAATTAGAAAGAGAGCAACAAGAAAAGCCCAGGGTGAGCAGAAGGAAGGGAATAATAAAGATCAGAGCAGAAATTAATGACATAGAGGACAACAACAACAACAAAATACAAAAGATCAATGAAACCAAGAGCTGATTCTTTGAAAGGATAAACAAGATCGATGAACCTCTAGCCAGGTTCTCCAAGAAGCAGAGAGAGGACCCAAATAAACTAAGCCAGAAATGAAAGAGGTGAAATAACAACAGACCCTAGTGAAATACAAAGGATTGTTAAAAAATACTATGAACAACTCTATTCCAACATAGACAACATGGAGGAAATGGACATATTTTTAGAAAAATACAGCCTTCCAAAATTCAATCAGGAAGAATCTAAAAATCTCAATAGGCTGATAACTATGGAAGAAATTGAAGCAGTCATCAAAAAGCTTCCAGCAAACAATAGCCTCAGGACAGATGGCTTCACAGTGGAGTTTTACCAAACATTTAAGGAAGAACTAAAACCTATCCTCAGACTATTCCGGAAAATTCAAGAGGAAGGAGTACTTCTAAGCTTATTCTATGAAGTCAGCATCACTCTAATATCAAAACCCGATAAAGATAACACAATGAAAGAGAATTATAGGCCAGTATCCCTCATGAACATAGATGCCAAAATCCTCAACAAAATTCTAGCAAATTGGATCCAGCAGTATATCAGAAAGACTGTAGGACTTATCGCAGGTATGCAAGGATGATACAATATCCGCAAATCAATAAAAATGATACATCACATAAACAAAGTGAGAGATAAAAATCACACAGTCATATTAATTGATGCAGGAAAAGCATTTGACAAAATCCAGCACCCTTTCTTAATAAAAAAAAATCTCAGCAAGGTGAGAATAGAAGGATCATGCTACAGCATAAAAGCCATATATAACAAACCCACAGCCAACATCATACTCAATGGACAAAAACTAAAAGCATTTCCCCTAAGACCAGGAATAAGACAGGGATGCCTACTCTCACCACTCCTGTTCAAAATAGTACTGGAAGTACTAGCCATTGTGCTTAGACAAAAATAAGAAATAAAAGGCATCTAAATTGGAAAAGAAGTAAAACTGTCCTTATTCACAGATGACATGATACTGTAGGTAGAAAACCCTAAAGATTCCATCAAAAATTATTGGACTTAATAAATGAATTTGGAAATGTAGCAGGATACAAAATGCCAAGAAATCTGTGGCATTTCTATACACCAATAGTGAACTTACAGAAAGAGAGACTAAAAAAGCAATCTCATTTACAATTGCAACAGCAAAAAATTAAAATGCCTCAGAATAAACTTATCTAAGAAGGTAAAAGACCTATAAGTGGAAAACTATAGGACACTGAAAAGAGATAGAGGAAGAATATACTGTGTTCGTGGATTGGTAGAATCAACATCATTAAAAGTCCATGCTAACCAAAGCAATCTATAGATTCAATGAAATTCCCATTAAAATACCAATGGCATATTTCACAGTCCTAGTACGAACTCTAAAAATTCATCTGGAATGAAAAAAGACCCCACATAGCTGCAGCAATTCTGAGAAAGAAGAACAAAGTAGATGGGATCTCAATACCAGATATCAAGCTGTATTACAAAGCCACTATTCTCAAAACAGCTTGGTACAAGCTGTTCTTGGCACAAGAACAGACATATAGATCAATGAAATAGAATAGAGAACCCAAAAATCAACCCAAACCACTATGTTCAATTAATATTTGACAAAAGAGGCATGAAAATAAAATGGAATCAAGACAGTCTCTTCAATAAATAGTGTTGGGAAAATTGGACAGATACATGCGAAAAAATGAAACTAGACCACCAGCTTACACCATCCACAAAAATAAACTTAAAATGGATAAAGGACTTAAACATAAGACGGGAAACCATAAAAATACTAGAGGAATCCACAGGCAGCAAAATCTCAGACATATGCTGAAGCAATTTCTTCACTGATACTGCTTCTAGAGCAATGCAAACTAAAGAGAAAATAAACAAATGGGACTACATCAAAATAAAAAGCTTTTGCATAGCTAAAGAAACCACCAACAAAACAACAAGAAAGCCCACTCATGGGAGAACACATTTGCCAATGTTATCACCAATAAGGGTTTAATCTCCAACGTTTATAGGAAACTCATACACCTTAACTAAAGAAAGATAAACAATCCAATCAAAAAATGGGCAATGGACCTAAATAGATATTTTTCAAAAGAAGACAGAAGGAAGGCCAAGAGGGATATGAAAACATGCTCAAAGTCACTAATCACCTGAGAGATGCAAATCAAAACGACAATACAGTACCATCTCACACCTGTCAGGATGGCTTTCATCAAACAAATCAACAAATGGCAAGTGCTGGTGAGGATACGAAGAAAAAGAAACCCTCCTGTGCTGCTGGTGGGAATGTCGACTGGTACAGTCACTGTGGAGAACAGTACAGAGTTTCCTCAAAACACTAAAAACGGTATTCGCATTTGACCCAGTGATCGCACTTTTAGGAATACATCCCAAGAAACTAGAAACAGTAATCAGAAAGGATATATGCACCCCTATGTTCATAGTGGCACAATTCATCCTAGCTAAGATTTGGAAACAGCCTCAGTGCCCATCAGCAGATGAGTGGATTAAAAAACTGTGGTACATCTACACAAGGAAATACTATGCTGCTATAAAAAAGAAGGAATTCTTACCATTTGCAATAGCATAGATGAAATTGGAGAGCATTATGCTAAGTGAAATTAGCCAGTCAGAGAAAGATAAATATCACAAGATTTCACTCATTTAAGTGATGAACAAAAACAGATCCAGAGACAGAGAAGTATTGATCAGACTTTCAAACCTCAGAGGGAAGGTAGGGGAGGGTGGAGGTAAGGGGGAAAGATCAACCAAAGGACTTGTATGCATGCATATAAAGCTAACCAATGGACACAGACAATGGGGGTGAGGGTGAGGGCATTAGTGGGGTGTGGTGGGGGCAATAGGGTGATAAGGACACATATGTAATACCTTAATCAATAAAGAAGTTTTTAAAAAGTTATGTAATTATAAAAATGATATAGCATGGAGTTTTTAGTTAGTTATCCAGACTCTGTATTACATTGATTCTATTGACTTGATAAAAATTACATAATTATAACTCTTTATCCTCATAAGTGCTGGTAGAAATAAAATTCTCTAATTTGAACAACTTAGCCCTAACTTCAATGCAGCTTCATTTCCTATTATTGTCACTTGAAAAATCATTGGTAATTTTCCTATAGAAACTTTTACAAAAGAAGTCTATCAAGAAAAGTTTATAAAAGCTAAACAAAACATTTCTATGAAAGTGTTGTCTGCTCTTTTACTGACTTTTAGAAGTTTATTTCTTCCAGTTGAGAAAATTTTAGTTTTGCTTCTCAGGAGTCATAGCACTTTTGGCTAAATAACATCTCTCTGTTACTACAGGTTACATGATGTTTCTTTGTGGAAACATGATGAAAATGAACAAAATAAAACTCATCAAGCTAAATTCTGTTCTATGTAGTGATAGCATCAAATAAGCATTTTCCAAGCTTAACAGAAAGCAGACTTTAAGCGGCTGAGAGTTTGATAAAGTTGTTTCAGGAGTTGACATCATTTTTACCTCAGAGTTCAGCACAAGTTGTGTTTAGTGTTATGGTTTATTTTGGTGTTTAGTTTTTCCATTTAAGTTTTTCCTTATATACAAAGTAGGTTTCATAGTATAGATAGCTCACTTAAGAAGTTTCATACCAGAGAACATTTGAATATTAGAATAAAAATATGTGCTTCTTGTCCACATATGTTAGTGTAATTTTGTTCCATAAATTTTCAGGTTGGCATTTGCTATTTCTAAGCTATATAACAAAATAAGTAGAATTTCCTATATAATTAAGATTATTTTGACATTCTGAATTTTAACTAAAGGTGATATTTTGACCAACATTTATAGGTTGGAAGAAGAATGCCTTTGACCATTTGGGGATATTACAAAGATTATAATCTATTTAAAAAAGGAAAAAAAAACCTTCTATACATTTAAAAATTATTCCAACTCTTTTTCTAAGCAAAGTCAATCAGAGCTAAACATAACTTGAGAATATTTAGTGGCAAAAGAACAATTATACTACTGCATACGTGGACTTTTAAACTTTTGTTCAGATATATTTCTTTTACTTTTATGATGGGATAGTTGTCTAAATGGCTGTTTAAACCTATAGCATTCAGAACCTACAGAACCTTGGCTCTAATTTTTTTTCATTTAGTCAGAACTATTTTGGTTAATTTTCTTTACATAATGAGAAATAAATAATTGAGGGGCATGAGTGTATCTGTCACTAGGAGGTTCAAGAAGTATTTTGCTGTAGAAAGGAACATTGTTATTAAATTGAGCTCAGTTCTATTTCTGAAGATCCTTTTCTTCTACAGACATTTCACAAGAGTCATTTGAAATAAAGGCTATAACTTTGAAAAAGAAGCATCCCAGTGTAGTTAGGGGAAATGTGGATAGAAAAGTAAATCCTGAGTAAGACTTCACATTTCTTAGAGTATATTTGTTCTTCTATACATTCTCCAGAGTGATAATCCTCATCAATAATTTCTCTGTTTAAAACCCTCCAGTAGTTGCGCTTGGCTTTAGCACACACACTGTTTACCTGCAGGGTCTTCCACCCCTTCTACAACCTCTCTCCCCGCCCTGCACCTCCCACCATGAACACTGCTCTCAGTTTATATCTGCTCTCTCCTCTCCCTTCAGCTCAAAAACGTTCCGTACTTTTCTTCATGCCATTTCCTCCACTATAACACACTCCTGTCTGTTCTGTTCCTACATGTCTGTCAACTATAAGTTCTGTGAAGTCTTTGCATGCTGTCCACTCTTCCAGTTTTCACCCTCAGAGCCACAGGCTCCCTGCTCAGCCCTCCCATACTTCTGCTGGAGCACTTGTCACAGCTTCCTCCTGTGTTGTGTACAGGTGTCTTTTCCACTAGATTGTGAGTCAGTCACCTGAAGGCAAGGGGAATGTCTTGTTTCTGTAGTTTTAACATCCATAACAGAAAAGGTGGATGGAAGAGCACATAATTTTTTTCTTAATTTTTACAAATTTGTTATTGATTTTTGGAGAGCAAGAAGAAGGGGGGGGGGAGAGGGAGAAAGAGAGACATCGATGTGAAAGTGAAACAGTTCAAAACCTGGGTATGTGCCCTTACTGGGAATAGGACCAGCAACCTTTTGGTGCACAGGATGAAGCCCAACCAACTGAGCAACACTGGCCAGGGAAATAACTTTTTAAAAAATAACAGAATTCTTATATGTGTGTGTCTTTTTGATGACATATCTATTTTTCATGAGATAAATTATTTTAATATATTTACTACATTCTTGTGTGGTTTATTGAACAGCATTATTGATAACTGATACAAATCTGCAAATCACACCCTCCCCCACTTTTATTTTTTATTTGTTTTTCCTTTTTGACCCCTATTTCCATAAATAGTCAGGGATTAACACTTAATAAGCATAAGAACAACATGATAATACATTTTGGGGACTTAGGGGAAATACATACAAGTCAACAGCTAACATGGAATGTGAACAATAAATGCTGACAGATTGATGTTGTTATTTTCAGTTCTAAAGCTTGAAATTAAAGTAGGCAAAATAAACATCTAAAATAAACTATCCAAAAAACACTTATATTTAACATACATGTTCTTTCTTGTGTAGCTCAAATCCCTGGAGATATTTTCTGATTATCCAACCCATGTCTTTCTTCATGTTACTATTAGTTTTTTGTGTTATCCAATCGTGTTTCTAAGCCTTTGCTTCATTGAATTGTTCATTAGTTTGCAAATGTGCATTTTGTCTTTCCTTCTGCTTATAAAGATTAGATGTTCTTTTAGGGCAGGGATTACTGCAGCTACTTCTTTGACTTTTCTCTGCAGGACCTAGTAAGGACCTGCACACATATTTTGTCCTAAAAAATTCTTTGTGGAATGTATGAAAGAAAATTCTCATCATTAAATATGATAAATACTACACAAATAAATGCACCTGTATATTAAGTCACAAAAACAAATTCCTTAAAATTTTTTGGTAGAAATTTTGCTATAGGTGAATATCACACCAAAGTGTTTTGCTGTAATCAATAGAATTCTCTAAAATGTAGTGGGGTGTTGAATGCCTTGAGGATATCAGTAAAAAATGTTGTTTCAATTTAATTTGATCAAGACCAGGGGAGCAAGAAACACATTGCTTTACTTATTGTATTTGCTCTTCTGTCTCATTTTGATGTTGGAGTCTGGAATTCCCACAACACAGAACAGTTTGCCAGTACTGCATGGGCCTGTGACTGTCAAGGTTAAACCTGGGGTTCAAGGACTTACAGATGGAATTGAATGCTCCCTTCTTTGATGATCCCCTGCACCACCAGAGGAGGCAGAACAGACTTTCCATGGGCTCTTAGCATGAAGATCTATTAAGATGAGAAATTTTATATTTTGAATGCCAACACTGAGAGAAATAAAGAGCACATGTTATGATATATGGCAATTTTCTCTTACAATATCAATTTATCCTCTCATTGCTTCCAAATACCTCATGCTACTCATGTTGATAATCTCAAAAGTCAATGACATAGAAAGCTCAGGACAATAATTATGGAACCTGGAGTTGAAAGCTTAGGGAGTTAATAGTCTATATCTGATAGGCACTTAAGACAATTATTTATGAAACAGTATTAATTGGAATTCTATGTGAAAATGTTAATCCAAGTAATAGATATGGGTAATTGTTTTTTTATTTTATTATTTTAAAAAAATATATTTTATTGATTTTTCACAGAGAGGAAGGGAGAGGGATAGAAAGTCAGAAACATCGATGAGAGAAACATCACTCAGCTGCCTCTTGCACACCCCTTACTGGGGATGTGCCCGCAGCCAAGGTACATGCCCTTGACCGGAACCGGGACCCTTCAGTCCGCAGTTCCACGCTCTATCCACTGAGCCAAACCGGTTTTGGCTGTTTTTTTTTTTATTTGTAAAAAATATATTTTTTATTGATTTCAGAGAGGAAGGGAGAGGGAGGGAGAATCATTCACTGGCTGCCTCCTGTATGCCCCACACTCAGGACTAAGGGGGCGTGTGCTCCGACGGGAATCTAGGGTAACTGAGATCTCAACCACTAAGCTATACCAAACGGGCTGTATTTGCAATTTTGAATTTAAGTCCTTATATTCAGAGTGTTTCTTATAGTTACAGTGCACGTCTGGTTCTCTGTATACCTGAGCATGAGATCGCTACAATCACAGCACAGCTTTTTTTTTTTTTTTTTTTTTGAGCATGTTATCATACCATGGGAGACAATAAGAAAAAAAAAATCAGCATTAGATCCCTTCAGTTTCGATTTCCAAGTTTTCAGTCAGGTAAGTTGCTTTCTCTCATCCTTCCTCCTGAGAGGAAAGGGGTAAGTGGTCGAGGAAACCACCATGCTATTTTTGGCGTTAGCACCAGTAACATTACTAAAAACGCTTCATGGATTTGGCATGCACACCTGAAGTTCCATGCAGCTGTCAGGCAGATCTGATCTTCATTTCTTCATTGAAGCGAAGTGTGAGGTGATGAAATGATCCAACCAATGAGGCATTCTATTGTAGTTGCCAAGTCATGCTAGGGAAACTAGGATCTGCTTATGGCAACGTCGGTTGTGTCACATAACGGCAGCAATGGAGTGATGAACACTAATGTCATGCTTATGTTGTGTCAATACCATTCTGAGTACCTCTTTCACATTTCAAATCCATAATCCATTTTACAGACAAGGGAACATATCTCTGTTGCCTGACTGGACCAGCATCTCGCAGCTTATAAGTGGCAGTTCCTACTCTGAACCCAAGCTCTCTGGTTTTAGAGTCCATGCTCTTTGACCTTTGCCTTTGTCGCTAATTTAAAAATAATTGTATTAACTTGAGTTGCTAAGGTAAAAACTTTAAAATGAATCAGTTGTTTTCTTTTCTCTTATTGATTGTTTGGATATTCACACCTCAAAGCACGGAAAGATAGTTGCAATGAGTGATACTCAAATGTTTTGCAGTTTTAATCATATACAATGCACAAACATTAAAAGCAGAAAAAAAATAGAGCTTTTAGTTTAAAATATTGAATATCCATGACTTAAAATATTTTTATTTATAAACTTATATTGTAGCTCTAGATATTTTGTAACTAAGTAAAATTTAAAGTCTCCTGTATTCATTAATTGTTTTTCATTATAAGTGAAAGAAGTATAACTCAAGGAAATTTGAATGGGAAGAGAATTATTGGCTTAGATAATAAAGGTCAGAGGTAGACTAGCTGACCTGCCTGAGTTTGCCTCAATCTAAAGATTAAAGTGATGTCAATGGATATTTATCTATCTCTTGCTCTTTTCTCATACCTCCATATCCTACTCCACCATCATCTCTGCATCTCTTCCATATCTCAGTGTGTCTGTTCTTCTTTATTCCTCCTGTAGAGAGAGCTTCCTTAATGAGGTGGAGGTGAAGGAGATGACTCAGGCTGCCAAAAATGTGCACCATTCCCAGGTTTAGCCACCTAAGAGGAAACAGAGACTATACATAATGTAACAGATTTCCTCTTTCCAGCTCAGCATGTAAGGAGGCCAAGAAAATGTAATTGGCACCCCAACCAGAATCACAAAGTAATCAGAAAGAATCAATTTTCAAAAGGCAATGAGGGTTCTGAGAGAAACAAGGAAGAAAAAAAAACTGGAGGAGAGAAGTGATTGGTGTCCATGACATCCCCACATCTCTAGGACACTCGTTACCTAAGTCTTAAATATAAATCCTTGTGGGTTCCTCATGCTTTCTTCTATTGCACCTGGAACTCTACCTTTTGGCAAGTTTTCTGGAGTGCTAAATGGGAAACAAGTGTTCAGAAACTATTTTGCCATGCACCAGGAATTACTAAAATACGTTGTTGGGAGATAAGATTGAAGTTATTAGCAGTTTTAATTTCTTCTATTAAAGACATTTGTCTTGTGTAGTTCCAAGATTAATAATAAAATTGAATTTATCATTTGGGGTTTTTCAAGTTTTTATGTTGTAAACTTTTTTTGAGTGTCTAATGAATATGTTTAATTAAATCACCACATTTATTTCCAATTTGAAGATTTTATTATTTATATTATATATAGAAGTAGGCATTTTACAGTAAGTTGTTATTGCCTATGTAATATAATTTCTAAGGCAGGATGCTGGAAGGAACTAGATTATCTTGATATGTTAGAATCTTGCTTCATTTAATCTTGCTAGAGCATTCTTCCCTGTCATTTGTAATTTTTGAAATAAATGTTTATAATAGAGAAAATGAAATTATTTTTATGTAAAATATTTTGATTCATTTATTAAACACTTTTCTTTTGAGTGCTTACTGTATTAGGCACTGTTTCAGGCACTGGGGATACAGTAATGAAAAAAAAAAGGCAAAAGCCTTCTGAGAGAACTTTGTTTAATGAATTATAATACATAGATGATAATATGAATGGTTGTATTATTGTCATTATTTTATAGATATTACATGATTGACTTATAAACAACATTTATTGAGGATTTGCTATGTGAGAGGTTATGGTAAGCACATTACACGTATGATCTTTTTCAATCTTCACCTGGGAAGGAAGTATTGTTATTTATTATTATTTTGCCCATTTTATAGGTGAGGAAATAGGTATGAGAAACTGAGGTATACTAAATGGAAGAACAGGGATTTCAACAGATTCAGCTGTTCTGGAAGCCCCCACTCTTAGCCACAGCACTGTTTTGCTTATAATACCCAGAGGGTTGGCAAGTACACAGTAGGACCTCAATAAACAATCATTGAATCAATGTACTTATGAGCCCCACTTACAACAGTGACATTGTATTAGGTACTAGAGGCAATGCAAAGAAGTGCATGACATACTCTTTTACCTTATTTGCTTTAATTAAACATATTAATAATTTGGAAGAAGAATTAATTAACAGCTTGTTAAACTGACAGAATCTCGAGAAGATATACATGTAAGTATGGCAAAAGTCAACAGATATCACGTTATAAATTAGGATAGTAAATTACTCCAGGATTGTAACATAAATCAATCAAACAGTCTGAACTGGCTATTATAAATGATGAATGAAAGGAATTTTCAATCCCAATCAAATTATTTATAAGACATAATTTTATTCCTATATGCTGAATCTAGAGCTTGCCTTCCAGATTTTTGAACATATTAGTTTAAAAGATATGGTTATTTTTTTAAAGGGTAGTGACATGTGAAACTTGGTAGTGTATAAAAATGATAATTAAAGCACATTTCCCTCTAGTAAGTAAGAATTTATTTTCCTGTAATCTACTTCTGGTTATAAGTTACTTAGTTGAGAAGGTTGCCTTTTCTTTACTTCTTCCTCTTCTTTGCCTCATTCTCTCCAGCTCTTTTGTCCTGCCACCCTCTTTCTTCTTCTCCAAACTTTCATTTTTCTACCTGTCATAAAATACCAGGGCCTGGGAGACTTCAAGGGCCATCTATTCTAAACTTTTGTTCAGTTCAGAAATCTCTCCTTCCACCCTATTGCTGGAGCACATTATCCAGCCTTCATTTGAAAAGAAGATCAAGTAGTTGAAGTGTTCTCATGGGTCTCCTGGGAGACAGGATAAAAGTGAAGAGAGGAGAGAAGAAGGAACAAAACAATTCTTGAATTCTATTCTTTTGGATATTTTGCATTAGGATGGAACAGAATTGACAGATGCCTGCTTTCACTAATGAGAATTTAATTGTTTTGAGTAGTGTTCCAAAAATGAAAATGTATTAATTGACAATTGACATACTTACAAAGTAGATTAAAGGATTGAGGTAGAATTTTCCACAAGATAGATGATGAATATTGCACTCAAATGGATGTGGGTTCAAACTCCAGCTCTGGTGCTAACTTGCTGTGTGTCTTTGGATGAGTTAGCTAACTTTTGGACACTGATTTTCCTTGTCTGTGAACTGGAGAGAATAAAAATATTCACTTAAAAGGTTTTTGGAGATGATAAAATGAGATAATGAATGTTAGGTACTATATTAATGTAAAATACATAATGTAAGCCCTCAAATGGTGGTTAACATGAACTATTAATGAGAATATTTATAGCTTAGAAGAACAGAGCATTTCAAATTCCATGTGGTGCATGTCAAGTATAGTGATGAAAATATGATTTAGAAAAATGCTTATGAAAAGGAGATACTATCTGGATACAATGAATGAAGCTATGGAAAATTCCAAAGGGAAAAGTGTGGGATTTATGAATTTCAAGTAAGGAGGTTATTAAGGAAGCTGTGAACATTTTATAATAATTTAAAACCTTAAGAAAAAGGTGATAGAATTGGAGAAATGATGCTTAAAAAATGAATATGCATGGGATGGGAACAAAACCCAAGTTGATGGGAAATAGAAATGGAGAAAGAGCTTGGTTGTTGAATGCCCAAATGCTCTTAGTCTTTCTGGGAACTAGTCAAATCTACAATCATCCATCCTTGTCACTGAGGTCTTATATACAAAAGCAATAAGCTCCATAAATACGTAGCTGAAGGCTTTTCCCATTGTAATATTCCAGTCATGAAAGAAGAGGCATGTAAGTAGAGGCAAGAAATCAGAAATCGGCAAGATGCTTACATATGCTTCATATCTACTACTGTATTTAAAAAGTCTCTCCTAATTCATCTCCAGTGTTCTCCCAAAAGATTTTCCCATTTGCTTTCTGTTCAGAAAACTCTACACCTGCAGCTCCTGTTTCTTAAACATGTTTATTTCTTAAACTCTTGTATTTTGGGTTTTATCTGTTGAAGTTTATCTTGGTAAACAGATTTAATGCAATTTTCTCATTCTTCATGATTTCTCTGCAGCATGTGTGAGACATTGATGATTATTCCTTTTTATTTTTCTTAAAAAATATATTTTATTGATTTCTTACAGAGAGGAATAGATAGTTAGAAACATCTTTCAGCTGCCTCCTGCACACCCTCTACTGGGGATGTGCTCGCAACCAAGGTACATGCCCTTGACCGGAATCAGTCCATGGGCTGATGCTCTATCCACTGAGCCAAACCGGTTTATTCCTTTTTCTTGAGATTCCGTTCAGGATTCCCCTACTTCTCCAATGAGTCTTTTTAAATATTACTCTTTTCTTGTCTCCTGGTCCTCCAAATAGGTCTGTCTCCTCTTTGTTTTTGCTCTGTCTTTACATTTGCCACCATGGCCCACCTGATTCTCTCCCATGCCTTTAGCCTTCCTTCCTGTTCTCCCACATCTATTTATCTGGGTCTGAGTTTCCTACAGGGTGTTGTTCCTACATTCCCAATAATATGTTTGGGTATCTGCACCTGGATGTCCTGCCAGCAACTCAAGCTTAACATTTCTGAAACTAAAATCAATTTTCAGGTTTCGGTTGGGCCTTCCTATAATGGCACCATTATTTTCTAAATTGGACAGATAAGAAACTTTTGCCATGTTCGATAGTTCCATCTCCCTTGCCTCCCAGATATGTCAGTTGCTGTGTTTTGTGACTTTTTAGAGTTTGGCTCTGAAGCAGTCTGTGAATAGTGTGAGTGACCACTGCGTGGCATTCCTGTTTATTAAATCAAACTTAGCAAACATTCATTAGAAAGTCCATTAGAACTCTACACAGTTCTTGATAGGTCGGTGATGCAAGGGGTGAGTATTGGAAATAAAGTGAGGCCGGGCTGTTAGAGTGGGGCGTGGCGGAAGAGAGAGAGGACTGGACCATGCCTCTCCCTGAAAACCACAGGGCGTGTGGCATGGCTCTCAGAGTCGTTGCCTCTGTATGGCTTTGTTAGAATTCTTGGATAGAAACATCTCTAAACATCTCTGAATGTCTTAGCAGACTACATTCTAGTGTTATTCAGATATGAATGGGACAAGAGAAAAAACATTTACTTATACATTGCAGATAAAATTTCTTTAATTTGATTTTCCCCTTGCTATAAATAATTTAAAAATATAATAAGAGGAAGTGATTTGAAGAGCAAACTGGGCCTTGTGAGTGTCCCAGAACGATATGTCGTGTATTGTTGTGTTTTGTCACCTCCCTGCCATATGTAACTAAAGGCTACATATTGTCTGTTGCTCTCCTAAGCCATGCTTCCTGGCATCTCAAGGTTAAGTTCTGGTCATTTGTTTTTTTGAACTCCTTCCTCTTTCCCAGTGGATTTATGACAATCTAGTAAGGCCCATTAATACAGCATCTTTTTTTTTTCTTTAAAGTAAAGCAAATGGATTTTTGCATTTTGCCTTACTGACAAGTTTGCAAATTGCCAATCTTTGCTCTTTTCTCTCCTTCCCCAATTTTTCATGGTGATAATTAAGGACTGTAAATTTCACTTTATCATTGTATTAGGAAAGTAGCATAAATCATAGTAATAGCACCGTTTATTTTAGTAATGCCAGCCTGCCTGCAAATCACTTGTAAATTGGTTCCATGGATGTACCTCTATCAAATAAAAGAAACCACCTGCATGCATTTCCTGAGCTTATTCCAGAAGCTTAGTAACAGTGAAGAAGAAAAACCACTGCTGACCTTTTCATCTTTATTTATCTGTAAGTTCTAAATGGCTCATGCATATATTTTCTGGCCACATCTAACTGAGCTTTTTACATAGTGCTTTCTTTTCAAATCCAGGTAGGGATTTGTGCCCCAAATAATATACCTGCCACATGGTCCTACTCTGATCCACGTAGAGTAATAACAATGTTTGATTGGATATAAAAATTATATACCACTTAAGAATTTATGAGAAACTAGAGGCCCAATGCATGAATTTATGCACAGGTGGTGTCTGGCCAGCCCACCCGAATCAGGGCTGATCAGACTAGGCTGGCCAGAGGAGGGGATGCAGGTGGAGCTGGCAGGTGCGGGGAGAAGGAGCCCTGGGCGATTGGCGGGCCAGCCCAGCCCCCTGGTTGAACTCCAGTGGGACTCCCAGTCGAGGGGACAATTTGCATATTACCCTTTTATTATATAGGATAATGCTCTTGTGCTGAAAAAAAAGATTTTTTTCAAGTGAGCATAATAGTTTTCAATATTGGAAAGTTAGCAACAGTCACTTTTGTTTGTCTCCCTGTAATGTGTCATTCTGAATCTGGAGGGAAGGAGAGAATCTTCCTGTGTATCCCTGCTGGTGCTCCCAAGAGTATAGCTAAGACAACTCCAGTTCATGTGCTGTTCCAGTGCACTGTGTATGTGACATGTTGAGTTCTGCAGGTGGTGTCTCCTTTTGTACTTCCTTATTTGTAACACTTAGGTCCAGCCTACCTCTTACTTATTTGGCCCTACTCTTAGAGGAGAAAGGGGAATTTAAATTTAGTAATGACTTACTTTTAGCCTTACTCTGAGTGAACCATTCTTTTTTTTCCAAATAAAGACCACATTGTTTTATTTCATTGAATTCTTACTCCTTTCCATTAGATGCTATACTCTATTCTAAAAGCATTTGATACTTATTCCTCACAACACTTACCATAGGTGCAATGATATGATTAAGTGTGAGATGATTTTTTTATTTATAGTTTCCCCTTTAGACTATAATTTTTTAAATTTATTTATTGATTAAGGTAGTACATATATGTCCTTATCCCTCTATTAACCTCCCCCCGCCCATAGATCAATGACACTTGATCTATCATGAAAGTAAATTTGATAGTATATGTTTTTACAGCTCTATTAACATTACCATTTGACTTTCTACTTGGTAAAAGAAGGAAAATGAAAATTGAGAACTGTGAATATATTGTTTGTTAAGTGGATGCCAACACTCATGCCCTCACCCCCTTGGTGTTCATGTCCATTGGTTAGGCTTATATTCATGAATACAAGTCCTTTGGTTGATCTCTCCTCCTTCCCCACACCCTCCCCTACCTTCCCTCTGAGTTCTTACAGTCTGGTTGATGCTTCTCTGCCCCTGGATCTGTCCCTATTCATCAGTATGAACCATTCTTAAGGGGAAAAAAATGCAGGCTATTTATTTTAATTTTACATTTGAAATTGAAAAAATAAGGCAAAATCAAGTTCTAGGGATTCAGAAAATAAAAATATAATAAACATAATATATAACTTTATATTTGTGTATATACTTTTTTCCTAGTTCTGTTTCTGGAATATAAACTTGCTTTTTGAGAAACTATTATCTGTATGTGGATTAAATATTTAAGTGGGTATTATTTATTGTAGAGTTTTCAAGGTTAGTATAAGAAGTCAGAAATGCATATAGGAGGCATAACTTTTATAAACAGCCTGCTTTTACATCTAATTAAGAAGATAATGAAAATTCTCTTTAACTTTTAATAATTATATATGGTTTTTGTCTCTGTATCAAAGACTTCACCCTTGGGAAGTCATTTTTAAACAAATCCACTCACTATTCTTTCTCTTTCTTTCCCTGGATGAACTTGGAAGTAATTGGCAGTAACTTACTTGAAGAATTTCTTTTATTATAAAAAGAAGAGACAAGAGCAACAGATTGTCTTGAACCTTCCTATTCTCTAAAGAAATTAGGCTAAATAATTTATTTCTATGTAGCAAAATTTGAATGCCCCAGAGTGAGTTTGATACTTTTTGAAATATTTTTGAATAATTGTTTCAGTTACCATTTTATAATTTAGGCCTAAGTATATATTCAATAATTCTCTCAGGGAGAGAGAGCTTTGAAAAGCAATTGATTAAAGTGTCAGGTGTTAGGCAGAGGTTTTACAGAATGACAATTTGAATTATTTTGCAGACTTCCATGTGTGGAAAAAGCTCGTTTTGAAAATGTCTGAAAGGGCACCCACAGTTTAAATAAATATATAGATTCACAAATGAGCAAATGTATTTGTAAACATTGTAAACATATCTAGGTTAAAGCATGGTTTTATTGTCTAGTGTTGCAGTAATTCATTTTACTAAATTTTTGTGGGAAAGCATAAATTAAAATTAATTTAGCTATAAGAAAAAAATTTAGCCTATTTGCAGTGGTTTACTATTCATGAGACTTTAAAATAGCTCTGTGTTATTCTTAAATAAAAATAAAAACAATAAAATTAAATGTTGAAAGCCATCACATTTTATTTAAAAATAAACCTATGATTAACTGATATGCAAGTTTTCCAAGTTGGTAGAATAAATAATCTTTCTACTATCTTCACCTGTACTTTCTTCTAAAACAATTCATTTCCAGACTGTCAACAGCCTGAAAAATTAAAGATCCTTCTTTCTTTAAGGCCTCAGAAAGAAGGGCCCAGGATGAAAAATGCCATAAGTACAATGGTAAGTGCATTCTACCAAAAATAAATAAAAATTGCAAAGCTTGACAGTGAAGAATAGAGAGAGGAATTCAAGTGACTAAAGGATTATCCTTGTTTGTGAGGAATCTATCCCAGTAAGAAATTGATCTAGAAACGTCTGCCTGCAAAAGTAGCTGGGCAGATTTTGGGCCACAGGAAAATTGCAGCTGAGGCCAGTCATCCTCTGTTAACAGGGCAGTGATCTGGGAGGAGGTCTCCAGGGTATAGAAATGGACACCTGTCTTGGCCTGTTTCAGTATAGTTATTAGGCTGTGAATTTATTTATACAGATAGCAGTTGTCCTAAATCAATGACACTTGATCTATCATGAAAGTAAATTTGATAGTATATGTTTTTACAGCTCTATTAACATTACCATTTGACTTTCTACTTTGTAAAAGGAGGAAAATGAAAATTGAGAACTGTGAATATATTGTTTGTTAAGAGGATGCCAACACAATTAAAATCCCATCAACAGCAGTGAAGGTAGCAAGAACAAAGTGATAGATTTAATGCTGCTATCTATTTAGGTGTCAGATAGAGTTAAGAAGGCTGCTGAATCTTGAACTGGTTTGCTCCATTGTACTGTAGTGTCTAGCAGAGTCCACTCTGAAAAGTAGAGCACAGTTGGTTTTAATTCGTGGAAAAAGTATGTATACTTGAGTATCAAGCAAATTGATACATTAAAAATGGTTTTATTAATGAAGACACAATTAGTTATTTATATATATTTATTATGCAGAAATAAATTCATTGATTCATTCTTTTATTATTTCATTTGTTCATTTATCAAAGTTTCCTTGAGTACCTTTTACAGGCCTGGCTCTATGTTAGGGGCAGAGGATACAGACAGAGTCTAATACAATGTGTTTTCTGCCCTCCTGGAGCTTCTACTGCAATGGAATGTATTCACCTTTTAAAAATGTTTTAATGTAATTAATATTCATTGTATTTCTTACAAATAGGGTTTCTCCAAGTTTTTCGTATATATTTTCTTTATATCTACTTAAATATTTACATAAAAAAGAAAAATTTGATTTCTAAATAAGAGACATTATAATCTTTCCCAAATTGTCAATATGATTGTTTGAAAAAAGGAAATAGGCTATTAAACTGCATTGAAGTCATCATTTTTAATTTTCAACTTTCCTGGCTCAGCTTTATCTATCTGTAATATGGTAAGTTCTACTCTGATTTAATACTCTTGGTACTGTATGTGGGGTTTGACAAATATAAGGGTTCGTAGACCAATTTATTTATCCAGCAAATATTTTATCAGCAATTATCATGTACGGAATTGTTCTTGTGGCTGGGGTTATATGCATGAACATGAATGATAGTCAAAACTCCTATCTTCAAGGAATTAATATTCCCAGGAAAATCCAGATCTATAGATTGTAGATGGAGAGAATCCTAGTGATTCTGTCCCACAAAACAAACAATCTGTCTTGAGGAAATGCAACATTGCAGAATGAAACTCAATAACTCATACATTGACTCTTTTAACCAAAACTTAGTGTGTGCCTACTATGTGCGGAAAGACCTCATTCCAGGCATTGAATTTTTCCTTAACATTCAGATTCAAGAGATCTTGAATGGTTCCTAGGTATTTGTATTTTTTTAAGTACCTTGTATGAATTCAACCACTTTAAAGAATTCCTTTTGAATTTAAATGATTTTACCTGGGTTTATCATAAGAACTATATGACAGGAAATTTACAGTGGAAAACAACAGCACACACACTGTGATGATGCCTTCTAGCTGATTGACAGAAGACTGTTGTGATCTTACTCAGGGAAACTGATGGTCAGGGTGGTATTTCAGGGGGAACACTGAAGAACCTCACTACATTATTGCTGAAATGAAAACTCCACCTACTGTAAAGGAAGCTGTGGAGGTAGAGCCAGAGCCTTCCTCAGAAAAGCAATTTTAGTTCCCCTCAAATGCTTAAATAAGCACTTGTTTGAAATTATAGAATATTCACTGTAAGCCTTGAAGAGATTGGTCTGGAATATTTGTGAAGCCAGATTTTGTTGTTGTTGTTGTTAATCCTCACGCAAGGTTATTTTTTCCCATTGATTTTTAGAGAGAGTGGAAGGGAGAGGGAAAGGGAGAGTGAAAAATATCCATGTGAGAGAGACACATTTGATTGGTTGCCTCCTGGATGTGCCCCAACCGATGCCCATGACTGGAATAGAATGCACGACCCTTCGGTCTACAAGCCTACTCTCTACATCATGGAGCCAAGCCAGCTAGGGTGTGAAGCCAGCTTTTGAAACATGCTTATGTTTTCCAATTAAAAATATGTGCAATCTAGTAGAAGACACTGGAGGAGGTCTTGGGAGGCGGGGGATGGGTAGCAGGCTGATGATGCTGCCGTTGGGAAAACAAGGAGCTCTCCTTTGTGATCATACATAAATGGCACATTGGTTCCCTCTTGCAGTTACTACATGGTGCCTTTTCCTCATCACTCAGAGCAAAAGTCAAAGAATTTAGCAGCAGAATATCCAAATGTTGGAAGGAGTAAGGGACGGGAGGGACAAAGAACACAGTAATAGCTGCTTCAATCTGTCACTAGGGCACTTACACTTTTTCTTAGGATCTTGCTTACTGCCTAATATACTGGAAGGTCACTTGACAGAGTCACTTTGGGAAGCAAGGAGGATGATACTGTGAGAAATTAAGGGTGTTAAATCAACCACAGTTATAGAGTTGCCAGTGAATCGATACTTTAATGATATTCATTTATTCATTCATTACTTGGCCTGTTGCTCATTAGTCATTCAACAAATGTTAAGTGTCCTAGACAGGGAGACATACTGGTGTACAGTCAGACATTATCCTTGACCTCTTTGAACTATATCCTTCTCAAGTAGGAAGAAATAGCGGATGAAAAAAAATAAAAAAATAAAAAAAAAAGCCTACTCAACTGGATTAGTCATTTTTTTTGGGTCAGCATTTTCAGCAAATCAAATATGTTCTTCTCTTAGTAAATGAGTAAAGAAATTCCAGGGACTGACAATTAGGAGTCTCTTCCCTGAATGTAGCTAGAATATAAAGCTCCATGAAGGCAAGGAATTTTTATTGACCACATATGCCCAGTTCTTTGAAAAGGGTCTGCTACATGGCAAGCACTTGATAAATACTTGGTAAGCCTGGCTGGTGTGCATCAGTGGTTGAGCATGGACTTATGAACTGGGAGGACATGGTTTGATTCCTGGTCAGGGTACATGCCCAGCTTGCAGGCTCAATCCCCAGTAGGGGGCGTTCATGAGGCAGCAGGTCAATGTTTCTCTTTCATCATTGATGTTTTTATCTCTCTTTCCCTCTCCCTTCCTCTCTGAAATCAATAAAAATATATTTTAAAATATACTTGTTAAGTGACAATCTAGAGCTTGATAAATTCAGGAATTAATTTAAGTTTGTTGATACAGAAGCAAGTAGAATGAGGAGAAAAATAATGGTGCTCCCTTTGGATCTTATCATTTGTTGGAATTTGCAGAGTTTAGATCTTTATAAAAATACCTTTTTGTGAAAACTGTTTTTGGAGAAATGACATCCCAAACAATTAGTGCTTGGTTCCTATGATTATCTCTCTATATAAAAGGCTAATATGCTAAGTGTCCATCTGAGTAATGATGTCACGTAGCAATGCGTGACTTCCTTTCCCTAGCGACTAGTCTCCTTGGAGTTTCTTCAGCCCAGAAACACCCAAGTGGAAACATTTCACACTGTAACCAAATATCTGTGAAGTGTTTTCCCATGCCTCATCTTACTTGATCCTCACAGAAGTCCTGGAGTAGGTAGATAGGAGACTCTGTGGAATCCTATTTTCTTTTCATTAGCTGGAAAATGGAGTTTTAGAAAGCTTAGACACTTGACTATACTGAAAATAAGTAAGAAATGGTGAACCTTGACAGTGACTTCAGATTTTCTCACTGCACAGAATATATTAAAACACTGCTGGAGTTAAATATTTTACCCTATATTCTCCCTCTGAGATCTATAATAATAATCTGCTTCGTGTTGATATTTACTGCTGTGTTGCTGACAATTACCCAAAAGACAAGTTGGGGTGCTTCACTGGGTTGGAAAAAGTTTAGCTAAATCAGCATGCAAGTCTAATTAAGCAAGTTTATTCTATGTCTATAAAAGGCTAAGTTGACTCAGGCATATGCTATACATATAAAGCTCTCACTGATGCCAGTTACACGTGTGTGTTTTCATCTGTCATTGTTGATCATGAATCTGGTTGGCACATCTATTATAGAGAAAGGGCAAATAATGAAATTAAAATATTTCTTCTAATTAATTTCCTTTCAATTCATGCACGGGGCCACTAGTCTTAAAATAAATTGAAAAGGTCTAGCCATAATGGAAAACTCTGGTGAATGCCAGTTTTGAAAGGATGGCAAGCAACTTACTCACATTTGTCCTGGCAGCAGAATAGTAGGTAGGGTTCAATTATTTGGTGATGGACCCTCCATTTAAAAGCTTTTTAAAAAAAATTCTGAAACAACTTTTGGCAGCTCTGTGGAATTATACCAGAATGAGCTCTAGAGCTGCTCTGGATCAACTTCCTCATAGACCTTCTTCTCTGGATACAGAATAGACTGTTAAGGAAAATGAAGAGGATCAGTGGATTGTGCTTATAAGAGATCATAGATTTTAGTTTATAGGTCTCTTCATAAAAGTTGTCAACTGACCTGTGAATAACATAGTCACAGCAGTCCTGTAATAGTTTTTTAAATTAAGTAGTCTTGATTTCTAAGGGAGTGAAAGAGCAGAGAAGGTAATTTGGCTCTTGATCACCACTATTTCCCAAATGAATACTGTTTAGAATGAGATTGTCAATGATTCTGGCTGACTTCAGTTAATATTAGATCTTTCTTTAGAGCTGACAGGATTTGCTCTGGGAGCAGGGGAAGAAAGTCTATGGGGAGATAATCTGAATAAAAAAGAAATCCAATATTCTCTGTTTGGGACATGATGGTTTCTAAAATGTATCCCTCTTACGCCTTATCCCTGTTAAAATATTACATTGATAAGCATAAGGAGATGAACAGTTTAAAAAGGTAAATGTTGATATTAGCAAAAAATTTTTATTAAAAAATAAAATAGTAAATAAGACCAATATAATAAATAAGACCAGCTTCTGAAATATTGAGAAAGGACAAAATGATTTACTCAAGCAGGTAAGTGCATATTGGGTCCATTAGAGATTATCTTTGTGATGCAGGTCAAGTTCCTTGGGTTAAGGTGGCTGGGTTTGCTGGGAGGGATCATCATAGATATTCACAGCTATAATAAAGTTTGGGAGTAATCACCAAACAAAGTGGTTTCAGTTTCTTTTCCTTGGAGTTCCAAGCATGAAGAACCAATGCCTAGATGAGCAGTATCATTATGCCCTTTAAAAGATAGCCATTTGCACAAATCGAATCTGACATTTTTACATGTTTTGTAGCAGACCACAAATACTTTTAACTTTTAATAAATAATAAAACTGTGAATGGGGTGAACACTCAGTGGGATTACTAACGGATTGTCAACACAGGAACCATAACTGATGAACTTGCCTCACAAAGTAATTATATAATTTTATTTAATTTAAACCTTGGTTCTATTTGCCTAACATAAAATTCACTAATTTAAAATTACGCTGTTTTGATTAATTCTTCCTAACTACCCTGTTTTCCCCAAAATAAGACACTATTTTATATTAATTTTTGCTCCCAAAGATGTGCTAGGTCTTATTTTCAGGGGATGTCTTATTTTTCCATGATGAAGAATACAGTACACATTTATTGTTGAACAAAAAAATGAAATTTATTATCTGTATACGGTATGGTATTGTTGTCATCACAAACCAGCATAACCAGATAAACTGAATCCTATGGTATCAAGAATTTCTTGTTACTACCATTATTTTCATGTACAATAATCTATGGTACATTTACTGATACTGATATTTACTGGTATGAACACAAAGTAAGATTTATTCAATGACAGTCATGTCATCATCTTCTGGAACATCATCATAACAATCCAAACCCTGAATTTCCTGGTGAATTTCTTGTGACTTCATTTCTTTCAGAATCAGTGGACCAAATCTCTCATGTTTAGCAATAGCACTGCCCTTAAATGAGTACTTCTTGTCAAGGTAGCCTGCTTGTAGTGCATTTGCAATGCAACTGTCAGTGATTTTCTCCCATGAGTTCTTCACCCATGTCACAACCTCTTGCAGTTTAGGTTTCACAAAGTTTCCAAGCTGATTTCTCTCCATTATATTTTCAATGTAGTCATTAATTCCCACGCACAAATTATCCTTGAATGGCTTGTTTATTGCAATATCAAGAGTCTGGAGATAGGCCGTCATTCCTGTGGGAATCATTATTTGATCTATTTTTCTTTCGTGATGAAATTTCTCTATGTCTTCAGCGCAGTGAGTGTTGGCTGCATCCCAGACTAGCAGACCTCTTTGGCTCTCCCGCATAACAAGCGGCAGCATTAAATCGACCCACTTCCTTATAACTGCTTGTGTGGCCCAGGCTTTTTCAGTTTCACGAATAAAAATATTATCGGGGAGGTCTTATTTTCTGGGGGATGCTTTATGTTAATTACAGCGAGAGGCAAAACTGGACGTAGGTCTTATTTTCAGGGGATGTATTACTTTTGGGGAAATGGTATGAAAGAAAGAGCCAAGTTTACAATTGAAAGTCAGCATTACCTGGAACCAGTGGACTGGGATTGAATCTCTTCCTTGGGAATATTGCTCACCTGCTACTGAGAAAATGAATTTATATGCAGATCATGGATTGGGGATTAGAAGAATTCATGAAGCTCTTTGTTCAATACCACTAGAAGAGATTGAGGAGAAACAAGGGTTTAATTTGTGAGCATGCAACAATAATTTGAGTGCAAATTTATTTTTGGCTTTTAGTTTCAATGAGTTTTGAGAGGGAGATAAGAGTTTTTAACAAATCTTTAAGTTTTTTTTTTTTTTTTTAAATATCCAAGAAGATCTTCATTTTGTATCTGGCAATAAGTGGTTCTATTCACAAATGAGATTTTAAAAAAAATTAATTCTAAAACACTTTCTGCTTATACTGTATATAAGCTAATAGGAACTGAAAGTCAAAGGACAATTTTAAATTATTTAAGCTTTTAAAATTATAGAATTAAATCTATCATTTAATCTTTCTTGTTTATTTACAGTATTTTCTCAACTCTTCATAACTCTTATAAAAAACTGAGATATGGTTTGCTTATATATTATATTTTGTAAATATTTGAGTTTTTTGGTTTGATAACTGCACATTTCAGATACAGCACATGTTTTTAGAAGATACTTTAAGCATTCATCATTTTTTTTCACAGTGCCTAAAATCTAAAAAAAATTTCATGTTCATATAAAACTATAAGTATACAAGTATATAAATTTTATAAATATAGTTTTTGTATTTTTATATATAGCATGGGTTTGAACTAATTTTTATACTTTAACTAAAGGCCCAATACACAAAAATCATGCAAGAGTAGGCCTTCCTTCCCCTGGCTGCCGGCACTGGCTTCCCTCTGGCACCCGGGACCCGGGCTTCTCTTGCAGTTCTGGCTTTGTCCGGAAGGATGTCTAGTCCAAGTAGCATGTTATACTTTTATTGTTATAGACTAGGGCCCGGTGCACAAAATTTGTGTACTGGGGTGGGTGGTCCCTCAGCCTAACCTGCCCTCTCACATAATGGGAGCCCTCAGGGGATGTCCTACTGATGGCTCATCCCCGGCCTGCCCAAGGCCAAACACCTCTGGCTGAGGCTTTCATCCTTGGGCAAGGAACCTAGGTCAGGGGTCCCCAGCCAGCGATCGTCCTGAGATGTGGCCAATTGTTGGCTGGCTCTCCCCCAGCCCCGGCCTGCCCAAGGCTGGTCCTTGGGCAGGGGACCTCAGCCAGAGGACACTAGCCAGTGATTGTCCTGCGATCCAGCTGATCACTGGCTGGCTCCGCCCCAGCCCCAGCCTGCTTGCCCAAGGCCAGAAAATGCCTCTTGGTGAGACTTTTTCTGGTCTTGGGAACCCAGCGATTGCCCTACCATAGGGCCAATCCACTGGCTGGCTCTACCCCAGCCCCAGCCTGCCTGCCCCCCAAGGCCAGGAAAAGCCTCTCTTAGTGAGGCTTTTTGCAGCCTTGGGAACCCAATGATCGTCCTCTCATGGGCAGCAGCCATATTGGTTAGGTGTTAATTTGTATATCGCTCCTGATTGGCCAGTGGATGTGGCTTGTAGGCGTGGCTTATTGGGTGTAGTGAAAGTACAGTCAATTTGCATATTAATCTTTTATTAGATAGGATAACTATCATTTGGATCAACTTCCACCTAATTTGAAGTCATTCTACATAGCAGTCAGTTTGAATTCATTTCGCTTAAACTGTACTAGGCACTTTACAGCATGACATGATTCCTATTTGTAGTAGTAGTATTAGTAACGTCGCTGCTGGTAGTGAAAGCTCACGTACTTTGATAATCTGTATGTAAAGCTCATATTACAAGAGTGTTGTAAGTACTTAATTAGTATTAGTATAAAATGGGATTGTTGTTGCTTGAAAAACCACAAAATTTTGGAAGCAGAGGCTATTCCCTATTGGCAGCACTGCCCAATAGATTTCCTGTAATGATGGAATGTCCCATCAATACAGCAGTCACTAGCCAAATGTTGCTTTTAAGTACTTCTAAGATAGCTAGTGACACTGAGGAACTGAATTTTTAATTTTATTTTATTTTATTGACTTAAAATAGCCACATATTGCTAATTACTATCCTCTTTGATAGAACAGATCTAGAGGAATAAGATTCATGGTAGAGACTTATTAGAACAAAATAAACTAAAAAACAATAGAAACAGAGTCATAAAGACAGAGAACAGACTGACAGCTCTCAGAGGGCAGGGAGTAGGATAGCTGTGAAATACCCTGTTTCCCTGAAAGTAATACATCCCCCGAAAATAAGACCTAGCGCATATTTGGGAGCAAAAATTAATATAAGACACTGTCTCATTTTTGGGGAAACAGGGTAGATGAAGGCATTAAGCAAATCAAAAACAGAACCTTGTAGACAAATAAGGGTGATTACCAGAGAGAAAGGGAGGTGGAAAAGATAGAAGACGGTATAGGAGGGATAAATGGTGATAGGAGAGACTTGGCTTAGGGCAGTGAACATACAGTACAATATACAGTTGATGTGTTATAGAAGTCTATCCCTGAAACCTATATAATTTTACTAACCAATGTTACTCCAACAAATTCAATAAAAATATTGAAAATATAAGACACTGGAAATGACAAAAGAATTTAAACCAAATAGGAACCATGGTTTCATGCTTTTCCTAGCTCTATTGACCTACATAAAATAAGATAAGCTGTTGGAACTTAACCTATACTATGCTATACAATACATCTGTGTGAATTGAGCCACTGTGTTTAGTAATGAGGGACTCACAGAAACCATCAATAAGTCATGTAAGGTTGCCTTCATTTTTACATGGGGAACCTTAGATTTAGACCATCTTGACATGTCTTCAAATGTGAATTCAACACACTGCTTATATAGTAATTGAATTAAGAGACACATGTATAAAAACATAAACATAATTATGTATACAATAAAGGCCCAGTGCACAAATTTGTGCATGGGCCAGGTCTGGCTGGCTTGTCCCAATTGGGACCAATTGTGTCAGGGTCCACCAGGGGGAGGGACCACAGGCCATAGGCCGGCTGGCCCCACCCCCAATTGGGGTGGGAGGGACTAATCGGACCCATAGTGCACGTCAAAGCTACTGGTCATTCTGTTTGTTTTGGTCATTTTGGTTGTTCTGGTCACTTGAATTTTATATATATAGGTAATCATTAGCATAGAAAGAAAGGTTTCTCACTCATCAGTGAATGTTGTGGTAAGGCCTAAACAGGTATAGAAAAATTACTTATGTAATTATACAAATATCATTTAAAATATTATAATAGATATATTAAATAGACTTTGTAATGTAATAAAGCGCATATATATATTTTTTCTTTTACATTTTTCTTATACTTAATGAATAAACAAAAACATGGCTATGTGTTGAATATCTAAAATTTGATTTTTTTCCAATGTGTTCTGAAGCATTGCTGTATTTTAAGCTTTTGAATCTTTGTATCTGAATGGACATTGGGAGACAACTGGGAGCAGCCAGTCTAAGTGTTGTGGAGGGAGCTTTGCTGTGACCCTTTACTTTCTGTCAACATGGTTTATAATTCATAAAGATACTTAACAAATAGAACTCCATTACTACCACCTTTTGGCCTCAGTTGGATAGCTGGAGTAAAAATCTTTGTCTGCTACCATGGTAAATGTTCCAAGAGCATGCCAAAATTGAATAAGACTTTTTATGTTTTACTACATAATGGTTCTCTTAATAAATGGTAAGAGAAAATAATTTTTAGGCCATTTCTCTCTCATCAACTCATCCTTCCTCGCCAGTTTTCTGTTCTCTGAAATAGAACTTCGGAAAATCAGGAAAGAGCCATGCAATGTTTCTTTAAAAATACCAATGATAGATTACATGATGCTGAGACTCATCTAGAAAAATGAGCTGTTGCAGATTTTTCCCTAGATACATTTCAGTGCTATGTAAATACATGGAGGTGACTATTATAGCTCTTACTCAATGTTACACTGAAATATAGTCTGGTCTAATTCCTATACATGACAATGATATCAGGGATGGCATACAAGTTATCAATACTAAGCCTAAAACACCCTAAACGATATTGGTTTAGGGGACCAGAGTAAGTCCATTAGGCATTATATTATTAAACGAGGGGCCTGGTGCATGAAATTTGTGCACAGGGGGAGTGTACCCTCTGCCCAGCCTGCCCCCTCTCACAGACTAGGGGGTCTCAAGGGATGTCCTATTGCGGGAGGCAACCAGGCTGATCAGGGGAAGGCACCAGCCCCATCACCCCCCTGCGGTAGCCATTGCCAGCCACCGCAGCCACCAAGGTGTTTTCATCAACATGAACTCCAGTCCCTTCACCTTGAAAAAATGACAATTTTCTTTAGGCATTTTCAAGATGTGTCTTTCATAGGATATGACATTTCTTTCTTTCTTCTTCTTTTTATTTTTTTATCCTCACCTGAGGATATGTTTCCATTGATTTTTAGAGAGTGTGGAAAAGAGAGGGAGAGATAGAGAGAAGAATCAACGTGAGAGGGACACTTTGATTGGTTGCTTCCTACATGAGCCCTGACCTGGGCCCTAGCCAGGGAGGAGCCTGTAACCTAGGCATATGTTCTTGATCAGAATTGAACACTGACTGTGTGGTCAGTAGGCTGAGCCTCTATCCACAGAGCCAAACTGGCTAGGGCAGGATATGACGTTTCTTAGCCCCTCCAGCAGTGGACCTTCATTTTTTCTTCCAGGAATGTGGTGGAGAAACCTTGCATCACCTTCTTGGATTCTTATAACCCAAGTTACCAAGAACACTGCAAGTGGTGGCATTCAGGGAGCTTAGCCAATGAGTGGTCAGAAAAGGTGTTTACGCTGGAACTGGTTTGGCTCAGTGGATAGAGCGTCGGCCTGCAGACTGAAGTGTCTCAGGTTTGATTCTGGTCAAGGACAGGTACCTACCTTGGTTGGGGGCACATCCCCTGTGGGGAGTGTGCAGGAGGCAGCTATCAATATTTCTTTTTCATTGATGTTTCTGACTGTCTATCCCTCTCCCCTCTCTCTGTAAAAAACTCAATAAAAATATATATATATTTTTTAAAGAGAAAAGAAAAATTGTAGCCTAGTGCAGCCACTGTGGAGAACAGTATGGAGTTTCCTCAAAAAACTAAAAATGGAGCTCCCATTCAACCCAGTGATCCCACTTCTAGGAATATACCCTAAGAAACTAGAAACACAAATTAGAAAGGATATATGCACCCCTATGTTCATAGCAGCACAATTTACCATAGCTAAGATTTGGAAACAGCCTAAGTGCCCATCAGCAGATGAGTGGATTAAAAAACTATGGTACATTTACACAATGGAATACTATGCTGCAGTAAAAAAGAAGGAGCTCCTAACATTTGTAATAACATGGATGGATTTGGAGAGCATTATACTAAGTGAAATTAGCCAGGCAGAGAAAGATAAATATCACATGATCTCTCTCATTTGAGGAATATAATGAATGACATAGACTGATGAAAAAGAATGGATCCAGAGACTGAGAAAGGTCCATCAGAATGTCAACCCTCACGGTAAGTGGAAGTTGGTGGGAGTAAGGGGGAAAGTCAATATATTTGAACTCTTGAACTAAGGTAAGTAATTTGTGTTTTTACATCCCTGACAAAGTTTATATAAAGTTATAAAAAAATTGGCAGCTAGTTTGAGATTGAATTGACATGGCCTAGAGCTTGTCATCTATGGACACCAGTCCTCAGGCTAGGCCCTCCTTAATCTCTCGTGACACCATAATACCCTTACATGATATTATTCTACAATGTCATTATAATTTTTGATATTTGACAATAGCATATTACACAATTATCCCAAATAAACTTACAAACGAATTCTTTGAATGTTGGGCAGCAATTTAAAAAAAGGATAGGAAAGGAATTAATCCCTTTCAGAAGGAATTAAGGCACTGGGAAGGCATCCGAGCATTCTATATTGGCCCCTCTTGCCCTTTTTGCCAAGAGGGACCCTCTTCTTACTATCCAAATACATACAGCTGTTGCCTGAGCTTTCAGTTCAAGTTGTGGCTGAAGCCTCTGGGCAGATGGCACCATGGATCTGTCTCTCGTCCAATGGTGTGAGCTGGGCCCTCTCTGGAGAAGAAACCTGAGTCCCCCGAGATATGTGATCAGTACCGGGACCCTGCCAGCAGGCGAGGGGACCCCAAGGCAGGTGCTGGATGTGGAGGCCATGGGAGCATAGACTACAAAGGAGACAGAACTGAACCTCATATCACCCTGTTTGGCCCCAGAGGATGGCTGGTTAGCCAGAGACGGGTAAGATTCCTCAGGCAAGGAACAACCTAAGACAGGCACAGTTGAAGAGGGGCCAACAGGAGAGAACCAAAAGGTCAACAGAGGTGGGGCACAGACCCTCACCCACAAACCTTGCAGGGGCTTGAATTCTCACCCCTCCCGAGGGAGGTCTCCTGCCCCCATGGCTGCTTTGCCTCCCACGCACAACTCAGACCAGGACCCAGGTGGCAGACAGAGACTCGGCCAGCAATAGCTGCTCTATATCTAAATTCAGTCTATTACGAGGAATGTTCAGGACCTACTCAAAAATGCAAATATTCCTTTCACTAATATTTACAGGGTAAACTAAGATTTCTGCTTGAGTATTAAAATTGACAGTAAAATAGTAATCAAGTTTTCAGATTAATTTAAATTGGCCAAGTGAAATAAGTGAATACTCAAGAAAATCTAAGTGTACTGGACAAAAAGCTTTTCTTAAAACATTAACTAAAATATCTATTAGTAGTTCATCTCACTGTAAAATTGCCTAACATCCAAAGAACCTAAAGCAGTCATATTTGTGTGCAAAAATTAAAATTTAAAATTACCAAGACTGCGATCTAAAATTTCCAAAAGCCCCCATTAATCAAAAAGGGGGGGGGGGGCAGTGGGTAATATCATGTAAGAAAAACTATCCTGTAAGTAAAATACATCTAGAAAATTCTTACTCCAGTAAAGTAACTTCCATTTGTAAAGCCAACAGCAAGACACCCATGAAAAAATACACATGGTGTCAAAATAAGCCAAAGGAAAATCATTTAGGCAAAAATAAAAAGAATCCCAAGTCTATTTTGCATAGAGGATCCCTTTGTTAACTTTTGGTCGAGAATGTGTTTGTGTGTTTTCAGAGAACAACTCCAAGACCATGGGGGTTCCTGCGACAGTGAGGAACTGACGGGCTGTTCCAGTCATGAGGATGGTCTAGAGATGGTCTAGGATGGACACTGACGACACCTTGCCATGCTAGCAGTCGGCAGCTGTGCATGGCTGCAGGCAGCCCAGGACCAAACCAGAGAGGATGGATCTTGCATTGCCACGATGTGTCCACCATCTGGATACCATTGCTGACATGTACGCATAAAGAACTATTTGACATTGAAACTAGGACTCAGAACAGTTGGACATTGAAACTGACACTCAAACATTTTTTGTTCTTATACATTTATTTCTAGTATCCATAGGCAAGATATTTTTGAAGAAAACAAACAGGGTAGAGTGATTGATATAGAGGCAGGGAGGCATTGAACAGGCTGTCAAGCTACAGGGGGAAGGCTGGAGTGGATGGGAGGCAGATACTGGGGGAGATCAACCAAAGGACTTGTATGCATGCATATGAGCATAACCAATGAATGAAAGACACTCGGGGCGGGGAGGGGTGCAGGTGGGGACATGTGCTGGGGGTAAGGGAGGCTGGAGGGAGGATATTGGGGTGGAAAAAGGAAAACTTATGTACTACTATTAAATATAAGTTATACTGCTGAACCGGTTTGGCTCAGTGGATAGAGCATTGGCCTGCGGACTGAAAGGTCCCAGGTTCGATTCTGGTCAAGGGCAGGTACCTTGGCTGTGGGCACATTCCCAGTTGGAGGTGTGCAAGAGGCAGCTGATAGATGTTTCTCTCCCATCGATGTTTCTGACTTTCTATCCCTCTCCCTTCCTCTCTGTGAAAAATCAATAAAATATATTTAAAAAATATATAAGTTATACTGTAAAAAAAATCAATAAAAATATATTAAAAAAAACAACAAAAATAAAATAAAATAAAATATTTTTTTAAAAAAGGTGTTTCCTCTGTGGCTCATGTGCAGAGGACCACTTGTGTTGTGCTCACTGGGCTAGGGGCATGTCCTCACCATGCAGGTGCCAGGCTGGGGGTTTTGAGGAGACCCTGGGCCACGTGCGCAGCGACCACTGCCAGGGTCTCCTCATGCCCCCAAGGCTGGCAGCCAGCCCTATGTTGTGGGCCCTGGGCTGGGGGTCATGCAGAGACCCCAGGCTGCACATGCAGCGGCCACCGCTGCCAGGGTTATGCCCCCCAGGGCCAGCAGCCCCGCATTGTGGGGCTGGTTGGGGGGGGGGGCATGTGGACCTGGGCTGCCACTTGGTGTTGGTGTATGCACAAGCAGCAATGGGAAGGGAATATCTGCTTGGTGCCTGCACCCATAAGCATGGATTTGGCCAGGGGCATTCTGGGACCCCGGCCGTTCAGGGCCTATGTCTGGGCCTACAGGCTAGGAGAGACCTGGGTCCTGAGGATGTTCCCAGGATCCAGGGTGCTTGGCGACTGCATATGCAAATTAACCTGCCACCTTTGTTGGGTTAATTTGCATACTCACTCTTGATTGCCTGGTGAGTGTAATGGAAGGTATGGTCAATTTACACGTTTCTCTTTTATTATATAGTATTACTGGGCACTTGTTGGATACAGGAATAGGTCATATGTCTATATAGTCTTCTTTTTCCAGCTCTCAATACTTTAACTGACTCTTTGAAGAACCAGTTTATTTATGGTGGTAACAATAGTCAATTTTGAGGCCATCAATTAAAAAAGAGGGTGTTTTTTTTCATAGTGGCCTTGGAATTGGGGTGGCAAGAAAGAGAAGAACAGAAAAAACAATCACTATGCATAACTGTTGGGTAGAGATTCTCATGGAATCAGATCTTGAGAAATTGACCTATCCTCTTGTTTGCTTGCTTCTCTGAAAACAGTTTAGATTATTTGTAGATTAAATCTTTGCTGAGTTAAAACTTGCTATAAATTACACAATGTAGTTTTTATCTTGTGGCAACATCATAATCAGTTCTGGGCATTGCAAATAGGGAATATTCTTAACAAAACAAATAAGCAATGACAATAGCAAGCAAACAATAAAAAAAAACACCTCAAAATAATCTATTAAATAACAACTTCATTTAGAAACTCACATGAAGTACTCAAGTCCTGAAAAAATGAATAGAAAAAAAATTCCATTATTTCTGAGCACTTATTACAACTGCCCAGCATTATAAATCTTAAAATTACCAACACTTCAGATGGAAGTTTGAAGGCATACTATATTTTAAATATATGGTGCAGCGAAATTTAAATGTGAAATCATCCCCTCCAGGCTACCAGCCTTCCTAGTTGGAGTGAAAAAAGTGTATTCTTATGTCCTGATTCATCAAAGTCCAGTTTTTAGGTCTCGGGTGATGATTAAATCTGTCTGGCAAGAGGCAATCAATTTCATACAAAGGTTTTTCCGTAGGGCTGACTTGTCATACACTTCTATAAATGGGAGTTTGGGAACTTTAAATGAAAGAGTGTATAAAGTTTTCTTTGCTGAGTGTGATTAACTGAGGGACCCTGGATTAATTTAGCAGCCAGGTTTGTTCTCTCAGCCATAAGCCATGCTGTCAGAGAAACTTAATTACACTTTAAGTGGGATGCAAATGAGTTGTGACACTACATCATTTCACATGAAAGGTTCATTACTTACATTAACTTGCACAATGCTTTCTCCTAAACCTAGACCTCATTACAGTATTCCTAGGATTATTATTTTTTTAAACATAGCTAAATGCAAGTAGGGTTTTAACTTTTAATAGCCTGTTTTTTTCTTAATATTTAAGACTACAAATGTTCACTTTATTAAATGATTATGAATTGAACTACTGGGAACATGAATATATTAAGGCTGGCAGAAAGAAAAGTGTTCTACCATGTGTCTGCTCAATAGCATATTCTCAGATTATTCTTTAAAGTAACTTTATCTGAATAATTTCTTTAGCATTCCTGCGACTTGAAACAGGTAATTTATAAGCTTTAAACTAGAAAGTCTAAGCCTTTATCCCAGGGCTTAATGGATTTTCTGAACATCAGTTGGTTGAAGAAATACATAAATGTAAACATGCATGTTTTGTATTGATAGAACAGAACATTGAGTAATAGGGATAAAGCAGTCATGACTATTTGGCAAGGTGTTAGAACAAATATAAAACATACAGTTGGTCCCATTTTGAAGTAGGTAAATAGTCCTATAATTCTAAGGGGAGAGAGTTAACTTTAGATTTATTCCTCTAGTATTTCATGTAATAATGAGAGTTTTAGAAAAAAATGGTTGTTTCTTCTTTATATGATCAGTCACCATAATTCTTTTTTTCCTTTTATTCTTTTTTTAATCTTTATTGTTCAGTTTATTAATTACATTGTTCCCCCCTTTTTTGCCCCGCTATAGCTACCCTCCACCCTGTACCCATCCAACCCTCCGCCCTCACCTCCCCCCCCCACACTGTCCTCTCCCATTGTTGCAAGATTTTTGTCCAGTCTCTCGCTGCACTTCCCACCCACCTTTACTCCCCAAGAATTGTCAGTTCATTCCCTCTCTATGTCCATGATTCTGTTATATTCACCAGTTTATCCTGTTCATCAGATTATTAATTCACTGGATTTTTAGATTCATTTGTTGATAGATGTGTATTTGTTGTTCATAATTTATATTTTTACCTTTTTCTTCTTCCTCTTCTTAAAGAATATCTTTCAGCATTTCATATAATATTGGTTTGGTGGTGATGAACTCCTTTAGGTTTTTCTTATCTGTGAAGCACTTTATCTGACCTTCAATTCTGAATGATAGCTTTGCTGGATAGAGTAATCTTGGTTGTAGATTCTTGCTGTTCATCACTTCGAATATTTCTTGCCACTCCCATCTGGCCTGCATCATTTCTGTTGAGAAATCTGCTGACAATCGTATGGGTGCTCCCTTATAGGTAACTAACTGTTTTTCTCTTGCTGCTTTAATATTCTCTCTTTATCTTTTGCTCTTGGCATTTTAATTATGATCTGTCTTGGTGTGGTCCTCTTTAGATTTCTATATTTTGGGGTTCTGTGTACCTCTTGGGCTTTTAAGTCAGTTTCTTTCACCAGGTGGCGGAAGTTTTCAGTCACTATGTCTTCAAGTAGGTTTTCATTATCTTGCTCTCTCTCTTTTTCTGGCACCCCCATAATTCGGATGTTGGCATGCTTGAGGTTGTCCCAGAGGCCCCTTACACTATCTTCAATGATCTGAATTCTTTTTGTTTCTTGCTTTTCCAGCCGAGTGGATTTTGCTTCTTTGTATTTCAAATCTTTGACTTGGTTCTTGTGGCCCTCGACTGCTTTTAGGACTTTGTGTAATATTTTTTATTTCAGTCAGCGTATGCTTGCTTTTTAGTTGGTCCTTTTTCATATCCTTGATGGTCTTGTTCATATCCTCATAGGTCTTGTTCATTTCCTTGTAGGTCTCATTCATTTCCTCATAGTTCTCATTAAGTTCATCGGCCTTTCTAGGAGCCTCTTGAAAAACCTTATTTCTGTGGTTTTGAACTGTATGTCCAGTAGTCTTTTTTCCTCCATTTCTTTCACACCTGATTTCTTTCCATTTCTCAGCATTGTGGCTGCATTCCTGAGCTGGTCGATTAGCTTTGTGTGGTAGATGTCCTCCAAGGGACAGTGGCTCAGCCTCCTCAGTTACCTGAGGTGGACACTCTTACTGCAATCCTTTATGGGTTGTACAGTATTTTTGATTTTAAGCCCAGCTTGTTGTTGTTAGCCCTAGGAGGGTTTGACCTCCAGGACAATTGGCTGTGAAGGGAAACTGTGTTCAGGTTGGATGGGCGGAATCTCTGAGCTGAGCAGACAGCGTCAGCATCAGCTACGCCCTATGCGGTGCGAGGGTCTCTGTGTTGGGAGGTAATGGCTGCAGGCACCTCCAAGAGAAAGCCGCCGCTGGTCTCCACCCATTGCCAGACAACTCTGCCTCTCCCCAAATGAGTCTGCACCCCCAAAGTCTTGCCCAGGTTGTAAAACACAGCAGTCCGGTGGTCTCCCAAACCAGGGAGCAAGTTGTGCGTCTGTGCTGTCGTGCACTTTACACGCAAATTGTTGTTCCAAGCTATGCGCACTCTCCTCAAACTTGGAGACCTCTGCTGCGCCCAGCTTTTAAGGTGTGTACCCCGGACCTCAGAGCTCTGCTGGCACTGGGGAATCTGTGCAGTGGGATGTCTCTGCCCTCCCCATTGGAGAAATCCTGCCGGGATTGCTGTGCCAGCCCTACAGCCCGCACGTGTCCCACGGCTTCGAACCTCTTTGTGGGCATATCCTCAAGCCTGTGCTCCGCCGCTCTTCTGAGTCTCAGTGTCCCATCTTTACTTTATTTGTGGAATTTTCACTCAGCCAGCTTTCCAGTGATTCTGGATGATGTTTGTTTTGTTGTTATGTTGTAGTTTTGGAATTGTTGCGCGGGGCAGCAGAATAGGTGTTTACCTATGCCGTCATCTTGGTTCCTCCTCCAGTCACTATAATTCTTCAAGAGTGTTGGATATAAATAGTAGGGAATTTTCCCTACAATGGTGAACTTTTGTTTTACTTCTATTGGCTCATTTAATACACAGAAAACTCCTATGAGGCAGGAACTCAACCCCCATTTTACAGATGACAAAACTGAGAGAGGAGGTTAAGCAAATTGCCCCAAATTGCCCAACAAGTATGAGTCAGGATACAATCCTAGTTGGTTTATTTTTAAAGTCCATGCATTTAACCACTATGCATACTGCCTAAATCACATAAGGGACTTTTATATTTATTAAGTATTGTAGGAAAAAATTCTGTTACTTGAGGAACATGATGGATTAATGCTATCTTATTGTCTGTTTATTCAAGTAAATTCCTAGAGATTTGAGTCAAAGGTTTTTATCTTATACTAACCACTAGATGCTGTTTCATTTTGTCACAAGTTTATATATTTTTCCCCAAAGAGTAACTTCTGGTATTTATTAAAAACTGATTTTAATATCAAACTGGAACAGATTTGGGACAATGAAATATATTCTGTATGTGGAACAGACAGGTGTCAGAGGGGATGGGGGTTGAGGGCTGGATGAAAGCAGGTGAAGAGATTCGTCAAAGAACATATATGCATCAGCTATAGTCAAACCATGCGATGGTCAGAGGGAAGGAGGCGAGAGGTTGGCAAAGGGGGTACAGAATGAGGACATATGTAATAGTGTCAACAATAAAAATAAAGTTACAAAAAGAAAAAATATTGAATAAATTAAAATCATATATAATGCATTGAGATGCTCTCCTAACATTTAATTCCCTGCAATTTTAGTTCATGAACTAATACTGTTTAAAAGAATTATACAGTTTTTTAAATCCAAATTTACATCCTCATGACCATCCATCTTTTACATTTTAGAAAATCTGCTCCTGGATTAAGGATATAATGAATGCAATGAAATCTATATTACTCATTATGCCACCTATTGATTTCATGTCCTCACAGCTTCAAACCATTCTTCATTGCCTGCTCTGTAATAATGGAGCTGAATTCTGTATCATTTCTAATTTTCAACACGTGTTAAGCAAAGACAATAGAGGGCAGTGGAGAGACATCTTAGGAGGAAGTTTTTCTTTCTGTTTCCCGTTGTTTTCTGTTTGGCTTTTATTTCCTTCTACTGCTTAGCTTCCAGCAATGTGTGGAGAGCCAGGAATTTTGAGTTGCACTGTATCCTAGCTGTGCTCCCAGAGCATAGTTCCTTGGTGAATCTGACTTTCTGACCATGACCAGTTGACCACCTCACTGCCAAAGTGAACACTATGTCCGTTGACTGAAATATACATGAAACTGTATATGAAGTTGTTGAAAAATATTAGCATATTGATAATAGAAGAAACCTTAGGAGTCTATGTGCTGTCACACCTTTTATGTAGCGTGTAACATTTTAAAATCTTCCCTTTCAGGGTTTATATTTTAAATAATAACACATAATTATTTAAAATAACCAATTTGAATTGTAAAGAAGCTTTTTACTGAAATTCAATGGGTATTTATTGACTTTTTACAAATTCTCCAAGGGTTTCATGAAATATAAGAATAAAAATGATAGACTCATATTTTCTAAGCTAAAACAAAATTTAAATCCTGATTAAGAAATAAATCAAGACAGAATATGATAAGGACCACAAGAGTTATGCCGGGACTGGAGGTCATATCTGGGGCAATAAAGCGTGCTTTCATGAAGATGATAGGCACATAAAGAGGCCTTGAAGAATGTATAGGGTTTGGGAGTTGGACCTAAGGAATGAGGAATAAAGACATATGGATATTTAAAGTGAAAGCAAAGCTCTTGCTGGTATGGCAAAGTTGGCTGAATGTTGTCCCATGCACTGAGAGGTCACCAGTTTGATTCCAGTCAGGGTACATGATCAGATTTAGGCTGGATCCAGAGTATGGCTGCGTATGGGAGGCCGTGTATCAGAGACAGCTGATCAATGCTTCTCTTCCTCCCCCTTCCTTCTTCTCTTTCTAAAATCAATAAAACATATTTTAAAAATTATAAAGTAAAAGCAAAGTTCAGAGGCAGAAAAGTGTTCCACATTTGGATGGAAAATGCCCTCCAGTTTGCTTTCCTGTGGTATAGGCTAAGTATGGGAAATAGTGGGAAAACTGGGCAAAACAATTGGCTGACATGGAATTCTAATAGATCCTGATACATGAATCAAGAAAATGTTAGATGAGATGAGTTGAGTAAATGAGTTACTCATAATTTAAATTCCTATAAATTAAAACACATTAATAAATTCCATGAGTTAAAAAATAGAGCTTTGAAAGCAATGAAATTTTTCATCTTTGGCCTCTGAAAGACAGTTTTAAAAAGAGCTAAAACCATTATGAATGTGACATTAATATAAAGATTTTTCACTGAATCTTATATGTCAGATATGATCTCATTTTTAGTAACCCTAAAATTATCTTCTCCATTATTGAATTGAATATTAAACATAATATACAATATTGATTTATATTAAACTAACTTAAAGGGCTTAGTTTTTCTGGATAGTGGTAATTAGAACAACCCAAACTATCTTCAGTTTTAAAAAACCTAGGAATAGTAGATAAAACATAAAAACTATTCATTCTCACAAGAGAATTTGGAAAATCGCAAAGGATATAAATGATAAAAAAATGAAAGCTTTGTGGCTGCTATCTTGGGAGGTGGGAATGGTAAACTTATGAATTGTTTAATCTCTCCATTATCAAGAATTGAAATGTAATGCCCTTTGGGGACAGAATATGATGCTGTGGATCCATATGAGCCAGAGGGTTGAAAATGAAATAGAAAATGAAATGAAAAACTATCAAATAATTGAAACACTAGTGAATAGGTCAAGGGTGAATTGGAAAGATATCTACCCACTGTCAGAGAACACCAACTAAGCAACTTATCTGTCTCAGCCTGAGCTGGGAGTTGGGGTAGCAGAATTTTCCTCTGAGAATTTACAAATAGAGGCCCACCTTCACACTTATTTGGAGCTCAACTTTACATTATCTAGGTGATTTACATATTGAGAAGTTAACCTGAAGCATGATTTCAGCAGGTAATATCTCTGAGAACACTGGGTTGAAGCAACCATAAATAACTAGGAGCCAGGCTTCATAGAACTTGGAGCATTTTATTGTTGGGTAGGATTTTTTAATTTTTTATTTTTTGGAAGGAGGGTAGAGACACACATTAACTTTAGACTTTAAATCAATTGTTTTATTCATATGAAAACAAAAATGAGTCCATTGATTATAACATGAACAAAAATCAATTCCAGATGGGTTAGAGACCCAAACATAAAACGCAAAACTAAACTCCTTTCAGAAGAAAATACAGACAAAAATATTTTGACCTATTATGTTATGAATAGATTTCTTAAATAAGATCCAGAAAGCATAGAAAAGATTGATTAATTTAAATAAATTTTCTGTGGATCAAAAGATACTGTAAACAAAGTAGGGCAGACGCAAGAAGCTTTTATAGAATAAGAATAAATAAAAAGGAAGAGAAAAATAGAAAATATCTGAATGGCTGGGGCCACATAGTCAAATTTGTTTGGGATGAGAAGGAACAAAAACATTAGTCCAGGAGTCCTCCTCTTATCTGTGGTTTTGTTTTGCTTTTTGTGATTTTAGATCCTGAGATCAATCAAGGTCCAAAAATATTAAATAAAAATTCGAAAAATAAACAATTCATAAGTTTTAAATTGTGTGCCATTCTGAGAAGTGTGGTGAAATCTTCAGAGTCCCACACTGTCCTATCTGAGACATGACCCATCCCTTTGTCCAGCATCTCTACGCTGTAGAATGGCCCCAAATGGCAATTTGGTTATGTCAAAGAGAAGCCAGAAAATTCTTCCCTTAAGTAAAAAGTGAGTACCATACAATAAGATATTTTGAGAGAGAGAGAGAGAGAGAGAGAGAGAGAGAGAGAGAGACCACAATCACATAACTTTACCCACAGAATTGTTCTATTTTATTATTACTTAATTGAGGCCCAGTACATGAAATTCATGCATGGAGCAGGGGTGTCCCTCAGTCCAGCCTGCACCCTCTCCAATCTGGGACCCCAGTGGGATCATGCCTAAACAGGCAGTTGGACATCCCTCTCACAATCCAGGACTGCTGGCTCCCAACTGCTCGCTTGCCTGCCTCCATGATTGCCCCTAACCAATTCTGCCTGCCAGCCTGATCCCCCCTAACCACTCCCCAGCCAACCTGATTAATGTCTAACTGCTCCCCTGCCAGCCTGTTTGCCCCCAACTTCCCTCTTTTGCTAGCCTGGTCAATCCTAACTGCTCTCTTCTGTAGGCTTGATTGCCCAACTGTCCTCCCTTGCAGGCCTAGTCCCTCCCAACTGCGCTTCCCTGCTGGCCATCTTGTGGAGGCCATCTTGTGACCACATGGGGCAGCCATCTTGTGTGTTGGAGTGATGGTCAATCTGCATATTGATCTTTTATTATATAGGATAGAGGCCTGGTGCATGAGTGGGGGCCAGCTGGTTTGCCTTGAAGGGTGTTCTGGATCAGGGTGGGGGTTCCCTTGGGGTGGGGGGCGGTCTGGGCAAGGGGACTGTGGTGGTTTGCAGGCCAGCCATGCCTTCCACGACCCAAGTGGAGGCCCTGGTATCTGGGATTTATTTATCTTCTACAATTGAAACTTTGTAGCCTGGAGAGGAGCCAAGCCTTCTGCTCACTCCGTGGTGGTAGCCATTTCTGTTGTGATTTATTTATCATCTATAATTGAAACTTTGTAACTTTAAGTGGAAACCTGGGCTAGCCAGGGTGTGCAGAAAGCTCCGTTTCCTCCATCGCTGGGGAAACCCAAGCCTCCCTCCTGCTCTCTCAGTGGCCACAGCCATCTTGGTTGGGGTTAATTTGCATACTTGCTCCTGATTGGGTAGTGGGCATGGCTTGTGGGCATGGCTTGAGGGTGTAGCAGAGTGATGGTTAATTTGCATATTGCTCATTTATTAGATATTAGTTATTGTTGCTAATTGTTTACTGGACATAATTTATAAATTAAACTTTATCATAGGTGTATCTGCATAGGGAGAATATAGTATATCTGGAGTTTGGTACTGTGGCTTTAGGCATCCATTGGGAGTGTTGGAAGATACCCCCCATGAATATGAGGGGACACCTATATAGACCTCAGAACTGGCTTGGTGTTTGGGGATTGGCTGAGTGACTGTACTATGTTTTTGTCAAGTGGAGCATTTATAGAAATAGGAAAGTTATCTTACATTTCAGTTTGCTGATATGGCATCTCAGGCAGGAGCAACTCCATCTTGGGCCTGGAAAATTATTTCAATAGGTGATTGATGCTAAATATATCTATACTTTTTAATATGGCTGAAATATTTTATGATATAAATTAAAACACTAATGACAGGCTCTTAATTAATATAGTAATTTTAATATCAAATAAATATTTTTTACATTGGCTTCCACACAACAAATTTTCCCAATATCCTTTATGGGTGTGATTTTTAATCTATGTAAATCCAAAGATTAATATTAAAAGTAAACAGATAAAATTATAAAAAGAGGTCTAGATAAAAATTTTGAATATTTTAAACAGATAATATTATAGATTAATATTCTATGAAAATAATGATATTTTGAACGTAAAAGCAAACTTTTTTTTTTTACTTAGAGTTTTGGAATTGATGTCTATTTTCACTTTTTTTGGAAGATGATAACACCCTAGATGCACAACGATTAATTTACTGAAACCACTCAGGAAAATAGAATCCAATTCTTTATTCCCTTATCTAAGATATCAAAACTTTAGACTTCCCTCTTGCTAGCTTATGTTTTAAAATAAAAAAAAGCAACTTGAAACTATACTAATTGTTATTACATTTTTTTCTTTAATTTTTTCTTCATTTTATGCATATGTGGTTCTAAATTTGAGTATGTAACAAAATTACAAAGGGCAATCAATAGTGGAAAATGCACTAGAGTGGCAGTCTTTAGTCTTTTGGAACTTTAATTTTGTACATCTACAGAACACAAATAACAATGGCTCATTAACCATCAAATCTGGGCAATTTGTCAAAAAGATACCAATGTTGCAAAGCACCATTTGACTCAGCATCCTAGTACTATCCACCAACTCCCTACCTGAAAACTAAATAATAATCTGCCTCTCTATCAAGATCTTTCTCTCCATTGGAGATGGACATTAGGAGGAAGGTTTCTTAAATGTTTTGTTCTTATTTCAGAACCTCAGCAAAACCACTTTTCTGATAGATTATCTTAAGGCCGAAAATCTTGCCTCCTTTGAGGGATAGGAAAACATATACCAGGATATCAGGCCTGAAAAATGGCATATAGATAATCACCACAGTTCCATTGTCTTTAATCTGCTGCCTACATCCTTCAATCTCAGGAATCCTATTTTAAGATAATTTTCTCTTTTAGCAAGAATATCTGGCTCCCCACACAACAAGATTTTAAAAAGCAGATTTTGGGGAAAATGTTAGTAGGAACTACCTAAGCCCGTGGTTACTTTCAGACAAGGCTACTAAAAATGTCTGCCTAAGTAGAGGCTGCTTTGTCACCCAGCAAGGCAAACCTCCATTGGTGGAGTAGCATTAACAAAATGAGGATCTCTAGAGCTAAGAATGTTGTTGGTTTTTTCTTTCTAAATGACTGCAGAAATATTTACAGCCCCAAACATGAAGTAAGATGAAAAATCAGTGCAATTGGAGAAAAAACAGTGGCTTAAAACAGTTTGGAAGAAAAGAAAGTATCCCAATAAATCACTTGTCATTGTGGATAATAGAATACTGCATCATCTTCTATCAGCTAGAATAAAGGTTAAAACACTGCAGTTGCTCTCTAAACTCTATGATCTCACTGGCATATTCAGTAGTGCCTTCCATCATTATTGCTTGTTTGGTATTGGAAACACTTTTCTTTCCTGTAATTGTTTATAATTCCTGAAATCCCTTAGGGAATGTCATCTGCTTTAATAAGTAATAAATTCTCTGCTGAATGTGTTCAGAGATAGCAGTAATAGGAAGAGAGAAGGAAATTTCTTTTCCCTGTAACACAAAATACTGACAGAATGCTTCACAAATTTTTTAAAAACATTTTGCATTACAAAGGAAGTTTCTAAAAGAAAGCTTGTCTTGCTCTGAAAAATGATAAGTTTGAAATGGAAGGCGATGACATTGAAAACTTAATTTGAAAGCCTTGAGATATTCCATCTAGACCATGATCAGCAACAACCCATCACTCAATCTAACCATTAGTCCTTATGAAGTTCATCTCCTGACTGATCACCTCTTAATCTCTTTTGCACCACTCCCATCTTCTTTCTGAAAAAAATTTGAAGATATTTAAGTAAAAATTGCGAATGCACATCATTTAAGGGGTTGAAATATTATCCCAGGTTTACTACAAAATCATCAATCTCCAGATATGCTTCCCATCATTCCCTCTACCCAGATGGACCCCTTTCACCCTTAGCAGATTATTTAACCCCTTTCATATTTCTATTATAGTTGGCTAGATATTTAGTGATTGCATGATTATAATCCTGCAAATGCTATTCAAGAAGCCAAGTTAGGGAATAAACTATGTTTTTGTAAATTTTCTTGTATAATTTATGGTTTTCTGGAAAAATAATTGTCTTATTCTTCTTGCTTTTCTATGTATCTTTCACTAATTAAATCTAATTGCCTAAATCTCCACTCTAGGTGTTCAGATGTATTAGGCATTTATCAAATTGTTACTATTTTTGGAGTCATTTTCCCTAGAGCTTGTTCCAATCTGGGCTGTTTTTCCTGGGATTTATTTATTTATTTATTTATTTATCCTCACCCGAGGATATTTTTTTCCATTGATTTTTAGGGAGAGTGTAAGGGAGAGGGAGAAAGAGAAATACCAATGTGAGAGAGACACATCCATTGTTTGCCTCCTGCATGCCTCCTACCAGGGCTGGGATCTTGCAACTGAGATATGTGCCCTTGTTCAGAATTGAACCTGGGACCCTTTGGTCGGCAGGCTGACGCTCTATCCACTGAGCAAACTGGCTAGGGTCATTCTGGCATTCTGGGAATTATTTATCATGATGGTGGGATCCCTCACCTTCTCTCCTTGGTTTGGTCTTTTTTTTCTATCCCACGTCCTCCTCTTTGTTGGTTTACTCTCTCATTTTGCAGACTGCAGCCTTGACTGGCTTTCACAGAAAGCACAGTTTGTGACTTTACATGTCTAAAAATGTTTATATTCTATCATGAAATAGCAGTTAAGCCTTTTTTATTTTATTGAGGCAAAATTATACAGAGTAAGTTGCACAAGTCTTATATGTACAGGGTGATGACGTTTTATACATGTATACACCTGTGTGCACCACACAAACCATTTAATCAAAGGTGAAGTAGACTGAGTGATTTTCTCCTTAACCCTGGCTTCCCAAAATGTCCGCGTCCTAATCTCGGAATCTGTGAATGTCATCCTAAACGGGACTTTGCAGATGTGACTAAGTTAAGCATATTGAGATAGGAAGATTATTTGGGTTATCCGGATAGGCCTAATCATAATGATTCTTATACAGAAAAGTCAGAGTCAGAGAGAAGGCCACATGAAGACAGAAGCAGAGATTAGAGTAATGTACTTTGAGGATAGAGGAAGGGAACCATATGCCAAGGATTAGCAGTGGTTGCAACAAACCAGAAAAGGCGAAGAAATGCATTATGTTCTAGCACCTCCCGAAGGAACCAGCCCTGCCAACACCTTTATGTTAGGCCAGCGAAACCAACGTTAGTATTCTGACCTCTAGCATGGTAAGAGAATATATTTGTGCTATTTTATTTTTGTGGTACTTTGTTACAGAGGCCATAGAAAAATAATACATATGGATTTCTCCTCTTTTTTCTCTTCTCTATAGAACTCTTATTTTATTGTAACTTCTCGAGAAACAATAGCAATTTTAATGTTTATTTAATCTTTTTCTCCTTTTCCCCAACTTTCTAGAATATTTCCTAAATTTCTCTTCAACTTTATCTTTTCAATTTTTAGTTTCTACTAAAAGTTCTAATTTTTCATAAATTCATCCTTTTTGTTCTCTTTCTTGGTTTTTAAAAGGTGTCCTGTTCTCATTCATGGTTGCAGCATTTTATTTTTTTCATCCCTAAGGGTCTAGTAATTTTCATTGGAGTTTTATTCTCCCTGAAAAACCATTCTCCTCCAACTTTTATTTAAATGTCTGTTTCGATTTTTGTATTTCACAGTAGAAACTCTCTTTTGTTGTTTTGTAATATTCGGTTATCTGCTCATACTTAAAAGTTGACAACTATAAATAAAATGGAAGCACTGAACATGTGGGTAGAGCTTTAACACGACTTCCTGAAGTATGTAGTGCTACCCATTCTTACTAAGTAAGCCTTTTGGGATGATGTTACAAAATTGGTTTGCTTCTTGGCCACCCTCAATACTGAGTAAGATTCTGGTGTGTGTGTGTGTGTGTGTGTGTGTGTGTGTGTGTGTGTGTGAGTGTTTGTGCACCTTTCCAGCTTGCAAAATTGTTTCTCATTTGTCCAACTGTTTTTCACCTTCTAAAGTAGTGTGCTTTTTTCTTCTCTTCTTGTTGTACTCCTATTCTGCTTGTCCTCTTTATGTGTTATACTTTTAAATAAAGATATGATTTTTTGTGTGTCTTTTCTTTTATCGGTGTCACTAACCCTCTAAAATTTGAAACTGGAGCTCATTCTTAACTCTCTCTGTGCCTTTACCTCCTACATCTAATTAGTTATCAAGTACTGCTAAATTTACTTGCTTAATACTTTCACTATACTTCATTCATCCCTCATACATTATTAGTCCTCCTGCTTTATTTCAGGTTGTTAAGATCTACTATAGACTATCACAGTAACCTAACTTGACACCGTCTTCTGGTCTCTAATAAGCTTCAACATACTGATATAAATCAATCATTCAACCAACATTTATGGATGACCTAAATCTGTGCCAGGTATAGTATTCCCTAGAGATAATGGGAAAAGACATGGGTTTTCTTTTTGTTAGTGGAGAAATTACTTTGCTGTAAAATTTTCACATTAATGGGAATTACAAAACAGAGTGCTAAGTCTTAGGATAGGAGAACTACAGGGCACTAGTGAGCGATATAGGAAAGCAATCTATACAAGCAATCTTGTACTTGAGGAGAGTTGGAAAGACTTACTAGGAAAAGATTATGTATATCAAGACTACAAAGTTAGGGAATATGTTTCATACAGAAGAAAGCTCCTGCCAAAGGCTCTGAGGTGGTGGGCACATTTGATGGACTAACAGAAATTTAATGACTGAAGTGAAGAGTGAGAAGAAAATGTGGTGAGTAAAGCTGGAGAAGTAATGAAGAGCTATATCCCTCAGTGGCTTCTAAACCAATTTTAGGAAGGACATTGGGAATTTCTCCTAAGAAAAGAAGGAAACAAACTGGAAACTTTATGATTTGCACTGCATTTTAGAAAAATAGAGGGAGATAGGAGAGGTAATCGGGGAATAAGGATACATATGTAATATTGTAATCAATAAAGAAATTTAAAAAATATATATTTTAAAAAGAGCATGATCAATAGACACAATTGGGGGTGGGTAAGGGCATGTTCTGGGGTTTGGAGAGCTGCTGGGGAGAGATCAATGGCGGTGGGGAGATGAGACTTATGTAATATATTAAACAATAAAGAATTTAAATACCCCTCCCCCCAAATAGTATTTTCCTATGGGGAATGGATTGAAAACAATCAAGTCTGCAGAAGGAGACCAGTTGTAATAATCTAAGTGGCAGATGGTGATAGCTTGAAATAGAGTTAGGGAAGTGGAAAGTAAGAAGAGTAGCCTCGCAGGATATGAAGAGGTAGGTTTGAGAGGATAAAAAGAGGAGGAGGAATTAAGGAACATAGCAATGGTAGGTTTGAAGGAATGGTTCAATGATGAATTAAATTATGATAATGAATTTGAAATGCTTATGGGACATCCAAGTGATATTACAGAAATCTCTTAACTTATTTTCTCCCTAGTGTGTTCAACAAAAAACCAAAGCACTTTGTATATACACAGAGTCCATTCAGTTCTCACCCTAGTACTTCTTTCTGGCTTCATCTCTTAAAAACAACTCTTAGACTTCTTCACCTATTGATTCACACTCTCTCATGCCTCCTTGTCTCTAAATATGCTGTTGTACTGAGATCCACATCACATCAATACATTCGTGAAATTTAGCTTCATGGTGATTCGAAACACCACCCTCAGGTATTTGTGAGAATGGTAGCCTTGACTGATGATCATGGGGACTAAAGGGAGAGATCACATCACATTACATAGCACACACGTTTCTACCATCTCATTGGTCATTTCCCCTTCTTTCACCTACTAGATCTGTGCTGTCCAGTATATTAACCACTGGACATCTGTCAGTGCCAGCTCCCCTCTTGGACACTTGAAATGGAGCTAGCTTGAGATCAGATGTGTTGTAAGTGTAAAATGCACACACCAAATTTTGAAGACTTAAAAAAAAAGAACATAAAATATCTTGATAATAAATTTTAAAATGTTTATATGTTGAAATGACAATGTTTTAGATATATTGAGTTAAATAAATTATTAAATTAATTTCATTTAAATCTTATGATTTTCTTTAAAACGTATTTTTATTGATTTCAGAGAGGAAGGGAGAGGAAGAGAAAGATAGAAACATCAATGATGAGAGAGAATCAATGATTGGCTGCCTCCTGCATACCTCCTACTGGTGATGTAGCCCACAACCTAGGCATGTGCCCCAACGGAATAAAACTTGGGACCCTTCAGGCTGCAGGCTAATGCTCTATCCACTCAGCCAAATCAGTGAGGGTTAAAATTTTTGCTTTTTAAAAATATGACTACCAAATACTTAAAAATTATATATGTGGTTCACATTATATTTTTACTCTACCTCAATCCTAAAACCTCAATCCTACACTGTCAATTCTTTTTCCTTTATTTTGCAAAAACAATTTAACTCTTGAAGTTCAGTTTAAAATTATCTACCCGATTTCATCTTGGACTTTAATTTTATAAGCTCTCCTCAGGAAGAAGTTATTATTGAGATAAAAAACCAAAAAATTAAAAATCCAAAACATTCATATTCCTACTTTAGTACTCACTCCATTTTGTATGGTTATTTTAAAAAATGTCTATGTGAACAAAAAGCTTGCCTTACTCCTCTTTTTATTTTTGATACTTAACGTGGCGAGCACATAGTAGGTACTAAGAAGTGTTTGCTAAATGGCAGGATTGGGTTCTTTATTATCTGAAAAGGAAATATTAGCTGAATTTGAGAGTTAACATTCATGGCCATCGGTTTGGTGTAGTTAAAAATGGCAGTAAACATGTCCTGATAGTCTTATATCCCTCTATTTTCCCTTGACCCTAAGAATTGATCCAGGAGCGATCACTTTAAGCTGTTCATTTTGTCTTTGTCACAATGTCTGTGGTAATATCATTCTTCTCTAAACATGTTAGTAGAAGCAGAGAAAGAATTTAAATCAATGCAGCTAACAAATAAATAACAAGCTGGAGAAGTGGAACCTGTCACTCAAGAACATAGGGGTGAAGGGCATATTGACAGTTTCTGGTTACTAAGTAGATTGAATATTGATAGCAGAAGTTACTATGAAATGAACACTTACATGAGATCATGTTTACATAAAACTGTTATGTAATATTATAGCAAGTAAGTATTACAGATACCACTCCAGCATTGTCCTTGAGCCCATTAGTCCAAGGCTTATGTTGAACTGCAATTATTGGCTGCAGATACAATTCCTTTAATGCATACTTTAAAGTTTGAAATGTACTTGCTGACTTCACACAACACTAGACCCCTAATGACAGAAACTTTGCCTGTACTTCAGAAAAAAATTTCCAGAGAGACTAAGCATAACGTGATAAGGTAAAAAATGATAATACAAATTGAGCCAGATTTCCCCAATGGTTTAGGTACACCTTGACTTTAAATGTAAAGCTTTTGGAAATTGCATTTCCCATGTGAGGCCACACATTCAATAATCTCAGGAGGTGCTTTATAACTTCTGTGCCTAAGAAATTCTAGGTTCTAAGGGAATACATATGGATAAGAAGAGTGAGGTTGATATTAGTTTACATTTTTGGCAATTAATATGTGAATGTCATCCTGAAACCCTCTGATATTTCAGATAGAGTGTGTGTATCTTACTGCCAGAGTCAAGGGTACATGCTTAGCATGCAGTAGTCATGCTGCAGGTGAATGGATGACATGACATGCCTGGGAATCATTGTAGGCCATGGCACAGGAGCTGCTGGGGTAGCAGGCAGGCTTCACAATTTGCCTGCGTGTCTACATTTTCTCTTCCTAAAACTTGGTCTCTAAAAGGAACAGCAATCTTAAACCATGGCATCCTTTTACTACCTCCCATCCCTGCATAGTTTAAGCATGCTAAAGAAAAATATTAATAAAAAAGTTAAAAATGAACAGTTTATATTGCCTCTGTTTCCATAAGTACCTTAGCAACAAAGTCTTTGGGTTTCATCAAAAACAGTAAATTTGCCAGAAACAAAAGTAAAGACATGTGTACTATATTATATCTCCTCCCTCTCCTTCCAGTGGTCCCAAAGCATCAAAAAGCCACCCAAGGAATGGAACTTCTCAGCAGTTTAGAGACTTCTTTGTATAAGATGAGATTCATGGAGAATTTATTCCATTGTTACCTTTTAGTATAATATTAAACTAAAGTTCAGAAAGTGAAGTTTGCCATAATAAAATTTTCTAAAACTAAAACAATCAGCAACCCTTTCACTCACTTTTTAGGAAGTCTCCTCATAAGGGATAAGTTGTACCACAGCACAATGGCTCCTTGACTGATTTAGAGGATGAAAAATCACTACCCTTATTTATCATTCATCCCTAGAGATCCCAAATCTAAACAGGTTTCAACTAAATACTCAGAGGAAAGACTATTGATAACATTTATATATATATATATATATTCATTTAATCTACTGGTAGTCCACCTTTTGTTTTCTTCTTTTCATGTGACTAAGTAGAACTAAGCAACTAATTTATTGCCTGTCAACTGACAGTTTTTCATATTTCTCTGCTCATTTGGCCATATATATATCTATATATTTGAGGTCCAGTGCATGAATTTGTGCATGGGTGGGATCTGGCCAACCTGGCCAGAGTGGGGGGACATGGGTGGTTGGCCAGCCTGCCTGCTGGTTGAACTCCTGGTTGAGGGAACAATTTGCATATTTAGCCTTTTATTATAAAGGATATACACTGAGTGGCCAGATTATTATGTGTTCAGAGATCATAATAATCTGGCCACTCAGTGTGTATGTTGCCTTTTAAATAGTAATATGGCAATAAATATCCAAATTTCAAATTGCAGGTTAGCTCAAAAAATTTTTATATTGCATGAGGAGAAAGAGAGGGAGGGAGAGATTGGAGGGGAGAGAGGGAAGAAAAATAGTGAATAGGCAGTTTAAATGATAATTTGACTTTGAATAGCAAAGGCTGCCAAAAGAACAAAAACAAACAAACAAAAACCCCTAAAAAATGGAAATTGAGCAGCACAACAAACATGGGTATCATTTATCATACAGTGTGAAAGCAGAATAGGAGGGAATAGTAATTTCACTCTAATGCTTCTCTAACTCAAAGCCATTTTCTATTAAGGAAAGTTTTTAGGTATTCACAATATTCATTCTTCCTAAAATTAATGAACTTTCTTAAACTTTTTAATTTTCTTTGTTCTAGTTGATCACTTTTGTGGTTATGATCAGTAAAAGCCCAGAGTAGACATTTCTTCCAAAGTGCTTATCTGCATTCAGATTAGAGTAAGAAACAGAACAACTGGTAGACTAAGCATGACAATAGGAGCCAGAAGCATTACTGGTTTTCCAGAGCAATTCACATAATCCTCTCTACTCCTTGAACAGTATTTACCTCTAGTGCCATACCCTCAATTAAACTGAATGGGGACAGTTTAGGATTATTTCTCCTTTATAGATCTTAACTGAACCTTTTTGATTTAAATAATGTGATTCAGTCTTTTTTACAATCCTCATGTTTTGCATAGTGCTGCAGTGCAATGTTGCACACTGATTAATATTCGTAAAAGTCTCAAGATTTAGGATTAGAAATAGAAAATCAGATGAGCAAAGTATAACTTCTCAAGGTGGTGATAAGGATAAGTAGAATTACAGCTTAAATCCCGGTAGGTAAGAAGTGGAGATCAGAGGACCAACTCTCCATGAAGTTCAAAGCAACTGTACCAGAAGCAACCAGCTAAACATCAATTAAGGTGTCAGCCTGAAAAGGATCACGTTTCGGAAACACAGGCATTTAAATGGCTGGAGCCATGCTGATGGACTTTGTGGAGAGGATGGAAATGGGTATGAAGTAACTAGTTTTGGCTAAGATTGATGTAATTATGTTAAAGTAAAACTTGCATTAACTGAAATGTCTTAAGTCAAGTGAAAGACACCAACAATTTCATTAAAAAAAAAAAAACCCAGTATCTTTATTTTTCCTCCTTTTCCTATCTCCCCCCACATCCCTTTCCCTCTGATAATTGTCTGTGTCTATGAGTGATTTTTGTTTTGCTTAATCCCTTCACCTTTTCACCGAGTTCCCAATCCCGCTCCCCTGTGACAGTGGTCAGTCTGTTCTGTCTCTCTGAGGTCTATTTTATTTGTTAGTTTATTTTGTTCATTAGATTGCACATGTAAGTGAAATCATATGGTACTTGTCTTTCTCTGATTGGCTTATTTCACTTAGCATAATACTCTCCAGCTGAGGCTGTGAGGGAAGCCCGGGAAGCCAGTGCCAGAAGCTGGGGGAAGGAAGGCCTACTCTTGCATGAATTTCATGCATTGGGCCTCTTGTTCAAATATAAGTCTTTAAAGAGAAAGGCAATCTTTGTATCAGTTGTTTTATGATCATTAAATCCAAGGAACTAAAAGAAGTATCAGGAGGTAAGGAATCTAGATGAGTGTCCAGTGTCAGTGTGCTGAGGTCACTAACATGTGAGACAAAGCAGACACTGATCTGCCACATAATCCTGGTAGGAGGGAGAGAGAACAGCCAGAGTTAGAGGTATATGTAGGTGGTTTGAGGATATTCTGGGCTGATCTATATCTAGTGTCACTGCTATACAAAATAGTAACCCTTCTCTCCTGAATCTGGTATGCACTGTTCCTTCATCTTGTTTTATTATTTCCTGACTAGAGGCCCGGAGCACAAAATTCATGCACTTGGTGGGGAGAAAAAAATCCAGGGGGTCCCTTGGCCTGCCCTCTCGCAGTACTGGAGTGGGGGATATCCTTAGCACTGCCATGGAGGTGGGAGAGGCTTCCGCGTTGCTCACCAGCTGTGAGCCCAGCTTCTGGCTGAGCGGCGCTCCCCCTGTGGCAGCACACTGATCATCAGGGGCAGCTCCTGTGTTGAGCATCTGTTCCCTGGTGGCCAGTGCATGTCATAATGACAGGATATTCTGCCTTTGAGCCACAACCAGCTCTCCGACATCCCCTGAGGGGTCCCAGATTGTGAGAGGGTGAGGCCAGGCTGAGGGACTCTACCAGTGCATGATTTGGGCCAGGGAGAGATGTGGGAGGTTGGCCAGGCCAGGAGGGACCACAGGAGGGCTCCAGGGTGTGTTCAGCCCATCTCACTCAGTCCCTATCAGCCGGACCACAGCAGCAAGCTAACCTTGTGGTAGGAGAGTCTGCCCCCTTGTGGTCAGTGCATGTCATAGCGAGCAGTTGAGCAGTCTTAGCATATCATTAGCATATTATGCTTTGATTGGTTGAATGGCCAACTAGAGGACAAGACATTTAGTATATTAAGCTCTTACTATATAGGATAGCACTAATCTCCATTTAGCACCATCTACAATTACTTGCTTGTTGGTTTACTGGCTTTCTCTGAATGCCAGGATATGAGTTCAAGTTCAATGAGGACAAGGACTTTGTCTTATCACTGTTGCATTTCCTGCACATGTTGGTTAAATGTTAAATAAGTAAATTAGTTATGTTTGCCTTATTGGGATGTATATTTTGAAAAATAGATATCATTGTCTTAATAGCTATTTTTCATAAACAGATATGAGAACTTAGAGTTGGAGGTTAGGCACTGCCTAATGATAGTATCTAAATATGAAAATTTAAGGTAATTCTGTAGAGAATATTAAAATGAAATTGCAAATAGGATGGGACATGGGATGCCTCACACTTTAAACCACTTTAGTCACAGAGAATAGCGAATCCTATTTCTAAGCAAATGGCTCCAATTATAACCTATATTGCACAGGTTTTTACCTTTAGTCAGAGCCCATGGGTTATGGAGAATAAGGAAGTACAGTGAAGAGTTAAGTTTATGTATTTGCTGTGACTCTATTTTTAGCATAAAGAATCACAATGATGGCTTAGGTACCTCATTCAACTTGCTTTGTGCACATAAAATGAATGTTTCAGAAATCTGTTTGAAAAGAAAGAAGTACAATCATTTGCAATTTTCTTTATCATAATGAACCAGGACAAAGGTTATAATAAGAGTGTCAAATGGAACACAGATAGAAAATTTTAAACAGAGTTATTCTCAAGAAAGCACATTATATGTAAGTTTTGCCAAATTTAATAAAAGCAGTTCTTCTTGATAAACCATTTTGAGGTATAGCTCAGATGATTATACCATATAATTAAACTTGCTAATAAAATGTATAACTTTAAAGCAATATATATATATATATATATATATATATATATATATTTGCATGAGATGAAAAAATAAAATACATAGTGATATCTTTGGGAATCTCCCCAGTAACAGATTGTAAATAGGTAAAAGGCAAGCTATAGCCTTAGGCAAATTGTTTATTCTATTTCATAGACAGGCGAGTGAAACACTGAAGTATCAAACTACCAGTCATTACTGATGTCATAAGTACAACTCAACTACCTTGACTTTCCAAGCAACTTGTGAACATTTCAAAAGATTAACCCTTTTGTATATCTGATTTCCTTCATACCAGTTACTTGAGGCTCTATAAAATGGATTAGTTACCAAGACACAAGGAAATAGGATGGCTTCAGAGAGAGTAATACATTTCTGAGCAGAAGATTCTTAAGGTTATACCAGACAAATTGGTATTAGCTCACAGAATGGGATAAAAGTGGGAGGCAAAGCAAAAGGGTAGGAGTTGAAAAAATACACTGACAATTTGGAGATAAGTGGTGCAAAGGAAGACTGAGGGAACTGAGTCCAGGACGTTGGTTACCAATAGCATTTATGTTAAAGATGGCTGGTCTCAGGGTGCATGGGTGGGTATTGAATTAAATATGGGTACACATTCTAGACTTCGGATTTTGAGCCAGATGTTGTGATTGGAAGAGACCTTTTTTAGGTCTTAAAAGGGTGTGGTAAGTATAGCACATTCAAGGATTATAAATAATTGTGACCAGACATGGATTGTAGAACAAATTCTTCCAGAGGTGAAGTATATTTACCCATCCTTTGAATCTGGGTGGTCCTGTGTCTCTGGGAAGTACCCTATAGCAACTCAGGAAAAGTGGTCATATTTACCCTTCTGCTATACCCTAATTTGTAATAAATCTTTTTAAAAGCTTCAGCTTTGTTTTAGTTGAACCATGGAAATTAAGAGTGGGGTTTGTGCTCCCTTTTCAAAATAGGCATAATATATGACTCAATATTATTATGCATACCAAATGAAATAATTTGAATACGCTGAATCTCCAAAGAAGCATGAAAACATATATATATAGTAAATCCTTATTTTAGGTTGTAGTCCTTACAAATTCCTCATTCTGACCACATCTTTTTTTTTTTTTGAAACTGCATTTTATGCAGTAGAGGTTTATACTTATATTAAAAAATAAAACCCATGAATTAGAACTCAGAATCATATAGTTTATAATAAAGCTGGTCATAGTACAACTTTAACTCAGAAAGCTGAGGGGAGAGAACAGTAAAATTATGGTAGCTACTGTGCTCCACAATCAAAGTTTTTTTGGGGAAAAAGGAGAGAATTCTTAAATAGAGTAATGCAGCCAGAGAAAACTGTTTGACTAAGGTTTTGTCTCTAAAAATCTGTCATTAACAACAGAGGAACTAAAGATAGCCCTTTTTCTGAAAAAGAATGGGCAAACACTCAGATTAATCGAGTAGCACAAAATTAATACATGTGCTGGGCACTCTTCAAAGACCCATAGAAAGTCTGAGTCCTGTCAGATTTTGGAATAGTAATGATGTGTTTTGGGGATAAGTCATTATGTTGTGATGTACCCCCATTTTACATAGGATGCCTCAAAAAAGTAGAATTATGGAGTTATTTTATTAAAAAAGCCAGTGGCATACGAGTGGCTAATGCTCTCCAAACCTTGCAGCCCCGAAGCTCAACATAACATGGCAGTTGTGTAAATTGTTTTTTGCAGTCCCACTCTGCCCTTTCATTCCCCTCTTGTCTTGGAACTTATGGCTCAATCATGAGACGGACTGCATTTCTACCTCGCCTTCCGTTATTACTCCTGAATGGTCAACATTCTTCCCCTAGGGCTGCACATAGGCCTCCTTGCTGCATGAATACAGAGGCAGGCCATGTCTATTGCCAGAAAAAAAAGGTTGCAAGGGGTGTGGGGACTCCTGGCAGTGTGGGTGACAGCAAACAGAGTCAACAGAGTTACTGACATCAGGTGGGTCGAATGTATCAAAACTTGAGCTTGAGCCGGTTGTGGCTCCATTGTGTAATGAGGTCCTCCCAGACTGCAGAGGAATCAGCTGGGCAGACGTGAGTGTGGTGGACCCAGATTGCGACGCCGTCTACCTTGAGAGCAGTGGGTGTAGTCAGCACTATGACATAGGGGCCCTTCCAATGCAGCTCAAGGGTCTCCTGGTGGTGCCTCTTGACAAGAACCCATCTCAGGGTCTGCATTGATGAGGCATTGGGGTCGGGCCAGCCTCATCATGGAGGTGTGGCCAAATGTCCTTGTGCACCCTTTGGAGCCCTCTTAAGAGACAAATTCAGTAAGAAGCTGGACCTTGAGGTTGGGGATGATAGGGGGTGACCTGCCAAACATGATCTAAAACCCAGGGTATAGGAAGAGTTCCTCACTCAGTAAAGGGCATATGGAAGGAAAGCCACCCAGTCCCTGCCAGTCTCCATGGTTAATTTAGTAAGGGTCTCTTTTAGAGTTCTATTCATTCTTCCTACCTTCCCTGAACTTTGGGTCCTATAAGCACAACGTAATTTCCAATCTGCCCCTATAGCCTTGACTACTGCCTGTGTTACCTGTGAAATAAAAGCTGGTCCATTGTCTGATCCTATCATAGCAGGAAATCCATACCTGGGTAGGATGTCTTCTACCAGTTTCTTGGCCACCGTCTGAGCTGTATGCCTCTACCCATCCAGAAAAGGTGTCCTTCTCCTGCTGTACATTTCCTACCTTAGCCAAATTAAATTAATCTGAAAACTTGACTGCTATTTTACTGTCAAATTTAATACTCTAACAACAATTTTATTTAGCCTGTCTTGAGTAGGCCCTGAGCATTCTTGGTGCTAGCTGCTGTTAGCCAAGTTTCTGTTTGTTGCCTCAGTTCTGATCTGGGCTGGTCCAAGCCTTTGTCTGTTACCTGGGTCCTGATCTGGGCTGGGCATGGGAAGTGAAGCAGCCATGGGGCAGGAAACATCCCTCAGAAGGGGCAAGTGTTCAAGCCCCTGCAATGCTGGGGGGCGGGGGGTGAGGTTCTATGCCCCACCTCTGTTGGCCCCCATGTTCTCTCCTGATGGCCCCTCTGTGACTGTGCCTGTCTTAGGTTGTTCCTCCCATGAGGAATCTTACCTGTCTCTGGCTAACCAGCCATCCTCCAGGGCCAAGCAGGGTGATGTGAGGTTTATTTCTGTCTCCTTGGCAGCTTATGCTCCCGTGGCCTCCATGCCCAGTACCTGCCTTGGGATCCCCTCGCCTACTGGTGGAGCCCCGGCACTTGATAACATATCTTGGGGAACCCAGGTTTTTTTCAAGAGACAGATCCATGGTACCAGCAACCACAAGGCTTCAACCTCAGCATGAACAGAAAACTCAGGCAATACCTATGGGCTATTGGATTGTGCCAATATAGAATGCTCAAGTGCCTACCCACAGGGCCTTCCACACAGTGGAAAGGATTAAATCTTTTCATGTAACTTTAATTTCTCCTTCATAATCTGAATCAATGACTCCAGGCAGAACAGTTAATCCTTTTAGAGTGTCTCCACTCCTCCCTAAGATTAATCCTAAAGTTCCCAGTGGCACAGGTCCCAATTCCTGTAGGAGTAGCTTGCCGAGCAATACCAGAAGTCCAAGTGACTGCTAAGTTCCAGGCCTATGCTTCCTGGAGTTGCTCAGGTGAGGGAATCCACTGTGGGCCTTGTAGGAAAAATTTCCCTTATTGAAGACAGGGCTGGGGGGCACCCCTCTGGCCATTTCCCTGCTGTTGACCATGCCCTCTACCTTGATCTAGCGGCTGCCCATTTTTATGAAATTTCTATCTATACACACTGACTCAGTGGTTCCCTTTCTGACATCTAGGACATCGAGGGGTTGAATCTGGAGATTGAGCATTTATGCCTCTCCCTAGAGCGCTACCTTGTGTCCTTCTCAGTTGTCCACATTCCTTTTGGAAATGTCCTTTTTTTCCACACTTATAATACCTCTTATTCCCCACTGTTACTGCAGCGGCAAGTAAACTTGCTTGAAAAGTGCCTGATCTCACATTCTGACAAGCTCGAATCATCTCTGTAATGGCACTATCTTTTCTCAGAGGCATCAGGCATTTCCTACAATCAGCATTGGCATTTTCATTTAGCTGAAAACCTTAATTTTAATTTAATTTGAAAATATTTCTTTTAAGAGAGAACAGACTTTTGAAAACATTTCTAAGAATAAATACAAGGCATAATCAATTAATAGTTCAATTCTGTCCCCTCGCAGGTTTTTCTCACGAGGAAGCAAACCCAGATTATTTTGGTTAACAAGCCCAGGCTGCCACTTGATTTTTAAAAAGGCCATAAATTTTCCTTTGCCTGGGGGAATTGAGTGGCCAGCCTGAAGATATTCAAATGCAAATTATCACATTCTTTCTTTAAAATGGCTAAATGGCAGAAGCCATCTACCTGTAAGCTGGAGTGGCGGGGGAGAGCAACTACCCTTCTTCCATTCCAAATTAATCAGCTTCCTAGCAGCCATCCGAAGACCCCCCCATTAGAGTCTGGTGGTAGAACCTGAGCTTCTTCTTACCTCTGCTGTGTTGAAATCCCATTCAGGCCTAGTTAGAGGAAAAGAGGTGTAGGATTCCCATCTGTGCCTGGAAATAGCTTCCAGGAAGGATCCTCTCCCTCTCCTCAGTGGTGAATAGGACCTGCAAAAGCTGCTGAAAAGAACAGACTCTAGTAAATCAATGAGCTCCGCTGGCTTTTCAGAGCGACAACAGAGGCAGACTGCTCTCTCTGAGCAGGGCGGGCTTCTCACGGGAATTCCTCCACCTTCCGCTCTCGGAGCAATGTCTGCTTCCCCGGATGGGGGGTGGCTGGGTGATCTTCTTCTCCTCCTGCAAAGCAAGAATAGGTCTACCAGCCCTTCTGGACCTCCACACTGAGGTCATTGGGTCTTTCCCTAATCTCTTTGAAATGATCAATCATAATACTTAAAGGAGTAGTCGAGTCTGTCACATAATGTCCGTCCAGTAAGTCCACAGAATAAAACAGAAAAACACAAACAGACAAACAAGGGCCCACAAAACAAAACAAAACAAAACAAAAAACTATCTTCCGATCCATGGAAGCAAAACCAAATGCTAGCCAAGATTTGTGAGGGTAATACACATCCCTCCAGAGTGAGAGGAATACACGTCCCTCCAGACAGAGGATCGGAACGTCTTCTGAGTCCTCCAGCCCATGGTCCTCCAGTGCGTCCACCTAGACCACTTCGGACACAACCAGACCAGAGACGAGCTCGCACAGGACAGACACACAAACACACAGACACCTCTCAGATTTGTGAGGGGATTCCACGTCCCTCCAGGGTGAGGGGATTCCATGTCCCTCCAGACAGGAGGATCAGAACATCTTCTGAGTCCTCCACACAGGACAGAACACAAATAAACACCTACTGCAGTCAGTCAGGCTCTCCAGGTTGGGGTCCCTTGTGGGTCTTGGGGATCCCAGACAAGCCCCCAAATGTTATGCTCAGATTTCATGATCCCCAAAGACCACCAGGGAGCTGAGTATGATGCAAAAGCAAAAGAGCCTTTATTCAAGCCCAGGCTTGGCTCTCTGCCTCCACCAATGCAGCGCCAGGAAGAAAAAGAGGGCGTTTTTCAAAAGCACAATAATTTTATAGGGTTAGGGGTCAGGAGGTGGGGCATATTCCTATTGGTTGGGTGAGGGCTGGGGCTAGTGATACAAATAATCCCTGATGCACGTGACCTGTCCTTTGCTCTTGATTGGAGCTCAGGCACACAGTCTTTCATGATTGGCTAATTCAAAGGGAAGGGTTGGTCTTTGTAATTTCAAGATGGCAGCCCCCAGGTAAGTTTACACATCATGCAGCCAACATGGTGGCTGCCAAGGCACGCAGTCTAAATTGGCAGCTGTCTAAATTGTTCTTTGTAGTCCAGCTCTGTCCTTTCACACATTATCTGGGACCGCCTGGGCAATTTAGAATGATTGTGCTGCCTAGATTTTGGGATTACTGAGTCAACAGAAATGCACTATCAGTAGCTGCTTGAAGCAATTTAGGATAATTGTTTTCTCCTAATCCCAGGACCACTGAGTCAACTGAAAACTCAGTTATCTGTAGCTACTGAGATAATTTGGAACAATTGACCCGCCCTGGTTCCCAGAAGAATGTCCTTCAGTATCTAGTGAGGTCACAATCAATGGGATACTCAAATCATAGTATTCAATCATACATAAGTTCAGAAAATCAAAATAACTTTCTATTGTTTTAGCAAACAAATAAGTACAGAACGCAAACAGCAGTTTCTATCTGAGATGATTGGAGAACTTAATTTATGTCTTAATCAAGTAAATATGTCTTAATCCCTTGTTTTAGACAGTTGTGACCACTATAAAAAACAAACAAACAAACAAGACTAGGTAGCCACTTGTTGGAAGCTGCCCATTGCCTTCACTAGCAGAAAGAGGGGGTCAAGGAGTCCGGAAGGCTGGCCAATCTTGAGGCTCTGGCAAGGGTCAGAGCCACATACCCATTGTCTGGTGGAGACAAAGGTAGCTGAAGCAACTTCCAACTTTTAGTCTCATGTAAATTCTTACTGATAAGATAGTTTGCCTGTTACTGGAAATTGCCTTCCTAAGGGCTACAGGTGGATCCAAAACCTGAATAAAAGGTATAATAAGGCTGGAACAAAGCGGAGTCCTCTCTTGGGCTTCCGCCTGGCCTCTAATTCCCAAATTATTTTCTTGTCTTGTCTCTTTCATTTGTGTGTGGCCTCCTCCAGAATTCAAACCCTGAACCCCATTTGGAATGTAGGGGGTAGGGGGACACTCACAGCCACTGCCTCTTCTCATGTCTTGTGCTTAATGGGATGGAGGCTAATAATCAAACTGGAACAAGACTGGCCATTTCCTTCATTTATTCAACATTTCTGGAATCCTATCTAGTTGAAAAGCTATAGGAAAAATTGTTCTTTGGATAGCTGACAGCTAAGAATCCAATTATATCTTAGACTAATTTATAGTAAAGGGAACTGATATCCATATCTTTGGTCCAGTCTAAAGACAAAGTATAGAACAAAATAGTATGGACCTTGAGAATTGCTCATTGTCCTAGTCTGTTTGGGTGATGCAAATCATTATGTTTATAAAGTAAATTTGACTTTGATGTTTATGGCAAACCTAGTTTGTATAGTTTTCAAATTTATGAGCCATCAGTCTTCTGAAAAAAAATACTGAAGTCTTGTGGTAAAGTTGTCTTTCTTTTGGGTATTCTCTAATTTGCATGCACAGTAGAGTCATTGACTCCTATTTGTATATTCCTGTTGTAGATTGTCTGTTTTGGAATGACATCTCTTACCTAATTCTACCTGGCTTATTTTCTGGGTCCTAGGAAATAAAAGGATCTTTAATTGGCTGTCTCATTCTCCCTGGTGATTTTTTCTTATGATGGTTTATTTTTAACCTTTATTCTTTTCAAGTAAATTGAGTCAATTGTTGGATATTTTTCATATTTTTAATTAATTAATTAATTAAGATAGAGGCGAAAGTGTCAAAATTTAATTAACATTCAGTTTTTAAAGCCTTGTAAAACTATTAACATTAACTTTGGACTACCCTTACATTGATTTTCACATTGGCAGTGGTTTAATTTCCATAGAGAAGTCTGCTGTGTGCTAACTTTTCTCCAAAGGTATAGCAATATGCTTAAAAAATGATGACAGACATCCCAAGAATTAGAAAATGTTATTTTATAAGATTTATGAACCATCAGCAATGAATTTTGAAAATATGTTTTTATTGATTTCAGAGAGAGAAGGGAGAGGAAGAGAGAAATATAAACATCAATGATGAGAGATAATCATAGGTCGGCTGCTTCCTGCACGCCCCCTGCTTGGGATAAAGCCCAAAATCCAGGCATGAGCCCTGACAGAAATCAAAGCATGAACTCCTGGTTCATGGGTTGACACTCAACCACTGAGCCACACCAACTGGGCTAAATAACCTTTAGTGACATATTTATTATATTCAGTTCAGTTCAACAAACAATTAAAGATCATCTATGGTGTTGTACTATTTGCTAAGAATAAAAGTTACAGATAAATAAGACACTGTTCCTGCTGTAAAAGATACTACATGCAGTCCAGCAGGGTGAAAAATGGTAGACATTCCAATCTTGAGCATGGGCTATCTGGACTTCACATATTAAGAATTCATCAAATCTATACAAAAGATCTCTCCTTTTCTATTGGCCATTTAGGATATATCTTTTATCAGAGTGTCTAAGGATTAGTGTATGGACTTTTGTTTATCTTAAATTTTGATATGCATTGTTCATATATCAGATGTTATCAATAGAATAAGGAATTATGCAATTACTTATAATATTGCATATTCTTGATCAAGCAGAAAAAATCAGAGTCAGAGCATGTTATCAGTTGCGTCCTTGGTGTTCAGTACACTGACACTGTGAACAGAGCTGCACCTTGTTGTACATGACACTGAACCTCAGTGCACTTGCGGTGTGTTTGTTGCTGGGAAGTATCCTGAGGGCCATACAAATTGTTTTCTTTTTCTTTACATGCAGCAAAGGGGGTCTGTTTGGGTAGTAACTACCCTAGTGGCAAAAGTTTAAAGCCTTAGAATTCCCCTGACTCTTGATTTAGGATGTTTTCTAGGAAAAATATGAATCCCTGCCTTCAGATTTTATGACCCCCTTTTATAGTCACTCGCAAATGGAATTTCAGTGTGTGCTGTCTTTTTTTAAAGAACTCATTCGCTAAAAAAGGATTTGAATTTATAGTAATTTAACATGTTCAGAGCAAAGCAGTTTGTCATTAATTCTTTGATTGTTATAGCAATAAAGATATTCATGACAAACTATTTTTTTCTATTATCTTTAACTGTGGAAATTAGATGTGCTACTTTAATGGGATTTATTCTGAATTTGGCATTTTGCTAATGAAACTCTCCTTTTAAAGTGTGACTTTTATTTTCAAATAAATAACCAATAGATAATTGTATTTGTGATCTAATAGTCATCGATAGCTACAAGCATTGTGAATTTCCAAAGGTTTTCCTGTTAAAGATGCTTTCACATACAGACAATCACTTTGAAAAAATCCTAGAACATTTTTCTAGGGCAATAACAACCGATCAGGTTGGGCTGTACTCCTCATCACAGCTTCCTGGAGATGGCAGCAAAGTACACAGAAGCAAGAGGACCAATTATAGCACATAAACAAGGAGAGATTAATGGCATTGTGCACTTCTGGGGATGCCTGGAGAAATGTATTGGTCTTTTCTGCTTTCAAATGACAGGGCAGGTAAATAGAGAGCTGATGTATATATTAATTTGATTTTCAGTTATGTTGGATAGCTTTCTGTACAAATTCCTAGTTTTTATTCTGTATCCGTGGTCAAGTTCAAGGGTCTCCTGTCTCCCTTCTCGTTTGTTGCCTTTGTTTCTTTTATGGTAAAAGTATTGAGAGATCTCTAGAACAATCATTTTATGAAGCCTTTATTTTATGTACCGATCTACAGCATTTGGTTTCCTTCATTTTCATGTAGCTATTTCTAATCATGTGGCACACCGCATTTCAATTCCTCTGGGTTGTCAGATTTTCAGAATCTATAATGGGATGATTAACTGGCAAGGCGATGCACAGGCTAATAACAGATTGCAAAGGACATCATATTAGACATTGTAAAAGCCCTCTTTATTCCAAAGTATACATCCAATAATGCCCAAGCAGACATGAGTAATGAACATTGGACTCAAAATAACAGGCACCCTATCATTTTGGAATTTGTGCAGAAATGTTATTAAAATGAAAAAGAGAGAACTTTCTATGGAATTGCAACTGTTGGTTTCAATGCTAAACTTGTTTGTCAAAATGCTGTTTCTGGGATCAGTGAAAGCTTATATAAGATCAAAATATTTCACAAGTTGGTTGAGTACTATTAAGAAATTTTGCTTTGCAGCAAGCTCAATGAAAATTTTTTAGATTTAAAGATCCACTGTTTTTCAGATAAAAACAAATAGTTATCTTTTGTGAGGAATTTTGAAGTAAATTTTACTTTTAAGAAAAGAGAAAAAAGAACACCCTTCATGATGATTAAAGATTTCTAGTATCAGTTTAAAAAGTTAACTTTTCTGAACAAACTTAAAAAAAAACAGGAGAATGTTTAGTTTCTCAGACAATATATAAAGAACATGAATTGATTAAATTGTTTTTGGTCAAATTGTTTTGTTATTATAATACATTTTGTTGCAATGAAAAATTGGCTCTTTGACTGGAAATATATCAGAAGCATTATTCTGTAGTCATACACCATAGAAAGTTCTGAAGCACTCATTTATAATTAAACAATTGATGAGCTAAATACAGGTCATTTCCATCTATTCACTTGGGGAGACTACTTGGAACAGATAAAAGAGCCCTAAAAAGAAAGGCCTGGAGGCTTGGCATCAAATTTGGGTGCTCTTTTTCTGTGCAGTCTTTTAACTCAGAGGAATTGTTTTTGTGTTAGGTGAGGGCTTGTCCACATGGCACCTGAATATTTTTTAATTTTATGTTTTTTTATTATGATGTCATTAAGCGAACAAAGATTTGAATAGACATAAATGATGAATTATTTTTTTAAAAACCACAAGTATCTCCTTTTGCCATTCTTCCTCTGTGGAAAAAATGTAGTAATTGGTTTTGATTTTTTTTAAAAAGTAAATTAAAAGAAATAGAGGCAAAGGATCTCTCTGCCTCCAGTTTTAAATTAAAAAGAGTACTTGCAAAATAGTGGGCCTTCAACGATGCTAACTTTTTTTTTTACATGCAATAAACATTAATATTTCAAATTCGTGAAGCGTTCCATATTTTTTGAAACTGAGACTCAAACATTTTTTGTTCTTATACATTTATTTCTAGTATGCAGATGCAAGATATTTTTGAAGAGGCAGGGAGGCATTGAACAGGCTGTCGGGCTACAGGGGGAGGGCTGGGGAGGCTGGGGGGTGGGTGCTGCGGAGATCAACTGAAGGACTTGTTTGCGTGCATATGAGCATAGCCAATGAATGAAAGACACTGGGGGGGGGGAGGTGGGGACATGTGCTGGGGGGTAGGGGAGGCTGGGGGGAGGATAATGGGGAGAAAAAAGGAAAACATATGTACTACTATTAAATCTAAGTTATACTGCAAAAAAAATAATAATACATTTTAAAAAAAGAAAAAGAAAAACAGTCTCTATGTGGTCTCCACTTTCAATCCTCGTTGTCAGGGTTCTCTCTGTGAGTTTTCTCTTGATTATTCAGAAAGTTTTTCTGTATTTTGGTTGTAATGCCAGTTTGTTTCTGGGAGCATGTCTGAGCAATATTCACTTATTCTACCACTATTTTTAATCTGTCAAGGATGTGACCTTTAACAGATAGACAGGTATCTATATCTCCAGCAAAATGAGATTATTTGAGAACAAAGAATTGCAGTTTAGGACAGTGACCTATTGGTGAACCACCTGTTAGTCCAGAGAAACAAAGAGGAGGGACACTTTTTTTTCTATTTTTTTTATGAACATAGGAGGGGCTGTTGTAAAAAGAGGACACATTGGAGGAAACTGAAAGTTCAAAGTATAGCAACTTTTCATTGGCTGACTTATGGCAGTCTCTCATTGGCTTAGCTGTTACTGGGCGGGGAAGAATCTTTTCTTTCTCCCATTGAGTATTAAAGTAGTATCACTGCCTGTTGGAATGCAGGTACATCACTTCCTGTTGGGGTCAGAAGTGTGTGTGGAGTGACAGGGGCTTGAGAGTTCTATCTTCTAGCCTCCTGACTACATTTTAAATAAGCTTTTGATTATTGATTGATGTTCAGTGTCCGTTTTCCAATCCCTAGAACCTGTTTGTTACCTTACTTGGCAAAATGGACTTTGCAGATGTGATTAAGAGGGAGATTATCCGGATTATCTGGATGAGCCCAATGTAATCTCCAGGTCCATGGAGCATGAGGCAGGATGGTTGGAGGAGATGCAGAGGTGGGGGAGGTAAGGCCATGAGCCAGTGATGGGCCGCTTTTAGAAGCTGGAAAGGCAAGGTAGTAAAGTCTCTCCCAGAACTGCAGGAGGAATGTAAAGTAATGAATTTGAATTGTTTTAAGCCACCAACAATGTTTTAACTTGTTAGCAGCAGTAGGAAACTCAATTAGGTCCTGAAAGCAGAACCTTAGAATTGTTGAGTGATCCAATCAAGATAATTTTCCAGGTTTTAGTTGTGTTTTCCTTGTATAAGGTTTTCATAGACTTAATATAGTAAATACTATAGCTCTTCTGATTGGTAGTACCAAGTAGCATGATTCCAATAACATCTGAATTTACAAAGTACCTTTCATTCCTAGAATAAATGGAATATATTAGATACATATTTTGAGTGACTGTAAAGTCTTTATTCAATGGGTATCTATTTAACTTCTGTCCAGGTGGCTGGTAAATGAATAAATAAGCAGTATAGCCTGCCAATTGGATTTCCATGCATTTAAAATACATGAAGTAAAAAGACAGACAGTAGGTTTCTTTCAAGTCTTAACAATTTTCAGAACGTTTAAAGTACCAATCTTTTGGGCCTCCTTATTGTGATAAAAGAGGGTAGCAGAGCCAGGAACAATGGAGCTGTTTGAATCCGCTTTTGAATCAGGGACTGGAATAAGAATGGACAACAGTATGAAATCTCTGTACTATTTTTACAAGTCATTCTCATTAAAATCTGAAGACTGTAAAGCTATTGGGTTCCTTCTAGGATAATGTCCCCCCTACTGTTATATTTCTTCCAATGAAACCCATCTGTGAGCTTTTCGCAGGATGTTCATGACATGCATTCCAATTGCCTGTTGTGTTTCTGAAACCCCTTCTTCCTGCAAACAAGTGGTGACCCCTTTGCTCTATGATCATTCAAGGGACAGACACTGTACATCATCCCAGGCAGGCAGCCAAATGTGGCCACATCCTGTTCAATGCAAAAATACACATTTTCATTAAACCAAGATAATTAGAAAAAGTAGCATAGAGGAATATGAGTAATTCCATCAGTAATTACAGCAATTATACCCTTAATTACCATGCCACCTCCAGTGTCACATAATATATATGCACTAGCATTTTAGAGAGAAAACACTCATAAGTTTTATAATAAAGATACACCTGGTTACATCATATACTTCTAGTGGTTAGCAGATAATTGAGGTAGCATCGTTTCATTCCTGCAGCGATCAAAGCAGAATGCACTGTATTGTTCTCATTATTGTCATCATCGAGTGCTTTTCTCAAGACATGAATTTCTATGTAGTCCAGAAACACAGAGAAATAAAAAAATATACTAGAAACCATCATTTTTTAGCCCCTCCTCCCCCAACTGGTGAAAGCAGTTTCTCTAATTTTCTAATACTTGCCATTAGATGTATTTCTTTTCAATTCTATTCTTAGAGCATATGCTAATAGCCTGTTAATATTGAAAATATTTACCTATGGATTTGACTTTCCAGTCTACCAGAAACAAATCCAAAGTAAAACAGCAATCCTTACATTCCCCAATGTTTTTTGCAGCAAGAAAGCTGAGCAAGGCTGTCTTCTGCCTACTGAGCTGATCCCTCTTCCTCAGCTGCAGCCTAGTGTAAATGGTGAGGAAGAGACTTAAAAGCTCATCTGTCATCTTGCTCAGCTACTAGGAGTGATCTGGGGCTTGATCCCTTGCTGCCAAGCTTCCTGATAAATGCCAGCCCTCAGAGATGTGATAACAATTCACCTCTGGGAAGCAGGGGCAGAGCTGAGCTTCATGGGGAACATCACCTGTTTTGTATCCCACGAAGGGAGATTTTTGTAGCATTTGCTTTTTTGATTCAAAATTGTGTGTTTGGAACAATTCCATAATCTCACAATGAAAGGCACTCTTGTGTTCATCTTTGTACCCTGCATCTACCTCTCCTCACCCCCCTGAGTGGTCTCCAGTTGCCTCCATGGTAGCATGGCCAGAGTGGGAGTCCTGGAAGCTGCAAGTCCAAACTGTCCAGTTGCCCTACAGGGAGCAAGTGCTTTATGGTTTCCTCCACCTGGAGTTTCACTTCCTGCAGCACAGATCCCAGTAAAACAAGTGAAGTTACACAAAATCACGTATATGTAGTTGCTTTACATTAAAGCCTAAGGCCATGTCAGTTTGAGTTACAGTGACTCCATGGTACCTCAGAAGTCCTCCCAGGCAGAGAGAATTCGATCACAGTGAACAACTGAGACCAGCCTCTTGTGGGAGCATCCTTGATTCTATGCACGAATCCCTCCCAGGCATTTTGTACGACCTTCCCTGAAGGTGAATGCAGCTGGAGCTTGTGTACTCACTCTTTCCCTGCTTACTCTCTACTCACTTTGCTTGTGGCTTTTTTCATTATGACACTCTTTAACATAGCTAACTTTCAATTGTGTTCTTGGGAGATAACATCTCATTTTGAATTTTCAGGAGTTTAGGCATCCTTAAGATTCCTACTCTTTATTTTGTCTTTTCTCTTTCACTTAGTAGCTGATGTTTGCTCCTTATTTGCTGTGCATCTTGACCAAATGATTGAAACTCCCTGCCTCAGTTTCTTCTTCTGTAACAATACCTGCTTCAAAGAGTCATTGTGAGGATTTAATGAATTAAGTATTTTGACGATGTCTGTCATGTAGTTAGTACTCCTTAGATCTTAGCTATTCTATCACCACAACTATTACCCTAAATTCACTAAATTTATACATGCTCTTTTTCTTAATCCTTTCACCTCTTAGAGACAATATACCTTTTTTTCTGATCAAGATTTCTCATCAATTTAAGCACAGGTATTAAACTAATGTAAAGCTCTAGAAGAGTGCTTTTCAGATCATCTTCAGATCTTAAATATTGAAAAGGAAAATGGGGGATGGGGGAGCTTTCAACCTAGTTCAGTATCTGGTTAAAACTAATCTTCCCACTCTGACTGACTTGGGCAGAGGTGCAGAACCTAACCCCAGGGCCCTCCACAGCTGACTTGGGTGGAGCTGGGGGACCCCCAGGGTCCGGCCACAGGAGGAGATAGATAGGTCAGAGCCTCTCCACAGGTTCAGTTCAGGCTTTGGATCTGGAATTCCCCTGGACTAGCAGATCTGTGAAATAAAGGTTAAACTTTCCTCCCCCAGAAGGCTGACTGATCGTTCTCCTGTGCATTCTGCCACAACAATATAAGAGCAAGATAATAGGTACAAATTTGTCTTTATCTGTTATCTCTGTGATCCTGAGCAAATTACTTAATCTCTCTGAGCCTCAGTTTCCTCATATGTAAAGCTGGGGATGAGGTGATGATAAAAAATGTGCCTTTATATGGTAATCATGAGGATAAAATAAGAAAAATCCCATTAAATATGCTTACCTAAAAAGTTTCCTACTATATAGGAAGTCTTCAGTGAGTAATTAAATATATTATTAATTAGAAATTATATTATACTAGATATAAAATTCATGCAGGGCTATGTGTGTCCCTCAGGCCAGCCTGCACACTCTCCAATCTGGGACATCCCTCGAGGTCTGGCTGCCTGTTTAGGCCCAATAGTTGTTTCCTCTCACAATCTAGGACTGCTGGCTCCCAACTGCTCACATGCCTGCTTTCCTGATTGCCCCTAACTGATTCTGCCTGTCAGCCTGATAACCTCCTAACCAATCCCCTGCTAGCCTGATTGATGCCTAATTGCTCCTCTGCCAGCCTGATTGCCCCTAACCAATTCTGCTTGCCAACCTGATCACCCCCTAACCACACCTCTGCCAGCCTGATTGATACCTAACTACTCCCCTGCCAGCCTGATTGCCCCTAACTGCCCTCCCCTGCAGACCTGGACCCCCCATCTGCCCTCCCTTTCAGGCCTGGTTCCTCAACTACCTTGCACTGTAGGCCTGGTCACCCCCAACTTCCCTCCTCTGCCAGCCTGGTCATTCCTAGCTGCCCTCCCTACAGGATTGATCACCCCCAACTGTCCTTCCCTGCTGGCCTAATCACCCCCAACTGCCCTCCCTTGCAGGCCTGTTTCCTCCCAACTGCCCTCCCCTGCTGGCCTGATCACCCACAACTGCCCTTTCTTGTAGGAATGGTCCCTCCCAACGGCCCTACTTTGCTGGCCATCTTGTGGTGGCCATCTTCTGTCCACATGGGGCAGCCATCTTTGACCACATGGGAGCAGCTCTCTTGTGTATTGGAGTGATGTCAATTTGCATATTACTCTTTTATTAGATAGGATAAAGGCCTGGTGCATGGGTGGGGGCCAGCTGGTTTGCCCTGAAGGATGTCCTGGATTAGGGTGGGGGTTCACTTGAGGCATGGGGCAGCCTGGGTGAGGGTCCTTTGGTGGTTTTCAGGCTTGCCATGCCCCCCAGTGACCCAAGTGGAGATCCTGAGATCTTGGATTTATTTATCTTCTATAATTGAAACTTTTTAGCTTTCAATTGATACCTAATTGCTCCTCTGCCAGGCCAGGATGTGCAGGAAGCTTGGCTTCCTCCATTGTTGGGGAAACCCAAGCCTCTCCTCATTCATGGCTACAGCCAACTTGGTTGGGTTAATTTGCATACTTGTTCCTAATTGGGTGGTAGGCGTGGCTTGTGGTTGTAGCGGAGGTATGGTCAATTTGCACATTACTCTTTTGTTATATAGGATATGCCACTTTATGTTTTGGGGCATGGGCAATAAGAATTGAGCCTGATTTTCTATGTAATTATTTTTCTTTTCTTTTTATTGAGGTCAATATATACAGAAAAATACACAAATCTTAAAGGCATAGGTCAATGAATTTAGACAAATGTGACCATCATTTGGTCATGTGACCATCAACTTCATCAACTTGAACAAGATATAGAATATTTCCACCATTCCAGAAAGTTCTATTGAGTCTCCTTCTAGTCAATCTCTGCCCCCTCCCAACTCATGCCTTCATTCCCCTAGTTTCTGTATCAATTGAATAGGCTTATATGCATGCATACAAGTCCTTTGGTTGATCTCTCCCCATTACCCCTGCCTTCCCCTACCTTTCCTCTGAAGTTTGATGGTCTAATTGATACTTCTCTGTCTCTGGATCTATTTTTGTTCATCCATTTATGTTGTTCATTATATTGCATACATGAGTGAGATCATGTGATATTTATCTTTCTCTGACTGGCTGATTTCACTTAGCATAAATGCTCTCCAGTTCCATCCATGCTGTTGCAAATGGTAAGAATCCCTTCTTTTCTACCGAAGTGTAGTATTTCATTGCATAGATGTACCACAGGTTTTAATTCAATCATCTGCTGAAGGGCACTTAGACTCTTTCCAAATCTTAGTTATGGTAAATTGTGCTGCTATGAACATAGGGGTGCATATATTCTTTCTGGTTGGTGTTTCTAGTTTCTTGGGATAGATTGCTAGAAGTGTGATCACTGGGTCAAATGGGAGCTCCACTTTTAGTTTTTGGAGGAAACTCCATACTGTCTTCCACAGTGGCTGCACCACTCTGCATTCTCACCAGAAGTGAAATAGGGTTCATTTTTCTCTGCATCCTCACCAACACTTGCTGTTTATTGATTTGTTGATGACAGCCATTCTGACTGGTGTGAGATGGTACCGCATTGTCATTTTGATTTGCATCTCTCAGATAATTAGTGACTTTGAGCATGTTTTCATATGTCTCTTGGCCTTCCTTATGTCTTCTTTCAAAAAGTATCTATTTATGTCCATTGCCCATTTTTTGATTGGATTGTTTATCTTACTTTTGTTAAGTTGTATGAGTTCCCTGTAAATGTTGGAGATTAACCCCTTATCGATGATAACATTGGCAAATAGTATTTTCCCATGCAGTGGGCTTTCTTGTTGTTTTGTTGATGGTTTCTTTGGCTGTGCAAAAGATTTTTATTTTGATGTAGTTTATTTTCTCTTTTGTTCCCATTGCCCTAGGAGCAGTATTGGTGAAGAAACTGCTTTGGCATATGTCTGAGATTTTGCTGCCTGTGGATTACTCTAGTATTTTTATGGTTCCCCACTTTATGTTTAAGTTCTTTATCCATTTTGAGTTTAATTTTGTCTATGGTGTAAGTTGGTGGTCTAATTTCATTTTTTTTTTGCATGTATCTGTTCAATTTTCCCAACACCATTTATTGAAGAGACTGTCATGATGTTTTTTAGGTTAATTCATGTTTTGCATGGATCAGTAGTTTATTACATGATATAACACATTTTGTTTGTCTTTCTGTTGATAGTCTGTGGGCTTTTTAAATATTTTTTGGCCATCCTGTCTAATAAAAGAGTAATATGCAAATTGACCATACCTCCGATCAAGCCACATCCACAAGCCACACCCACCACCCAATCAGGAGCTGGGGCAGAGCCAGCTAGCAAGTGAGTGGCCCCAAGGCAGGGCGATTGCCGGCTGGGGCAAGGCCGCTGGGGCGGAGCCAACCGGCCAGCCAGAGAGCAGCCCTTGGGGTTGGGGGCTGCGTGCGGAGCTGGGCAAGGCCAGGGCTGGGCACAGCCAGCCAGCCAGTGAGCGCATGGCCCCTGGGACTAGGCAGAGCCAGCCAGCCAATGGGCTTGGATGGCTGGGGCAAGGCTGGGGCCAGGGCGGAGAAAGGGATTGGCTCCATTTCAGGGTGATGGCTGGGTACCCAAGGCCTAAAGCATCAGCCAGAGGCTTTAGGCCTTGGTCAGGCCGGGGGTGAGCAGTCAGTATGACATCCCCTGAGGGCTCCCAGTATGTGTGTGGGGGCAGGTTGGGCTGGGGGATCACCCACCACCAGTGCATGAATTTTGTGCACCGAGCCCCTAGTTATTAATAAAGCTGCATTATATATTTCTGAACAAGTCTTTGTGTGGACATGTTTTCATTTTTTTGTTAAATATTTTAGAATGGAATAGATGATGATGTAGGTGTATGTTTAACTTAAGACACTGCCATACAGTTTTCCAATGAGGTTGTGCCATTGTACACCTTTATTACCATTTTCTGAGAGACTTTTTCTAGTGTGTATGAAGTAGCACCTCATTCTTGTTTTAATCGGCAAACCTTGATGACTAAGAATGTTAAGCATCCTTTCATGTGCTTATTTCCCATTCTATAACTCCTTTATAAAATGAATTCCAAAATTTTTCCATTAAAAATTTTTTTATCAATGATTTATTTATATATTTAGGATCTAATCCTTTGTCAAGTAGGAGCATTATAAGTATTGTCTTCCAGCTTGTAGCTTTCTATTTCATTTTCTTAATGGTATCTTTGGATGAGTTTTAAATTTTGATAAAGTTGGTACTTGTGTCCTCTAAAAAAATATTTTTCTGCCCCAGATCATATAAATATTCTTCAATGTTTTTCTTCTAAAGCCTATAGGATTTTAGTTTTAAGTTCAGGTCTGTGTTCATCTCAAATCAAATTTGTAAATGGAAAGGGTCAAAATTTTATTTTATTTTTTTTCATATATTTACACAGATTTTCCATTGCTTTTTGTTGAAAAGACCTTTCTTTCTCCATTGATTTGCTTTGAATTTTTGTTTAAAACATATTCACCAGATATGCATGGGTCCTTTTTTTTTTTGGAACATTCAGTTCTTTTTTATTAGTCTATTTGTTCATAGTTATTTAAAATCACAGTTTTGATATTCAAATAGTAATAGTATTATAAATAGTATTGATTTTTAAATTACCTTTCCCAATTATTTGTTACTAGTGTATAGAAACACAGTAAATTTTTTGTATGTTGACTTTATAAAATTTACTAAATAATTTACTTTTTAGGTTTAGTAGTGGCTTTTTTGTATATTCCTTATGATTTTCTGCATTCACAATCACATAGTATGCAAATAAAATATTTTATTTCTTTCTCTCTAATCTTGATGCCTTTCTCCATTTAATTCAATTAATGATTTTTATGATAAACTAAACTCATTTAACCTGAGAAAAGAAAATGTTGAAAATCTGATTATTTCTATTGCTTATCTATCTTAAAAGTATTTGGGGAATCATCTTCAGGAATATTTTGTTGAAAAAATATTAAGGTTGTGAAAAGTAGAAAGATGAGTTCTATCAATGCTGCTCTTAACTAGTTACCCAGCTTGTTTGTGTGTAACCATTTATTCTGTGGACAGTTGGGAGTAGAGATATCTTATCAGTCTATTTTCCAGTGTTAATATTTCATGTTCCTACAAAACTGTTGAACTTCACAACCTTTCATATCATTAGGATCCCTGTCTTTCTACAGGTGTTGTTAACCTCAATGCAGTCTGAAGAAAATTTGGCAGGATATACTGAAATAAGTCAGCAGCACTATAAAGAAAAATATTTTCTATCCTGGGCTACTCTCTCTTTTACCAGATCTATGGGTTATCTAAATTAATCTGAATGATAACTCTTCCACACGGGAAAAAAAAAATTAAAACTTTAAATCAACCCATCATGTTTCTGCCTGTATGCTTAGGCTCCAGCAGAGAAGGTTTCTTGGATGCACTTTCATTATCTTAGGCAAATAAGCAGCAGGGGCTTCTGTGTAAATATGCAAATGAATATACTGAATTAAGGGGTATTGTTTGCTCAGTTAATATGTGCTTTGGAGGAGCTATTATTTGCTTATAAAGCTCTGAAATCCCTTTGTAGATACATCATCTTGGGCTGACGGCTTTGGGAGGTGGAAGTTGATGGAGGACTTACTCTAGCAGTCCTTGTTGAAGTGCCAATGGCACGGCTGGCAGGTAGGTGGTGCTGATGGTGATGCTTCTTTCTGTCACCTTAGCAATGGCACAACCAGAAATAGCAGGCAGCATGTGAAGAGGATAGAGTATGAGGGACACACAGAATGAAAATTACCTGGAATACGCAGGCCTTCTCCCTGAATAGCTGAAACTTGGCGAATAGTCACTCGCAGAGAGGCACAAAGAGGGGATCGTTCTATGGGCATGCTTACAGGAATTGCTCCCCATATTCAGCAGGAGATGAAGGGAACATCTATTACTTCCTGTATGTCTCCACCCAACTCACAGTTTGGAAAGAATGACAGGGAAGAGAGCACTATTGTATTTTTTTGCTGAGTTATGGCCATCTGCTATTATAAGTATAGACAATTACAAATAATCACAACTCCTTTTCTCCTCTTCTCTGGAAGTTGGCATGCTGAAATTTGGCCTTGTATTCAGAAGCCCAGCAGGTGTATTCTGGGTCCTTCCATGTAAAGAAATGAAGCCTCAGAATAGCACTGCAGATATTCAACCTAGATTGGTGATCACTAGCTAATCAAACACTTGGTCCTACACGGTGGTTAAATGTCATCCTCGCCTAACTCAGAGGCACTAGATTTTATTGTAACGACAGGAGAACTTTAAACCAAGAAGTGCTTGGACTAAAGAACCATTGCGTGTTGTCTCTTGAGTATGTGTAGCTTGTGGCAGATGGCACCCTTAAATAAGTAGTACAAACATACCTTTTATTATCAAACTTCTTTTTACTTCTTTCTCTGGTGACTGTTCAAGAATACAGAGATTATCATAACAAGGCAGAATAGTTTCAATAAAAAATTAAGGGTAAAAAAGAGTGAGCTTACTAATTTTGATGAATTTACTAGGTAAAAAGTGTATCTGCCTGTGGCACTTTTTTTTTTCCTGGCCAATTTGTTTGAGAAGTTATAGAGTCAAAAGTTTTAAAAAGCGTGATATACCAAGTGAATTCATAATCCAACTTCTTCTACGAAACAAAGCTTCAAGGCACAAAAGCACAAAGCAAGGTTTCTGAGCGTGCCAAAGACTCACTCCTTTGAAGTCATCCTATTGCTTTTATAAGCTAAATTGCTGCATAGCCAATGGGCAGATTGAAGGAAGTAGGGTCCCACTGTGGACATAGTCCATCTGCAGGCCATTAGGAGCCTGCTCCAGCTGTCCTGTGTCGTTCTTATTAAATACTTTTCAAAAGGCAGGGGCTCATCTTTTTTGCAATTTTCCCCATTTCTTTTAATGCACCTGCAAATAACACAAAATGGGCCTAATAGACTGAGGCTTTGACTGATTCTCATAGCTCTGCTGCACGCTCACTAGTTGCTTCTCGTGGTAATTTACAAGGTTTCCTGCTGTATGATAAAACACAGGTGCTCAGGCTGTCATCCAGAGCAATGATTTATTAGCGTTAGTGGTACCACAGACCTCAGGCAGCAGGCACTAAATCAAGAGAAAATATACTGAAATAATATGTTTTCCAATGATGACCCATGGCGACTCTTTAGCTGTTCATGCCCTTTACCCACTGCTGTTGGCTTTGCCATTTCTCCTCATTATTTTAAAGCCCACAGGATTTACTTCCGTCTTAATTTCTCACCTGCCAGGATGGCCTCACCAACAGTTTTATTGCTATAGATTTTCACTTGATCCCTCACACCACCAAAGAGTTCCAGCTAATGAGTAGGAGAAAGGGAACCTCAGGGGATTTTTTAAGGCCTCGGGGGTACTTAGAATTCCTATTCCGGGCTTCACTTTGACATGGTTGCTGGACAATAAAAGCTCACATTATCCTTTTGAAAACATTTCTTTGAGGTTAACTCTGTCTGGACATTCATTTGGAACATTTCATCTACTGAATATTTCTTCATGAAAATTTGTAAAGAAGACTGGCTTTCCTACTTTTGTGACAGTGACTATCAATCAAAGTGACTTCTTGTTGATTATCAGAGAACCCTATGAACAGATCAGAGAAATCTCTAATTACTATTAAATGCCTGCCAGACATGGGCACAGGGAAGAATCACTCAGTCAATCAGAGCGAAGCCTGCTGTGACCTCTGAATTTTAATGAAGGACAGATTAGAAATGGAGAGGGAATCCTAATAGGTAAGAAAAGGAATAAAGGGAGTAAAGTGTCCAAAATCATTCTGAAAACAGAAAAAAAGCAGAACACAGAAAAGCCAATGATGGAAAATAGTGAGATAAAAATGAACATTGATTATACACAATAGGTTTTGAATTCCAGAACTTTTTCCTAAAGAGGCTAAAATAGGGAGATCCAAGCTTTGGCCAAAGCCAGGGAGAGTTAGCGGTTGCCTGGCCTGTGTGACTGCGAGATGACAGGTGCAGAACAGGCATGACAGAGCAGTGGAAGTTGGAAGGTATGAGAAAGTTCTCAACTGAGAGTCCTGGGATTTGCCAACACCTGAGTGAGGTAGCCGAGTGGTGAAGATGGTGAGGTTGGGGACCACTCAGGATATTTCTGAGTTCCCTCAAAGGCAATGGATACCCAATTTGTTAAAAGGAAGAAGTGTATCATTCCCAAGTTGATATTAAAAACATTCAACGGTGGTGAGGCATGGCCCTCACCCTTCGGTAGGGATGACAGCCAGTCCCTGAAGCAGGCTCCTGGATGCCTCTTCAGGGACAGGCATTAAACCCAAAGTGCTGTGTCCTGGGGAGGTTGGGAGTCCTAGGAGGAGACTGGGCAGCCAGGGCTGGCAGGGGCTCATGGGGGTTTCCAGCCACAAAGAAAATGTTTCAATATGTTGACTTACTTTTCACCAGGGCATATTGTTTGATTTTCAGTCCTGTCAAATTTCTCTTTAATGGACGTGAATTCATGATGCTGCAGAAAATCGCCCCTTTATCGATTTCTCTTAAACTATGTAATGGGAGAAAGAAATAACTGAGATTTTTAAAGAGCAAATAAACACTGTGAGGCAATGACTTTCCTCTTTCAACTCCCTAAATGCCCAGCAAAAAAGCAACATGAGTCTGTGGTAATGGTCAGAAATGACCCTCAAGCATTTCCAACCAACTCCATTTCTAATCTCTCACATAAACCCGTGACTGTTCTGCTTGGCTCTTTTCTGTTGGTTTTAGGCTGGAGTATAATTCTGCCATTATATCAGATATGTCAACTTCTCATTTTCCTAAATACTAACAAACACCACGTTCACTGGGACTCAAGGAAGACAGTTGACTGAAAGAGCTAGAAGGGAAGTTGAGAAGCTATTTACACAATTTTCTAATGGACAGTGTTCAGAATAGACACTTAAAACTACTTGTTGAATAAGTAAATGGGTAAATTATTGCAGTGGAATGATGTGTAAGTTATACAATCAAAGAGCATTTATCTCTCATCATCTATCTTATGTTATTCTTAGTATTGTAAAATCAATACAAACAAGTGATAACAAGTATAAGCAACACAGAAATGTCCCTTTTTCCTTTACAGCATTGTTTCCTATAGAGCAGAAAAAAATATGATTTATATACTTGCTTCTTATTGATAGTCATTTCAATCATACCTAATTTTCTACCTTCTCAACAATGCTATAATATTTATTTTTGGGAATCTTGTTCAAACATTTCTGTAAGACAAGTTCTGGGAGGGGAATTGATGTGAGAAAGGTTTATATACATTTAAAATTGTAAACGTATTGTCAAAACATTCTAAAAAAAACTTATACTAATTTGTACCTTAACCAGAAGTTTATAAAAGTAATTGTTTCTCCACATTCTCAACAAATTCTCAAAAAATGATAGATGTTTATAATTTTCATGTTGTTAAATTTACCATTTTTTTCCTCCCATGGCTTTTGTGTCATGCTTAAAAAATCTTTCCTCCCTATAAAATCACTATAAAATATGACTATATATTATTTCTAGTCCTTCTATGTTTTCATGATTTTACATTTAAGCATTTATGCTATCTAGACTTGTCTAATTTATATTTAAAGGCTTTAGAGAAAGATATTCTGTAGCCTTTGGTTACACATTTAATCATTAGCCCTAGATACTTAGAAGAATCTTTGTTGGAAACATGAAACTTTAAAGCCAAAGGAATCATCTGTGTCATTTTTTTAAAGTAACTGTGATCTTAAGAGGTTAATAAACATGACACCCTTGGGGGCACAGCAGAGTAGACCCCATTTCTCTGATTTCCAGTTTAGGAACCTCTTCCCTGTGTCATGCTGGCTTTTAAAATATGTATATAAATTTTTGTAGCACAAAGCTCAAATGCTTATTCATTGTTTTGTGTCTTCAGTGGGAACATTTTATTCTTTGTGTGTCCTCAATAGCCATCATATATTAATTTTTATTAAGCCGTTTTCATCTCACATTTGAGTACTATGTAAAAGTGTGAGGAAAGAGAGTTAGTGGATAAAACTTAGAATCTCAGGAGTGTTTGATCATGACCACTATTACTAACATCTCATTGAAACTATTTAGGTTTAGGAAATACCTGTGATTCCTTAAGAAACAGCTGACAAAGTTCTCAGACTAATGTTTCGAATCATTTGTCACTTGAGAAAGAAGCAAATGGCCAGTGATGTATTTTCTAAATAGTATACAGTCACCTCCTTTATTGGGGTTTCAGTTGCCCATGGTCAACCACAGTCCCATAATATCAAATGGAAAATTCAAGAAATAAACAATTCATAGTTTTAAATTACCCACATTCTGTGTAGCATGATGAAATCTCGAGGTCTCCCTGCCATGGCCCACCCCTTTGTTCAGCACCTCCACCTGTAGCTGCTCCTGCCCAGTAGCCACTCAACAAGCCACCTGGTTCTTAGGGCTTGTGTTCAAGTCTCCCTTGTATCACTTCAGAACAGCCCCAAAGTGCAAGAGCAGTGATGCCAGGGATTCGGAAATACCATAAAAAAGCCATAAATGCTGCCTTTAGTGAAAAGTACAAGTGTTCCACTTAAGAAAAAAAGTCGTATGCTGAGGCTGCTAAGATCTATGGTAAAAATAAATCTTTTACTGTGAAACTGTGAAGAAGGAAAAAGAAATCTTGCTTGTTTACTGGGAGAGAGAGAGAGAGGAAGAGAGAAAGAGAGAGATACCATACAGTATCCTATATAATAATCCTATCTAATAAAAGAGTAACATGCAAATGTAACGTACCTTGGCTCCTGATTGGTTATGCTACCAGCCAATCAGGAGCAGGGGGTGGGGCTGAGTGGTGCAAGGGCTGGGCCCTGGGGGTGGAGATGAAGCAGTAGTGGTGGTGAGCTCCATGGTGCGCAGGCTGCCTGAGCTTGGAGGCGGCCAGGGGGCAGGGCAAGTGGCCAGGGCATGGGAGCAGAGGTGAGTGCCCAACCCCTGGGGCCAGGTGGTCACAGGCAGCTGGAGCTGAGCTGAGCTGAGCAGGGAAATGGCTGAGTGCCCAAGGCCTAAAGCCTCACCAGAGGCTTTAGCCTTGGGCAGGCTGTGGGTGAGCCATCAGTTGGACATCCCCTAAGGGCTCCCAGTATGTGAGAGGGGGCAAATTGGGCTGAGGGACCACCTCCCCATGCATGAATTTTGTGCACCGGGCCACTAGTCCTATATAATAAAAGGGTAATATGCACATTGACCCTAATGGGAGAACAACTGGTTGCTAGGATGCACACTGACCACCAGGGGGCAGGCGCTCAATGCAGGAGCTGCCCCCTGGTGGGCAGTGCATTTTCACTGGGGGAGCCCTGCTCAGCTAGAAGCCAGCTCATGGCTGGCCAGCCCAGCTGTGGTGGCGGAAGCCTCTCTTGCCTCCATGACAGCGCTAAAGCTGTCAGTTGGACATCCCCTGAGGGGTCCTAAACTGTAAGAGGACACAGGCTGTGCATGAATTTTCATGCACTAGTCCTCTAGTATTGTTATAATCATGCTATTTTATGAGCTGTTGCTAATCTCTTACTGTGCCAAATGTATAAATTTAACTTTATTATAGGTGTGCATGTTTAGGAAAAAAACAGTATATATGGATTTGGTACTATTCAGTGTTTTAGGCATCCAATGGGAATCTTGGAACATAACCTGGTGGGTAAGGAGTGGATAAGGAGGGACTACTGTATTCAATTACATAAAAAGAGAAAACTTCAGAATTCACTCTTAATGGGTTATGTAGTTAGAATCAGTATTCAGTCTCTGCTTCTATTGCTCATAAACAGGCACAAATACATCATAAATTTGTACATGCCTATAAATCTGTTTTCTCAACCTATTCTGCCCTCTCCCTTCACTCTCTGTGGAACCCCTGGACCTCTCCTGTGTGTCTAGGGCTTCAGCCATCTGCTTTCCTTTGCTCTGTGATAGTTATGCCATCAGTTTTTGGCCTGCCTGCTTGATTTCTGACCTGTGTCTGCCTGATTTTCGGGAGTTGGGAGGTTCTGCATCTGCCTGATTTTTAACTCGAGGCTCCTGTTTGCCCTCTGACATGCAGTCCTTCTGGACTCCTGCCTGTCTATGGCCGACTCTCCATTTAGTCAGAACTCAGCTGGCGTGGGATTCCTGGCTCTCAATCGCACTACCCTATCTCAACATTTCTATTATGGTCTGCAATTCTGGCATTAATGCCTAGGATTCAAGACCACTTTCTTTTTCTTTTGTCTAGTGTAGAGGATAATAGCTAGCAAAAATATAACTTCACTGACCCCACTAAGACACTAGGACATTGTGGAATGGGGGACAAGTCACACGCAAGTTGGATAAGTCATAGGAACACTTTCAAGGTGTTTCTTTAGTTAACAATAATGGGCACTTGTTATTGAGATGCATCAGTAAGGTTCTTCATGGTTTTCTTTGCTTAACATGTCTCCTAATTTTTGGAAGTATTATTCTTTGAGAAAAATGTTTAGCCTAATTTCTCCTGAAAATAATTTCTGTAGATAGTATTCCTGGAGAAGTCCTCTTGGTATCATCTTTGAATCCATCTGACTGATGCCTCCATCACTGACATGTACATTCTGCCCATAAATAATCTTCGCAGATGCCCTAACTGGTTTGGCTCAGTCAGTGGATAGAAGATCAGCCTGCAGGTGGAAGGGTCCCGGGTTCAATTCTGGTCAAGAGCATGTACCTTGGTTGCAGGCACATCCCCAGTAGGGGGTGTGCAGGAGGCAGATGATTGATGTTTCTCTCTCATTGATGTTTCTGACTCTCTATCCCTCGCCCTTCCTCTCTGTAAAAAAAATCAATACAAATTTATTAAAAAAAAACACCTCTGCAGAGTCAGAGTCTCCTCTGCATCTCTCAGCAACTCAAGGGGCAACCTTGAGTCCTACTCATATGTTCTGTCCCGTCTCAGCTCTCATTTCATCCCTTTTTGAACTCATGAGTTTCTGAAGACTCCCGGCTTCCTTATAAACCTGGAGTTCCTGATAAACCTGTTCCTCACAGCATTATGAACTTCTTGATAAGATGGAGGGTCAAGATCTCCAGGCATTGCAGCTAACAGAAAACCTTCTTTTGCTCCACACATCCCATATATAGTTTGTTAGGATGTTACTCACCTTACTTTCTTCATCTATAATTTGACAGCAGCAGCAGCAACAACAACAACAATAATGTCAAATATGTACCAAGAAGTCAGTAGACACTAGCTTTATTATGTTTGCTTTCTCCATGATTATTTTTAAAAGAATTGAGCAAAAACTGAAAAAAGGTGTTTGTTTTGGATAACATGTATGTTCCTTAGTCAAGCAGTCCATCCAAATGAATTATATGCTGACATAAAAAACTGCAGAGGAGAGAAAACAGAAATTAAAACATAAAATTATTATAAATAAGGTATGGTAAATGGATGATCATTGTAAGTGCCCATTATTGCTAAATTTAGATGTATAATATGTCATTGCTACCCTATTTGTTTGTGTGCTGGATTTGTTTTTTGTTTCTGTGAATGTATGGGTGATGAGTTCCCTCATAACTGTAACCCCCTCACCCAGATTTCCTTTTTTCTTTTTTAGTTCTTAATTATGTGGCCTTTTATTTATTTTCCCCTTTTTTTAAATCTTTATTGTTCATTTTATTAATTACATTATTCCTTTTTTCCCCTATAGCTCCCCTCCACCTGGTACCCATCTCACCCTCCGCCCTCACCCCCCTCCACTGTCCTCTCCCATAGTTGCATGATTTTGTCCAGTCTCTTGCTGCACTTCCCACACCCCCTTTCTCCCCAAGAATTGTCAGTCCATTCCCTCTCTATGTCCATGATTCTGTTACATTCACCAGTTTATCCTGTTCATCAGCTTTTTAATTCACTTGATTTTTAGATTCATTTGTTGATAGATGTGTATTTGTTTTTCATAATTTATATTTTTACCTTTTTCTTCTTCCTCTTCTTAAAGAATATCTTTCAGCATTTCATATAATATTGGTTTGGTGGTGATGAACTCCTTTAGCTTTTTCTTATCTGCGAAGCACTTTATCTGACCTTCAATTCTGAATGATAGCTTTGCTGGATAGAGTAATCTTGGTTGTAGATTCTTGCTACTCATCACTTTGAATATTTCTTGCCACTCCCGTCTGGCCTGCATCATTTCTGTTGAGAAATCTGCTGACAATCGTATGGTGCTCCCTTATAGGTAATTAACTGTTTTTCTCTTGCTGCTTTTAATATTCTCTCTTTGTCTTTTGCTCTTGGCATTTTAATTATGATGTGCCTTGGTGTGGTCTTCTTAGGGTTCCTATATATTGGGGTTCGGTGCACTTCTTGGACTCCTAAGTCGATTTCTTTCACCAGGTGTGGGAAATTTTAGGTCACTATTTCTTCAAATAGGTTTTCATTGTCTTGCTCTCTCTCTTTTTCTGGCACCCCTATAATGTGGATGTTGGTATGCTTGAGGTTGTCCCAGAGGCCCCTTACACTATCTTCAATTTTTTTGGATTCTTTTGGTTTCTTGCTTTTTCAGCTGAGTGGATTTTACCTCTTTGTATTTCAAATCTTTAACTTGTTTCTTGGGGTGTTCCAGAGCACTTTTAGGTCTTTGTATAATATTTTTTATTTCAGTCAGTGTATGCTTAATTTCTGATTGGTCCTTTTTCATATCCTTGAAAGTCTCCTTCATATCCTTGAGGGTCTCGTTCATTTCCTTGTACGACTCATTCATTTCCTTGTCGGTCTTGCTTATTTCCTTATAGGTCTCAAACTTTTGTAGGAGTCTCTTGAGAAGCCCTATAAACATGGTTTTGAATTCCATGTCCAGTCTTTTTTTCCCCTCCATTTCTTTCACATCTGGTTTCTTTCCATGTTGCTGCATGGTGGCTGCTTCCCTGAGTTGGTCAATTAGCTTTGTGTGGTAGATGTCCTACTAGGGACAGTGGCTCAGCCTCCCCAGTTACCTGAGGTGGATATGGGTTGCACAGTCTTGCTGAAGTTAAGCTCAGGTTAATCATTGTTAGCACTTGGAGGGGTTGACCTCCAGGCCAATTGTCTGTGAAGCTCAGCTGTGCTCAGGTTGGATGGGCAGAGTCTCTGGGCCAAGCAGACAGCGTTAGCTCTACCCTATGCAGCCCCAGGGACTCTGCGCTGGGGGCAATGGCTGCCAGCACCTCTGAGAGAGAGCTGCTGTGGAGCTCCACCAGCTGCCGGGGAATTCAGACTCTCCCCAAATGAGTCTGCACAGCCAAGATCTCACCCAGGGTCAGAAAACAAAGCAGTCTGACGGTTCCTCGAATGAGAGAGCAAGTCGCAAGCGCTCTCTACTAGGTCAGGCAGCTGCGCTGTTCCCAAGTTCACGCACAAGCTTGCCTTCTCCACAAGCCGGCAGACCCCTGCAGCACCCGCGCTTCAGCGTGCCCTCCCACTGTCCAGTTTTTACCCCGTGTGATAGTGGGTTCCCTGGACTTCGCCCAGAGCTGGAGAATCAGTCCAGTTGGATGTATTTGTCTCTCCTGTTTGAGAAAACTGGCCGGTTTTCAGCCGCCCGCCCTCTCCGCTGGCGCACGCTCCAAACCTCTCTCTGCTTGAATCTTCAATGCTGTCCGCCGCTGCTCCTCTGAGTCACAGTGTCTTATCTTCACTTTTATTTGTGGAATTTTCACTTGGCCAGCTTTCTGGTGATTCTGGACGGTGTTTGTTCTTTCGTTAAGTTGTAGTTTTAAAATTGGCTGTGTATGACGGCAAGATAGGTGTTTTACCTATGCCTCCATCTTGGTTCTCTCCAGATTTCCTTTAAGGTTTAAGTTTTCCAGTCGCTGAAAAGGTAGAATGTCTCTGACAGCTCAGGGAAGACTATGTCCTCACTTCTTTCGAAATGTTTTAGAATCTCAGCACTGTCTGCAAGTAAATTTCTAGCCAAGGGGTTTTCAGGGTCATCCAGTGTAATTCAGAGATCAGTCTGTGGCTGAAGTGGTATGGTAAGCAGATTCTAGTCTGGGCTCTGGAGGAGCAAAGTCTGGAATGGGATCAGGGCCACAGTCCCACTCAATAGCTTGGGCCTCCATTATTGATTCTAGAGGAAAACTAGATAAAAGCAAAGGAAGAAGTTAAGTCAGGCAGAGCTGTTTAAACACAGCACATAAAGTGAGTGAGATAGAGTGATTGCAGCCCTGGGGATTAGATTCATTCCAGGCCAACTTCTTACCGGAAAGAGACAGTAACCTATATCCAGGTGCTCACTTAGACTGGATCTCACTGGTTCAAGTCTGTGCAGCACAGAGCAAAATTCTTTGGAGCTGGATTTCAGTCTTTTTCTATTTAGCATTTTGGATGAGTATTTTCACTGTGCTTCAATGTTCTAACCCAGTGGTCGGCAAACTCATTAGTCAACAGAGCCAAATATCAACAGTACAACGATTAAAATTTCTTTTGAGAACAGAAAACCGACTTCTGTGCATGGACCATGAAATTTCAATCGCACTGTACGTGCACACCCGCATGTGGTATTTGTGGAAGAGCCACACTCAAGGGGCCAAAGAGCTGCATTTGGCTCGTGAGCCACAGTTTGCTGACCATTGTTCTAACCTATAATGACAACAACCTTAGTTACCTTATATGAAGTTTAATTCCATAACATTGCAATTAAATTTGGTAATGTATGATGAATACTTTGGACAATGACTAGCACATAGTAAGTACTCAGTAAAAGGCACACACTTTTATCATTGTTGTCATCATTGTCATCTATTATTTTTATTGCTACTTAAGGCTGAAGCTGAGGACCAGACAGAGGTGAGCAAAAAGCGGTATGCAGTAACTTCTGGGAGTAGAGAGCAGAGGGGAGAGAGAGGAGGAAAGCTTTGCAGAATCCTTACTGGGGTTGGGCTTTGTGGACACTGGCTAATTGCTTTGTACCTCGGATGATGTGTGTGAACAGATTGTGGCCATTCCATGCCCTTTGTCAGGAATTAGTTCATAGGTGGATAGGCCCATGAGGATTTGGACCGATAAGATGGATAAAGTGTGGTGGGGCTTTGGGAAAGAAGTGACTCTGCTATTGGGTGGGGACAGGAAACATTAGCCACACTTGCTTCTGGCAGTACTGTTGCTGCCACAAGGAAAAGCAGCCTTCCCATGATGCCATAGCTCAGGAGAGGTGAGTGGAGGCTGGAAAGAGCCTGCCTTCCTGCTGACAAGGATGCGGAAGGGCTTATACATGGAGCTATAGAAATTCTGTGCAACTATGAGCAAAGTCATGAAGGTCAGAAAGTCTGAAATATGTGTGGAGAGCAGCCAAGAGTTCACCAACAATCCTCTCCCACCCTTCTGTCTGGCATCTGAAATCAGTGTGCAATAATGTTTTAAAAAAGTGTTTAATTATTTTAACTTCCAGTGTGTGTTTTATTTTTGAGCTTTATACAGTTGAACATGCTAGGAGAACTCAAAGTTTGGTGGTTGACCCCTTTCTTTAGTGGCTACTTAATTTGGGTGTTTTAAGGAATTGCTGTATCAACAGGGGTGCTTTTGTTTCCATCCCAGTCTCTTTGCCGACCACTTTCTGCCACAGCCAGGTGTGTTGTGGGAGGAACTTTGGAAACAGTTACCTGAGGCCATGAGTCTGACTTTTGGTTATATAATAGCTAACCTCATTTTCTTTTATTGTACCTTAATAATCTTTTTGTTTTGTTTAAATAAATGAAATCTTGCTAATGTTCTATTGTTAATGTAGCCCCTGGAATCAAGACTTGACCTATTATTTTAGGTTGTTATTGGAACAGTGGCCCCTATTCCAGGGCTTTCAGGAGGAGATGGCTCTGAGAAAAGAATCTTTTGACAGTCACTGGACTCACTTATCTGCACATTAGCATTACAAGCTCCTTCCAGACTGTAATTCTAGCCTTGGCATGGCACTATTACATGTCCTTTGGGTATTCCGGCCAAATTCCATTTGGTATATTGTTCTCTGTCATACTAAAATTTACACAGTTAAAAAATTAGCCATTACCCGGTGGTTACAGATAATTTTTTCTCACTTCCTGTTCCTTGTTTTACTGAATGGTTTTCAGCTGGCTAAGATGTAAGCTCAATAAATAGAGAAACTTTTTCAGGGTTTTGTTCACTTTGGCATAACTAATTCTCAGAAGAGTGCTTGAAGCATAGTCAGCTCTCAGTAAATGTTTGCTTATGAATAAATTAATTACTCAGCACTATTATACTCCACACGAGAGCTAGTTTATTTTCATGTTGGGAACAGTGATTTCTCCATCACTCTATCTTATTAATTGAATTTAATTGGTGTTTGTTGGAAATATATTTTCTAGATGCTCAACAGTTATATAAAGCATTCAAAGTTAAACTATGCAAACATTTGTTTACCAAATTTAAAAATAAACATAGATTTTGAGAACACTATAATCCATACACACAGAATATCCCCTTTGTTAAGAACATGTAGCTGAATGGCTTAGCTTAAGTACTATCCATTTTGTTGAGGTTTTGTGGTAAAATTGTTTAAATTCTGCTACTAATTCAGATGTATACTTAATCTCTTTGGCTGCTATTATAACCCTAATATTTAGATTCAAAGTTTTATAAAGATGAGAAAAATGTCAGTTTTCCACTTGTCCCACGAACTGTATAAAAAAACAAAGAAGAAAAAAATTAAAAAGAAAAAAATACGAATTCTCCAATGGCATGTTAACTAAAATGAAAACAGTTGAAATAACAAATGTCTCCAGATACCTGGATTTACATGTTGTTTGCCTCGCTGTAAATGAATGGCCACTATAAGTAAGAGCCGGTGATAATGGTGGTGACTGCCCTGTATGTATAGTGAAGGCATATGTCTTGATGGAGAACAAGGGACTAGGAACATAATGAGATTCAACTGAGAGATTTGGGACTTAACTCTTCCTCAAGTTGGAGTGAAACCAGATTCATAGCAGTAGAAGGACTCCATAAACATAATTCATTGAAATAAGAGGGTGATAAAAGGCTTTATTTATTTATTTTTTTTGCCTTTTGCAGGGATAAATTATATCCGAAGCTACAGAAATGTTTCTCTCCAGCTTCAGATTAAGTGTGCTTGTATAATAAACATTTCCGTAACATTCGGCTTCTTTAACCTAGACAGCTCAATTAGGGCTGTGCGATAAAATACTGCCTCCATGCACTTTGTGAGCACTTAATGTGACTGAGGGCCTGTTAGCAAGAAATCTCGTGGAAAATAGGTCTTGTTGAGTGTTTAAGGAAATTGAATTGGCACTGTGTTCAACAAATATCTATGCATATGTATTCTTTTAGATTCTGTGTAATTTAATTATATTGACGTATTTTAGTCTCCTTTCTGTGTGAAAATCTCTTATTATCTCTCTTGTTTGCTGGAATGCTGTGGGGAGTCTTGGGGGATTGTTACATGTAGGCACCCATGTTTAAAGAGGTTTGAACTCCTGAAACTCACAAAGAGGTCTGAGAAAGCCTTACTCCCAAACTTGGAATAGTCATGAATGAAAGGTAAAGCCAGTGGTCCGCTTGACCTGGAGCTGGATGCTTCGCTAATTTGCATGACTCTATACTGGAGGCACAGGAATACTAGGCCTCTTGTAGGACCGGTCGAGACCTCAGGACGGTGAGTAGTGTTCGGGTACCATCAGGTACTGGAGACTTTTGACAGTCAGCTCCACTCACTTATCTGCACATTAGCATTACAAGCTCCTTCCAGATTGTAATTCTAGCCTTGGCATGACACTATTACATGTCATAAATATTGCCATGATTACCTACCAGATAAAGCTTCAGTTTCTTAGACTGGCTTTTAGGGACCTTCGCATCAGGCCTTACTGTCATTTATCCCTACCTTATATTCAGATTTCTAGTGGCTTACGTATGTAGAGTCCCTGCGCCAAGCCAATGGCTTTCATGTGACTCATCTATTTAACTGGAACTTTCTACAGCACGATGTCATGCCCCTGACTTTTATGACAAACCTCTGTCCTTACTGACCAGTGTCTCTGCACCTTTCTTCTGTCTTTTGCTCGAAGTCCTCTGCCTGGCGAGGCTCTGCTTCTCCAGCTGGTTAAAGCATTCTGCGTTTGCTGCATTCTCTCAGGGGGCCTCCATGTGATACTTTCCTGGTCGAGCCGGAAGAGTCTCCTCTCAAACTCCTTGATTGCTTCATTTTTACTTCTCCAATGACACATCCATTTCTACTTGTAGTATTGTTATTTTTGTACCTGTCTCCTCTCCCTTGAGGGCAGAGCTAGTGATGGATTCTCTGTCAAGCTTGGCGCTAGTGCTGTATATTCAACTCAATTTTTCTACTTATATTGAGCATATTTATAAACAGGTCTGCTTTCTGAGAACACTGGCTATAGTTTCTGAATATACATAAATACCATGTATACATGTAATTCAAGGGCCCATAATAACATTGTAGGGAGGACCTGAGTAAATCATGAATAGCATACAGAAACACAGTCCCACTTGTAGTGGAATAGGATCATAGTGTCTTCTTGAAACATTTGTGACTTCTATCTTAGGAAAGAAATCTTACAGATTACACAGACAGGGAAAGTTTGGGGAAAAAAAATCAAAGATAAAAGATTGATTTTTAATGTTGCATGATGTCTCTGAAAGGAGATAATTCAGATGTCAGGTGTACTTTTTCTTTACTAGTTTGGTCTTTCTCATGGTGTGAGGGAGAAGGGAGCAAATGCCTGAGCTTTTCAAAGGGCTTGTTTACCACTGTTCCAATCACACAAGATAAGTGAGATGTTAGGGAGTTCTTTATTTGTACTTCTAATTGTTTCCTTAAATGTATCCATAAAAATTCATTCAGAAAATTGCAGCAGATTTAAGGAGATAAAATAAGACCTCAGATGGCTGTTAGAAACACAAATAACTTAGATTGTTTTGCAAATTGCATGTCCGCCACAATTAACAGTATGATGTTTATTTTGATGTGGATGGATACCCACAGTAAGCAGTCTCTTCCAGCACGTCCGCAGTTCTTTTATGATGTCGGTCATAATTTAAGCATTTTGTTTGCATAAGACAGATGGGTGTGCAGCAAGTGTTGATGGCCATTTATTCTGGTAGAGCTTGCAGGCACCCCTCCACCTTGTCCTGTGAGCAATGGCTGTCCCCCTTGGAGCAGGGATCCACACAGACATTGGAGCTTAGATCACAGACATCTCACACTATCAGTTCTGCCAGTTTGAAGTATTTTGGGCATTACCTAATTCACAGGCATGTGACTATGGGGAGACTTTGGACAAATATTGATTGGTGAGAAGCTGATAAGTGTCATGAATACCATTTTTACTATTCCCCTTTCTCATTCTGTAAAAACTGTCTAACCTCTTGAGAAGAAGTGAATAAGATATGGAAATGTTGCTCTACTGCATGAGAAGCTAGACAAATATTTTCTTTTCCACTGCCGAATGTGTTCGGGTGCTTGTCAAAATGTCTTGTGGGCTCTGTGAATCTACACTCATATGCCACGGCAGTGCTTGCTTTATCTCCTCTAGGGTTGCTTTGGTGTATATACTCAATCATCTTGATGGCTTTGTTTTTACCATAAACATCTATTGGGCACATTAAATAAAAATTAACCACATTTTATTGTGTCTGACAATTATGGAGACAGTGCTGTCGTGGAAATGGACTGCTTCCCGGACATAAGACGGAAACAGAGATGCTGTTTTCATCACGTAAGAGGGTATGTGGCTGCAAATAATAGAAAACCCCAATTAGGGAACCTTTTGCTGTGGTGGGTTCTGGGGACTGCTGCACCAAGTCAGACCTGGAGTCTGCATCAGATGAAAAGAGAATAATGAGAATGAGTCCACTAATAAATAGTATGTCGTGTGACTTAAATAGGACCTAAGATAAAGGAGTGGGATGCTTGCCGACAGTTGCTTTTCCGTGTTGTAGAATCTTACTCGGCTGGTCTGAATATTTATGGAGAGAGGGCTCGCTTGGGAAGAGTTGGCAAGAAATAGAAAACTGGCACAGATTGATGCTTTTAGTTCCCAGGTTGTTTTGGCTTAGAAACCAAGGAAACAGAGAGAAAAATCCTCCCGTCATTGAAATGTGACTCCTTATTTTCATCCTTCTTTCTCCTTTATGCACTCTAGCCTTATCCTTGATATGGCGAAGTGTATAAAAATTGCCACTTCATTGCTCATGACCTGCCCTATGAAGACAAATATTTGATAAGATAGTGTTCAGGTAAGAAAATCCTAGACTAACACCTCCTATGTGAGAAAGAAAAGGAAAGAAAAATATAAGGAGGAAAAACATGAAATGCTGGAAAATATGACCTGCCAGAAAATTTATGTTTGTAAACATTTGCCTGTTTTTAATTTCAATATTTATGACTTTGTTATATTACAGAGCCTTTGACATTATTGCTATCTTGAGTAGTTTCCCCGGGGAAAGGCAGGTAAGTGATCAATTGCTTTAGGGAAAAGTCATTTATTGGTGTCAAGTCAGATTTTCACAGTTAATATTATATTCTGTCAATTACATGAGTTAATCCAGTAAATCCAGCAAAGCTTATCAAGATTTTTCTGGATTTGTCATGAACATTAAAAGATCATCAAGCATATATGGTAATTTGCACTGCTTACGATTAACCGTAATCCCTCCTGTCTCCTGTGAGAATCTAATAACCAAAGTTAATGGCTTCAATGCTAAAACAAACAGCAAAAGAGCTGAGCAACCTCTCTTCCTGTGGCTTTAGTTGCCTGGTGTGTGTAGACTATTTTCATGGTGCACATTTGTTTTTGGAAGAATATAACTATTTATTTCTATTCCAACTAAGTATCTCAATACATCATAGAATATGTTATTTCATTAGGTGAATTATACATGGTGTGTTTTATATGGTAAATATTTAGAATGCACACATCTCCTCAAATTAATCCATAACTGTAATCTTGACACATAATGTCTTAAGCCACTATTAATTAAATTACTAGTTCTGTCACTATAACATGGAGATAACAATAGTGACAGGGCTGCCACTAGTTCTTATAAGTCCATGTGTGAAATTCAAAAACTAAACAAAAACCTTTTCCAAGGTAGATGGGGCTTGTGGCAAATAGATTGGCAAGCCAAATGTGGGCTACCTTTTAGTCCCTTGCTCCCCTCCCCACTCAGGTAGGTACCTGTGTGCAGAGCGTAGCCTGCTTGCAATTAGAATCAACTGTGATAGTAAGAGTCTACTTAATGAATTGAAGGCACCTCTGCAAGAGTTCCTATTAGCTGCCAATATATCTGAATAACCACACTGAGGAGAGAATATCATGTTGCAAAAATCAATACATTATCTGTTTATTTGCTAAGTAAAAACCATACAGATATTTTGATGTTGCAAAGGCTGTGCAAGTTCTTTTTCTTTTTTTGAACAATACCCCCCAAATATTAATTCTTATCAGTCATATGCTAGGAACTTTCTATATATACAACCTCGTTTATCTCTTGTAACAAACCTTATTTTATGAATAATGAAAGGTAAGCTTAGGTAAATATACAGGGAAGTGCTCACCAGTGGGCCTGGGCTGCTCAAATCCTGTCCATTCCCTCAGGCTTCAGTGCTGGCTATTGGATCCTGGGAGGTGACCTCCTAGCCTTTGGTGAATCCAACCTACAAGAGTGTCTCTGAAGGCTTGAGGCCTTCAGCCACACCAGATAGTTTATGCCAATGAATAATTTTTGGTGAATATCTGCTTTTGTATATCTGAAGATTTTGGCCACTTTGTATTAATTCATGAGGTTTGGAGGCTATGAGTAGCTGAAGTTAGTCATACAGATGTCTACTCTGACATATTCTATTGATTAATCTCCAATTAAGACTCTGAATAAAGGATTGGGTGAGTTTGCCTGGTTGACAATACTTCACATGTTTTCTCACACATTATGATTGGAAGAATTAAGTACTGTCCATATGACTGCTTTGGGGACAAATGGAAGTTTGTGCCTCGTTTCTCTTAGACTCCTCTCTATGCAGTTTCCCTTTGCTGATTTTAGTCTGTTTTCTTTCCCTGTAATCAACCATATCCTAATATATAAAACCTTGGGTCCATCATGACCAGAGGTTTGACCAATTGGAAGTCAGTCTTGCAGTCATGGTGACTTAGCACTAACTGCTGAGGGGGCTCGGAATCAGGCCCGCAAAGAGGCCTGAAGAGAGAAGGGGGGTCTGATCCAGAGCCTCTGTGGCAGCTGTTGAGCAGCACTTGCCTCTCTCTTTCTCTCTGGGGCAGGCCATGAGCCATGCCTCCATTTCTCTCCAGGTCTCCACCTGGGCTGCTGATCAGCCCCACCTTCCTAATCAGGCCTTGTTAATAGGCCCAGAGATGCTGACTGGCATAGAAACTGACCAATCAGAACCAAATCTGGGTGAAGTGTGAGGAGCCAATGACTGCCTAGGAGGCAGAGCTTTTGATGCTGACTGGCATAGAAACTGACCAATCAGAACCAAATTGACTTGGCAGAGGAGGGCAGTTGGGGGCAAGATCAGGCTTGCATGGGAGGGCAGTTGGGGGTGAGATCAGGCTGGCAGGGGAGGGTAGTTAGGGTTAATCTGGTAGGCAGAGGCAGTTAGGAGTGATCAGGCTGGCAGAGGAGGGCAGTTGGGGGTGATCAAACAGGCAGGCAGAGGTGGTTAGGCATGATCAGGCAGGCAGGCAGGTGAGAAGTTAGAAGCCAGCAGTCCCAGATTGTGAGAGGGATGTCCAATTGTTGGTTTAGACCTGATGTGGCATTGGGCCTAAACCAGCAGTCGGACATTCCCCCAAGAGATCCCCGATTGGAGAGGGCAGACTGGGCTAACAACCTCTCCCTCCTCCCCCCCATGCATGATTTTTATGCACTGGGCCACTAGTATGAGTATAATAGCTTTTCTGAGTTTTGTGAGTCTTCCAAGAAATCATAGAGCTTAAGAGTGGTCTTGGGAATCCCTCATATAGGAGGTTATGTGAGTAGTTTGGTCATGCAGATAATTGTGGCACATCTAGCACTAGTTGAACAGAAGTGAAATTGAAAGACTGGGCATCACTACGGATTCTTTTCCTGTATAATAATAGCCTAATATGCAAATCGACTGAATGGTGAAATGACTGGTGGAATGACTAGTTGCTGTGATGTGCACTGACAACCAGGGGCAGACACTCAATGCAGGAGTTGCCCCCAGCCCACAGGCCTACATCATTGAATTCTGGCTGGTGGGTGCCAGGGCCCCCCATCCCTGATCTCCCTGCCAGTTGCCCCACAGAGGGAGCTGACTAGCAGTGGTGGCAGGGGATGGGGCTGGCAAGGATTGGCCCTGATCACCAGCCAGGCCTAGGGACCCTACCCATGCATGAATTTTGTGCACCAGGTCTCTAGTAGAATATAAAAGGATAATAAGGGAATGTTATGAATATCTTTATGCCAGTAAATTAAATAACCCAATAAATTATGTGAAAAAACTCAGGTACTAAGTTATCTCAAAAGGAAACAGAAACTCTAAAAATTGAATTCATAGTTAAAATATTTTCCACTAAAGAAAACTTATGAATTAGATGGATTTAAGAGAAATTCTATCAATCATCTGTAGAAGAAATAAATCTTACACCAATTCTTTCAGAAAATAAGAGAGGAAATGCCTTCCAGTTCACTTTATGATACTAATATTAACCTAGTACAAAAAAATTAAACACATTTTTATAAAAGAATAAAAATAAGGATCAGTATTCTCTATGAATATAGATATAAAAATGCCCAAACAAATAATAATGTCTCTCACTCATTCCACACCCATGACTCATGAAGTATATCCTATTATTATCTGACTGAGAAAGAAGAAAAATTAGGCCTTAATAGAGATTATTTTGCTTAATATACAGGCACCAACCAGAATTCGATGGTGTAGCATCATAGTCTAACTTAGGAGTGGTTAAGAAGGACAGTGGAGAAAAAAAATCCTCCCAGTCGGCAGAATATCAAGCAATATATCTTGTCCTGTTTGCTTGGAAAGAAATATGGACAAAAGAAAAGATTCACAGGGATTTAAGGGAGATAGCTAACAGTTTATCCAAATAATCAAGACCTGGAAATCACACCATTAGGAAATCAGTGACAAGGGAATGTGGGGAGAGATATGTGGCTGGAATTTTGAAATGGCCACAGAGTGTAAAGATATTTGTGACCCAAGTGAATACTAGGCAAATGACACCCAGTGTAGAGGGGCTTTCTGTAACCAGGTGGATGAGGTGACCTGCACTGTGGATCAGTTGGCTTCTTTCCCTGGCATCGTCACTGCTTGCTGGATGGCTTCGTCACTGCTTGCTGGAATAAAGTGGACGTATGACATGGAAGGAGATTATGCAGGCTCAAAAAGAGGAAATTTTCCATTCTGAGGCAGATCTGGCCACTTGTGCTACTAAGTGTAGAGTATGGCAGCACCAGTGTTAAGTCCCAGATATGACATTATTCCTCATGCAACCAGCTAGCCACACTGTGGCAGGTAGTTTATACTGGCTTTCTTCCATCATTGAAGGATCAGTAATTCATCTTCCCTGAGCTATTATATTTTTTGTCTACATTGCTTTTGGTATTATCACTCTTGGAGATGTGCTGTATACGTTGAACCAGTGACTAATGTGTGGGGCTGTTTCCCCCAACAGCCAAGGCACATGGACATGGGAATCAAGTTATGGAAGTGAGTGTGCTTCCATTCACTATTAACCCTTATAATTCACATGACAAACTAATCTCCCTATCTATATGCACATGGACTCTATTGGTTGAGAGGCCTTAGTTCTCAAAGGAGAATTTTTTTTTACAGGAAATACACTCCTTCCACTAACCTGGAATTTGAGATTTTCTTAGCCACTTTGAGATCCCCTGCCAATCAACTAAAAGGAATGAAGTTGTCACTACACTTACTGGATAACTGATCCTGGTTAAAGAGTAGCATGTTGTTGCCTTGGCTGGTTTGGCTCAGTGGATAGAGCATTGACCTGCAGACTAGGAGGTCCGGGGTTTGATTCCAGTCAAGAGCGCATGCACAGGTTGCAAGCTAAATTTCCAGCAAGAGCATGCAGGAGGCACCTGATCAGTGATTCTCTTATCATTGATGTTTCTATCTAGCTCTCCCTCTCCCTTCTTCTCTGAAGTTAATACAAATATTAAAAAAATAAAGAGTAGCATGTTGCAATCTATTGATTCAGCACCTCAGCTATTTGGGGTTCTTGAACTCTTATGGTGACCTAAACCTTTTACTCCTGAAGTATATCAGTCATTAGTAGTCCTATCTAAATTGAGTTGCTTTACTCTTTATTACGCTTTATCACTGACTAAAGTCTATTGGGGAAGAGAAAAGTTATACAAGCACAAAATAAATACATGATTACATGAATACATAATTATAAAATGTGTTAAGTGTTATAAGGAGAACCTAACAGGAAGACCAAATTTAGATCCAGGGATCAGGAAAGAATTCTGAAAATATCTTGATGATATGCTTGGGCTAGCAGGGGGGGAAGCAGAAGAAAAATCATTCCAAGCAGAATGAAATGCTGTAGAAATTTTTCCTTGACCGAGGAATTGTGTGAGGATTGATGTGTCAAGGTGATAGTGGTAGTAGATGGGACTGGAGAAGTAGGTCAAAACCAGGGCATACAAGGAGTTGTACATGTTGGTAGGGAGTATGGATCTCTTTTATTAGCTATGAGAAGACATTGAGAGGTTTAAAGTAAATGAATGATAAGTGATTATGTTTTATAAAGATCTTAACTTCTAAGGACATTGATTGGATTAGAGAGGGCAAGAATAGATAACATGAGCTTGACTATGAAGTTACTATAATAATCCAACTAGGAGATAATAGTAGTGGCAGATGGAAAAAATGACAATGGATGAGTCAGAAATATACAGTTATAATGGAGAAGACTTGTACTATGAATTGGAAAGAAGAAGGAATTGATGATAGTTCCAAGGCTTATGACATAAAAATCTGGGTAAATGGAAAGACTGTTTACTGAGATGTGGGGACAGGAATTCAAGGTTTCAATTGGGTTAACTTTTGGACATATTATGTTATTATTATTTTTTAAATCCTCACCCAAGGATATTTTCTACATTGATTTCTAGAGACTGGAAGGGACAGCAAGATGGGGAGAGACACACTCAAACAAAGAGAGAAAAGAGAGAGAGAGAGAGAGAGGGAGAGAGAGAGAGAGAGAGAGAGAGAGAGAGAGAGAGAGAGAGAGAGAGAATGCCTCTTGCACATACCCAGACCAGCAGGAATGTAACTTGCAATCCAAATATGTGCCTTTAACTGGGATTCAAACCCACAACCCTTTGGTGTGTGGGCCCAATACTCTAACTATTTAGCTACACAGCGCTGGACACGTTTTTAGTTTTGTTTTTTTAATTCTCACCTGAGGATACCCTCTCCATTTATTTTCAGAGAAAGTGTGTGTGTGTGTGTGTGTGTGTGTGTGTGTGTGTGTGTGTGTAAGAGAGAGAGAGAGAGCGAGAGAGAGAAAAGCATCAATGTGAGAGAGACGCATGGACTGGTTGCCTCCCTCACAAGTCCCTACTAGAGGCACGGAGCAAATCTTCAATGCTTGGGTCCGCAAGCTGTTGCTGTAACCCCTGAGCACACTGGCCAGGGCTGAACATGATATTTTTGATGTGCTTCATGAGATATCAAGTAGAGATACCCAATAGACATTTGAATCTATGAAATCTAGTCTGATGTAGTGATTGTGAGTCCCTGGCAAAAATGATTTTTGAATCTCTGAAAATAAAAGAAGTCAGCTAGGGAGACAGAAAAGGAAAAGAAGGTAAGTGAACCTAAGACAGAGCCTTGTTTGTGGAACTCTAATACTGTGAAGAGGGGAAAAGACAAAGTACAATGAGAGGAAACACTTTTGCTAACAGAATAGTAACTCCATGTTCATATTATACTAGAGGCCCAGTACACAGATTCGTGCACTGGTGGAGTCCCTGGCCTGGCCCTGGGGATCAGTTGACCTCCACACCACTGCAGCTTGACCTTGCCTGCCAGACCTTCCGGCTCCAGCCTGCTGTCTGCATCAATCCTGCACAGCACGAAGTAGTGTAGGAAGCGGCAGGTGGTTGGGGAGGAGCCTGAGCCTGGGCTGGATACTGCACTACTCCTGCTCATCCCAGCCCTGCTGTGCCTGCTGCCAAAACTCCATAGGCTTGCTGCATGCCTATGCTAGGGCGATACTGGTGTGCCCATGACTGCACGGCCACCACTCATCATTGCAGCCTCACTCCTAGTGCAGCACTGGATTAAAGGCCTCAGGTTCATGTTCAGTCAGTCTAGATGCTGGTCTGATCCCAGTCTAGTCAGGACGGGGGAGGGGCATGTCCATGGGAGAGGCTTGCACATGCTGCAGCTGTGCTCCCAGCCCTGAGCCCAGCTCTGGCTCTGGTTGGTCAGCTGAGCAGTACTCCCATTGTGGGAGCACACTGACCACCAGGGGGCAGCATCTGCATTAAGCATCTGCCCCATGGTGGTCAGTGTCAACTGGTTGCTTAGGCTTTTATATATATAGATAGCTTATGCTACTAAATGATAATTATATATCATCTATTATCATAGTTTTATAATATATAATTACACAATTGCATGTAAGATGCTACTATTGATTCAGACTAATATACTGCATGTGATAAATGTGCTTGCTAGTACATTAAACTTTCTGATGTAGAGTCAGAAACTTAAAATTCCACCTCTGCCACTTAGTAGCTTATGTGAGCTTGCAAGCTGGCTAACCCTTTTAAACCTCAGTTTTATTGTATGTAAAATAGGTAGTATGTCATATAATCATTAGAAGAGTTACTGTCTAACAGGTATAAGTCACGTTGGCAGGTACACAAGTACTTTAAAAATGGCTCACTATTATTACAGCACAACTTTAGACGTTGTTAGTGTTGTTGTTCCAGTTGTTATCTTTAGAATCCAGTGGTTGCCGGCCTTTCTCTTCCATTCCCAGGGAGTCACTGTTCTGGTGTCTGCTTCTCTGTAGTGACGTCTTTCTTTGTCTGGAATCCAGCACTAGGGATGGACTCTGCCACATCCCTGCTGTCTCTTTCTTTTTATCCTCTGCATTGCAACCTTCTTAAAATATACATTGAATCACCTTAATACTCTCTTTATACACTTTCAATGGGTTCTGTATTTACTTAGGATAAAATTTAAACTCCTTAACAGGGCCCAGAAGACCTCACATTATGTAGTTCCTATATAATTCTCACACCACATTTTATGCCACTTTCATCCTTGCTCACCACTCATTAGCTACACGACATCCTCCCCAAAGCTCCCTCTTGCACCAGGGCTTTTAATCTTACCCTTCTCTGTGTCTGGAGCATAGTTTCCCTTTGTGTGACAGACTAGACTCCTTTTAATCCTTCTGTCTTAGCTCAGAAGTCATCCCTTGGCATTAACTCTGCCCAGTCTAAAGTATCCTCTCTTACCCCTTGAATTACTCTCTAGCTCATCGTCTTAATTACGAATAAGATGAGCTCCATTAGGGCACTCTATATGGAGCATAATGCCTGACACATATTAGGAGCTTAATAAATACGTGCTGCACATGTGAATGATTATTGCCATCCTTTGGAATCCCTGAGGATATAGACTCCGTTTTTGCTAGCATCTAGCACATTGACCAGCACATAGTAACTACTAAACACATATATGTTGAATGAAACAATGCATGCATACATGAATGAATGAATGAATCACAAGTGATTTTCCAGTCTTAGCATCTCTGATAGCTAAGACTACATCCTTCATCACAAAATATGAACTTGTTAGCACATTGGGGAAAAAAAAGCCATGCCAGCATGTAAACAATGAAATCAGCATGTCCTAACTGTGAGCTCTTTGATAACAGAAAAGCTTTTCCCTTTCCATCACTGCATTTTAGCTCGTGGTACACAATCACATGTAGAATTTCCCTCTTCTGCTGATCTAGAAGTAAAGAGGAAATATAACTATTATTACAGCACAACTTTAGACGTGTTTACTCCACTAATGTCTTTGAGGCAGTTGCTTCTGACCAATCAGGGAATATATTGACCCATGTTTCTGGGCAGTGAATTTTCTTCATTCTTGCCTGTGACTGTCATTCAAATAATGTGATTCTTCCGCAGATTGGACAAACTGAAAAGGGAAGTGAATAAAAAACTCTCAGCTGGAACACTGGACGTGCTATACATATTCCCACAGCTAATGCAGATCAGGTTGTTTTAAAAATAAATTGCTAGTGTGAAAGGAAAAGTTCAGAGTAAGAGACACACAAGTGTATAGATCTAGATTTAGTCCCTTACTGTTTTGTACTTCCTGACATCTATTGGGGCTGTTGTAACCCATGTTTCTTGTTTGATTTAATAGAAGGGCAAAATCTCATATTTGAGAATTTATATTACATTCCTTTCACGTGCACAGTTTCTTTCCTTTCAAAGCTAAATTCAGGTATACTCTGGGATTTTTTTTGACTTAAAGGATATTCTTTTTTTTCTTCTCCTGATTTTTAATTAATCTTTTCAATTTAAAGTCTTTATTGTTTAAAGTATTACATAAGTCTCCCCCCATTCCATTGACTTCTCCCCAGCTGCCCCCACCCCCAGGACATGCCCTCAACCACCACTGTCTGTGTCCATTGGTTATGCTCATATGCATGGACACAAGTCCTTTGGTTGATCTCTTAAAGGACATTCTTAACTTGGTTGTGTTTAAACTTTATAACTACTGCTGAAATTTTATGTTTTTCTGAGATTCAATGCTCTGATTCTGGACTCCACCTCTAAGAATTTTCTCCTTGTTAGGACAGCTTGTCCTAGGCCTTCCTGCACTGACATTTATGTTCTGAGTATTAAGGTTAATAGTTAAAAAATACAGAATTCCATAGAGGAAATATGCTTTTGGTTCAACACATTAGTGATCCAGCTGAATATTTTCAGTTATAAAAATCAAATTAAATGTGTTTACCAGAACACTGCTTTCAGTGTGAATTCCACCCACACGTTTTTATATGTCGAGCATATGCATAACTTATTAAAATATCTTACAGATGCGGTTGGATGAAAATGATGCACTTGAAATTTAATAACATTTAATTTACCAAGTACTTCTTCACAGTCCTGGCATAAAAGACCTCACATTCTGTTTTGTAGATTTAGCAATGCAACTGTAGTAATAGAACCGAATCTTCTAGATAATTTAGTCCTCTCATATCACTCTGTCATCCTGGTAGAAATTGCATCTTTCATTGGGAAGTTTTCTACTTGACTTTAAGACCAATCTATATGATAATAACTGTCTGAAGTCCTCAACTTGACATATACTTTCCGTGTTTCACTTGTGTTCTTTTAATTTATTCTGCCGGCATCTTCTAAGTTGATCTGATTGTGTTCCAAATGCACCACAGAAGACTGTGTTTCTTTGGACTCAGAAAATAAAAAGTCTTTTTTTTATGTTTAGCACAGCACCATGTATTCAAACAGGGAAATTATTAGTATCTTACAGATTACAAATTAGGCACAGCTAGAGACTGTATCAATTTCCTTAGGCTAATTAAAATACCAAAGCAATAATTTACTAATAGTGTTGAACTTTGCCCACTATTGAATAGGCAAGAAGTAGAAAGATCTGAGCTTTTTTTCTTTGTATTGTACTAGAGACCCGGTGCACCAATGGGGTTCCTCAGCATGGCCTGCAGGATTGGGCTGAAACCAGCTCTCTGACATCCCCCGCGGAGTCCAGGATTGCAAGAGGGCACAGGCCAGGTTGAGGAACTCCATCGGTGCACAATTGGGGCCAAGGAGGGATGTAGGAGGTGGCCAGCTGGGGAGGACAGCAGGAGGGCTCCAGGGCATGTCCAACCCATCTTGCTCAGTCCTGATCGACCAGACCCCAGCAGCACGCTAACCTACTGGTCAGAACGTCTGACCCCTGGTAGTGAGTGCACATCATAGTGACTGGTTGATCATTCAACTGTCTTTCCCCTGGTTGTCACTGCACATTATAGCTAGCAGTTGAATGGCCTTGGGATATCATTAGCATATTATGCTTTGATTGGTTGAATGGATGACCACACGACCAGACACTTAGCATAGAGTTGGAGATTTTTATGGGTTGAAAGAACTCAAGTGCCTTTAAAACCATGAAACATTTTAGGGTAGGAGAGTCAGGTTCTAGAAATACTATTATGATGGTCATTAGATAAGAAAACATATGTGAATAAATATGTAAATATACACAAGTAACAAAGTGACTACTTTAAGAAGCTGTCATCTTCCGTAGAAAAAACAAACAAAAGAGAAATAAAAATCTCACTTTAATTCTTTGAAATGATGGTTCATAGTTCATTTGTTTAAGGCTAACCAAGGTCTTTTTGGTTAGCTTTTAATAAAATGTTGGTATTATACCTGTAAAATAGTCCATCCCATTGAATATTACTATCATACTTATTAATAATACTAGAGCCCTGGTGCACAAAACTCTTGCACTCGGGGGTGAGAACGGGTCCCTCAGCCCAAGCAGTCTAGGAGCCCACGGTGAATGTCTGACTGATGGCTTAGGCTCATACCCCATGGAGCACAGGCCTAAGCTGGTAGTCAGACATCCTTAGCACTGCCACGGAGGCAGGAGAAGCTCCCATCACCACCACCACTGTGCTTGCCAGCCATGAGCCTGGCTTCTGGCTGAGTGGCACTCCCTCTGTGGGAGCGCACTGACCGCCAGGGGACAGCTCCTACATTGAGTGTCTATTTCCTGGTGGTCAGTGTGTATCATAGCGACCAGTCATTCTGCCGTTTGGTTGATTTGCATATTAGCCTTTTATTGTATAGGATTATCAAAGATATATTTTCTTACATTATGTTTGGCACATAGTAAAATCATTAAACAAATAATACTTAAATTCATTAAATTATATTGAATAAAAGTAATTTTTAATATAAAAGCTAGAACTAAGGAAGTTTAAAGCTAAATGGAAACAATATATTTAAAAATCTGGCCAGTCTGTTTATTTTGGACCACATGTTATTGAGAATAGTTGTATTTTGAGCCCAAATATTACTTTTTTTCTATGATTTCAGTCTTACATGTCAACTTAACACATGCTTGGAGACTGAATTTAGGATCCTGAGTTAGGCTCCTGGATCCATGATCACAGTACCTGTCTTAATAGTTGTAGTCCTATTTAGTTGCTCCAATAAAAAAAGATTCTATATGCAAATAAGTGTGGGCAGTGTTGTCTATAATAACTATCTCCTGACAAATCATAATGCATATTTGTATAGTAAAGCTCTCAGGGCCAACATTTAAAAAAATATTTGACCATGTGAGCCTTTTTTCAAGTAAGTTCCATTAATATCCCAAAGATCTAATGTTCTCTTCAACATATTTTGGGCAATGCTATCTTAAGAAACCATTAATAATTTACATTAATTGTGAAAGCAAGATGAAGAAAAAGTAAACATTAATATTTTTAGCATTAGAAAAAATTTAAGGTGTGCCCTTGGAGGAGGAAAAAGAAGCAAGGCAAGAATTTATGGAGGTGATGGAGACCAAGTTCACAATTCATCAAGTGGTAGTTTGTCTGCAACTTTACAATTATTGACAAGTGCTATGTGTACCTTTTGGGGATTTCATTTAATACAGGAACTATTGTCCATGGTGGTTCAGAAATAATGTTAATTTGGACTGGGGGTAAAAAATTTAGGATAGTTTAACTTGTAATATAATAGAATCCAAATGGAGATGAAAACATTAAAGAAAAATCAAAATTACAACATTGGAGGAGGCCTTGAAAGATCCTAGTCTATCTCTACTCCATTTTGGAAGTTATTTAAAACAAAACACACCCAGTTACTTTGTTGGTAAATTCTCCCAATTTTCATAACTGTTATGTCACTAAATTCTTTATAATATCAAATCCAAAGCACTTCTCTTACAACTTAACCCTCATGTCTTGCTGTGGTGTGCATATTGATTTACTGTCACTTAACAGAATTTTGTCATTTTTTTTTTTTTTGGTCTGAAAACTTAAGTCTTCCTTGTCCTTAAAACAGAGGGATTTAAAATGTATTCTGAAGCTAGATTTCTGTCACAGAGAAAATGGCTGCAATACAATTTTTCATCAGTGTGTTCAGAGCCTCCCACACAAAGCAAGAGACAACTACTAGTATTCAGAAGTGCCTCATTGCTGGGAAGGCCACAAAGAGGTTTTCGGTAATGTATTTGAGGAAGAGCTGGGATTTCTCTGTATTTGGCACCTGAAACACAAAAGAAGTTTATGTGAGAATAAGTTACTGACTTAATCGTTGCCCAGGTAAATAAATTTAGTCAGCATGTGGATTTGTCAATTCTCTTTCAAGTCAAGTCTGATAAGAAAAGAGGGACTTTGTTGGCCTTCGGTACTTCAAGGGCAGGGAGAGTGCATTGGAAAGCAGGAGCAGGTGCTCAGAAGGGATCCTGGACAGAGATTCTGCTCCCAGAGTGCTTTTGAACACCATGAAGAATGCCTTCCTCTCTCTTCAGTTCAATAATTAATGTCACTATTCTTGTAGCTTCTCCTTGAGTTGCAACGGCAGCTCAAGGCTTTAAAAGAATTTCATTTAAGATGCATTTCATGGCATATTTTGGTCTTGATGGGTATATTGTTATAGCTCAGAGTGACACAAAATGGAGATAGTTTTTTTAAAAATAAAGGCTATTTTGATGAAGTCCACAAAAATAAGAATTATTGAACTGTTTGACAGAGTATTTTACTAAATCTTTATCATAAAGAGGAGATCAAAGTGGTCACGTGATTGGTGCAGCAATATGGAACCAGGCTCTAATTGGAAGCCAGATGATTATTTTCACTTGACATGGAATTGGCTTTGCCTTCAGAACTCTACAATGGTCTCACACACAGGTTGGTGCTCTCAAAGGGGATTTAAGTCCAGAGTCTCAACTGAATTCTAAGGGAATGCTGAAATGGAAGCCACTTCACAGAGAAAAGAAAACACACACACACACACACACACACACACACACACACACACACACACAGCCACACAAAACTCGGTCTGCCTTGCTTTCCTGGGCTTTGAAGAACATGATGCTGTGGCTGTTGTCATGGAGGGGAGAGCTGTCCTCTGCATTTTCCTTGGGGTTCTATTTTCGAGTCTCTGGTTCAGAGTCTTGCATGTGCTTTTTGACAGAATCATGCATGTGCTCTCCTTTATCTAGAAAGACTATTTTATCTCATATGTAAAGGCGACAGTCATTAGATGTGGCACATGCTGGACATGATTTCTACTACTTACCATGTTTTCTACTAAGTATTCCCAAATTTATGTCTCATATTTTATATATTAAATTAATTTTAGCACTATAATTATACTTGTAACTTGATTTTTTGTTTTTCAACCTGTTATTCATTGATATCCAGGTTTTAGTTCTAAGAGAGACCTTTGTGATCACAGGCTCTAAAGCACCATTTTTTCATCAGTCTGGTGCATTTATTTATTTGCCTCAGGTCACATGATCACTTATTAAAAGAGTAGAAATTGGAATATAGACAACTTGAAGTCATCTGCAATCACAAACTCTTAGAATGCTTATTCTGTACTTAAGAAACAGTTTTAAAATTAGCTGCTTTTCATACTCCAGCAGTCTTGGGCACATATTGAGTTCTCTCTCAATATTTGTAGACTAAATGAGTAAATAATAGATGTTGAATAATAGCTGACTTAAATCACGATTTCTGTGCACTTGTTTGTTTTATTTAATACTCTAAATCATCCTTTTATTTTTTCTGCATAAATTAATAAACTCACTTTATGCATAGATTTATAAATTTAACCTCCTCATAATTATAAGCTTAGCCTCTTTAGCATGGAGACAAAAGTGTTAACTGCAGTCTTTTCTTGATTTAAGTAAATTATTTCTCATATATTCATCATACCTGTGCTAGCCCACTTGGTAAGACATACCCACTTATAAGTAGGGAATCCAGCCTTCTTTGAGTGGGGAGATAATATCCTCTCCACATTTGGAAGTGCCTAATGCGAATGAAAAGATATAAAACAACCCAAGTGCCAGTGAGTTCTTCTTTGATACTTGAAATGTTGTCTAGGTTCATATCAATCCTTTTACATATATCACAAATCAAGATAATAAGAAAGCCAATTTTTAATCAGAAGTTTATACATTTTGTTTAAACAATTATTTATGAAGGTGTTTTTATTTTTTCTGTTCAGCAATTATAGTTTAACACTAATATGGCAAAGTCACCAAAAGGAGAACAATAACAGGCCTCTTTTGTAGTTAACAATGAGATGTTATAAAAAATGGAAATGTTTCTTTTGCTTGTGTATTTGCATAGGTGCTCTATATATCCATCAGGGATATAGCACTTAACAGTTTAAGTAAGATATATCTGAACTGACATAGGTAAGAGATAGGAATCATCTATCTTTGTATTAGTGTCTCTATGAAGACATTTATACATGCAGTAATAGATATGGATAATTAAAGGTATATTGATTTCAATAATATTTTTAAGGAATGTAATCAATCTTTCAAACTTTATATCATTTCCGATTCTTAAAATCTTGGTTCTAAGTATCAGGATTGTTTATGAAATGATCCACTTCTATTCCTTTTTGCTTTTACATTCTGAAAATGGATAATTTCCTTCTCAGAACTATATATATTCTCTCTCAGATCTCTTCTTTATGACATCCTCAGCACCATCAATTTCAAAACTGAGATGCACCATCTTATGTTTAATTACTATTACGGAATGGTTATGAATACTGTTACTGCTTTTACTCCTTTATGCCTTACTCTGCTGTCCTCTCTGATTTTCACAGAAACTGGTGTGCGGAACTGAAATAGGCCCTGTTGTGTGGAGTCGATTAATTTCACACTTTGATCTAGTAAGGTGCTATCCTTGAATAGGTTTTATAGGCAATGTCAGTTAAGTCTCTCACTTTATCCCAGTAAAATCCTCCCAGTCCAACTACCTATTGAGCATTTGGAAATCTTTTCTCATTTTCTATATATGCCTTCTTAGCCCAGATTTCCAAACTTCCATGGTGTAAATTTAAATCTAAAATGTACTTGAGATTTTCCTAAAAAGTGTTTTTAATATAGACAATATTTAATTGAAGATGGTACTGTAGCTGTAGTTTATTTTTTATTTTATTTATTTTTATTTTATTTTTAAAATAGATTTTGATTTTTTTACGGAGAGGAAAGGAGAAGGAGAGAGAGTTAGAAACATTTATGAGAGAGAAACATCGATCAGCTGCTTTCTACACATCTCCACTGAAGGTGTGCCCACAACCAAGGTACATGCACCTGACTGAAATCGAACCTGGGACCCTTTACTCCACAGGCCGACACTCTATCTACTGAGCCAAACCAGTCAGGGCCTATAGCTGTAGTTTAAATGCATTCTCCTGAATTGTCATCAGATGTCTAAAACAGCAGCCAGTAACATATCTTCTTTTCAGTTAAGCACCTATTAAAGCTACTGGCTGTATTTGTTGGAATTAAGCCATCCCAGACTGGCTAATCAATCAGATACATACAGTTTTGACTTACCCTCTCCATGTAGTCATATCACTACAGTTTCCTTTTAAAAATGAGCCAACACATCTACTTTTGACTTTCAAGTTTCTTGAACCTCTCTAGTGGACTTAGTGGACAAAAGTATAGAATAACACAGTTCCTAATTTATAGAGACACTAGAGGCCTGGTGCATGGATTTGTGCACCAGTGGGGTCCCTCAGCCTGGCCTGTGCCCTCTTGCAATCCACGACCCCTTGAGAGATGTCAGACTGCCTGTTTTGGCTAGGCCTGCAGGGATTGGGCCAAAATTGGCAGTTGTACATCCTCTGAGCAATGTAGTAGTAGGTAAAGTGGCAGGCAGCCAGGGAGGAGCCCCAGCCTAGGGCAGTCATGCTGCTCATCCAGCCCCACTCTACCTGCTGTCACTGCCACTTGGTAAGCTTGCTGAGTGGTGCTCCTGCTCTAAGAGTGCACTGAACTCCAGGGGACAGCTCCTGCATTGAGCATCTGTCCCCTGGTGGTCAGTGTGCATCATAACGACTGGTTGACAGGTTGTCAGGTCATTTAGTCATTCTGTCACTTAGGCTTTTATATACATAGATTGCATTCTCAAAGGACAGTTGTAAGCTAGGTGTTTGAAATGACATTGTTTTCCCCCAAAACAATGCTGCACTGTTGTTGCTTAGTTTCCTTAAGTAGCCTTCAAATTTTTATCCTTATAATTTACCCTAGTACCTGCCTGGTACATACTAGGTACTAAATAAAATTTGTGGAATGAATGATTGAATGTAATGCTAACACTGTAAAACTTAATCACAATGTAGAAAACCATTGCTATGAGCAAATGTTTTCAAATTCCACTTTGGGATGATGCCAGCTGCAGACTTTTCTGAGATATGCTAGAGTTAAGAACTCTTACTCATGCCCCCCCCACTTGAGAATAGAAACTCCTCTAGTTCACTTCTGCCTTCCTGGGAGCCCTTCAAGTCCTGCATGGCTTACTCCTCCATTCTTTCTACTGCTGGTTCAGTGATTTGGTTTCCTGCTTCCTGGTCCTTTATGGTTTTTTTTTTTTTTTTTTTGCATATTTTTACTTAAGCTATTATTCCTGAAATAAGAAGAAACATTCTGTTTCTCAAGGGGTTGTCTCTTTTTTTTTTCTTCCTTCCTTGGGCTAATAATAAATAAAGTATACCACATATTTAAAAATAAAGAAAACATCACAAAAAATCCTAAACTACCTTCTATATTTACTCTTTATATTTTATTTTCTGGTTGTTTACAATAGCATTTTATATAAATTCTAAAAGACAGAGATATTTTTACTCTCAAAGGACAATTAAAAGAATTTTCTATTTAGAGTGTCTGTGGTTAGGCTGCCCTGGGCCAGAGTCCAACAGTGGAAGGATTAAGGTTTCATGGGTCTTAAACAGAGTGTATCAGTCAACTTTGGCCAAATTAATACTGATTAAAAAACATTCTGAAACAGCGACAGGAAACAATAAACATTTTTTCCCCTTGTTCCTGCATCTGAGATTTGGCTGGGGCTCAGCTGATGGAGACTGGACTTGGCAGCAAACTTCAATTGAGGTTTAGATCTGCTTCACATGTTTCTCATTCTTTTGGGATCTCTGGTCGACTCAGGGCATGTTTTTCTCATGCCTGTGGCAGAGCATAAGAGGACAAACCTAGATGCATGAGCATGTCTCCAGCCTCGGCTTGTTAATATCCTATTGGCTAAAGAAAGTCATATGGCCCAGCCCCAAGTCAAGACCTAGACTTAAACTCTCCATCTTGCAGGAGGAATTGCCAAGTCACATGGCAAAGGGTGCATACAAGGAAAGGAGTAGACTTGAGAACAACAATGCAGTCTCTCATCCTGGATGATGGAGATTATGCGAATGCCTCAGCAAAGCTAATAATTTGGCAGAGTTTAAAACCAATGTTCTTCACATAGTTATTTAATATTTATGTAGTGGAGGGGGAGATAAATGAATATATATTGGAATAAACTGTGCAAAGAAATATTTACTCAGGAATTTCCTTTTGATGGCCAAACCAATGTTAATATTTTGAAGAAAAAAAAAAGAAACAAAATAGTGAAATAGTTAAGAGTGCAGGTTGCCTGGCTTTAAGCACCAGCTCTGCCCCTTACTAGCTGAGTGATGTAAATCAAATCATTTAACCTCAAGTTAGATATAACTATTATTAATACGATTGCTGTTTTTCTCTTTGGATTTATTTTTCTACTAGAGGCCCGGTGCACGAAATTTGTGCAAGGGGGGATGATGGGGGTGTCTCTCAGCTCAGCTTGCACCCTCTCCAATATGGAACCTCTCGAGCGATGTGCAACTGCCCATTTAGGCACGATTGGGATCAGGCCTAAACAGGCAGACAGACATCCTTCTCACAATGCAGGATTGCTGGCTCCAAACTGCTCACCTGCTTGCCTCCCTGATTGCCTCTAACTGCTTCTGCCTGTCAGCCTGCTCACCCCCTAACCACTGCCCTGCCAGCCTGATTGATGTCTAACTGCTCCCTTGCCAGCCTGTTTGTTCCCAACTTCCCTCCTCTGCTGACCTGGTCCCTCCCAACTGCCCTCTCCTGCAGGATTGATAGCCCACAACTGCCCTACCTTGCAGACCTGGGACCTCCAAATGGCCCTCCCCTGCACACCACAAGATGGCTATCTTGTGTCCACATGTAGGCAGGATCTTTGACCACATGGGGGCAGCCCTCTTGTGTGTTGAGCTGATGGTCAATCTGTGTATTACTCTTTTATTAGGTAGGATAGAGGCCTGGTGTATGGGGTGGGGGCCGGCTGGTTTGCCCTGAAGGGTGTCCTGGATCAGGGTGGAGGTTCCTTTAGGGCGTGGGGCAGCCTGGGCGAGGGGCCTATGTTGGTTTGCAGGCCGTCCACGCCCCCAGCGACCCAAGTGGAGGCCCTGGGATCTGGAATTAATTTATGTTCTACAATTGAAACTTTGTAGCCTAGAGCACAGCCAAGCCTTCTGCTCACTCCATGGCAACAGCCATTTCTATTTGAAATTTTGTAACCTAGAGTGGAGGGCTAGGCCCTAGGGCTGCAGAAATTTAGCTTCTTCTATCGCCTCGGCAACCCTAGCCTCTTATCTCTCCAGCTCCATGGCTGCCTTCCTATTATGTATCTTTTATAATTGAAACTTTGTACCGTTGAGGCCTAGGCCAGCAAAGGCAGGTGGAAAGCTTGGCTTCCTCCATTGCCAGGGAAACCCAAGCCTCCCTCCTATTCTCAGTGGCAGCAGCCATCTTGTTTGGGGTTTATTTGCATAATTTGCTCCTGATTGGCTGGTGGGCGTGGCTGGTGGGTGTGGCAGAGGTGTGGTCAAATTTGCATATTACTCTTTTATTAAATCGGATATGCAAGGCAGCAAACTTATTAGGAGGCAAAGAACTGAAAATTTAGGCACTAAAAGAAATTTTACTTCAATGAACTTGCATAGGTCAAATATTGTAATTTCAACTGATTGCAACTATCTTTTATCTGCCTACAACAGCAAATGTTTATTAAAAATATATTCAGTAGAGTTAGGTCTTTAGTAGACAAGGGTATTTACTTGTGGGCATTATAAGCTTTCAATACAGGATGAATTTAAAATATGACAACTTATTTTAGTGTTACTTCAGCCCCCTTACCGATTGACCCCTAATGCAGCTGTTGCTGTGACTTTCCTCTCAATCTTGCTATGTTTCTCCTGGTCCCAGATAAGGGAAGAGAGCAGAATTAGTTTCAGAAACTGATCATTCAGGGTGGTGCTGACTGCTGATCCCTGAGAGGTTTTGAAACATCACTGGTCATATTAGGACACCAGAGGCCCAGTGCACAAAATTCATGCATGGGGTTGGGGGATGTGCCCAAGCCCAGCCTGCACCCTCTCCAATCTGGGACCTTTTGAGGGATGTCCAACTGCCCCATTTAGGCCTAATACCAGTAGGATGGGACCTAAACAGGGCAGTCTTCTCACAATCCAGGACTGTTGGCTCCAAACTGCTCACCTGCCTGCCTCCCTGATTGCCCCTAACCACTTTTGCCTGCCAGCCTGATCACCTCCTAACCACTCCCCTGCCAGCCTTATTGATGTCTAACTACTCCCCTGCCATCCTGTTTGCCCCCAACTTCCCTCTTCTGCTGGCCTGGTCACCCCTAACTGTCTTCCCCTGCAGGCTTGATAATCCCCAACTGCTGTTCCTTGCAGGCCTGCTCCCTCCCAACTGCCCTCCCCTGCTGGCCTGGAACCTCCAAACAGCCCTCACCTGCTGGCCATCTTGTGGTGGCCGTATTGTGTCCACATGGGGGCAGGATCTTTGACCACATGGGGGCAGCCCTCTTGTGTGTTGGAGTGATGGTCAATCTGCATATTACTCTTTTATTAGGTAGGACAGAGGCCTGGTACATGGGTGGGGGCCAGCTGGTTTGCCCTGAAGGGTGTCCTGGATCAGGGTGGGGGTTCCCTTGGGGCATGGGGTGGCCTGGGTGAGGGTCCTGCAGTGGTTTTCAGGCCAGCCACACCCCCAGTGACCCAAGTGGAGGCCCTGGGATCTGGGATTAATTTATGTTCCATAATTGAAACCTTGTAGCCTGGAGTGGAGCCAAGCCTTCTGCTCGCTCCATGGTAACAGCCATTTCTGTTTAAATTCTATAATTGAAACTTTGTGGCTCAGAGTAGAGGCCTAGGCCCCAGGGCTACAGAAGCTTGGCTTTCTCCATCGCCCCGGCTCTGCTCTCTTTTCAGCTCTGTGGCTGCCGCCATTTCTGTTGGAATATATCCTATCTAATAAAAGAGTAACATGCAAATGTGACTGTACCTTGGCTCCTGATTGGCTATGCTACCAGCCAATCAGGAGCGGGGATGTGACTGGGGGTGTGGCCATGGCTTGCCTGGATGCCAGCGAACACTTCTCTTCAGGAACGTTTCACTTCAAGCCTATGGGGAACACTTTGCTTCACACCAGTGCAGGTGGGGAAGGAAGCACTTCATGCCAGCGCCAGGTGGGAACACTTTGATTCACGCTGGCAGGGGCAGGGAATGAAGGAGGGGCCACGTTTCTGCACAGGGTGTTTTTGAGGGCCTGGCAAACCAGCGAGAGAGGCTCGGTCCTTGAGGCGTCCGTGGTGTGGGGAGGGCTGGGCCAGGACAACACCATACTTTCAAAAAAGTTCTTTCCCACTTAAATATCCTCTGATGAGTATCTTTAAAAAAGAAGTAAATATTCAGCCTTTGTCACACCTTGAAAGGTTAAGGTAATTCCTTAATATCACCTAATATCCACTGTACGTTTAAATGTCTTTGTTTCAAAGATGCCTTTTACTGTTGGTTTGCCCCCTCCAGAGGCTACCCAAGGTCTTATTTCAGCCCTGATGTTGGGCTACTTCCCACGACCATAAGTTCCCAATGCACTTCCAGCCAGAGTTAAAGAGGCTTCTTCTGTTTTTAAGGCATCGCCATAACCAGTGCCTGCCAGGCCTCTGTGAAAACACTACTCCTTAGGTCCGGGGTGCTGGGAGCTGAAGCAGAGAGGCTGTGAGGCCCAGCTTACCCAGGATGCTGGCCCCCCATCACCCCCTCCCAATTATCCTGGCCCAGCCTTCCCTATACATACCTACCTGCTCACAGAGAGCGTGAGGTGGTCGTGGCAGCTGGATGGGAGGCTAGTGGGGCGGGGGGAACATGGCCGCAGCACGAGGGAAGGGAGGCCTACACCCTCCCCCAATCTAGAGGCACTTGACAGGGGACCATAGGCCACACTCCCAACCTGGCAGGGCTAGATAGGGGACCTCAAGGTGCACTTCCCATCCTGTTGCTGGGTAAGGGCACCTCAGACTGTTCTCTCCACCTTGATGGGGTACCTCAGGCTGCGCCCTAACCTGGCAGGGCTTGACAGGGGACCTCAAGCCATACCCTCACCTCAGCACCAGGCTGGGGGAACTCAGACCATATCCTCTGCCCCAGCATCAGGCCAGGGGTCCTGAGGCTGTGCCCCTCCTGCCTGGCTGGGCTTGACGGGACCTCAGGCTGTGCTCCCCACCCAGTGGGGCTTCACAGGGGACCTGAGCCTGTGCCCCTGTGCCAGTGAGGATTGACGGGGGACCTGAGGCTGCACCTCTCTCCCGGTGCTGGGCTGGGGGACTTGAGGCTGTGCTCTTCTGCCTGGTGGGGCTTGATGGGGGACCTCAGGCCATGCCCCCTACCCAGTGGGGCTTGACAGAGGATCTCAGGTCATGTCTCCCACCTAGTGGGACTTGATGGGGGACCTCAGGCCATGCCCCCCATACTGGTGCTAGGCCAGGGGACCTGAGGACACACCCTGCTCTGGGTGACTTGACAACAGTGGGACTGGGGGGGGTCTGGATCTACCCCAATGTGGGGGTGGGAGGTAGCTGGGTCTGGGTCTCATGTGATTTTGAGGCACATGTGAGTGAGTGGAAACGTAACTCTGGGTCCTGTGGTGCACCCCAGACTCTGACAGGAGGAAGGTTTTCATATACATTTTACTAATTTTCTTTAGTCTCTGCTACTTCTATTATAGAGAAAGAGCAAATAGCAATATTAAATTATTTCCTCTAATTAATACCCTTTTAATGTGCACAAATTTTGTGCACCGGGCCACTAGTCTATAATTGAAACTTTGTAGCATTGAGTGGAGGCCTAGGCCGGCAACGGCAGGAGGAAAGCTTGGTTTCCTCCATTGCTGGGGAAACCTAAGCTTCCCTCCTGCTCTCACTGGCCACAGCCATCTTGGTTTGGGGTTTATTTTCATAATTTGCTCCTGGCTGATGGGCATGACCTTATTGGAGGTACAGTCAATTGCATATTACTCTTTTATTAGATAGGCTGTGCTCTATTGAGTTGGAAGGGGTACATTTAAAAGTCCTGGAGTTGGAGATGAGATTGCAAAAGGCATATTTGAATAATGAAGCTAAAGTATTCTACAAGGAAAGAGTTTGGTTAACATAGGGACTTTAATTTTGGTGTGTGTATGTGAGACATGAAAATTTGGGACCAGGATTGAATTGCAATTCAAGAAGCTGACCTTACTCTCAATGGAGGGCAGAGTAGGACCATGACAACTATAGTGTTTTCTCCTCTGCAAGGTAGTTCAATATTTAAATAGACTGGTTGAAAGCAACACCAATTTTTAATGCTGTTTTCAATGATCCATGTGTCTTTGTTCATCTCTACTATATGGCTTACTTTTCTTCTTTTTAAGTCTGTCCTGCTGACTTGGTTTTGGGCCAAGAGGAGAATTAAGCTATGGCAGCTATAATGGGTGCATTATCAAACATTTATTAAATGGCTATTATGTTCTAGACATTCCTCTGTATACTAAATAGAAAAAAATAAAAAATAAACTTCCTATTTTCAACAAATAGTTTAACAGTAGAGTTTATCATGTAAACCAATTACTCCATGCAACACAACCAATTAATCATTGTTTGAAGACAGCTTCTGGCTAAAATACTCATCTCTACTATGACTCCTATTAGGGAAGAGCATCAAGAAGATGTGAACTCAGGTTTGACCTGAGGGCTGGACTTAGGCAATTGGAGGCTCCCCACTCCATCCTTGGTGCTTGGAATGCACACTCCACTTGCCTGCCCTGAGCTGGAAGCCGCCCACAGCCTTGAGATGAGAAGGTGGAGATGAGTCTGAGTAAATGACTGAACCCTGTTAAGGCCTCTAGGTAAACTTTCAAGATTCTGGCAGACAAGTGTGGAAAGCTACTTGTCTTGTGTCTGCCCAAGACAAGCCACATAAATCAGTTCCCTTGCTCATGGAACCTGCCACCTACCAATCTGGAGTGGTCTACCTTTTTCTTCAATCTCTCCTTGCCCTCCATATATCGGGGCTGGTTTCAATTTATACCTGGGAAGTTTCCAAGGAGTTTGCAAAGCAACAACTTTTTTTTATGATTTTGATAACAGCTTAGACAATCCCTCACCCTGTCCAGTAAGTACCCTGGCTTCCTTACTTCCTCTTATCTTGACCTCCTCATACTCACTTTCAGGGTTATACCTTAAGACCTGTCTATGGCAGTAGTGGTCTCATCATTAAGATATCAATTTCAAGTATCCTGTGTGAAACCATCACTTCCTATCTTTTAGCTCACGTTCCCTGGTATTCTAACTTTATTTGTCCTTCACTCTGTCAGGTCCTTTAATCCATAGGCCCTCCCCCACTTCCATAGCACTTATCTCAGTTCTTGCTTCCCATCCTCAACCATGTCCCCACTTCTTGCCTTGTCTAGCTTCAAAGTCAGTAGCCTTTAATTACTCTCTTGCATACAGGAAAAATCATTTGCTTTTCTCTTACCTGACAAAATTCTTACCCCATCTACCTAATAAAAGAGTAACATGTTAATTTACCATAACTTCGTGATGCCCACCAGCCAATTAGGAGTGAGTATGCAAATTAATCCAACAAACATGGTTTGTTGATTTGCATACATAGGGGCCGAGTGGCCAGAGGCAGGACAGGATACTTGCATCATCGCCATGGTGACAACACAGGCATTCCTCACCACCCCAGCCACTCCGAGCCTATGGGCACCGTGGGAAGGTGGAAAGGTGGCTCCGGCCAGAGTGAAGGCAGTGCCAGTAGCCAGGGAAAGGAAGGCCCATTCTTGCATGAATCTTCCTGCATTGGGCCTCTAATTAAATATAATTTGGCTTCATTTTTTACTGCAATCAATTAGCAGAATGTGGCTGAGAGAAATACCCAACTGGTTTCTATCTCTCTCTTTCTCTCTTTGAGGCCAAACTTTGTAAATTTATTTCTTTAAAAAAATCTTTATTGTTGAAAGTATTATATATGTCTCCTTTCCCCCCCCATTGAACCCCTTCAGCCTGCCCCACCCCCTCACCCCAGGCCTTCACCACCCCATTGTCTGGTCTATGGGTTATGCATTATATGCGTACAAACTCTTTGGTTGATCACCTCCCACCAACCTATCCTCCTTCATCTTCCTTCAGAGATTCTGCACTCTGTTCTATGCTTCCATGACCACAGGTCTCAGGTGAGTAATCAGCCCTGTAGGGCAATTTTACTACATTTCTCTAGTAAATTTGTCATCATTTCTCTCTGAAGTGATGACACACTTTTCTCACTCTTTTTAAACTTCTGCTACATTTTATCTCTTCCTTATTTTCAGCTGATGATAGAAGCACCATCACCAAACCTGCCTCCATCTTTGATCCTTTCTGCTTCCTCGCTAGTTTCCATAGAAAAACAAATGCTCTCTGCTTCTCCCTGCAGCCAGGCTCCTTCCTTTGGGCACGGGCGCCCCCACTCCCTCTTATTTTCCGGCATTTGCTAGGACTGCAATGTCCCATCTACGTAATCAGTTTTTTATTTTCTACTGTGTCATTCCCATCAACTTATAAATGTGGTGTAATAGTTTTTATCTTTAAAAGAAAAACCCATTCTAATTTTCCCTTTCCACTATCACTCTATTTTTATGCCTTCTTGATGGTAAAATTCCTTGAAAAAAGTTGCCTAGATTTTCTGTATCTATCTCATTTGTTTTTAAAAAATAATTAATTATTTTAAAATTATTTTTTATTAATTAATAAAAAATTATTTATAGTTTAATATATGTACCATAATTTTTACAAATCTCTTAATATTTTTTTACTAATCAAATATAGCTTAATTTAATAAAAATAATTTCTCTTTTATATCTCTAATTCCAACTTGCTTGGGAGAAGGAAATTTCCTTAACAAGTCATTTGATCCACCTCTTTGAAAATAGCTCTGTAATATTTCATTGTGTGCATGTGTCATATTGATCCCTTTCCTATTGGGCATTTTGGTTATTTCTACATTTAAAAAATAAACAATAAGTTTGTTTTGAATGTCTTTGTGCAAATTGTAGTTTTATGTGTAATTAGTGAGTCAAAAACTATCTATATTATATTTATAAAAATTTACCTTTATTATTGAGAATAATACAGATATATTCTTTTTGTCCCATTGACACCTTTTAGCCTGCCCCCTCCCCCATGCCAGGCCTTTACCACACTATTATTGTCTGTATCCTTGGGTTATGTATATCCTATCTAATAAAAGAGTAATATGCAAAATGACTGTCATGCCAACACACAAAATGGCTGCCCCCATGTGGTCAAAGATGGCTGCCCCCATGCAGACACAAGATGGCTGCCACAGATGGCCAGCAGGGGAGGGAAGTTAGGGGTGACCAGGCCTGCAGGAAGGGCAGTTCGGGGGGATAAGGTCTGCAAGGCAGGGCAGTTGGTGGAGAGGGCAGATTAGCAGGGGAGAGCAGTTAGGGGTGATGAGGCTGGCAGGGAAGGGCAGTTGGGGGGACCAGGTCAACAGGGGAGGGCAGTTAGGGGTGACCAGGACTGCAGGGAATGCCAGTTAGGGGCAAACAGGCTGGCAGGGGAGCAGTTAGGCATCAATCAGGCTAGCAGGGAAGTGGTTAGGGGGGTGATCAGGCTGTCAGGCAGAAGCAGTTAGGGGGAATCAGGAAGGCAGGCAGGTGAGCAGTTGGGAGCCAGCAGTCCTGGATTGTGAGAGTGTTGTCTGATTGCCCAGTAGGATTGGCCCTAAACGGGCAGTCAGACATCCCTCCAGGGGTCCCAGATTGGAGAGGGTGCAGGCTGGGCTGAGGGATACGAAAATCATGCACCAGACCTCTAGTATGCATATAAATTCTTTGGTTAATCTCTTCCCATGCACCCATCCATGCCTAACTTCCCTTAGAGATTCATCAGTCTAGTCCATGTTTCTGTGTCTCGGGATCTATTTTGTTTATCAGTTTATTTTATTGTTTAGATTACACGTATGAATGAGATCATGTGATATATGTTCTTCTCTGACTGGTTTATTTCACTTAGCATAATTAAAAAACCCTTCCATATATATTTCCAGGGCTTTGTTTAAAAGCCTTATAGAAAAGGATTGGTCTAAGTTGAAGGGTTAATATGAGAACAGAAAATTGTGGGCTGCTCTGAATCCTCCTACTCTTATACCAGAGTTCTTTGCAGAGAAGGCTATGATGTGAGTGAAGTGCATTACAAAGATTTTTTTATAAAGGGGGTTGACTTTATAGCCTTACTAGAAGCCCAGTGCCTGAAATGTTGCAGACCCACCCACCTGCTTACATCTTTGGTTGTTACAGCATTAGGGCCACAGGCCTTTTATAATATAGACTAGAGACCTGGTGCATGAAACTCGTGCAGGGGGCGGGGGGCAGGGGATGTCCCTCAACCCAGCCTGCACCCTCTCCAATCTGGGACCCCTTGAGAGATGTCTGACTGCCCTACCAGGATCGGGCCTAAATGGGCAGTCGAACATCTTTCTCACAATCTAGGACTACTGGCTCCAAACTGCTCACCTGCCTGACTCCCTGATTGCCCCTAACTGCCAGCCTGATCACCCACTACCCACTACCCTGCCAGCCTGATTGATGTCTAATTGCTCCCCTACCTGCCTGTTTGCCCCCAACTTCCCTCCTCCGCAGGCCTGGTCACCCTCAACTGCCCTCCTCTGAAGGCTTGATCACCCCCAACTGTCCTCCCTTTCAGGCCTGGAACCTCCCAATGGCCCTCCCCTGCTGGCCAACTTGTGGTGACCATCTTGTGTCCATATGTAGGCAGGATCTTTGACCACATGGAGGCAGCCCTCTTGTGTGTTGAGCTGATGGTCAATCTGTGTATTACTATAGGACAGAGGCCTGGTACATGGATGGGGGCTGGCTGGTTTGCCCTGAGGAGTGCCCTGGATTAGGGTGGGGATTCCCTTGGGGCCTGGGTGAGGGGCCTGTGGTGGTTTGCAGGCCAGCCAAGCCCCCCAGCAACCCAAGTGGAAGCCCTGATATCTGGGATTAATTTATGCTCTACTACTGAAACTTTGTAGCCTGGAGTGGAGGCCTAGGAGCTAGGGCTGCAGAGGCCTGACTTCCTCCATCACCTGGGAAACCATAGCCTCTGCTCTCTCCAGCTCTGTGGCTGCCACCATTTCTGTTGGGATATATCTTCTGTAATTAAAACTTTGTAACATTGAGTAGAGGCCTAGGCCAGCAATAGCAAGGAAAGCTTGGCTTTCTCTGTTGCCAGGGAAACCTAAGCCTTCCTCCTGCTCTCAGTGGCCACAGCCATCTTGGTTGGGGTTTATTTGCTCCTGATTGGCTTGTAAGCATGGCTTGGCTCATGTGTGTGGCTTGATCGGAGGTATGGTAAATTTGCATATTACTCTTTTATTAGGATTACATTGGTGAAATGAGGAAACTGTGGAAGCACGAAACAGAGAAGTAGAGTGGGTCCCTGCATTGTTCAGTAGCAAGAGCATCATCAGCTTAGGTTAGAATTAGTATTTAGGGTCCATAGATCCTCTTGTCAGTGTCCAGATAAAGCAGGAGATGGTGCCTATTACCTGTCAGGAAGATTATATAGAACTGGGTCTTCCTCTAGCCTTGTTTAGTTGACTAGAACTGGGTAGGGCAGAGGAGGGAAGAGGGGTGAGCTGAATTGGAAGGGGCCATGAGAGAGACAATGGGGAAGCTTTTGTGTTCATGAAAATTGCGGGCGAGATGGAGAAAAAAGATTATACGTTTTTCCATATCTTGTGAATGTTCCTAAGAGGCTGCAATAAATATCTAAATTCCTTTAATTGTTTTTCAGTTGTTGGCTATTTCTTTTTTTTGTGAGAGTTGGGGGGTAAGACATCATACTATGGCTTGCTTCCAGGTAGGGTAAATTGGCCTGGATTAATATAGCATTATGATCAGGAATATTTACCTTGGCAACTTTGAAAAGGACAGAAGGTCAAGCAGTGGCTATTCCATTATTGTCATTGGTATCTAACTGTGTCTTTGGGTTGATGGAACCTAAGGAAATGTGATTACACCTACAATTGCTGACATTAGAAACTGTTTAAAGGAGATTTGGATATAATAAGAATAAAGTAATATATTCTGTATTTTCTTTTTAAAATTTATTTCAGAGAGGAAGGGAGACCGATAGAGAGATAGAAACATGAGTGATGAGAGAGAATCATTGATTGGCTGCCTCCTGCATGCCCCCTACTGAGGATCAAGCCCCCAACCCAGGCATGTGTTCTTGGCCAGAATCGAACCTGGGACCCTTTAGTCCGCAGGCCAATGCTCTATCCACTTAGCCAAACCGGCTAGGGCTATTGTGTGTTTTCAATTTACATTATGTCAGAAGCCACAGTGTTTTTTAAATTGCACATTTTATCCATTTTGATGAATATATGTATTTACGAATGCCAAGAAAAATAGAAGTCATTTTGTAACAGGATTTAATTAAAAGTCAGCTAATCACACAATATTGAGAATTATGATCTACTTGACCAGGTAGAGTTCTGAAAGCTTGAGCAAAAATTAATTGGTTTTAAAAAATAACTGTGGATAAACAGGCTGAGCCAAAAACTCTGTTACTTTACTGATGATGGCAATTAATTGTACTTACATACTTATTTAATTTGCTTTCATGGGAATAAGACTTTCCTTTTAAGTAGAAAGCAAATATGTTAAATACCATAAGTGACATAGTGCATCATGCTTTGATAGAAAATTAACATTCAAAAGTGGGCATTTTGGAATTTCTTAAATATATCCTGTTTACTGAGCCCCAGTGACATTAAATGTATCTGAAATGATGTGACACAAATAAATCCAAGGCATGATTAGAATTTTAAGGCCCAATTTGCAGTCCAGGGTGAATTGTTTTTTTCTAAAATTCAAATGAGGAGAGCAAGCCCTTAGGCCCTCCATCACCTTGTGTATCAAAATCTGCAGAATGAGTGTGAAGAGTCCACTATTAATATTGTGGAACAATTGGTGTCTGAAATGTCACAATTGGAAGATTTTATGGTGTCATTTAATGTGAAATAAAACATGAAGGGATTTCAGGGGAAGCTTGTCTGCTGATGTGCCAGCAGGTCTCTCTCACCTGTGTGGTAGGTGAAGGCCTGGGGTCTTCATGATCCACCTTGTCATGTAGCCCTTGTCAACCACTCTCTGTTGTTCTCTCAGGAATGCAGGCTCCTGAATTTTCACCTTTTGTTAAACTCAACAAGTATTTTTTATTGCTTTAAATTCTGCTTGGAAACAGACAGAGTATTAAATATATCCATTTATTTCAAAAGTATATTTGAGATTCTAAGGAAGACACTGAAATCAGATGTATGGGCTAGCCATCCAGGAATGCAAAAAGTAATTGAGAGACAAGATCTAGAAATATAAAAGAGTCAAATTATAAAAAAAAGTTATGTGGTTGGGTGGGAAAATGAATGTTACTAAAGGAATCCAGAGATGGGAGAGTGTGTTCTGGTAGGAAGTGGTGAGAAAATGTTGGTATGTGACTTGAGGGCTAAAGCTTGGGCATGATTTCTGTCAGATGTGAGGAAGGGGAGTGGTTTTTAGAGATGAGGTGCAATATATGAGTAGAGATAAGAAAATAGGGGTCTTTGGATGCACAGTAACAGCAGCTAATGACATAAATACATTTATGTTAATGTGCTTCTGAGATGATTCCATGGCTGATGCAGTGCTTTTGAGTTTGCTTATCCAATAGTAATTACAGGAGGGGAATGTCATACCTGAAGGAAAGGGAGGTAGTGAAGAGCAGTTTTCTGGAGATGAGGTCTGAGTGTTCATCCTCATGCAGTTGTGCCCAAGTGACTTAAGAAGAGTCATTTTATTTCTCCTCATTTATAAAATGAAGTGGTTGGATAGGATGCTTTTGAGGTCCCTTCCAACTCAGCAATTTTTTTGAGTTGGCTTATGGTAGGCTGGGGAAAGGAGTTTCTGGACAAAAGAACCTTTAGGCACCTTTTAATTTGTGCTGTTCAGATGCCCTATTATTACATGTGAGATAGAACCATTTATCTTATACATTAGAAAGACAGTAGATATTCTAGAGGCTGTTGCATTTTGCCCTTTCAGACTAACTAGACTGTTAAGTTTAGCAAGCTTATATAAGATTTCCCTTTTGGTTACTCTGCAAGAAGAATGAGGTTAGTTTTACTCTTTTATAAGAGAACCCTTTGAGAATAAAATGGCTTTAATGTTTCATAGGGTCAAACAACTTGGAACAGCCTGGAGTGCATTATTCTTACCATAGCTTAACAGGTGTCCATGATTCAGAAAATTCTCTAAATATTTAATAGGAAGCTTGCGAGGACTGGTCTGTTTTTTTTCCCTCTTAAACCAGTCACATCCTTAGTATTTATTAAGAAATGTATATGTATTCAGATTTATAAAACTTTATTATTTAAATTTGGTTCTACTGTCAGCATCCACTAACTTTTATTGAATACCCACTGTTTCTCTGGCATTGCATTATGTATTAGGATGCTGCATATTAAGGTCTTTTTTCTCAAAGACTCTGAAATCATTCTTTTTAGGTTAGAAATAGGAATTGAAACTGGGTATAATAATAAAATCTAATGACCCAACAAGTCACTGAAAAGTTTATATTCCTTTATCATAATTTGATATACTGTATTCATCTACATATATGTTATCTTAATATATATTAAATTTATTCTCCTGTTATTTAAATATGGCAGGTGTAACTAATTTGGATATCAACCATGTGCTGTGTTTACACATCTCTATAAAACTTTATTCTACAATCTGGAATATATCTAAAAATATTCAGAAGTAACTATATCATCAGTAACCTGTCATATACACTAAATGGCCAGATTATTATGATCTTTGAATGAATAATAATCTGGCCACTCAATGTATATCCTATATAACAAAAGGCTAATATGCAAACTTTTCCCTCAACCAGGAGTTTGACTAGCAGGCAGGCTGGCCAACCACCCATGTCCCCTCCCCCTGGCCAGGCTGGCTAGACCCCATCTGGTGCATGAATTCATGCATGGGTGTATGTGTCTCTCAACTCAGCCTGCACCGTCTCCAATCTGAACCCCTTGAGGGATGTCCGACTGCCTGTTTAGGCCAGATCCCATAAGATCAGGACTAAACGGGCAGTCAGACATCCCTCTCACAATCTAGGACTGCTGGCTCCCAACTGCTCGCCTTGCCTGCCTTCCTGATTGCCCCTAACTGCTTTTACCTGCCAGCCCAATCATGTGGCCACACAATGTGCAGTGCTGTGATGAAATTGTTTTCTATCAATTAGTAGCTAACCACTCTCCTGCCAGCCTGATTGATGCCTAACAGCTCCCCTGCCAGCCTGTTTGCCCCTAACTGCTCTCCTCTGTAGGCCTGGACACCCCCAACTGCTCTAGCCCGCAGGCCTGGGTCCCCCACAACTGCCTTTTTCTGCAGACCCAGTGGCCCCAACTTCCCTCCTCTGCCAGCCTGGTCACCCCTAACTACCCTCCCCTGCCGACTGAACACCCTCAACTGCCCTCTCTTGCAGGCCTGGTTCCTCCCAATAGCCCTCCCCTGCTGGCCTGATCACCCAAAACTGCCCTCCTTGCAGACCTGATCCCTCCCCTGCTGGCCATCTTGTAGCAGTGATCTTGTGTCCACATGGGGGTCAATCATCTTTGACTACATGGGGCAGCCATCTTGTGTTTTGTAGTGACAGTCAATTTGCATATTATTCTTTTATTAGATAGGAGGATTAGGTAGGATAGAGTCCTGGGGTATGAGTGGGAGCCAGCTGGTTTGCCCTGAAAGGTGTCCTGGATCAGGGTGGGGGTTCCCTTGGGGTGTGGGGTGGCCTGGACAAGGGATCTGTGGTGGTTTGCAGGCTGGCCATGCCCCCTGGTGACTCAAGCAGAGGCCCTGGTATCTGGGATTTATTTATCTTATATACCTGAAACTTTGTAGCCTTGAGCAGAGCCAAGTCTCCTGCTTTTTCTGTGGCCACAGCCATGTTTGTTGGGATTTACTTCTCTTCTATAATTGAAACTTTGTAGCCTTAAGCAGAGGCCAAGGCAGGCCAGGGCAGTCAGAAAGCTTGGCTTCCTCCATTGCTGTGGAAACCCAAGTCTCCTGCTCTCTCTATGGCCACAGCCATCTTGGTTGGGCTAATTTGCATACTCACTCCTGATTGGCTGGTGGGAATGGCTTGTGGGTCTAGTGGAGGTATGGTCAATTTGCATATTACTGTTTTATTAGATAGGATACACACACACACACACACACACACACACACACACACAAACACATATTGAGTGGCCAGATTATTATGCATTCAGAGTTCATAATTATCTGGCCACTCAGTAGTATATAGTGACAGTCCCACAGAAATAAAAAATAAAAGCAAATTAATGAATGGTGAGATAGAAGCCCTAAAGTAGCCCCTAGTTTGGCATTTGACCTAGAAAGTATGTGTGGAGGCAAGGCAGCATCACAGGAAGAAGCTGGGTGTAATTTCTCTTGTCTAAGTCACGTGGCCACACAATGGGCAGTGCTGTGATGAAATTGTTTCCTATCAGTTAGTAGCTTCCAACAGAAGGAGGAAAAACATCTAGGATTCTGCTCTTCATCCATGAAAGGTATGGTGTGGAAATGAATGAGTCACATTTCTTCTATTCTATGCATATAGGAGATATAATTATATAGTTCCAAGACTATCTTTAAAACTAGTGATATTAGAATTAAAAAAACAGCCAAGACCGGTTTGGCTCAGTGGATAGAGCGTCGGACTGCGGACTGAAGGGTCCCGGGTTCGATTCCGGTCAAGGGCATGTACCTTGGCTGCGGGCACATCCCCAGTACGGGGTGTGCAAGAGGCAGCTGATCGATGTTTCTCTCTCATCGATGTTTCTGACTTTCTATCCCTCTCCCTTCCGCTCTGTAAAAAAAAAAATCAATAAAATATATTTAAAAAAAAGAATTAAAAAAACAAAACAAAACAATTCTTCTATGGGTCAGTGATGAACATCCCATCAGTCAGATTCACTTGCCTTTTATTTTTGACAGTTCTTATTCTTATTGAAATCACTGGTTTTGAGACTTTCAACAATGTTGGCCATTCTTCCTTTTTAAGACAAAATTTCCCCCTTTCTTAAAATAAACAAAACATTATTAATAACACTAGAAAATACAACTGAAAAAAAAAATAAAAGGAGATACCTCTAATGTACCACTGAAAGAAAGTGCCACTTAAATTTTTTTTCTCACTTTATTATTTATAAAAAATATATTTTTATTTATTTCATAGAGGAATGGAGAGGGAGAGAAAAATAGCCCACAACCAGGTATATGCCCTGATTGGGAATGGAACTGTGACTTCCTGGTTCATAGAAACATCAGCCAGGAAGAAAGTGGCACTCTTAACAATATAGTATATAAGCAAATCTTTCTTTCCTAACATATATTAAAAAATGGAATCATCTTTGGATATGGTTTTAAAACTTTTCTCATTAAGCATTTTATTTACCATTTCTCATGTAAGGAAATATTTATAATAGGTATGAACAGCTACAAGTCAGAGACCCATGCAAAAATTAAAGTATTTTGTAACTGCATGTGTTCTCCTTGATTATAAACCCCTTTCTGTTGTTTGCTTTGACTCAACAGCAAAAACCTTAAATCTTCAAGTTATTCTCATCTTTTTCGATTTAAAACTCAGGCTCTTTTTGGCAGTCATTTTAGGTACTATAATATCAGGTACTACTCAAAGTTTGCTCTCCAAATTTCTTTCCCTACTAACGATTTTTCCCCTTCCTTGTTCATTCTCACTGTGATTTCAGGTTCTTGTGTTCATCTGACTTGTTAGTGAAGGATGGGGAATATGTGATGGTCAGGTGAGGAGTGGTGAGTAGGCAGTTCTCTCTCTGCTGCTTCTTGTTACTAGTGTCTTTGCCTGATTCGGTCCCTGGTACTAGGGATGGCTGCTGCAATCATAGCCCAGGGCCAGTAGGGTAGAGGGCCTCCACTATTTCCAAATGGAATGGTTCCTGTCCTTCTGTTGTCTCTGTGCAGTTGCTGATTACTCTTTTAGCACTGATGGACATGCTGGGATCTTAGAGCGGATGCCAGCATGTGAGGGTGCCTGTCTTGGCCCTGTGAGGCTACTGAAAAAAGGGCTTGTGACAGGCCATGGAGTGATGAGAATGCAGGGATAAATACAGCTGGGGAAGGACATTAAAAGATCAGTGCTCTTCTCAAGAGGAGGCAGGGCAGTTTGTGAAGCTGTGTCAGAGAATGAGCAGGGGAGGGTGGAGGAACTGTTGCGTTCGAGACATTTGTTGGGTCCTTCCTGATGGTGGGTGAGGTGCATTCTTGCTGTGATGAGATGGGTCTCAGAGACTTTCTCATGATTTCAGCTGAAAGAGACGACAGATAAGGAGTTTAGAAAAGAGGGCTCTATTGAATTTTTTGAAGACTTTCACGATTAGGCAAAACACATGTCTTATAAAAAACTTTTTGAGATTTTTAAAATATCATACTGAGTTGGATGGGTGGCTCAGTCAGTTGGAGTGTCAACCCTTATATAAAAAAATGTTGCGGGTTTGATTCAGGTCAGGGCACATGCCTAGGTTTAGGGTTTGATCCCCAGTTGGGGTGCATACAGGAAGGAACCAGTTGATATTTATCTCTCACATATATTTTTTTCTCTCTCTAAAATCAATTAGAAGATACCCCCAGGTGAGAATTAAAAAGTAAAATTATACTGATAATAAAAGTAATCTTTTGTCTTCTCAAGGATCTCCCCAGTGGGCTGCTGAAGTAATATTACTGCTTGAATTCAACTATATAAGGAGGCTATTAAAATTTCACTAGTTCTAATAAAGAAATGAAATGTGGTACTTTAATAAATATTTACTGAAGATGATGGTAGTTTACATTGAGAATTATGTAAGAACAAGATTTATGGTATTTGTGTCTTGGGTTGCACAGTGTTTAAGGAGGTATTATTATCTTCATTTTATAGATGAAGAGTCTAAGGTTCAGAACAGTTAAATAAATTATAGGTAGGCTTTGAACCTAATTGTGTCTTTGATCTAGTCCCTTACAATAGGGCATGAGCTCACACTTATAGTGTTTTCATATAAATGACCTTGTTTGCATAGATTAGTTTAGTTTTATTAATGCTCTTCAAAACTCCCAAAATGGCAGAATTCATTTTAGCCAACAAAACTTGTTGTAAACTTATGTTAGCGTTATATCTTACTGATCTTCAGAATCCATATGTCCTTGTTGTCCTGCAAATGAGTGGGTTAAAGGAACATAAATTTCTGTTCACTAGAAATCTCATGGTTTTCCTAGGAAAGCAAACTGCCATGAAAACTTGATAAAAAGGGATAGGTAAAACTATAACATTTTTATTCTATAATATCTATTTTTAATTCTATAATATCTATTGTTTAATCATTGTTGATTATTCATTTTATTTTATTTTCCTCCTTTATTTTATTATTTTTTGCATCACCATTTATTCCTCATGTACCATCTTGCACTTGTACCCACACACTCTCCCTTCCCCTGCAGTCAACATCCTCTTGTCCATGTCCTCTTTCTCTTTTTCTTTTTTGCTGCATCCCTTCATCACCCTCCTGCTCCCCCTGCCACCAGATCTGTTCTCTATTTATGAGTCTATCTTAATTCAGTTTGTTCATTAGATTCTATATATGAGTGAAATCAGACGCTATTTGTCTTTCTCTGACAGGCTTATTTCGTTTAGCATAATGTTCTTCAGGTCCATCCGTTCAATTGCAAAGGGTAAAAATGTCTATCTTTTTACAGCTGAGTAGTATTCTGTTATGTGAATGCACTTTGGCTGTAGTTAGCAGTATAGAGTTACCTCAAAAAATTAAAAATGGAAATGCCTTATAATCCAGCAATTCCACATCTGGGAATTTATCTGAAGAAACCTGAAATACTTATTAGAAAGAATATATGCACTTGTATGTTCACTGCAACATTCTCTACTATAGCCACAATTTTGAAGTAGTCCATGTGTCAGCAGATGAATGATTATTCGTTTTTTTAAAAAAAATATATTTTATTGATTTTTTACAGAGCAGAAGGGAGAGGGATAGAAAGACAGAAACACCGATGAGAGAGAGACATCGATCAGCTGCCTCTTGCACGCCCCCTACTGGGGATGTGCCCGCAGCCAAGGTACATGCCCTTGCAGGAATCGAACCTGGGACCCTTCAGTCCTCAGTCCGACGCTCTATCCACTGAGCCAAACCGGTCTCGGCTGATTATTCGTTTTTAAAAACAGCTTTATTAAGTTATGATATACATACTATAAAATTCACCCAGTATGAGTGGGCAGTTTGGTGATTTTTTAGGAAATGTATCATGTTGTGTAGTGATTGCCACCATCCAGTTTTAGATCATTTCCATCAACTCAACATGTTCCTCACCTCTCTTGCCTCACCCTTGTCCGAGCTCTGCCAGAGACTGCATTAGTCCATTGTGACCTTCATTTACTTCTCCTGTTAGTAGCCCCAAGGCTCAGTCTCCAGAAACTTCCTTAATTCATTTCAGGTTCCTGCCTCAGTGGAGCAGTCTCATGTTCAGTTCTCTTCTTAATCAAGGGGCTTAAAAACTATTTCCTGATGTCAGTGACATACTAACATTTATATTCTTGGGCAACATGACCTTTGGATTGTTTATAGTTCATTTTCATTCAGCTCAATATTTTTTTTTCTGGTTCTTTGTTTGGTATTCCTCTGAGACTATCTAATAAAAGAGTAATATGCAAATTGACCATCACTCCAACACACAAGATGGCTGCTCGCATGTGGACACAAGATGGCCACCACAAGATGGCCAGTAGGGGAGGGCAGTTGGGAGGGACCAGGCCTGCAAGGGAGGGCAGTTGGGGATGATGAAGCCTGCAGGGGAGGGCAGTTAGGAGTGACCAGGCTGGCAGAGGAGAGAAGTTAGGGGTGACTGGACCTGCAGGGAAGGGCAGTTGGAGGCAAACAGGCTGTCCCAGGGAGCAGTTAGGCATTAATCAGGCTGGCAGGGGAGTAGTTAGGGGGTGATCAGGCTGGCAGGCAGAAATTGTTAGGGGCAATTAGGAAGGCAGGCAGGTGAGCAGTTGGGAGCCAGCAGTCCTGGACTGTGAGAGGGATGTCTGACTGCCTATTTAGGCTTGATCCCCATAGGATTGGGCCTAAACAGGCAGTCGAATATCCTTTGCGAGGTCCCAGATTGGAGAGGGTGCAGGCTGTGCTGAGCGACACCCCTCATCCCGTGCACGAATTTTGTGCACTGGGCTTCTAATATTTTCATAAAACATCAATGCATTGAAAAATATGTTGTTTACCTAGGACTTAATCTATATAATAAAGGCCTAAGTAACCATTATGTCAGTATGACCAGAATGATCAGTCACTATAATGTGTACTGACCACCAAGAGGTAGATACTCAATACAGAGATGCCCCCTGGTGGTCATTGTGCTTACACAGAGGAGCTCCGCTCAGCCAGAAGCCCAGCTCATGGCTGGCGAGCCCAGCGGTGGTGGCAGGAGCCTCTCCTGCCTCTGCTGCAGCACTAAGGTGCAGAAAGCCGAGTGGTAAGGAGCAGTGAGCAGATAGGTGGTAAGAAACCAGGGGTCCTGGACTGTGAGAGGAATGTCTGACTACTTGCTTAGGCCTGATCCCAAAGCCAGCAGGTGGACATTCCCCAAGCGGTCTGGGACTCCTTGATCAATTACCACCAACCTGCTTACTCCTTACTGCTTGGTTAACTGCTTTGATCAGGCCTAAGCCAGCAGGCAGACATCCCCTGAGGGCTCCTGGACTGTGAGAGGGTGCAGGTTGGGCTGTGAGACACCCCCGCCCCCACCAGTGCATACATTTTTTTGCATTGGGCCTTTAGTTTTATTATAATCAGAGAAGCTCTCAAAATATGTAGTCAAAGTATATTTGAAATAGTGAAAGCTAATTTAAAAAAAAAGACTATTATTTTTATATTTCATTCAACTAGAAAAATATACCCTTACAATTTAAAAACACACCAGAATTCATCCTCCCCCCCCCCCGAATGATTAGTAGATTAAAAGTGTAGACAATACGCTGAGCAATATTTGCCAACTAATTGGTTTGACCTTAAATAATAGAAAAAAATTTATTTTGACTCATTCATCAGTCCTTAAAATAGTAAGGCTAAGTGCTTGGTGATTTTCTTCCTTGACTGTGATTAAGCCCCTGCTAAGGCAGTGAACCTGACCATGTTCACAGAATGCTGATTTACTTTCTTAAGGTACTGTGCTCACAAGCAGGGTTTCTGGATGTGGTATATGCTCTGAAGTCCAAGGAAAGTAAAAAGTGAAGCCTTCCATGTAAGACAGAGCTGAGTTACAATTTCCCCCTAAACCTACGGTGAATAAATACTCTGATTATTAAACGTTCTACTTCAGTGACAATAAAAATGAAAAAAACAGTTGATTTAATTAAGAAACTAAAGAATTTTCTTTCCTGAAATAGCTAAGCTTTTGTTAGAGAATAATATGAGAAAGAAACCTAAAACAGTCTTCTTTCACTTAAAGAACGAAAGCAGGCTTAATGGGCCCATGGTCCAGTTCCTTTGAGTAACATACGCTCTCTCCGGGCCCTAGTGCCTTCCCTGTAGGAGGCATTGGATGGGAGGGTGTCTAAGGTGGCCAGTTGGGCACGATGAAGCAGTACTCACAGCCAGAGACAGACAGACCTGGCTGCGATCAAAGTTCTGCACGTTAGTGAGCTCAGATTAGTTAGCTACCTAACATGGCTAGCTTAGCCTCCACGTAAGAAAATAACAGCCTTACTTTATTAGAGTACATTGAGGATTAAGTGAAATAGTGCAGAAAAGTGCTTGGTACAAAAGTAGATGTTGAATAAATAGAGTCAATATTATTGTTGTTCTCCTCTTGGTTCAGGGAACTTGTGCCAAATCAGTTATCAGGCTGGATCTTTAGGCTTTTTTTGAGATAGTACTCTGTATCTTATAATAGAATGAGAGTAATAAGATATCTTAGGAAAGTTTTCTGAAGTAGCTGGAATTTGAATATTTCATTAATGATGTTATGTTGCAACTACCATATTGAGGAGTAGTTTCCATAGTTCAATTTTAGTGAGCGTTATATCCCATAGGAACTAAACCAATCAAATTCTTGTAATTCAGAGGAATTTAAGCATTTAAGGCAATCAACTCAATTCTAATCATATTCTTCATCTTATTAAAATGAAAAATTATTGTATATCTCATTATACTCTCCTGATGTTTTGAAGGCTTTTGATCAGTACAATGTGAGTTCTGGCCTTCTGTTTATCTCCCAGCCCCAGTTAGTGGTTGCAAGAGAGTAATTGGCTTAATTCAATCACTTACATTCATTTCAGGTCTCCATGAGGCTTGATAGAAACATTTCAGAAAAATGTTCTGACAGGAAAAGGTTTAAAATGCCAATTTTGGTATCTCTAGGACTTGGATGTAGAGTGGTTCTCTCTGCATATTTTTATATGTAAAAAAGCCTAAGCAACCATTAAGACTGGTCATCTGGTAGCTATGATGCACACTGACCACCAGGGGGCAGATGCTCGATGCAGGATCTGGTGGTCAGTGTGTTCCCACAGCCAACTTGCCATGGCTGGCCAACCTCCTGTGGTCCCTCTCCCCAGCCAGCTGGCTCTGATCAGCCCGATAGCCAGCCAGGCTGAGGGATCCCACCCATGCATGAATTTGTGCACTGGGCCTCTAGTATATAAAATATATATTAATATGTATATGGAATATAAGTATATAAAATTATATATAAATCTATTGTTTTGTATTACATCATATTATCTATATATATAAAAAGCCAGTGACCATAGGGCCATAACAACCATAACAACTAGTTGCTATGATGCTCACTGTGGCCAGCGAACTGGCCCAATCAGGGAGTGGGGCTGGCCAACCAAACTTGTGGCTCTTTCCCCCTGCTGGCCTGCCCCTGACTGGACTCTCACACTTTATGAAGAGCAGGCCACTAGTCAAACACCCCCTCTCTTATTCCCCGAACCAGCCCTGTTCCTGATCAGCCCGCCTCACCATGATAAGCCTGCAGCTCCTCCCCCCTGGCTGGCCAGCCCCTTATTACACCCCCCACCCTAATAAGGGGCAGGGCTGGACTGCCAGCCTCCTACAGCTCCTCCCTCTGGCTTGCCACAGCCCTGATGGGTGCCCACTACCCTGATTGGCCCCCCTGTGACCAACCCCCCATCCCATCAGGGGCAGGGCCACCCAGCCTACCAACCATGGCCCCTCCCCCAGGCTGCTGGCCCCTGATAGGCACCCCCACCCCATTTGGGGGTAGGGCCAGCCGGCTCACTGCATACTGCCCCTCCCCATGGCTGGCCCTGCCCCCAATCAGCTCCCCCAACCCCAATCAGGGGTGGGTCCCACTGTCCAATCGCCCATGGCCCCTTCCCCCAGTCAGCCTGGCCCTGTTCAGCCCCAATTGGGGTGGACTTGCAGGCCAACCTCCCACCATCTCCTTCTCTTAGCAAGCCCAGACCCAATCTACCCTGATCGGGGCTGGGCTAGTTAGACCCCACCTATGCACAAATTTGTGCACTGGGCCTCTAGTATTTTATCCTATCTAATAAAAGAGTAATATGCAAATTTTACCATACCTTTGCCACACCCACAAGCCACACCCACAGCCAAGCCCATGAGCCAATCTGGAGCAGATTATGTAAATAAACCCCAACCAAGATGGCTGCCACCACTGAGAGCAGGAGGAAGGCTTGGGTTTCCCTGGCAACAGAGGAAGCCAAGCTTTCCGCCTGCCATTGCCTGTCTAGGCCTCCATTCAATGTTACAAAATTTCAATTATAAAAGATACAGAAATGGCGGCATCCAGTGAGCTGGAGAGAACAGAGGCTTGGGTTTACCTGGCAATGGAGGAAGCCAAGCTCTCAGCCTGCTGTCACTGGTCTAGGCCTCCATTCTAGGCTATAAAGTTTCAAATAGAAATGCGGCCACTCCAGAGTGAGCAGAAGGCTTGGCTCCGCTCCAGGCTACAAAGTTTCAATTGTAGACATAGATTAATCCCAGATACCAGGGTCTCCACTTGGGTTGCTGGGGGGCGTGGCCAGCATGCAAACCTCCACAGGCCCCTCACCCAGGCTGCCCCTCACCCCAAGGAAACCCCCACCCTGATCTGGGACACTCTTCAGGGCAAACCAGCCTGCCCCCACCCATGCACCAGGCCTCTATCCTATAATAAAAGAGTAATACGCAGATTGATCATCACTCCAACACACAAGAGGGCTGTGTCCATGTGGTCAAAAATCCTGCCCCCACGTGGACGCAAGATGGCCACCACAAGATGGCTTGCAGGGGAGGGCCATTGGGAGGTTCCAGGCCTGCAAGGGAGGGCAGTTGTGGGCGATCAGGCCAGCAGCAGAGGGCAGTTGGGAGTGACCAGGTCTGCAAGGGAGGGCAGTTGGGGGATCAAGCCTGCAGGGGAGGGCAGTTAGGGGTGACCAGGCTGTCAGCAGAGGGAAGTTGGGGGCAAACAGGCTGGCAGGGCAGCAATTAGACATCCATTAGTCTGGCAGGGTAGTTGTTAGTGGGTGCTCAGGCTGGCAGGCAGAAGTGGTTAGGGGCAATCACAGAGGCAGGCAGGTGAGCAGTTTGGAGCCAGCAGTCCTGGATTGTGAGAAGGATGTCTGATTGCCAGTTTAGGCCCGATCCTAGTAGGACATCCCTCGAGGGGTCCCAGATTGGAGAAGGTGCAGGCTGGAATGAGGGACATCCCCCGGCCCCCATGTACAAATTTTGTGCACCAGGCCTCTAGTATCTATCTATCTATCTATCTATCTATCTATCTATCTATCTATCTATCTATCTATCATCTACCTATCATATAACTATCTAGGAAGCCATTTTTGGAACAATCAACTTGAAGTTATTGAGAGCCTTGTGATTACCAAGTAATTGGGCCAGGACAAATTGCATTAATTGAGTTGATCACAAATAATAGTCCCAAGCACCACTGCATCATTTGAATAATGACCTCAGGTACACAATACTATAATTAACACTCTAGTTCTAAATCATACTTAACTAATTTGCTCTTGCTTCTTGCTAAGTGAGGCATTTCAAGTGGCTTACCCTTAGCAGCTGACATGGTGGGATTGTTACTGTAGGACTGAAAAGAGGAAACAGGGCTGATGGCTGATAGAATGATTGTACAGTATAGTCTGAAAAGATAGGTAGTTCAAGCACCATAATGAGGTGCAGAATGAGCCATAGACAGGGGCTAACACTGAACCTTGCAACTAAGCAGACTCTGAAGCCAATTCCTAAAAAATACCATTAGTTTTTATTTTCCCCTCAAATTCGAATAACTTTTAAAACATCTAGTGGATCTTGAACAATTTTGAATACAGACTCCAATGATTTTTTTCAATTAAAAAAGAGATATGGCCAAAACTGGTTTGGCTCAGTGGTAGAGCGTTGGCCTTTGGACTGAAAGGTCCCGGGTTTGATTCCGGTCAAGGGCATGTACCTTGGCTGCGGGCACATCTCCAGTAGGGTGTGTGCAAGAGGCAGCTGATCGATGTTTCTCTCTCATCGATGTTTCTGACTTTCTATCCCTCTCTCTTCCTCTCTGTAAAAAATCAATAAAAAATATTTTATATAAATAAATAAATAAATAAGTATCTATCTATCTATCTATCTATCTATCTATCTATCTATCTTTCTATCTATCTATAAAAGAGATATGTTCCCTGGTGGGGGTTCTTTTCCGGCTTCTCGCTCTATGTCGCACAGCATGTGGTTGACTAGATGGTGCCCTGGATTCCAGTCAGAGCAGCTGGGTTTGTTACTGACCAGCTAAGTGATGTGGGAAAGCAATGTAGACCTTCTGAATATTGTTTACTTATGTGGAAAAGGGATTATAAGGAAGATTTCTTTTAAAAACAATGAGGTAATTGGTATTAGCATGAGAGCAGTATAAAATAATAAATGTGAAATGTTTTATACAAATAACATTTTTAAAATACTACCATAATTTTATCTGTTTGTCTAATTAATTTACTTCCCTACCTACTCCCAGGCCACTCATCCCTTTGACTTTGGCCCTTATTATATGCTTTCAATTACATGATATCTCTCCATGGATCCTATTGTATTTATCCTGTAGTTATTTGATGTTTTCCCTTCTAATGTGTAGGCTCTATGCTTAAGGACCTGTGCTTGTTTTGTTCATCACTGTCTCACACAATCTCTATTGGGATACCAAGCAAATTGGCTCTCAATAAAATTTGTTTAATGAATGAATGCAAAGAAAAACAATTTTGTACTTATTTGTCTGATTACATTTATGTACTATAAATGTCACTATATGACTACTAACATTAGAGAAAATCACAATATTACACAATCAGGCTAGTCCAAAGGTTATAACTAGAAAATACTAGTATAAATGTCACTATATGACTACTAACATTAGAGAAAATCACAATATTACACAATCAGGCTAGTCCAAAGGTTATAACTAGAAAATACTAGTATAATAAACTGTTTGAGAGTCTTTCATCCTCTAAACTGCCTTCTGGTTTCAGACAGTTCTCTCTATCCCTAGCTCAACTCTTCCATCTTTACTTATCTCTTTCTGATGTTTTATACCTCTTGGTTGGGTTGGGTAGGAAGTTATGAAATAGTGGAAAGAACTCCCACTATTTGGAAACTTCTGCCAGGTATTTCTTGACAAATTTCCTTAAGACCTTTATTCTTTTTAGACACAGTTCAATTTTAATTCTTTATAAAATGGAAATTTCTCCCTTTAAGACTTAGTATATGCTACTATCTACTGAATAGCTAAAACACATAGGCACTGACACTAATAAATTCTACTTTACTAGCTATGTGACCTTTATCAAGTGTCCAAACCCTTCTACAATTTGGTAAGAATTATAACACCTATTCCATAGCATAGAGTATAAAGTGTTAAAAAAATGTTTTGATACTAAATACTTAATAAACGCTAGCTTACATTGAAAATCTCTAGTTTCTCTTGCCATACTTCCCAGCTTTCGCCTCCAAAATTATAGGACCTGATTGTCACTTAATTGAACAGATCTGACATCTTGGGGGATAGGAATCCATATCTTGATATCTTAATTAGATTATACATTTCCTGAAAGTAGGGACCATGCCCTGTTACAGTGCCTAGGATATAAAGAGTACTTAATATATATTTGTTAATGGGCTTTCTTTAAAAATATTATTTAATTCCTACTTCCCATTCAAACTTTCCCTCAATGAATTTAATTTAGTGTATTTCTTCTATCCCATCAGAAACCCCTAAGTTAGTTTGAATTACAGTAGACATGTCAGGGGTCATAGCTTTTTAATTATCACTAATTAAGGCAATTAGTTGCCATGAATAAGCAAGAAAAAAAATGGATAACTATGGACCTGTGATTTCTTTAAAGTCTTCTGGCTGCTAGGCCTTGCTGAAAGTCCACTTATTAAAATGTTTAAAATATCAAGGATCATGAAACTGCCTTGCTATTAAAGCAAGACCAAACAAAACAAAAAGAGACACGGAAAAAAAGAGCATCAGCTTCAAATAGGGAAACCAGCTGCTATGGATACCTTTCAATCAGTCGGAATTATGGACCAATCGCACAGCATATTGCAGTTGAGTAGAGGTGAACAAAAATTAGGTCAATCTTTGTACTATTTTAACAGGCTTGTCAGAGTGCCAAAAAAAAAAAAAAAAAAAAAAAAAGAACCTAACTTGGGACAGGACCTTGTAGTCAAGTGTGATTTTTGTCATTAAATTGATCCACTTTTGACAAATTTGGAAAATTTCTGTCTCTCTCTAATTGGTTGGTGTCATATAGATAGGACCTACCTTACATTTATTGCTCCTTTTCACTCCTTACCCCAGCTGGAAGCACTCACAGCTGAAGCTGGAAAGAGGAATAATAAAGAGGCGTTGTTGCTTGGTTCTCTGTGGTCTCTGCATTTATAGTTCTCCATAGGGGAACAGTGCTGATTGAGAAAGAAAGGGACTTACAGAGTTAAAGAAAGGTACATTGGCAACTGTCCAGAATCACATCTCCTTAGCTTGCTTTAATTAGGGTGATGAGTTTGTGGGGGAGGAAAATATTTTATTCTACACTTCTAGGTTTTCTGGCTGGTCTAATAATTAAATCTGTGAGACAGATTAACAAGAAAAAATAATCAAGTTTAATTATGTAAGTATGTATGGCAACCTCACATACGAAAGAATCAGAGACCACCCCATACATGAGAGGTTTAGAGACAGGAAAGGAAGATGGGGTATATATGTCATCCTGAGCTAAGGAATGAGGTAAGGCACACTGGGGCTTCAGAGGAGAGTAGAGTAATTTGCAGAATGATAAGAGCAGATGTTCAGCAATTAGATGGTTGCCCTGCCACATAGATAGATCACACAAAATTATTTCTGGCAATAACTCTTATGGGCAAGACCCCTACTGTAAATTTTTTTTAAGGGAGAGGGGGAAGTTTTTTGAGCCTGCAGGGTCTCTGTTGTCTTCAGTTCAAAATAACCCAAAGTGGCAAATCTTGGAGAGGCCTGCCTAAACCCCTTCAGCTCATGGGAGATGAGAACAAGTTTCCCTTGTATGGTATTTATCATGTTTTCATTCTGAAATAAAGAAAAAAAATCAGATTTTCCTTTGTAATTCAAATTGATTTTTTTATTTTTAAATTTTTCTTCAACTCTCTTTCTATGACTTACATTAGTTGTGTGCTTTTAAAAAAATTCTACATCCCCCTCCCCATGGCCATTTAATTTTCTCTTCCACTCTATTTATATATATTCTCAGAGAATGTGATAAGGATGGTCAAAAAGTAGATACTTGTAGTCCCTAACTTCAAGTAAATCATGGAAGATTAACTTTATCTTTCTATAAAAAATGGAATTGTGTGTGAAATGGGCAATTTGAATATTTTCAGGAAAAGAGGATTCTTGCCTTACTTGATTGCTTTAAACCAATTGGAGAGATAAAAAAACACTCAACACTCGCTTCTCCCTCCCCCCAGCTCTTCTCCTACCAGGCACTCTCTCCTTTCTAAAGCACACATTGACAACATAATGAACACACAGCACAGCTGTCAAAGGAAATGTTCGAGCCCTTGTGAAATTACAGGCTGCTGCAGAAATGACTTAAGCATGCCATTAACTCTTGCTGCATTTAGAACAAATAAGCCACCTGCCCTTTAGGTATTATCTGATCTGTTTGAATAGATGGCTATATAGACCCACAATGAAGACTGCAAACGTTCTCTCCTCCACTTCTGCTCAAAGAACTGCAGCTTCAGCACCTCACACGTCCTTTTCTCAAAGCTTTCTTCTCTACCTCAGCCTTTGCATACATTATAGAAACAGTCACAGGTCTGTCTCCTGTGTTAATGGAAGCCTCTGTTTTGTGATTGCTGTTACCTAGTCCTGGGCTGCTGTATCTTTGAGCTATGCTACTCTGACTTTAAACCTTTGTGCCCTCATTCCTAAAAACAAATTGTTTGGACATGAATCCACATCATGACTAAAATCCCTTTGCTATCAGACATGGTACAATTGCATCAACAATCTGAAATGGCTAAATTAACTGATACCACGGCTGCATTCCCATAGCTATTATCTTTTTAGCAAGGAGGTCCCTGTCAGGTGTCTGCCCTCAGGAGCACTATCCTTACCTTTCTGTGCTCTTGGTCAACACCCTAATTTAGGGGTACTGCCTGCACCAGTCAGGTTCCTGGCAAGTAACCAAGGAGACACTGAAAATGAGTAAGTGGAGGAAAATTTGATAAAGTGTTTATTTGCTAAGGTATGGGAAACCATCAGGGATAATGTGATACCTGAGGGATATTGCAGTGGCTACTGCTACCACCCCTAAGTCGTAAGAGATAAGGAGAGAAAAGCTCCTGAACCTTAATGGGGGGAGTAGACATGGAGTGGGCCACTGGACAGAAACTGTGATCTTCTATCAGAACAGGGCATGGCCAGCCTGAGGTAACTTTTCAGGTATGGGGAGAGGGAAGCTGAGGAAATACAGGGTGGGAAAAAGTAGATTTTAACTCGTTCTTATGGAAGTCGTTACAATAATTAATAAATGATAATATAAAAATAAACTGTCTCCTGTACTTACAGGTATATTAGTGAACCTGCTTTTGCCCACCCTGTTACACCTCAAGCTCACTCTCCTGCTTCACACAGATCTCTGTGGGTCCTTGCCACTGGCTGAACTTACTAGGAAATCTAGAGGGGAAGGCAGTCGGTGGAACAGTCAGTCTCAGGTGGGAGAGCAGGTGGAGAATGTGAAGTGTTCCTGAGGGCAAATGGAGGACATCCAGCTTACTTTCTGAGAAGAATTACTATACATAGTTTTAATGTTTTCCAATAGTTTGTTTCTTAATCTATTCCCATGATTGCAATTTATCCTTTAAACTGCAGCCAAAGAATTATTCTCAAAGCATAGCTGATTCTATCATATTCTTACAGAAAGATCTTTTATGGCTCATTCCATAGGGCATAATGTTCAAGTTCTTTATCATTCAAGGCCAAACAAATCTCCTTTCCAAATATTTTTTAACCCTTTGCCAACCAGTTCCCTTTTACCCCAATAAATTTCTTTAACCTAATAGTGTCCCAAAATTTCTCTCCCACCCCATTTCTTTATTGCCTCTCTTCCATTCCTATAGATTGCTCTTAACTCTTGACAACTTCCTTCTTAAGATAAATCACAAACATCACATTTCCATGAAGCTGCCTTCTGTCATCCTAGTCAGAAATAATCCTTCTCTCCAATATGCTGCCATAGCATTTTTGTTTGTTTGTTTTCTTATAACATTATAACACATTCTGTCTTATGATTAACTGTGGATATGTCTGCACATGTCTCTTGGTAGACTATGAACTATACCATACTCACGATGAAACTCTGTGTCTGATGAGAAATAATTCCTTTCACTTTGAAAGAATTGTCCTGGTTTGAGATATTCCAGGAGTGGCAGAGATGGTAGAATTCATGGGTGAATGTAGGTTGTATCTGAGTAGGTAGAAAGAGAGTATAGATGCGCATGTTAGTCTGAGGAGTGAATAAAGATCTAAACACAGGAAAACAAAACCAAAAGGGAATCAGTTGTTGGAATGGTTCTGGAAACAGTGAGTGAAAGAGTACACTCATAATGTGAAATAGTACAACTCCCTGACCAGGAACAGAGCTGTGATGTACAATTATGCTTAGGGTTTCTGGTTATCTGAGCATCATGTATGTGGCTACCTATAATGAGAAGAGTGGGGTTAGGCAATGAACACGAGTGCTTTGAAAGTAGAGCCATGTTTTATTCATCTTTTTAATTATCTCTCTCTCTCTCTCCTCCACCTACATCCCCTTCACATAGTGTCTGGAGTTTAGCAGGTGCACTAAATATGTTTGTTGAATTGACTGGAAGTCAGCAGATTTTATTTATATAAAAATATTGTACAGAATGTGAAAAGATAAGTGTGTACATAATGATGATATTTTAAAAACAGCTAAAGATAGCCTGTTGTAAATAATTTTCAGAAGTGCATCTTTTGCGTAGGCCAGTGGTCAGCAAACTGTGGCTCGTGAACCACGTGCAACTGGTGAGCAGCGTTTTGCCGCTCTGTTGACTAATGAGTTTGCCGACAACTGGTGTAGGTTGTTGTACTCACCTCAGGTAAACTTGCCTTCAATATGTCTGTGTAATTGAGAGATGTTTGATACCAGATATCTGTACTCATCAAGTGCTTATGTGGAGTCCAAGTTATGGAGGTAGGGTGGCAATAGAAAGTGAATTCAACCACTGTGGTCCTGGACATGTGGATGATGTGGGAAACCTTTGCCTATTTCTCATATATCTTCACTCCATGACATGTTGGAGTGGTGTGAAAGAATAAGAATCCCATAGTTCAATGCTGCCTGAATAAAAATTGCCTGGAATAGGTCCTGATGGAAATGTAAGTTTCTGAACCCCAAACTATGCTCCTGAATCAGAATTTAAGATAATTTCCATGAACACTAAAGCTTGTAAATCTTTGCCCTAAACCACTGGGAGGCCCATTAGAACCACTTGAGGAGATTTTAAAAATATCGATGCCCAAGTCATCCCTCTCTTCCTTCATTTGAGGGATCTAGGGTGGAATTCCTTAACATCTGAATGTCCCAGGCTGTCTGTAGTAACAGCACATCTTGTGTGGGTCATGGAAGTGCACCACACTGATTTGATTTGTCATCCTAACTTCACAGGAATGTACAGGGCAGGCTAGAAATGTGCTGAGGAAAGCAAACAGGGTGGTAGAAAAAAACTGTAGCATAGTCACTGAGGGTAGGGATCAGGAGTCTGAAGTCTGCATCCCTATAATGGCTCTGCCACTTAGGAGCTCTGTGCTGGCACCATCTCTGCCTGCCTTTTAAAAAAATTTAATGTCTTTATTGTTCAGATTACAATGTTCCTCCCCCCCCAAAGCTCCCCTCCACCTGGTACCCATCCCACCGTCTGCCCTTACCTCCCCACCACTGTCCTCATCCATAAGTGTACGATTTTTGTCCAGTCTCTTCCTGCACTTCCCATACCCCTTTCCCCCCCAAAGAATTGTCAGTCCATTCCCTTCTATGCCCCTGATTCAATTATATTTACTAGTTTATTCTGTTCATCAGGTTTCTAATTCACTTGATTTTTAGATTCACTTGTTGATAGATGTGTATTTGTTCATAATTTTTGTCTTTACCTTTTTCTTCTTCTTTCTCTTCTTAAAGAATACCTTTCAGCATTTCATATAATACTGATTTGGTGGTGATGAACTCCTTTAGCTTTTTCTTATCTGCGAAGCACTTTATCTGACCTTCAATTCTGACCCTTTGCTGGGTAGAGTAATCTTGGTTGTAGGTACTTGTTATTCATCACTTTGACTATTTCTTGCCATTCCTGTCTGGCCTGCATAGTTTCTGTTGAGAAATCAGCTGGGTGCTCCCTTGTAGGTAACTAACTGTTTTTCTCTTGCTGCTTTTAATATTCTCTCTTTGTCTTTTGCTGTTGGCATTTTAATTATGATGTGCCTTGGTATGGTCCTCTTTGGATTCCTTTTGTTTGGGGTTCTGTGCACTTCCTGGACTTGTAAGTCTATTTCTTTCACCAGGTGGAGGAATTTAATCTATTTCTTCAAATAGGTTTTCAGTGTCTTGCTCTCTCTCTTTTTCTGGCACCCCCATAATTCGGATGTTGGTATGCTTGAGGTTGTTCCAGAGGCTCCTTACACTACCTGGGTTCAGTCCCGTATACTATCCAGATGGTCTCCATCCCACATTATTCTCCAGGTTGCATCCTTGAAACCAGTTCCTATTCGGGAATGGGGCAGAACTCGGTTAGCTTCAGTTGGGAAGACTGAAATGTATATAATGCAAGATGGTGTCAGAATGGAGGTCAGAAAAGAGGGAAGTTAGGAAAAACTTGCAAGAACAGAGATATTTCTCGTGTTCTCTTGGCCACTCTTGCGGAGTCAGCTGTCCCTTTGCCTGGACACCCAGGGCAGTCTGGCATTCTTCTAACGGCACTCTCCACACTGTTCTTTCTCTGCCTTGTCTGTTTCACCAGCTAGACTGTGAGTACCTTGGCATTGAGACAGGAGCACTTATTTTGTAGTTCTAGGGTTAAGATGGTGCCTGGCATACTCAATTGGCTTAATAGTTGGTGAATGGTGGATAAATTAAATGAGATCACATACCTGAAATTTTGCAAAACAAAAATATAAGACCAATAATAATACTACTATTGAGTAGGAGTCGTTACTTTGGGGAACTTGAGAGATTGCAGAACATGGACTAAGGCTGAAGGTAAACATTAAATTGATTTAGTATTTTTCAAGCTAAAGAGCACTTGCTGTGAGAAGGAGGAAGCTCATTAACCAATATGTGTTCTTATGGTCTAAATAGGGAGCAAGCAGGATGAAAATGATGGGCACACGGTCAACACTCAACACTGGTGTTAGATGAAATATAATGGAGAATCATATTTAAGATATAACGTTATAGTATCAAGAGTAATGAAAAAAATCATCACTACCTCATGGAAACTTGATACATACTTTTCTAATCAACTTCCCGTTTTCTTAACCAATCACGGCTGAGGATCAGAAGATGCTCTGAAGGTAAGGGCCAGCCTTGAGAGTCAGGAAGTGCTCACTGAGCCACCAGCCATTAGTTTTGCGGGGTCCTCCAGAGGGGCCACAACCATTTGTATGTATATTGCAAATCCTTCAAGGATACTGATGGACTGAAGTTTTCGTTCAACAAAAAGGACTTGTTCTGCTACTAAGTGATGGGCTTTACTCTGTCGGCTGTTACTGTATCATATCCCATGCTGAAAACGATGTTTCTGTCGTTTGCCATTTTCCAATTACTTCCTAGCACTTTATTCCCTCAGTATCTGTTGAGACAAAATAAAAAATAAAATAAAAAAACCAACAAAACACGCAGAATTCATAACTCATAGTAAAAAAGATTGTGAAATGCTGAGAACTTGAGGCTTTCATCGGTCCTGTCAAGAAAAAACTCTCCATTTTTAATTTGAATTAGGCCAGACATGCCCAGAATAATTTAAGGAGCTGCTGGTTAATAAGCTGCGGTTTACAGACTGGGCCTCTGCATGCTTCCTAGAGAGCATGTCGCACGCTACATAGAACTAGTGCACTCTCATTACAACCTCCGCCCAAGGAGCAGTCCGTTTGGAGGTGATGTAATGAGGTGATGAGTATCTATCTATATCTAATCTATATCTATATCTATATCTATATCTATATCTATATCTATATCTATATCTATATCTATATATAGAGAGAACAAGAACTAAAGAACTAGTATGTTATTGTGAGAGAGGGAGAGAAGGAGGGAGGAAGAGAGAGAGCACAAGAACTAAAGAACTAGTAGGTTATTGTGAGAGAAGGGAGAGAGAGAGAGAGAGAGAGAGAGAGAGAGAGAGAGAGAGAACTAGATAACTAGTAGGTTATCCTGACTCTGGTCTGCCAGGGCAGGCTGGTTCCCTGAATGTTTGAGTGCTGTTGTCCAGGCCCGTTTTAAATGACCCGGCAACGGAGTCCAAGCCTCTTCCCTGGAGAGGCCATTTGGCTGTCGAATGGGCTTTGCGGTCAGCAAACTCCCCCTTAATGTTCAGCTTAAGTTTTCCTTCGCTCGATTTCATCTCATTACCCCTGTGGTCCTGCTGTTGTGGACCCCTGACAATCCCTCTGTCTCCTTCACATTTACCCTGCCCCTTTGCTTGTGAATGTTGCCCCACACCTCTCAGGCATTGTCCAGCCACAGAATGTCTGCCACAGTTTTTTAAAACTTTCCACTCTCCCTCCATCCACCCTTGTGCCTCCCTTGTGAGTTCTTCCCACTTTGTTCAAACTTGGCTGATTTGTCAGGAACTGGAACAGCACACCGTATTTCACACGGCATGATGCTCCTAAGGGCGTTCTGCTCCTTCCCTGTGACGGATGTGCTTATGGATACCGCCTAAAATTGTATCGCTTCTCTTTGCTGCCAAACCACACTAAGAATGTTGAGGCCTGATGTACTATCTATCCGGCCTCACACTCTGTTAAAGGGGAGAAAAAAGTTACTCACCTGGCAGCGGCGATCTGGCATGTGCATTTGGCCATTTCTCTTTTCAAAAGTCTGCTTTGGACTCTTCGACTTGATTACAGTTTGATTAAGGACCGAAGAGAAAAACAAGTTGCCCAAATAACAACATTGAAAATAATAATACCTGTCCTCTGAAGCAGAGCATTTATTTTTTTTTACCCTATAATTGCAGCATGATGATGATAAAGTGAATAAGCTCTAACTTTACCTGTTCACCTTCCTGAAAAAAATGAAGCACATAGTGTTATAAAAGATATTCTTTCCTTAAAAACGTTGCAGTTTCCTGGGTTGAAAAGACTGGCAAGTTAGAGTAAAAGAGAAATGAAAAATTATAAAAACTCACCTTCCTTTTGCTCATCAAAGATGAGTTCACCCATGTGTACAGGCTTCACTGAAAAGATTCTCAGAAGTATTTTGCTGAACTTAAGTTACATCAAGTGCAAATATACATTCAACAAAATGATATTTATTGCAACATAATCTGACTGATAGTATGTGGGCGTGGTAGTTATTTGTATTATTTACTCTAGCAATGCTATCTAATAAAAGTAATATGCAAATTGACCATACCTTTGATCAAGCCATACCCACAAAACACGCCCACTAGCCAATCAGGAGCAAATAAACTCCAACCAAGATGGCTGCAGCCAGAGAGAGCAGGAGAGAGGCTTGGGTTTCCTCGGCAATGGAGGAAGCCAAGCTTTCCACCTGCCCTTGCTGGCCTAGGCCTCCACTCAATGCTACAAAGTTTCAATGATAGAAGATACATAAATTGCAACAGAAATGGCTGCCGCCACAGAGCGAGTAGAGGCTTGGCTCTGCTTCAGGATACAAAGTTTCAATTGTAGACATAAATTAATCCCAGATACCAGGGCCTCCACTTGGGTTGCTGGGAGGTGTGGGCAGCCTGCAAACCATCACAGGCCCCTTGCCCAGGCCACTCCATGCCCCAAGGGAACCCCCACCCTGATCCAGGATACCATTCAGGGCAAACGAGCTGGCCCCCACCCATGCACCATGCCTCTATCCTATCTAATAAAAGAGTAATACACAGATTGACCATCACTCCAACACACAAGAGGGCTGCCCCCATGTGGTCAAAGATCTTGCCCCCATGTAGACATAAGATGGCCACCACAAGATGGCCAGAAGTGTAGGGCCATTGGGAGGTTCTGTGCCTGCAAGGGAGAGCAGTTAGGGTGACCAGGCTCATAGAGGGGGAAAGTTGGGGGCAAACAGGCTAGCAAGGGAGCAGTTAGATATCAATTAGATTGGCAGGGTAGTGGTTAGGAGGTGATAAGGCTGGTAGGCAGAAGTGGTTAGAGGCAATCAGGGAGGCAGGCAGGTGAGCAGTTTGGAGCCAGAAGTCATGGATTGTGAGAAGGATGTCCGACTGCCCCCAAATTTTGTGCACTGGGCCTCTAGTTATGATATAATGAAGCAAAAGCTATTTTTTATTTATTGCTACTTGGGATTCTACTTCTTTGCCTTGGCATAAGGTTGACTTCATTTGTTCACTCTGAGTTCGCTTTTTGGGGGGTTGCATCTAGATTGATCATCCATAATTCCATTCCTTGAAACAGTGATCAGGATAAATCTCATACTTCTCCCTTATCCCCGCCCCCTTTTACTTAGCTTAACATGCAGGTAGGTGACTATTGGGTTGGGACTTCATTTCTCTCCAGAGTTATTTTATGGTAAGAACAGCTGCAGCCAAGGAAGTTTGATGATGACAGCTGATATTGTGTACCAGCCTCTAATTTTTGATTTTTAGTAAAAAAATCATGATAACATGACTGAAGTATGATGCTGGGTTATATTGCTATGTAGACCAATCATATGATGTTGACGTCCACTGGTACTGTGCTGGTCACTGTTGGGTTCTTCCAAAAAGGATAAGCTCTAAGCTTGATTCACAAAGTGATCCAAATTTCTTGTTAGAGGCAAGACTAATACATGGAAAATTAGAAAGCTATCAATGCTAGTAAACCTAATATTCTATAAATTCATAACATTTATATATTAAGTGGTGCAGGAATGTCTGGTTGTTATTGGTGAGGAAGGGGTCGATCTTGGGACACAGACCTCAAAGCCATAATGATCATTTATTATTTATTGAAGGTTTTCTACTTGCTAGGAATGGTGCTAAGGTGATCCATCTATAGTGCTAATCTTTTATTATCTAAATTCCCCATTTTTATTGATGAGTCTCAGAGAGGATAAGTCACTTGACTAAATTCATACAGCTATCAATAGTGAAGTTTAGATTCATACATGGGGCTTTCCCATGTAGAGCTTCTGCTATTCATTGCTGTAAAAGAAGGATTGGAACTGGGCTTGAAGTGCAGAGATTCTTACAATTTGAATTAGGATTTTTTGATATTATTTGACATCTGACCAAGGAATCAAATAATGGCACCTGGCAAATGGGACATAATCCTGCCAATGGCTAGGACTCTGCATGTGGCTCAGCACAAATAGGGCTCTTCCAGCACCTCTTTCCACATCTTAATCCCACCTGGACACAAAGAATGTCAGATTACCTGACAGCACTTGTGGAAAGAAGAAAGACAAATGTGGCTAGGTTTATCCAAGAGTGCAGGTCCTGGCTCAGCCCAGTGATGTGGAGCACAGGCCATTGGAGAGTGCCAGAGATAGAAGCTACTCCTATATATGTGAGCCACTAGTGTCCTATCACTCCAAATAACCATTGTGGCCCAATTATAATCATGAAATTTGATTCCACTCAGAGTAATATATTCAAGAGAGAGAAAGGGCATAGAAACACTTTTCCTCCTCCTTAGACATATGATGATGAAGAGGGAGAGAAGAAACCGGGCATGCCCAGCTAGGGAAGTGTGAGCATCAGCTACATTAGAGAGAGAATCTGCAGATATTGAAGGCCACTGAGTCACCAGCATGGAGATATCACATATGGATGGCGACTGAGCCTACATAGTTGAGGAGCCAGGGCTTGAGGTGCTGGTTAGGAAGTCCTTTGCACAAAGATTCCATGAGAGAGCAGAGGGCAAAGAGACTAAATATTCAAGAAAATTCACTAGAAAGTGGTCATTAGTAGGAACAATATAGAAAAGATGGTAGTATAGGTTGAAATTAACCCCTAGTATAATGGTATTAGGAGGTGGGGTCTTTTGTAATTTTGCTGCTATTAATGAATAATAATGTAAATATCTGTGTCTTCCAATGGTCTTAGGCTCTACAGCAGTGATTCTCAACCTGTGGGCCGCTAGCAGGGTCACCTAAGACCATCAGAAAACACACATATTTACATTATGATTCATAACAGTAGCAAAATTACAGTTATGAAACAGCAACAAAAATAATTTTATGGTTGAGGGTCACCACAACGTGAAGAACTATATTAAAGGGTTGTGGCATTAGAAAGGTTGAGAACCACTGGATTAGCAGCATGGTTGAGAGAGTTGGTCAGGAAGACTATGAAGACTAGTGGAGAGAAAAGCTTTGAAGGGCACTTTGCTAAATGGGTGAGCGTGATGGAATGGTCAGGTGCACGGAAGGCAGACAGGAGGAAGGATCTAACCTTAACTAGGTGCTCACAGGTAGACACTCAACATATGGTTTCTGATCTCCTCTGAACTTTAGCCGTGTGGGCTAGTTGTAATCCCCATTTACACATCAGGAAAATTAGATGCATCAAGTCAAATGATAGACTTGCCTAGTGTTATAGAGCTGTAAATTGACTTTCAACTCAAGCTGAACTTATCCCAAGTCCCTTGTGTTTTTCTCTGCACATTAACACTTTCCAAATAATAAGGAAGCATTTAGAGGAGGAGGAAATCAAAGTGATAGGAGATGAGTATGAGCATACATGCGTAGATTGTAATACAAGCTGGGAAGTCTGAAAGAGACAGGTGGAGTCATTAGAGGTGCTGTCACTTTTCCTTTCCAGGTGTCTGTAACTCACTGCTCCTTCACGTGAGATATGGATGTTTTTGGAATGAAAACAACTGCATTCGTGTATTATAGTAACACGATTATAGCAGCCCTTTAAATAGGAAGCTAATAATGTAACAAAGCATTGCACCACATCGTTGCTTCTGGATATTTTTATTGTAGTATCCTGCTAGGAGGATATTTGAACTGCGATGAGTGAAGTGTTTGGGAAACAGATAGTTTTCCTATATAGTGCATAAGAGTAAACTTTCTCAACGTCAACTCTAGTATCACATAAGGCAAGATATTGTCTCATTGCTAAGGATGCTATGCACCTTTAGACAGACAGAGGTCAAAAGAGGAAGGTGTCAGTCCATGGAAGCAGAAGACACTGGCTGGAAATACTTGAAAAATAAATATACAATAGTTAGTACTTCCAGAGGAGATGTAGCCATTTGCTGTTTCTGAAAAGCAAGCAATTTAAAGTTTAGCTCTGAGATTTTTTTCTCATCTGATTAATTTTGCAGAAAAATAGCACATTTCCTAAGTCAGATTCTACTATTTCTGTGTTAATCCTCAATCAGAAGAGCAGATATTAATAACAACAAAAAGACAAAAATGTTATTCTTTCTATATTTTACTTTTACTTTGAAATCAACAGTTAAAAAGTGAAGGAAATAAAAATAAATATTTTGAGAATGAGCATTTTGTATAATGACTCAAATTAATAAGCCCAGTTTGTAAAAAATGCTTCAAGTAATATCATTAATTTATTAAGCTCAGTAAATATAAGTAGAGTAAAACGAGACATGCAAAGCTTTTTTTGCACACTTATGTAATATAAGGACTAACAATTTAATGCTGTCAAGTGATCTTGTGTGTATGTGCTCACACACGGGTCTGTATTGTATCCTAATTAGGTACTCTGGGCAAATCTAAATATCACTATAGAAAAACAGATTTTCTGCTTTTATTTCTTCCTGGGTGAATATTTGGCTCCCCTATTCATTTATCTTTCTTATGTATTTGTTTATATATCCAATAACCAGGAGTATAGAAAAACAATATTTTCTGCTGTTTGCAATTTTTCTAGGATGCCAGGTTCTATGAGAGACCTGGCTTATTAATGTACCTGACTTTTCCAGCATTTATCACAAATGTAAATGAACAGTCAGTGGTGTAGCTTGTTTCCAGGATTGCTCTGATGATCATGTTGCTATGGTGATAACAGAGCATCCAGGTTCATGAGACAGTATTAGTAATGCAGCAGCTTGAAACTTAATCAGCACACCGCGACTTCTCCCCCATATTTCAATATCACTTCGGCAAATTGAATTCCAGGCAGTTGTCAGTCCAATGTATTCCCTGTGGTTTCTCCTCTGCAGAATTGCCTCTTTATTCTATACACTGATGATCATGGAGTAATTGAAATCTGCAGCTGTTTGTCATGCTATTTATACAACTCTGCCTTGTAGCCAGGGACCTTGTGTGGTGTGCACTGCAGGTGACAATTAGATCTAGAAACCCTTTTTTGGTTGAACAAGTGAGTGATTGTTTTCCCCAAATATGCCTGATTTTGGGTACTTTATGTGATACCTTGTTTTGTGGGAGGGAAGTTCAGCCCAGGTTTAATCACTGTCTATTATGGCAGCGTGGCAGGGCTCTGCATCCTTAGCTCCCAAGGGTTGAGAAACAATGGGAATATTGAGAAAAAGGGCTCACTCCTCAGGGAAGGTGCCCCTGGTCCCCCAACAATCTGCTCTCCAGCCGCGTTAGAAACCAAGCTCCCCAGCCTCCAGTGGCCCTGAAACATTTACCACAATAGATGTGAAAACACAATTCAGTGTGCAGAAGAAAGCAGGACCCTGGCCTGTGGCATGGCTGGGGCGTGGAACAATGCTTTCTCTTAGGACTGCTTTTGTAACTTGGGAAGCTAAGCCCTTTGCTCTCTTCCAGAGAACTGTTCCATTATTAAGTCCCTTTGGGCTTGTTTTGAGGGTCACTACATGACTTTTGTTCTCTGACTCTGAACTCCAAGGGAACATAAACTGTTTTATTTGGAACCCAGTGGTGTCCCTTCTCTTCTCCTCTCTTGTTATGTGGGCTGACATAATTGGGGAGTTGTTGCCTTCCCCTACCAGGTGAAGGTAGATGATTTTATTTTATGTGCCCCCCCCCCCATCAAGAAAGTGGGTGTGATAGTAGGAGAAAGGAATGGGGGGTTTCTGTTTTTATAAAATAAAATAGTGACCGGAGAGTTGTGGGGTCTTTAGAGACTCGGGAGGGATTGGTAGTCGTGTCACCCCATGACTCATCATAGTCTTCCTACCACACTGTCCTTTCCCTGCATTGACTGAAGACCACAATGACCTGCTTCCAGCTAAGCCCCTCCCCTGCTGTGCATTCTTCTCTTCTCTTCCATCCACCTGCCTCCCCACTCCCTTCCTCTTGCTGCTGTATTCAGACACTGACATTGTTACGGGGTTCTTTGTACAGTTGAAAAGTTATGGAAGGTCAGTCTGTGAACAATCCTTTTGTTGTTTGTGGAATACCAACTGGCTATAGAAAAGAAAAGGAAGTTGCTAGAGAGTGCCTAATGGGATAATCAGCAACAAACATGGATTGTATCTCTCACTGCACAGCCAGGCAAATATGAGAGGTAAGTTCTGCACTGTTTTGCTACAGTGTTGCTCCCCCTCTCCTCTTCCCTCTCTCCTCTCCCATGATTTATTAAGACAGTTGTCCGGCAATTAGACTGTATTCTTACTTAGCTAGTTCCTGCCTTCTGGCCAATAGGTATGCCCTGCAATACTTCTCTCTTCACAACAGATGGCTTTGCATGTTAATGGAAGAGCTGATGACAAAGCTGAAATTTAGTGGATTGATGGTAGTTGGTGATCCTGGAAATCTCTCGTTAGCATCAATTTGATTTATCCTTTATTTCTTTAAAGATTTTACAAGTATCTCTCCTCCCACTCCTTGATCCCTTTCAATAATACTTTAGTGCAAATGCCAGTGAAACAAATGTCAAGGGCAGAGCTGTAACTAGGCAAGGAAATTCAGAGGATACCCAAATCCTATCTAATAAAAGAGTAATATGCAAATTGACCACACCTCTGCTGCACCCACAAGCCACACCCACTAGCCAATCAGGAACAAAAATGCAAATAAACCCAACCAAAATGGCTGCAGTCAGAGAGAGCAGGAGGAAGGCTTGGGTTTCCCCAGCAATGGAGGAAGCCAAGCTTTCCACCTGCCCTTGCCGCTCAGGCCCCCACACCAGGCTACAAAGTTTCAATTATAGAATCCCAACAGAAATGGCGGCAGCCACAGAGCTGGAGAGAGGCAGGAGGCTAGGGTTGCCCCTGGCAATGGAGAAAGCCAAGCTTCTGCAGCCCTGGCCTGTTTTGGCCTCCACTTAAGGCTACAAAGTTTCAATGGTAGAAGATACATAAATTGCAACAGAAATGGCTGCCACCACAGAGTGAGCAGAGGCTTGGCTCTGCTTCAGGCTACAAAGTTTCAATGGTAGAATATAAATAAACCCCAGATACCAGGGCCTCCACTTAGGTTGATAGGGGTCATGGCTGGCCTGCAAACCACCACAGGCCTCTCGCCCAGGCCACCCCACACCCCAAGGGAACCCCCACCCTGATCCAGGACACTCTTCAGGGCAAACCAGCTGGCCCCTACCCATGCACCAGGCCTCTATCCTGTCTAATAAAAGAGTAATATGCAGATTGACCACCACTCCAACACACAAGATGGCTGCCCCCATGTGGTCAAAGATCCTGCCCCCATGTGGACACAAGATGTCCAGCAGGGGAGGGACCATGCCTGCAAGGGAGGGCATTGGGGGTGATCAAGCCTTCAGGGGAGGGAAGTTAGGAGTGACCAGGCCAGCAGAGGAGGAAAGTTGGGGGTGACCGGGCCTGCAGGGAAGAGCAGTTAGGGGGGACGCAGGCCTGCAGGGGAGAGCAGTTAGGGCAAAAAGGCTGGCAGGGAAGCAGTTAGGCATCAATCAGGCTGGCAGGAGAGTGATTGGGCAGTGATCAGGCTGGCAGGCAGAAGTGGTTAGGGGCAAAAAGGAAGGCAGGCAGATAAGCAGTTGGATTGTTGAGAGGGCAGTCGGACATCCCTCGAGGGGTCTCAGATTGGAGAGGGTGCAGACTGGGCTGAGGGACACTACCCTACCCCGTGCACAAATTTTGTGCACCAGGCCTCTAATAGAAAATAATGTTTGAAAAGATTACTACATTTACATGTTTATAGCATAGATCCTCCTTCAGCAGCATTGCAGAAACAGCTGATCTTAATACCTACTTAGCAAGTGTAAGTGGCTCAGGCCTAGCCAGTTTGGCTCAGTGAATAGAGTGTCAACTTGCAGGCTGAAGGGTCCCTGGTTCGATTCCAGTCAAGGGCACATGTCCAGGTTGTGCACTCAATCACCAGTGGGGAGCATGCAAGAGGCAGCCTATCAATGATTCTCTCTCATCATTAATGTTTCTATCTCTCTCTTTCTTCTTCTCTGAAATTAATTTTTTAAAAAAGTGTTAGTGGCTCAAACAGGAGGCTACCAGATGGTGCAGTTTTGTTAATATGCCCTTCTGAGAGCTGCACCAGGAATTACACAGTTGAGACTCCAGGAGGCAAAAATTGAAATGAGATTGTTTAAAATGTTTATTTCATAAAAAGGAAAGTAATGAATACCAATATGCAAAGTGGAACCACTATTTTTTGTTATACAATATACTCACTGTTACTCAGAATTTGCTGTGACTTGACTTGATGTAAGAAAATCCTGAGGTATTCAAAATGGGAGGGGGAGTTCTTTTGAATTTTTCTTTTTGAATTTCATTTCCTTTCTATTTTTTTCTTCCTCTCTTTCTCTCTCCCTCTCTGCCTCCCTCCCTCTCTTTTCTTCTTACCTTCCTTCCTGTGCTAGGATTATCCTTTCTTTTTAAAAAAATATATTTTTATTGACTTCAGAGAGAGGAAGAGAGAGAGAGAGGCATCAAAGAGAGAGAAAGATCATCAACTGACTGCCTTCTGCATGCCCCCTACTGGGGATCGAGCTCACAATGCAGGCATGTGCCCTGACAGGGAATGCAACCATGACCTCCTGGTCCATGGGTCATTGCTCAGCCACAGAGCACACTGGCTGGGTTAGGATTATACATTGATGATATTAGATAATCTGGAGGATTATCACCTTGCATTTGTAGCTTTTTTTTTTTTTTTACCTTTCTATACACACAAAAAGATCATGTTTAATTCCACTTTAGAGTGGTTCTCCAAGTATGAGACTCTCCTCAGTTCTAGTCTGAAGAGTCCAGGGTTTTGTCATAATCTACCTAAACCCTCAGGAAATCCTGCAGGAACAGGCCCTCTTTCGACCATTCCTTGGAATTCTTAGGAGAAAAGATGGAGATATGAAATAGGATAGAATGGAAAATATTAGAGTATATCACAAGGAACAAAAACAAGTGTGGCTTTGGGAATTGTTCTTTTCAGTTATATATTATATGTTCATGCAAATTACATATATAGAGAGGTTTGTTTGTACTGAGTCACAATGTAGGATACATTTCTTCTTAATTTAAAGCAAGTTCAAAAGACTGGAAGAGCCCTAGCCAGTTTGGCTCTGTGGATAGAGCTTTGACCTACAGACCAAAGGGTCCCAGGTTCGACTCCAGTCAAGGACACAGGCCTGGGCCGCAAGCTCAATCCCAGGTAGGGAGCATGCAGGAGGCAGCCAATCAATGATTCTCTTTCACCAGTGGTGTTTCTATCTCTTACTCTTGAAATCAATAAAAATATATTTTACAAAAGTTTGGAAGACACTCCAGGGTTTATTCATGGTGTATGAAGCTGAGGATAAGGCGACTGAAGTTGTTTGCATTTCTTAAACAATCTAGAAAAAGCTGGCCAGTTCCTGAGCCTGTTGTGTGTGGGGAAAGTTAATACCACAGTACATTCAAACCAGACAGTGACACACTTATGAGGCTTCTGTTGTTAAATTTCCAAGTCTCCTTCACAATTAAATACCTTTAAAGCTATCCTTTTCTTTTTCTGTATCTTACAGAGACAAATTTCTTTGAAAAATAAATAAAAAACTAACCCTTTTTATTGACACTTTTATACTCACTGAATATATATTTAGTAGCTTTTACACACACACACACACACACACACACACACACACACCACCCTGATTTCCTTCAAGGCCAAACAAAATTTCCCAGTTGTGTGTTTATTTTCCTGGCCAAAATAACATCATTTATAAACTATATGAATTTATCAAGATGAAAAATGAAGACACCTCTATGACAAAAATTAATGACATTAAAAACAGTACACCTCAGCCAAATGGGTATATCCTAGTTAAACAGATTATGCTTCAAAAGTCCATATTTTATAAAAATTATTTGAAATTTAAAACCATGTCTCCACATTAACATTTGATGGTTAGCTCTTCAAGCAAGTCTGTAGGATTCAATGCATATGAAATATGAGTAAAACAAACTCATAATTACTTCTGAGTACCTTTGACCCCTGTGAAGGGAAGGGGTTGTTGGTGAGGTTGATTTTAGGCCAGGAAAAGCCTCTTGTAGGTGGTAGAGGAAGCGGGTGGGGGAATAGTTTCTCAGACTTCTGTAACAAGCACCACAAACTAGGATGGCTTAAAACAACAGACATTTATTTTTTCACCATGCTAGAAGCTGGGAATCCAATATCAAGATGTCAACAAGGGCATTCTCCTTCTGAGAGAGGTAGAAGCCTTCCTTGCCTCTTAGCTTCTGGTGGTGGCTGTGAATCCTTTGTGTTCCTGGGAAGTCAGCTGCATAACTCCCCTCTCTTCCTCCTGGTCACATGGCAGTTTCCCACTGTGCCTACATTTTATAAAGACACTAGGCATATAGGATTAAGGGTTCATTTTAACATGGTATGATCTAATCTTAATGAACTACATCTGCAATAATCCTATTTCCACATAAGTTTGCTTTCTGAACATGTGGAGTTAAGACTTTAACATCTTTTTGAGGAACACAATGGAACCCCTAGCCATGAGCTTTTCTTTCTTTTTCTCTTTCCCTCTCTTTCTTTCTTTCTTTCTCTCTCTCTCTCTTTCTTTCTTTCTTTCTTTCTTTTTTTTTTTCTTTCTTTCTTTCTTTCTTTCTTTCTTTCTTTCTTTCTTTCTTTCTTTCTTTCTTTTCTTTTCTTTTCTTTTTATGATTGATTGATGAGAGAGAGAGAGAGAGAGAGTGAGAAAGAGAGGTTGATTTGTTGTTCCACTATTTATCCATTCATGGGTTGCTTCAGTGAGGGTTAGGCCAAAAGTGAAGTGTGTTATGTAACACCTGGTGAACTATAGAGAGGGGTGAACAAAGACTGTTGACTGTGTTTAAAAATCTCTTAGCTCTAAGCTCCTAAGCAATGGACAGGAGTATAGAATGGTAAAAGAAGGGGCAAGAGCTTTGTAGCAAATTATTTTTTTCTACAAACATTCTTTTTTTCTCCAAGCTCACTTCAGTGCAGATGGCTCTCCTGAAAAAGTAAATTTCAAGGACCGATTTCTACTCTTGATACATTCTGTAGATGCTGTGTTAGTCATTGTCATCAGCAAACTGTGGGCTCAGAAGACACTAAGGATTATGGTTCAGACAGGGGAACATGGGAATTAACCTTAAGACAGATTTTGTTCTCCATTGGTGTCTTAGAGAATTGTTTTTTTAATATAATAGGATCCTGAGATCCCATTTTATTCTTCCTTATCCTTCTACAGGTACACTATTAAACTGATTTAAAATCTGAAGTAATATCACATCTCTACATCACACTGTTATTTTTAGCAGGGTTCTTATTTAATATGCGCAGGGAAAAAATGAAAACAGTAAAAAGCATATACTGGAAAGTCAGTCTCCTTCTCATCCCAACAGTACATGTTCTTGTTTTATCTTCATAATAAATATGGCAAGATATTTCTTCCAGTGTTACCTTCATTTGTGAAGTTGCCATTCCTGGCTCCTACGCAGTAGCTCCGGTGTGATGAGTCTCCAGGATAAGAAAACAGTTTTCTGACAACCAGACTCTTTCTCTGTTAATGGCCACTATCAAGAGTTTAAAAGATGATGGTCAGGGTGACCAGCAGAGTCCATAACTGGGTCACCGCTGGCTTCCATGTGTTGTACCTAGAAATTCCTGAGGAACCATATGCAGGAAAGCACACCCAACTGCAGTTGGAAGGAAAGAATGATCTGGGATATGAGATTTCTTTTTCTCATCAGAAAAAAAAGACGAATGGGCTTCAGAAGTGATCCTTATTTGGATGGGAACTTAAAAAGCCAGGGATGCCAATCGTCCTCATTAATGCCACCTGTGTGCTTCAGTCCTCCTGGGTAAACCACCCACAGGAGGCAGGGTCTAGCGTGCTTAGGAAATCCCCAACCACATCAGTTACTTCCATGCAACCCAGAATCTAGTTTCTGGTTTAAAACATTAAAACTTGCTAAAGGTGTTTTGTCTTTGCTGTCCGGACCCCAATGGAAGGGTATTATTATAAAGGGTGATTGTTGCCAGGTCTATGAAAGCCCTCTCGATTGAGAGGGAAGAAAATGCAAGTAGACATTAGAAAAGGTTACTTTTTGTGCCGCTAATGATCACTTTTGGTTTCGGTTTTCCTGAATGTTCAGGAAAGAACTAGAGCTCCCAGGAAAAGAATTTGTTGCAAAGGAATAATTGCCCGTACATTACACAGCACAGTAGGATTATAATGAGTACTAGAGGCCTGGTGCACAAAATTTGTGCTCTCAGGAGGGGTCCCTCAGCTCAGCCTGCACCCTGACGAGGAGTCCAGGAGTCCTCAGGAGATATCTGACTGATGGCTTAGGCCCAGGTCTAAGGCGGGAGTCGGATGTCCTTAGTGCTGCCACAGAGGTGGGAGAGGCTCCTGCCACTGCCACTGCACTCGCCAGCCATGAGCCCGGCTTCTGGCTGAGCAGCGCTCCCCCTGTGGGAGTGCACTGAAAGTTTCTTGGGGGAAATGCACTTAGACACATGATTTAAAATGCCAAAGCAACTGAATGTGGTGAGAGGGGCCACCATTCTTTTGTAATGTAAGGAAATAGCAAGAAAATGACTGCATTATAACTAAATGAATTAAACAAAGCTCCAAAACATAAATTAGAATTTAACTACGCCATTAAAAACTAATTTAATTTGCAAGCCATCATTACTAGATAATAAAGACCCATTGCAGAATGTGCAACAATATCTTGTGAACACGTGGAACAAAACAAGTAATAAATCTCACTCAGCAGATGAGTTTCTGTTACATTAGCAGATAAAAGTGCTGAATGGATGTTTCAGTATATAATGAAAACTAGCAAGTAATGGGACAATTGGTTTACTTATTTTATTTATTTGTTTTGCCATAAATGATTTTATAGTTAAAGGAAGGCCTTAAGAAAAGTTAGAGAAATATATAGTGTATGGATCTGCTGAAATAAAACCTGCTCTCAAACCAAGATAAAGAAAAGGCATTTAAATGTTTTATTTGTGCCAGCAATATCTCATTTTAGCTAACTGAAAACCTGATGACAAAGACAGCCTTTTCCCTATAGTGTATCTTATTAATCTGTGCTGAGAATAACAAGGTATACATAAAAATTTCATCTAATGTGTGAATGAAAAATGTGTTTAGTTCCAGGGTTACCATTTTGAAACTTACTAAGAAAATATCATTAACATTTCCTTATATGATTAGAACACAGTACAAGCAGAAATATCATTAACATTTCCTTATATGATTAGAACACAGTACAAACAGGTTTGAAAATGAGTTTTAAATCTATATCTCTAATAAAATAGCAACGATAAGTACCTTCCTCCACCTGTGGTGTTACTGCTGGCAGAGCCAAGCCTGCAGGTAGAATTCAGTGCCCTCACTGACGGCCATCATGAGTGCTGCCAGGAGATGGCAGTAAAACCCTGCCATTCCAGTCTGGCCTGCTCCAGCATTTACAATTATTACCATTTTTAAGGCATCACAGCATTAATATAGGGCGGAGATGAAAGCCTATGTATTTCCTCTGGTTGTGTCATTCCCTTTGAGGCTGTGCGGTGATGTGTAGTGATCTGCCTCAGACAGAATGGACTGACTTCCACTTGTTGTTGCTCCCATGGAGATTCTCACAGTCACATACTGAATTATTGAGGTCATGATTTTATTAAATTGCTTGCTGATTTGATACAGTTGGACATGCTCACTGTTGTGGACTGAATGTTTGTGTCTCTCCCACTTCACCCTCCCCCCATTCACATATTTAAGCCCTATTCTCAATATGATGGTGGTAGGAGTTGAAGGCTTTGGAGAGGTAATTAGATTTGCATGAGGTGAGGAGGTGGAGCCCCAATGATGGATTAATGCCCTTAAAAGAAGAGGAAGAGACACCAGAGTTTCTCTCTCTATCCTATGAGCAAGAAGTGATCGTCTGCACCTTGATCTTGACTTATATCTCTGGAACCAGGAGAAATAAGTATCTGTGTTCTAAGCCCTTCAGTCTATGGCATTTGGTTATAGCACCCCAAACTGACTGAGACATTCATTTATGTGTTATATTCCATTATGAAATCTTCATGTTAAGAAAGGTTAACTTTTCGCCTAAGTGTCCTTCCCTAAATTAACCCATTGGACTGACCCTCCCGTGCCCCTTTTCTTACTCATAGGCTGGGAGTCACACTGCTTTATTTTGAGACTTTCTGTGTATCTATCTGCTTTCTCACTCGACTGTAAACTTCAGAAGGACAAGTGTTCTATTTTATTTTATTTATTTTTAAATATATATATTTTTTACTGATTTCAGAGAGGAAGCAGAGGAGGGAGATAGAAAAATTAATGATGAGAGAGAATCATTGATCGGCTGCCTCCTGAACACCCCCCACTGGGGATCAAGCCCACAATACAGGCATGAGCCCTTGACCATAATGAAACCGGGAACTCTTCAGTCTGCAGGCTAGTGCTCTATCCACTGAGCCAAACTAGCTAGAGGAAATATTCTATTTTTGTTTTCCAATCCCTGGCACTCCACCAAGGGTTGGGCAGTTTGTATTGCAAAAATGCAAAAATTCTTGTTGCATTGACTCAAGTTTGTGTGATAGCTCAAAGGAAGTAAGTTTTTCTATATTGCTCCATCTTACAGAACAGCTAAAAGATGTCTTTCAGTAGAAGCCAGAAATTTTTGTTTTACAAAAGGAAGCCAAAAACTCCTAACTTTAATTTTGCTGAACATAGAAATGAGAAACTTTACTGATTACAGTAATTAATAAAAAGATAATATATTGAGTTGCATTGCCCAATTATAAAATGTGGCCATGTCCTAGCAGCAACTTTCTTATAGTTCATTCCAAAGAATGAAAAATTTTAAATCGAATGAAATAGCATGGGAGACAGAATATCAATACTAAGGTGAAATGAACCTTTAAATGTAGAATTATCAATAAATGTGTAATTGATTTTGGGAGAGTAGTCATAGATACAGTCATTTATTTGTGAACTACTTATTTTTTGTTAATGATTTGTTGCAGAAGAAGTGAGAAAAGACTATTTCATTTCAAAATTCTGGATTTAAGGTGATGAAATAATTATCCAAACAACCCTTATATTTACTTTTTATGTCACACAACATTTTTTATTATTTTATGTACTAAACGACAGCTTAAAATGTCTAACTTGAAAGACTCCACCTATAAACTATTATTAATATGGAAACCTTTACTGAGCCCTCGGGGACTTTCACCCGGAGAGCATTTCCCCCACAACTTAACTTGACTTGTCTTCACAACTAGATTTACTGTTTTTGTGTGGCCAGGAGGGATTTCAGGGGTGCGCTGGCCCCATCCCTGATGGCAATGGCCTCTTGGTAGTACCCATTCTGGGACCCTCTTGTCTTTCAAGGAAATGGATTCTTCCTGGTGGAGGATTTTGCTATCAACACTTGGGCAGACAGGGAGGATTGCAGGGCCCGGGTGCATGTGCCCTGTGTGTGGTAGTTATTTAGTGCTCGGGCAGTGTACTCCCTCACACACTCCTAGGTTTCCACCTTGCCAGGTATTCTTTTGACGTCCTTCATTCAAATGAATTCATACAAGAAAGGCAGAGGCTGCTGAATGAGAAACGCAGACTCAGCCTCATCCTTTGGTATTTGAAAAGCATCCTCCAATTATTATCATAATTGGGATGGACACAGGCCAGTGACAAGTTAAAGCTTTGCAGTGCCCTGTTTTATAGTGAGGGAAATAGAGGTACCTAAAGAATTTCATATCAGTGGTCTGTTTATAGTAGAAATGAGGAAGAAAAAAGCCGACTTTTCTTTCATTTTTTTCTCTAATGGGCAAATGAAAAATGGAAATTTAAAAAAATGCTTTGAATATGAGTATGAGTGTTCACAGTATAATTGTATGTTAACAATTGTGAGAACAGTCCTTGGGAGAAAATAAATCAAATTTCATATCATAGACGTCATGATGTGAGGAACAGTTATACCAGTGAGTTGTAGCTCATGTCATTATGACACCAATGGGCCAATATTTCCTGGTTCCTCTGCCTTTTACAGAGAATCTAAGGACATCATCCTAGAGGTAATATGCAAATTGACCATCACCCGAACCCACTAGATGGCTGCCCCCCTGTGGTCAAAGATGACCACCCCCATTTGGACACAAGATGGCAACCACAGATGGCTGGCAGGGGAGGGCAATTGGAGGTGATCAAGCTAGCAGAGGAGGGTAGTTGAGGACAATCAGGCCTGTATGGGAGGACAGTTGCGGGGGAACCCAGACCTGCAGGGGAGGGCAGTTGTGGGGGGACCAGGCCAGAAGGGCAACCAGGCCTGCAGGGGAGGGAAGTTAGGGTGACTAGGCCAGCAGGGGAAGAGTTAGGGGATGATTAGGCTGGAAGGCAAAAGCTTTTAGGGACAATCAGGCAGGCAAGAGGTTGGGAGCCAGCAGTCCTGGATTGTGAGAGGGATGTCCTAGATTGGAGAGGGTGGAGGCTGGGCTGAGGGACACACACACACACACACACACACACACACACACACACACACACACCTGCGCACAAATTTCATGCACCGAGCCTCTAGTACTTTAATAAAAACCAAAGTGATAGGCCCATCTTCAGAAACCATCTCTCCTACTGCTGCTCCCCTTCTGTGTTCAAGAGATTGAGGGTGGGTGGGTGGGGGAGGAACTTTATGTTGGAAATAATTTTCTCTTGTTCTGGGCTCCTTAGTGACAAAGGTCATCATCAGCAGGGAGTGCTTGTTAATCTAGCGGCTCCTGCTTCCTTTTGTCACCACATTAATTGTCACCAAACAAGCCAACGCGGCATTCCTTTGTTCCTCAGGGGGCAATTCCATATTCAGGTGGCGGCATTTAGCAGCAGGTTCTGCTATTTCTTCCCCATCCCCGTGGTACGCTGGTGTTGTTCCTCACAGAGTTAAATTGTAGCGGGGAAACACGCAAAGAAAGCTCAAAGATGCTATCTTGCATGGAACATAATGCACAGTTATAATAAACTGAGCTTGATAAAATACCAGCAGTAGGGAGCACAGTTATTTATTGCTTCAAGAGGAAATCAAGGAAAATAGCTACAAATTGTTTAAAGCACATTTCTCCCCAACTTTCTTGAGTTTCAGTCTCTTTGGCTATGAAACAGAAAAGACCTTTGCTATTTCCTGAGCCAAGATTTTCATTCCTTAGTGTGCAGTGCCTGCCTTGGCTCCCTGCAAGGGAACGAACTCAAAGCAGACTCTGAGAGCTATTGCCTCTGAACCATTGCACAACAGGTGTGGAAAGCCAAGTGTGTGATCTGGGTGGATATGCCTCCCGTAGCCTCAGCCAGGAGCTGTGGTTTGGGAGCTATCTGATTATAATGCCAAATCACATTCCTGCTTTCCACCATGCCTTCAGACAATCAGCCAGAATCCTGCGAATGGACAATATTTTAAAGTGGTAGAGGTGTTGAGTACTGAGTCAAGGAAAACACATGGAGAATCATTAATTACTACGTTTCCCATCATTTCTGATCCACACTGCATCATTGCATTATTATACAAGACAGTGACAGGCTTACACATAGGCATGACCCCCTGGCAGAGAACTTTGCACCCGTAAGTTGTCACTGATGTGGGCAACGTCTGGTAACTAAGAGGCAGGTTACTTCTATTAGGCTGAAGAGGTCACCATGATGTTGAGAAAGTGTGGAAATGCCCACGTTTAGTGACTGCAGCACAGGACCTCAGCTCGTCATTGAAACAGCATGTATTGCTTTGGCAATGTATTCTACCATCTTCACTCTGTCCCCCTCATAAGGTCAATTAGAGCATAATTATTGAAAGTAACAAATAAAGGGAAATCTAGTTAATTATTGAAAGTAACAAATAAGGGAAATCTAGTTGATGAACTGGCAATGTATGGAGACCAGGAAAGTAATTGAACACAAAATCTGTATGTCTACAGGATGCTAGGGATTATATCAGTAGACATAGCATACTGCTGATATTGTACCTTTGCAATTAAATCTCAAATAAATGTTAAGAACAAGAAAAGCAAAGACCCAGAAATACTATTCAGGTCCAACTTAGAGACCAACTGCTATAAAATGTACTGAGCTTGAGACACAGATGTTGCTATTTAACAAAAAGTCAGCAATGCAAACATTGGTTTGTTTGGCTTTTTAAAAGTAGAAACAGGATAAAATACTTTGCAGAGATGAATGAGTAAGAATGTGATGATAACCCTTATCAAAACATTGAGAAAGATAGCCTAAAATAACACATCTAGTAAATGGCAGAGGAGTTAAGGCAAATGCAGATACTGAGTATTATTCAGCTAAAGCCAGTTATGATGTTTCAGAGTAACATTTTCTTCACTTGAATTAATTGGTTGGATATCATTTCAATCTGTCAACTGCCATGTATTGGTATCAGTTAGGAATACAGTGTCTCTGTGGTATTTAAGTCTTTCAGCTCTAGATTACTACTGTGTGTTTAGTTAGTAGGGTCCATCCATCTGTTGTTATAGAAATTGCTCACCGATAATTCCACAAGAATTAATTGAATATATGCTTGGGATTGCTGGGATTACAAACATGTTTAGGACTTGGTCCCTATTCTTAAGGAATTTATAGCTTAGTTGAAATATAAAAAGTGGCTTATAACATAACAAATAATTCAAAGATGTGCGTAATTAGTGCCAAAAGTCAGATCCTGTGGACTTTGGGCAGCTCCCTTTAAACTGGAAGCCATGGACTGGATGGTCAGCTGCCTGCCAGTGGTTTCATTTTTGCGTGTTGCATAACTTTTCTCAGCCAAATTGTATACATTTAAAGTAGATATTATACTACTTTAATGAATATCCAATAATATGCTAAATGTAAAAGTTCTCTGTAAGCATTTGCTATGTTCTGGACTACAGTTAGGATTCAGATGAGGGCAATGTTGCTTCAAATAAGTAGAATCCTACAGCATTTGGCCTTTTATGCCTGACTTATTTTAGTTAGCATAATGTCTTCAAGGTCATCTATGTTGTCTAGTGTGTCAGAATTTTCTTACTTTTAAAGGCCAATTAATATTCTGCTATTTATCCATTTATCTGAGTCCTTGATGCACACATGGGTTGCTTTATACTTTTGACTATTGTGAATAATGCTGTGATGAACATGGCTGGATAAATGTCACTTTGAGATCCTGCTTCTGTGTTACTGAGTTGGAGCAGTTCTTTATATATTCTGAATACTAAGCCCTTATCAGATATATAATTTGAAAATATTTCTCTCATTCCACAGTTTGCCTTTCACTCTGTTGATGTCAAGTCCTTTACTGCATAAAATATTTAAATATTTATGTGTTTTCTTTTGTTGCCTATGCTTTGGTGTTATAACCACAAAATCATTGCTTAATCTATCATCATGAAATATTTTTCTCTGTTATAACAGTTTTATAGCTTCTGCTCTTAATGTTTAGGTTTTCAATTTAATTTTGTGTATGCTATAAGGTAAGGGTATAACTTTATTCTTTTTGCATATGAGTATCCAGTTTCCACAACACCAATAGTTGAAAACACTCCTTTCCCAGATGAATTAAATATTTTGAAGAATGGAACACACATAGAGTAACTAAGGATCTAGTCAAAAAGCAACTGACAGGTTTGTCTGTGGTCTCATTCCAGGCTGAATGTTGAGTTTGGTAGTTTAGACTTAATTTAGGAGAGAGTAAGATGTCATTGATTAGGGCTGTAGTTTAGGAAAGCAAACTTTTGACCATATAGGAAGCAAAAGAGAATACTGTAGAAATATTTTCTTTTTCTTTGTTAACACACATCATATATAGTATAGAAACTCTTTTTAAAAAAATATATTTTATTGTTTTTTTTACAGAGAGGAAGGGAGAGGGATAGAAAGTTAGAAACATTGATCAGCTTCCTCCTGCACAACCCCAAATGGGGATGTGCCCACAACGAAGGTACATGCCCTTGACAGGAATCGAACCTGGGACCTCTCAGTTCACAGTTCAATGTTCTATCCACTGAGCCAAACCGGTTTCGGCTAGTATAGAAACTCTTACAAATGGTATTGACAGATACCTTCACATTTTTATGACATATACAGCCTTTTAATGAATTTTTCAATGTGTATTATTTTTCTCATCAAAAATTTTATTGCTCATAATTCAGAACTTGGAAATACAGAGAGGTATGAAGGAAAAACCCAAATCACCATTAATTCTGTAATCCAGATGTCAGTACTGCTAATATTGGCTGCCCACAAGTCCAATTTTATAAACATACACATTTTATGTAACTAAGACTAATATTGAATGTGAAGTTTTCCATCCTTGCTTTCTTTTTTATTTCACTTGGCATTGTTCTATGAGCACATTTCCTTGCCATTTTAATGAGTTTTAAAGTGTGCTTAAGTAATAAGTATTGCAAAGGGAGGCTGGAGAACTGGCTCTAATCTTTGTAATACATAGACTTGCTCTGGGACCTTTACCAGATATTCAGCCAATCATACCTCACTTTCAGTGCCTGCAAAATTGGATAATACTTGCCTCCTATTCCCTGGGGGTGTGATGCAGAGCAATGAAGTAATGCCTGGGGATTGCTTTTCTTCCCTGTCAGCAAGGTGCTGTGCATGTACATCCATCTTGTATCTGGCCCTCGCTGAGCAAATGGTTGAGTGAGGCGGAGCCGCTTTCTTTCCTTCTCCACCATCAGTCCCTGAATCTTCTCAGTGAGCTTGTGGGTCTGCCTTCTGTGTGAGGGGCTTATCACAGAAACACACAGCTGTATTGTGTTTCTGCAGCAACAGAAAATATTTATGGCCTGGAAAGCAGTCACTCTCGATGATTTGATTAGTGTGTTATGAACACACAGACAGTAGCAGGAGCACCCAGTAGAATCGCAGTATTCCAATTTCATCTGTCCCTCTAGTTATATTTATCGTTGTTCTGTGAATGGGAGGTGCTGCTTCTGCCTCTGCTGAAATTGTTTCTATCTGTGCAAGCAAGTATGGCTGTGACCTGCTGTCCTTGCCACACTCCCCGACTGTGTCATTTCTCTGCCCATTGCAGGGCCAGCATCTGTCAGTGTATCTTCCTTTTGCCACATAATGGAATGGACAAGATGATTGTTTCATGCCTTTCTTCTGATTACAGAATTCCAGGATGACCTATCACCATTGCCCACATACCATGCCTATAATGATAGGATTCTCAAGTGTTCATAGGATGGATTTCTTTTGGGGAAGTTGACTACATTATTCATTTTGTGAGACCATGGTTTATGTGTTCTCTGCAAACTTCTTTCCACTCTGAATCCACATATTGTTCAGTTTTCCAATTGCATGATTTCTCCGTAGTCCTCATGGCAGTAAAAGGCACTGGATAGCCAACCTCCTTAGAACAGCCTCTAACACTGAATGCTTGCAGTGGACAGCATCTTTAGAGTCCTCCTTGGTCATCCTCCAACAGCCTTTGGCATAGGACTACACATGCATTTTAAAGATGAGGGTACATAGGTTTCACATACTGAAGACTTACCTTCTGTAATCAGCCAAATCAGGATGCTCACTCAGGCCTCCCAGCACTAACTCAGTTCTCTGCCCACAGCCAAAGAAGACATGGATGATTTTCCAAGAAGAGCAATTGGAAATAAGAAATCAATTAGGAATTTTGGACGGCTGTATGTTAATGCAGCGCTCTTGTGTTACCTTGCTGGTGCTGGTGGTGCAGGTCAGGAGAGAATCTCCACTACCTTTGCAGTGGGTGTGCTTTGCAGCACCTGAAATAGCACCCTGGGCAGGCAGCAAGGGCCTGAGGCCTCATCCTGCTGTCCAGACCAAAGAGCGAGCTGTTTGTTTTTGCTGCAGAGGCCTTTCAACACCATATGCATGTTAACAAAGCTTCCAGCATCCTGAGAAATACATCTAAGTATTAAGAGCACTTAAAAGAGAATTTCTGAATAGCAGTCTATGCTTTGTACCCATTACCTCTCATCTGTGCATCTTGAAATGCATTTCCATCCCAGTTTTGTTAATTCTTCTACCTCTAATATGAGGAAGGGAGAGTCCCCCCTTTTAAAAATATGTATATTTTATTGATTTTTTTTTACAGAGAGGAAGGGAGAGGAATAGAGAGTCAGAAACACTGTTGAGAGAAAAACATTGATAAGCTGCCTCCTGCACTCCTCCTACTGGGGATATGCCCACAACCAAGGTAAATGCCCTTGCACAGAATTGAACCTGGCACCTTTCAGTCCACAGTCTGACGCTCTATCCACTGAGCCAAACCGGGTAGGATGGGAGCACCCCTTTTATCTCCATTTTATAGAGGTGCAGACCAAGTGGCAGTCCATACCCAGGGAGGCGTTAGGCATTTTGTTCTGACTCAGAGGGTCTGGTGAGGACAGCGCTGGTCCCTTTGTGCCCTCCTGCTCTCTGTGATTTTCAATTTACTTTGTCATCTGCAGAGGACATTTTCATTTTTTATATTCAGATGACAGTTTCAAGTTCCATTTGCACCGTCAGTCGAGTAAATGTGTTTGTTCTGTAGAAGGCCTGGTCAGGGAGACATGCCTCTCATTTTTGGTGGGGGGAAGCAGGGATAATCTAGCAGATAGGAAGACCTGTGCCAAAATGAATCATTTTCTTTGCTTCTTAACTCTGCTTAGTTTATCATATGCTGAGGGCTTAGATTTAGATTTAAAAGGACTGGCAGTAATATCCATGACAATGACATTTAAAGTTGTAATACAATACCTAACTCATTTTTATCTCCTAGTACTGCTTATAAACATCTAATATAGATAGACCAATCTTAGAAAATTAAGTGCAAATCAGGAAATATATTCACTAAGTTCTTTTCTTTTTCTTTTTTTAGTTATATTCAAGGAAACTGACAATGACCATTTTTCATTACAAAGCTTTGGTTAGTATTACAAACTGGTTCTTGCTGGCCAATATGTTATGAAGTGGGGTTTTTGTCTATTTTAATTAAAAATACATTTCTATTGATTTCAGAGAGGAAAGAAGAGGGAGAGAAAGAAACATCAATGATGAGAGAGAATCATTGATTGGCTGCCTCCTGCACACCCCACACTGGGGATTGAGCCCACAACGTAGGCATATGCCCTGATTGGGAATTGAACCTTGACCTCCTGGTCCATAGGTCAACATTCAACCACTGAGCTATGCCGGCCGGGCTGCTTTAATTTTTTTTTTAATGAAGGATAATCAGAGCTTAACAAACTGTGTGATGTGCTTGATGACCCAACAGTGGAGAGGTCCTATCTGCTAGTTCTGTTTCGTGACCGCTCAGTGCATGCAGAAGGGATTAATGAGTGAGTGAGTAGCTAATAGAGGAAAGAGAGCTAATAGAAATAAACTGGACATTGGAGGGCAATTCATGCCATCCTGTTAGAGATCAATAGGGACAACCACCAAGACTGTATTAACTGACCCCAGGAAAGTCTGGTGGAGAAGATGATAAATGAGGAGATGAAGTCTTAAGAGAAGATTTTCATTGAGGGAAAATAATCTAGAGGAATGGCAAAGGCATTGAACCCTGCAGGGCAGGCACAACTCTCCCAGATTCATTTCCTTAAAGAACAAATGTGTGCTGACTGTTGTGTGCCAGGCTCAGTGCTAGTGATTGAGCCCACAAAAGTCACTCCAGTTTGGGCTTCTATCTTCAGCTCAATTCAAATGGAGGACAGGGACTGAAAAATCTGTTATCAGTATAATATGTCATTATTGATATAATAGGAATACCTATAAGGTTTGTTCAACTATATAGAAAGGGAGAGGCCAGTTTTGCTTGGTAGAGTTACAGGTTTTACAGAGGAAGGAACAGGAAAGCTTTTTTTTTTTTGTTTGTTTCATTTAAAGTTTTCTATTCAGAGGCAGCCTACCATGAGGAACTAAGGATGGCTTCTTCATATTCAGCATCTTTAACCTGATGGCTCTGCTATTCCACTTCATAAATAAGATAACTGAGGTCCCAGGAGCCAAGGAAGGTGTCCAAGATTGGCCAACTAATGAGTGCATCCAACCCACTTCTGTGCAGCTGCAAAGCACATGCTCCTTCTTGCCACAGGCTCTACAGGCTCAGGAGGAACTCAGCAGGCAGGTACAGAGCAGGGAGAGGGAATTCTCAGCAGCAGGGGCAGCACCTTAAAGTGAGGGAGGCAATAGACAGCGTGGAAATTTAGAGGGGCTGGGCGTCTCCTTGGATTAGGAGGGAGGGGCTGTGTTCAGGGCATGGCTGTCTGAGAAGCAATAAAGGGATTTTTAATGTCCCTTCCAGCCTGGAGGCTTTATCACAGGTAAGAAATTATCACTAGCCTCCAGGGGCTTATTAAATCCTTCGCTAATTTGCCAAATATTATTAAGTACTTACTATTTGCTGCCAGGCTCTGTTCAGGTGCTGGTGAGACAGCAGTAAGTAGCATAGAAAAAGTCCCCACTGTTAGGGAGCTTGCATATAGAGGGTAACAGAAGCCAAACAAAGAAATGCACATGGTTAAATAGTGAGAATGGCTGGGACACCAAAAAGTAGGGGAAGAGGATAGAAACAAATGAGGTGGGTTACATGGGAAAGGCATCTACAATAAATTGATATTTGAGCAATATTCTCTAGTAGAGGAAATCAGACATATATATATACTAATCGTGACTGAATGAGACAGTATGTAATATGTGATAAAGACTGAAAAAGAATACTGGAAAGGACAGAAAATAATTTTTAAAGAGAAATGAACACTTATTGAATATGCTGATGTGTTGGAGAACATTCACAATATACCTAAAGGCCATCATCTGTCCTAATTTTACACATAAAAAACTGATAATTAAAGAGCTAGATAACTTGTGGTAATGGCATAGATCCTTGATCCAAACTCAGATCTGTCTGAACCCATAGCCTGTGCTGTGCCTCACTCAGGATTGGAAGGACCGTCTCCTGGGACAAATATGGGAAGCTTAAAGGAGGATTTCTTGGTAGCGGGGTTGGTGTTGGGCTTCAGAGGATGGGTGGGATTTTGATATGAGAACATGAGAAAGAGGAATGGGTATGGAACACCCAAAGCAACAGATAACAGAAGGGAGAAATTCAGGGTTTGCCTAAGACAGTGGTTGGCAAACTCATTAGTCAACAGAGCGGCAAATCATGGCTCACCAGCCGCATGTGGCTTGCGAGCTGCAGTTTGCCGACCACTGGCCTAAAGAGCAAGTGGGTTTAAGCCCAGGCTTAGAGTGGACCCACAGGGAGAGATAAGACTATAAATGGGGCCAGATTTCAGAACAAAACAGAAGTAGGAACAGATCCCCAGGACCTGGAGGGCCCTGAAGATGAGTTTGACCTTTAGGAGGCCCTGGGGAGCCCCTAAAGGTGCTCCCAAAGGGAGATCTGCTTATCTGTTGGCAGAGTAAGTCCTTTGGGGAGGCTGTTATAGTTCTCTGTTTTTTGATTATCTTATTAAACTCACCAGATTGAGCAGCTGATTGGCATGAATATTATCCACACTTGCTCACTTCCGGGTTAGATCTAGCATTGATCTGATGCAATGTTACATCAGAGAAAGGTATTTGGAGATAGCTTTGCATGAAAAGCTTCAGGTGGGCCAATTCTCAACTGACTCCTTGAGAAACAGCATTATCCCAGATATCACATTACTAGATGTGTAATTCTTGGATGAACTCCACCTGGCTGATGAAACCCCCAACACACTGACAGGATGCTGACAGGATGAGGAGGTAGAGGCTAGAAGTGTTGGCATTACAGTAAACATCCAGGGGGATGTTATTCATGAGAGAAGAAAGATCACAACTCAATTCACCTTTGCTCCCAGTTGGAGAGCAGATTACATTCTTTACAGCTATGTGATGACTCAAGCCACCTGCAGAGGAGGGAAAATAGGCTGGGGCCAGCTCTTTAAGGAAGAACTCAGTGGTATCATGAGAAACCGATATATGCCAATGTGATGCCATGCAGGGTCAGACTCCCAGAGTGTCCCTGAGGCATTTTTGGTAGCTATTATGTAATCTGCCCTTTTTGTGCTTTCTGTCTATTTTTTCTCTTGTGTATTGCATATCCCAGTCTCTGTACAGCAAGCTGCTGTATGCCAAAGGCGACAGCCAACGTGTTTTTGAAAATCATCTTTCAGTTGAAATTTTCATTCTGAGACTGGTTTTATAATACACTGTAATGAGAAGGTTCAATCTATGAATGGGCTTTGAGGAGAGGTTTGTGTATTCTTGTAATTGTTTGTAAATTTTTATATTTATATGCATTTTCAGGGGACTAGTCATGAAACTTTAAAAGATTCTATTACCCTCTTAAGGTCAAAACCCCTTTACTTCTCTTGGAATTTCTCTTGAAGAAATAGTCAGGGAGAAGTGAATCCCAATGACAAATGCCCACTCTCAGTTCCCTTTCTCTGACTTTACTCACTCTCCCACCTGCTGCAAAAAAATCTTTGTTGTTATTATTACTGTCCTTGCTGCTCCATTCTTCCATGCCGCAAAAGTGGGAAGATGAGAAATATCCAAGTCATGCTATGGGGCAACTGAGAGGGTTCAAGACCCTCTGCCTTCTACCCACCGCCCATTACAAGGTGCTTCTCTTGACATGCAAATGTGCGAAGAAGCTGCACTTCCCTTTTCTTCATCCAATGTGGGCTACTTTTTATGCAACAGATTGTACAAAAACGTTTCATGCTTGTGTCCCCTTAACTGAACCCCTACACACATTTGAAAAGAAACATGATATAATAGTTTCTATTAAAACTGCTTCAATTATATTTTTCTTAAAGGGCTATTATCCATTACACAGAACATAATACCTTGAACAAAAATTTAAATAAAAATTTTTTGAATGAAGATTTCAACTTTATTTTTTTAATAGCTAAAAGAATATGTGTGGCTTCAGACAACCAAGTTCCTTAGGAATTACTGTAAGACAATTCTGATGATGGGACAATTCTAAAAAAAAAAAAAATAGCTCTTCAAATAAGAGTGACTTCAAGAGTTGTGCAGGGCTGGACCTGCCTGTCAATCAAATCACAGCCACCCCAAAGACATCAGTTTTAGAGGCCATGTGACACAAATTCATCCATCCTTTCCATTCTGCACCCATTGTATTTCATATTTCTTCCAACACTTCTGACTATTCTTTAATTGTGTGAATCCCACTGTGTGGAAATAGGAACATTCAAGGTTGCCATGGACTTATCAGTGGAGACTTTTTTTTTTGGCTTTCAGTCTTTGTTTATAATTGTAAGTGTGAGAAAGATTGAAATCTTTTTCTCCTTCATATACTTTCTGGCAGTGGAAATATTTTCCAGGGTGTTACATATTAATTGGATCCACAATAGTAATTTTATCATTCTGAGGAGTTAATCTAGCTTGCCTGACTCAACTTTAAAAAAAATATATATGTTTTTATTGATTTCAGAAAGGAAGGGAGAGGGGGAGAAAGATAGAAACATCAGTGATGAGAGAGAATAATTGGTCAGCTACCTCTCGCATGCCCTACATTGGGGATTGAGCCCACAACTCAGGCATGTGACCTAACCAGAAATTGACCTCTTGGTTCATAGATTGACACTTAACCACTGACCCAGGGCTGACTCAAACTTTTTTACAGTTTCTTTTATATTTCTCAGGAGTGTATAGTGAACCAAATTGCCAATATTTTGTCATTTGTTCCCGTGCATGGAATTATCTCATGTTACAAGTGTCCTGTTTTTAAATATCTGGAACAATTTGATAACTGTGTCCCATCAATGGTTCAGTTTATTTTTTCTCAGTATTGCACTTTAGATTAACTTTATTTAGACTTTCCCAAAATTGAATAGCACACGGTTCTTTCCAGCCCATAATTCTAGCCTACCTAGGTCATTGCTAGTTTTATTGCTTTCCTACCATGTATTGCCTAACTATCAGCACATTTCATCACCTTACAGTATTTTCCTTCTTTTAGGTCAGCAAAGTAACCAAAATCAATACTAATGCTGGTCCTTATGACATGCCACAAGTCACTTCCCTCCATTTGGCTCTGTTTCCATTCACAAACACCTTTGGCTTCAATATCCTATCCAGGTCATTACCTATTTCAGCAACTTGTTTCTTCTGGTTCACAGTGCGTCTCCCCACAGAACATGACTCTCAGAGGAGAGCAGGCTTCCTTTTAAAAGATTCTTATGTCTGTTATCAGAGATCCCTTTAAACCAAATATAAGTACCCTTTGAGGAAACAGTGGTCATACAATAGCATGCTACTTCTCAAGGAAAAAAGAACTCTGTTATACTTCAATAGGATGATGAATATTTATTGGCTAAAATTCAGGAATGGGAGACAAGTTATGTAGATACTAGAATAGTTTCTGATTCGCCCTTTACCACTGGTGATCTCAGAAAAACCACCTAACCATTATGTTTGATTTTATCTTTACACTTGGAATTCCCATTACGATTGCATTAGGTTGCTATACAATATCGATATAATAATAACACATCGAGAACATCACTATAAAGAGAGGGATTTAATGCCTACTATCAGAGAGTGAGAAAGAACTTACTCCTCTCTTGGAAAAGGGGTTTCACAGACCTTTATTATAAAGTATCACTATATCTAAGATCTGAGAAAGCCTAACTATTGAAATTAGACCCAGGAATTTTATAATAACGATTCTGAAGCTGACTCAAGAGCTCAATTAATTGTCTCACAGGTCATAACTAATGAAAAGAAACTTAAAATATTTGCTTACATTGTTTTTTTCCACTTTTGCATATGTTTTTAAAGAGTTTAAGAATAAAATACCCAAGAGTTTCCAGGATGCCTCACCACCCACGTTACTGATAATATTGTGGATTTTCAATACTTTGTGCTCTGGATTTAATGATTTTTAAATGCAATCTATTTTCTTGTGATATTTTCAATGTAGGTTATGATAAATACAACCTGGCACACTTCATTTGCTATAAAGATCAATGTCCATTGTGCAAAATCATATCACGTCTATAAATCACCACTTTGCTCTAGTTTCATCAAAATCAAAGGGTTGGATGACTAATTACTTCTGTATTTTAAAAAAATCACAGTGGTCTCTTCAATTTTAGCCTGAAATCTTGTCGCTGACAGATAATTTTATAGCATGTGTACAATATTGATTAAATCAAATTCTTAGGTTAATTCTGATTTAAAAAGATATCACATGAATTCTGAAGGCAGTGAATTAGAAACATAAACACAAAAAGGTGACTGAAGGATCTGAGGAGAACGAAGGTAGTAATATTGATGTAACTTGCAGGGACATCATCCTACATTTCTTCCCTTTGGTTAGACATGGGCTAAATTAGGGTCTGTCTACCTCTAATCATTTTAGCTGTTGTTGTAATGAATGTCAAATTACCACAGTCTCCTAAGATTTCAGTTAGTAAGACCTTCTGCTAAATCTTTTACCTTGTTTCCTTGCAGTGCAGCAGGAATTATAATGTAGAAATTAAATCATTGTTCATAGACAATAGGAATACAGTCCCAAAAGCTTTTATCATTTGATGTCCTCTTGGCAACAGCATTTACTGAGTTTCATATTTGTATTTAATATTTTGAAAAATTGCTTTTTTTCAGAATAAAAATAAGTGTCTGAAATAACAATATCTTTAAAGTCAATGCACATACCTATGTCTTTGTAGTACTCTATAATTTATGACTCAATCCTATAGAAATACCTAGGCACAATGCAACCTTCGTTTTCAATTAAGAACAAGCTAAAAGATACTTAATTTCATATAAAAATATTCATTGAATGTCTATTATGTTGCAGGGATTGTGGTAAATGTCAGGTGTATAATTGAAAAAGACAAATATACCTGCTTTTAAAAAGCCTGTGAGGTAGTGGGGGATTCAGAAATACAAACAGGGTGACAGAAGCTGCGAAAGGGAATGAGGTATAAGGCTCCATGGGAGGAGCAAAGAAAGGCACAACTCAACCTGGATCTGGGATTTAGGGAAGGCTTCCTGCAGGAGGGGACAGATAAACTGAAACTTGAAGGAAGGCTAGGAGAACAGTACTCTAGCCATAAACACGAGAGAAGGTTAAGAGAGTGCTTGGAGCAGAAATAGTGAGTGTGGCTCAGTAGGACTGAATGATGGTGATGATGGGAATGGTATTGATGGCAGAGAAAAGGGGAGTCTAGAGAGGTGGACCCGATCTACCCATGTTGTCAGATATGTTAGGGAGGCTGAATTGTATCCTCATGTGAGGGACTGATATCAGAAGATTTCAAGAGGGACAGTGGTATAATAACATTTACTTAGAAAGATTAGCGAAATCACTAAACAAAATGTAGCACGAAGCTGAGATTTTAGTATCCACAAGTCATGGAGAACATAATGCATGCACTGTGGATTTTTTAAATTAGATTCAATATAAATGAACTTCTGCTTTTAGCGGGCTGGTAGTTTGGATTCTTTATCATATCTTCTGGCTAAAAACATCAGAAAACATTGATGTTCTGGCAAAGAATTAAGAAATTCTCATAGGCAAAACCTAAGCAAAAGTGAGAACTCAGAGAGGTAACTGGAACAATGTGAACAGCTTTCACTCTAAGAGTATTGCCAAGACTAGATGACCTAATCTTTATGTCCCCACAGGGCATGGAAAACACAAGAAAAAGCCTAGGCTCTGCTTAATATTGGGATTAAAATAAAAGAAGTTATATGAAAATGGGACTTCAAAGCCCTGCACTCTTTATATAAAGATGAAATAAAAATTTGAAATAATAATATCCGTCTTGGGGGCTGAGGGGCATAAGTGGGGGGGGAGGTAATGGGGGAATAAGGAAATAAGGACACATACGTAACACGTTAATTGATATAGAAATTTAAAAAAGTAATATTTGCCTTGCCACTCTTATCACAACAAAGGAATTCACTTCTCTCAAAGTTTGGCATTGATTTGAAGGAAAGGGATCTCTTTTAAATTTCTTGCTTCAGAATGTTCATCAGGTAGTTTTGAAGTGGTGTGAGATTGATGTGTTTTAGGAAGAAGCAAATACAGTAATCTCTGAAGGAATCCATCTTCAAGTCAATTCTCAAAGAATTCCCATGGATATTCTATGGAATCTGAGCTTATAGCCCAAATCCCCAAACACAAAAGAAACAAAATAAGAAAGTGAGAGCTATCAGCTACCATGGTTCAAAAGACCGTATATTGGTAGTAGTAGAGAAAGCACAGAAAAAACCATGTTTAGTGTGTTTATAGAAATAAAATATATTTCACAATGATTAAGGAACAAGCTAATAAAAATGACTAAATATGAAAAAATAAATTTCTAAAAATAAAAGATTCATTTTTCAAAATTAAAAACTCAGTGAGCATGTTAAATACCAGATTGGAAACAGCAGAAGAGAAAACTAGTGATTTGAAAGACACAGCTGAAGTAATTATGCAGGATGAGGTTCTAGGAGACAAATAGATGGGAAACATGAGACTTCAGGATCATAGAATAGAGAGTGAGAAGGTGTAGCATATATCTAGTCAAAGTTTCAGAAGAAGAGAACACAGAAAATGAGGAGATAAAATACTTAAAAAAATAATAGCTATACATTTCTTAGAACCGATAAGAGATACTATTGCTCAGATCATGGAAGCCTAGTAATCCATTCATGAAAGATTAAAGAAGAAAATCTGTCTCTAGATTCATCACCATAAAATTACAGAATAAAAAAATAAGGATATTTTAATTCAATATAGAAAGGTTTGTTAGGATAAATTTTATCCATATTAACTTCATAACTTATTATATATAGAGATTTCCCCATATTAACATAGTACTTAATTATGAATAATCAGAGAACATCTTGGGTAAAACTTTGGCTCTATACTACTTATTTATTAATCCTTATTTATTTATCATTTTATTTTAGATTGTACCTAGTTTTTAGCCACATGATTATATGGTAAAATAAATAGGACTCCTAGAGTGAAAAGAGATTATAAAGGTCATTTATTCCAATTCCGACTTTTTTAAAAATGAAGAAATAGATTACTGCTTTCCTGTAATGTAGAGCCAGTTAATAGTTTCAGAAACATGTTTCAAATAAAAAGTCATCCTAAGTGATAATGACTGGTTAGTGCTATTTCCTTTCTTTGGTCTGATGAAGGCAAACTGTAGTTTTAATAATAACACAGATAAGACTCATGTGGTAGGTAACTATTCTTTGCTGAAACATTGTTGATAAAATAGACAAAAAATTGGAATCTTTTAAAATAGGATTTTCATGGGCACAGTGGGAATAAATATTGCTTTTTGGCTCAAAGTCACAAATAGAATTTTAATTAACAACTAAATAACAAAATTAAATGTAGGGATTGGAATGACAAGTCACAGATATTATTTTCTCAAGATACTGAGAATAGTACAAAGGCACTTTGACTTCCATTGTTGCATGTGGGTACATTATATTTCTAAATGAAACCTACATCCTAACTTAAATAATTGTATGTCCAAAGCAACTAATGACATTCTGTATAATAAAAACATAATATACAAATTGTACCCTCTACTAGGAGTTTGACCAGGGGGCAGGGCCAGCAGGGGGTAGGGAGAGAGGCCCCAGCCTGCAGCCATGGTGGTGGCAGCAGGTGGCTGTAGAAAGGGAAAGAGTACCCAGTCAGCAGCTGGCAGCCACTAGGGACCCTTCTAGTGTGTGAATTTCATGCACTGGGCCTCTAGTATCACAATAATTACTGTTCTCTTGCTGTCCCTGGCCTGTATATTGATAGAAACATCAAAACCCCTACTTTCTTAGTTCCTCATCCCCATAAGCTCAATAGGTTTCATAATGTCTCCACTGTTAGCTTCTTTTTATAGCTGTACTTACTCCTGTTTTCATAATCTCTAGGCTATTTTAAGTTCATATATACTGAACATCATTCATTTAGGTGAATGGCAAAACATTTTTTAAAAAAGGAAATGGTTAAATTATGCTGTAAAGAAGAACTATCAGAAAGGTGTGGAAAGAAATAGATGAAAAATTAAATTTCCAGGGGGGTCCAGCAGTCTAAGGGCAACCCACATGTGATCCTGTGAGTGTCAAAGTAATTGCACACAAAGACAGGGGCACATACACCAGCTCTTGCGTACCGTCTGTACTCAGGGAAGCCTCTTGTTAGGAGAGAACCACTTTTTATGACATCCATTTGTCCTCACCAAGTCCATGTTTTTGTTAGAACAAAGCGTGGGTAAAGGTGGCGTCTTCTCACCAGATGAAGAATGAAACTCATTCCCTGCTTGCCCAGTCCCTCACTGTCTCACCACTGCTCCCTCTAGATGGCAGCAGCACTCTTTCATTCCAAGACTGTTTTGCCTTTTAAAAAAGAAAAAAAAATCTGTTCTGTCTCACTCTCCTGGATAGTTCTCAGATCTGCTGGGCAGCGATTTAAACAGCACTTTGATGCTGCAGGACGTTGGCGTTCACAAGTCAGGTCTATTCTTTCCTTTTGTCTAAAAAGATAATATACTGCCTTTTCAAAGTCAATTAACACTCAGGGCAAATGCAATGGGGAAAGCAAAAGGCCACTTTCTAAAGGGTTGCCTTGAAACCTTTTGATATCCTTCAGTTTTCATCCAGGAATTGCAAATCATTGGGAAAAGAAAGGAAATAATAATGAGTTCATTTTGTTTCTTGATAACACCCAATAAGATGGCTTAATATGGCTTTTCTGCTTTATTTCCTAGTGATGCCCAGGGTGTGTGCAGAGTGCTGGCTGGTAATTTCTATGTGTCTTGTGGTCACAAAGGCAATGGGAATGCTTTTGGGCCATTTTATGCACTGGGAGAGGGCAGTCTGAGAGAATCACTAAAATGTCTGCATTGCACTGTGGCTAAATATGTTTTTTTTTTTTTTTTTTTTTTTTTTATAAAAGAAAGTGGTCCGGTTTGTGGCATGGCAGAGGATAGGGAGGTGATAGGGAAAATGGCAAAAATTATAGGACTCCCTCTTACAGGATCGCCAGCATCAACTCCTCTCCCCAAACAGTGCTGCCTGAGCGAGGCTTTAGAGGTGGTAAAAGAAGCATAAACAGGGGCAGTTCCTGCTCCCACCAGGGAAGGACTCTGAAATCATGGCTTCAGCACCAAGATGGTTCTCAAATTGGCATCTCAGAATGTTACAGCTCAAGGGCATAAAAACTTATTTGAATTTCATTTAGAAAACAAGCCTGGACACTCCAAAACAATAAGCAGAAAGAACCAAACACGTTGCAAATGAGATTATTAACAAATTGACTTTTAAATTGACTGCGGGCGCTAAGCCAGTCAGGACATGTGGACCTGGAGCCATGCATGGCTCACACCCCTTGCCATGTGCTGCCCGGGCAAGACTGCAGGCACATTTCTTTCTTGTTTTTGATTTTTTTTTTGCTTTAATATAGAAAAGATCTTCACTTGGTTTTAATCACCTTTCTTTCTTGAATAAGGAGTTCCTGTTTGCAATCACATAAATAGAAAAAGACCTGCTCCAGAAACTTTGGTAGATGATTTCATGCTTAGCTACAAAAATAAGGTTTTGAAAGAGCAAAAGGGATGGAATAACAACACAATGAGCAATTTCTTGTGAGGTAAATTTCTACTCAGGATTTTTTAACCGATCTTTTAAAAATGCAAATGATAATAATTACAATCGTACAAATACTGGTGCCTGGTGAGAAGCAGCAGTAGCTTTGCTGGAAATACCACCAGGCGCCTGCACTTCTTCCTCCCACACCTAAGCCTGAAACATTATAGACCAAGGAAAAGTCCTGTACTCACTAATCGGCAGTATCTTCTTGTTTTGTTTCTCCTGCACTCCCAGGTGTACAGGGAAGGACAGACACCATGATGTGTTTTTTTTCTCCCTGTCAGGGTCAGAGTAATGTTTGAGACCTCAGGTCAATTATAAGCTAGCAAGAGCTGGTAGAAATGTTTCTACTGAGGTGCTGGTGTCATCTGAACACTCATGGTCTACCCACAATCAGGTAAATGAAATTAGTTGAAGGAGCAAAGGAGAGGGTGAGTGCAAGCTGAATTCACAGGTTAGTCTCTCCTCCTCATTCTGGTGTTCTCATTAGACTCTCTGCTTCACTGAGCTCGGGCCTGTGATCTTCTCCACCACTTTTCGCAGCTACTGGGGTTCCCACTTGATTCCCATTCTCCAAAGCTTTACTAATGACAAATATCTCTCTTTGCATTCAGTTGAAGGTTTTAGCTGTGTTTTGGGAGAGAGGTGGTGAGAGCAGGTAGGAAGGTCTAGGACCGTGATGGCAAACCTACGACACACTAGTCAGCACTGACACGCGTAGCCATTTTCCATGACACGTGGCCACATGCGGTCACATATAGAAAAGTATGGGGCCACATGCCAAGAAGGACGTTTCACCCTCCACTACTGCAACTGATATCTCCAAAGTTGTGTCAGTGACGACAGACGGGGCACCAAACATGGTGGGGAAAAAAGTCAGATTTGTTACATTGTTTACGGAAGCTATTGGACATCCAATTGTGCCTTTTCATTGTATTATCCATCAGGAGGTTTTATTTGTCAAAGCAGGATTCACCGACTTACACGACTTAATGTCAGTTGTTACAAAAATAGTTAATTTAATAGCTGCTCGCCCCCTTCACAAGCGAGAGGTTGATTCCACCTGCAGTGGACTGCTGATGTACAATAATGTGAGATGGCTGAGCCGAGGCAAAGTTCTTGAGCGCCTTGTGGAGTGCTTTGAAGAAGTTAAGACATTTCTTGAGGATAAGGATCTGGGAGACTTTTCTCAGCTCAGTGATGATAAGTGGGTCATGTTTTTTACAGATCTCTCTGTTCATATTAATGAACTGAACTTAGTTACAAGGTTTTGGCAAAAGTATTGACATTATGTTTGGATACATTAAAGCTTTTGAAAGTAAACTTAAAATTTTCAAGCGAGATGTAGAAACTGAAACTTATAAGTATTTTCCTCAAGTAAGAAAGTATTTTGAGAAGGCCAGTGCAGCTGTACAAAATGAAATGGAACCCTTGCATATAAAGTACCAGCATGTTTTAGTCTCGTTACTTGACCAATTCAGTGATAGATTTAATCAAGTTAGAAGCCTAGAACAAACCATAAAAATAATTAAATATCCTGATGTAGTAGTCTACAATAGTTTGGAATTAAATGGTTTCCAATGGATGCAAATTGATGATTTGGAGATGCAACTTGCTGAATTTCAAGACAGCATCTGGGCTCAGGTGTTTTTCGACTTGAGGTCAAAGCCTGAGAATCTGGAAAGGTGCCACTTGGAGTATCAAGAGGAGTGCCACTATGAACAGAAAATTTGCAGTGCCTGGAACTGATTATCAGACACTTTCAGCACCCTGAAAAATATAGCAATGGCTTTACTTAACAATCTTTCCCTCTACGTACTTTTGTGAGTCCTTATTCTCAGTGTTAAAATAATATCAAAACCAACAAAAGAAACAGATTTTCATATGAAGTTAGTAGCACTTGCTTGGGCTTGAAGTGTACAAAATACCAACCTTCAACTGAAGGTTTAGCTAATGAAATTCAGCAACAAAAAAGTCACTAATAGGCAGGTTAGTTAAAGAATTCCCCTTTCCCTCACTTATCTTAGTTCATGGCACCCCACACAAGTTAAATAATATAAAGATCAACAAAAGAAACTGACAGATGAACAAATAAGTTATAAGCAGGTAAGTTAAATAATTAGTTTTTGGTTTATTAAGTACAGTTATATATTAAATACAGTTATATATTACAATTATACATTTTTGTTATTTAAACTATAAATATCGCAAAATTATGTTTTTTTTTCTCGAAGTGACACACCATCCGAGTTATGCTCGATTTTTTTGGTGAATTTTGACACACCAAGCTCAAAAGGTTGCCTATCACTGGTGTAGGAGGAGGGAACAGCATCAGAAACTCTCAGCCAGGGAGGAGGCAGCGGCTTACAATGCCCTTGACTATTCCTGGTCAGATCATGCTCTCTCTCCCACTACTGTCGGGAAGGACTCCTGTGTCTGCCTTCCTCTCAGCTCCTATGTCAGCACATTCAGTACATGTGACACAAGATTGTCACTAGAATCAGCTTGGGCCTCCCCTTGTCAAAAGGACCATCAGTGCCTGACCCCAAGCTACTCTTCCCAAGTGACTCAAGCTCTGGCAGGTGTTATGAGTTAAAATTGAGTTGTGTGGCAGCTGGCCTTGGAACCCGGGTGACAGACCAGCATTTCTGGAATGGGGACAGTGCGGAAGTTGCCCCTCGTGGTCTGCACCTATACCACTCCTTTGCTGCTTGCAAAAAAAAAGTTGTTTTCTTTTCTTGCTTGTTTACCTACTGCTCACCATTTTAAAATCATTCAGCATCTTCATTAAAGGGTAAACTTAAACAAAACATTATTCTTACTTACATTTTTCTCCAGGTACCAACGCAAACCTCAGCGAGCTCACAGACAACAATCACCTAGCAACAGTTTTTCATACATTAAATGATTTCAAGCTCTCACATTTCCCACCATGAGAGCTATATATCTCAACTTTTCTCTCCCTCTTATGGCTCACAAAAAGAGCAGCCAAGAAAGGGAAAGTATATTCTAGTTATAAATGATTAGAATCCCGGTGCATGTATTTGTGCACTGGTGGGGGGTGTGGCCAACGGGGATTGCCCACTGCGGACCTGCCCTCTGAGTAGCTGCTCTCTCTGTGGGAGCACAGTGACCACCAGGGGGAAGCTCCTGGATTGAGAGTCTTCCCCCTGGTTGGTCAGTGCATGCCATAGCGACTGGTTGACCAGTTATTCTGGTCATTCCGTTGTTCAGCTGGTTGCTAGACTTTTATATATATCTACTAGAGGCCCAATGCACGAAATTCATGCAAGGGGCTTGGCCCTTACAGCCCCAGCAGGCCCTCACAGTACCTCTTAGCCACAGCTGGCCCTCACCACCCCTTGCAGCCTCCAGTGACTCTGACAGCCCTGGCTTCATCCAGATGGTCGACCAGAAGGTCCTTCAGCTATTCAGTCTAATTAGCATATTATCTCTTTACTAGGGGCCTGGTGCACGGAATTCGTGCACTGGGGGTGGGTGATCCCTCAGCCCAACCTGCCCCCTCACACATACTGGGAGCCCTCAGGGGATGTCCGACTGACCCCTCATCCCTGGCCAAAGCTTTAGGATTTGGGCAACCAGCCATCACCCTGCAATGGGGCTGATGGCTGGCTCTGCCCCGGCTGCCTCCGCCCTGGCCCATCTGGCCCTGGCCTTAGCTCCACCCACTGGTGACCACCCAGCAACCACTCAGCCTCAGGGGCTCTGTGCTTGCTGGACATCTCAGCTCTGGCCCTCTAGCCCAGGCCTTAGCCCCGGTGGTGACTGCCCAGCCCCGGGAGCACCCTGCACTCTGTGGCTGTGGTGGCCTCGCACGAGCTATGGCCCTGCTCCCCGCTTCCCCCCTGCAAGCTCACCGGCTGCCTTGGCTCCCCCCCCCCCACTCCTGATTGGCTTGTGGGTATAACAAAGGTATGGTCAATTTGCTTATGACTCTTTTATTAGATAGGATTATATAAGATAGATTGCTTTTAACTGTGTAAATGTTTTCTGTAACAGTTTACTAATTCAGGTGTGACTTTTTTCTCTAAGTGACCAGGTATTATTGGGATTAGGTTCCATTGCAAATGACAGAAATACTAAAATGGAGTGAACTTAACAGAAAAGAATGGATGTGCAGGCTGTCCTGGGCTGACCCAGCAGTGCCCAGCTCCCTGGGAATCCAGGTTCATCATTTCTGATTTATCTACCATCTTCATCTGTTTCTTTGTCTGAGGTGGCTGTTGGTGGTCCAGTCATGGTATCCTCATTTCCGATACCAGAAAGAAGAGAGGATAAATAAAAAGGCTTACTCCCTAAGTTCAAGATTACTTCCCAGGAGTTTCAAAAGTCATTTCTGGTTATATTCCATTGGCAAGAACTTAGTCATAAGGCCATACAGAACTTCAGTGCAGTCTTTATTTTGTGCCTTCATGTGGACAGCTGACATTCAGAGGATCTGTCACTGAGGAGAAAGGGGAGGATGGATTTTGAAGAACACCTAATAGTCTCTGCTATAGGTCAAATATTAAAATTTAGATAAACTGCAGAATTCATATTTATCGCTAGGTGTTTTCGTCTAGAATAAATATTTCTTTACTTCTCTTGAGAGGAATAGGTGATGGAGACAGACATGCAAACATGAGACGAGTTGTAGTTGTCAGCAGGTTTGAAAACTTCCTGTTGAATTGCACAGAGGCTTAGCCATTATTAATAAATGATATTGGAACTTGACTATGCTCTCTGTCACCCCGAGGAATTCAGAGTGAGGTCCATCTTGGTGCCCACCCAAGGGCATTTTCATTAAAGTATCTTATGAAAAGAATTTCCTGTGAACTGCATGTCACAGTATGGAGACAAGGTTGTAGATTACTAGCTATTGAAACAAAACTTATTTACCCTGAAAGATGTGTGCTGAAAAGTATCTGGCATTTAAGGGGAGGCTGAAGATGTTTAGTAATGCCCTTGGGTTTAAAGACAAGTGAGAGTTTAAAGCTTCCTTATAGAATGGGGTTTGGCATCTAGGTCTTCACCAGCTACTGGTTTCCTAGGCCAGCAGAACCATCCCATCATTGGTTGAATATTTTCCAGTGGTTAGATCTAAACAATTAACATGAATTAGGATATAGGTTCCTATATCTCACCTGTGGGGTGTTGATTTACTGGCCTGGAATAGATCCAGACAGTGGTATTTCTAAAGAAGTTTCCCAGATAATTCTGGCACTCAGCTAGGCTTGAGAATGAATATATTGAATGTCTCCAAACCAGACAAATGTGAACTCACACAGGAATCACATGGGTAGTACCATCAAACCAAGAGTAAGTCCATGAATAACTTCCATCTTTGGAAGGTGGCTTAGTCCATACTTTCAGTAATTTATTACTTTGCATTTTTGTTGTTGATGATTCAGTAATAGTTAAAAGCAAAGTCTTGGAGTCATGTTTATGTGTATCCAAAACTCAGTTCTACTAATTAACACCTGTGCAATTGGGAGCGGTCATTTAATTTTATATGGTTTCCTTTCTTTACCTGAAATGGGGTTTGTGGGATTATATGAAAATATTTTTTTATTATTCCATAATCATGTTTCATAGTATGTCTTTAAGATTGCCAAGACAGATATCATTAGTAAGCTTTGGTGACTAAATACAGGGAAGTTAAGTACCTTACTCTGGGTAATTTGATTAATCATATTTGTGCATCTCTCCAATGTGGAATTCCTGACTGCTTTAGACCCTCTGAGAACATAGAGCGTATATGTGCTATCTAGGGGAGTTAGGCAGCCAAGTCATGTGTATAGAAGGGACAAAGTAGAAATATAGGCAGTATATTGTAATGGAGGTTACATATTAACCACTGAATTTGTTTTCACTATGGTCCATTTTTTAGCAGAATAGAGTATTTCTAAATGTCCCCTGTGGGTTTCGTGTTCAGATGACGTAATTCTTGCAATTGGAATGTGAGTAAAAAAATATCATGTGTCACTTCTGGGTATGGACCTTAATTTCCTACTTGGTGGTACCTGCATGTGGCGGATCATGTAGAAAATATTGTCCTGAAGAATTCCATATGCCACAGGAGAATTCTGATGTGAAATGCCCTAAGTTGTTGTACAAGAGGTAAATTAACTTTGTTCTTTAAGTGGCCCAATTGTTTTTATTTGATAGGGATGCATATCATAGCCTTGCCCTGACAAATACTATTTACTAAGCTTCTAATTAGTTGTGCATTCTACAGACAGTGATTCTGCAGAATAGTGGTTCTCAAAGTGAGGATCCTAGGACAGCAGGAGCAGCAGCAGCAGTAGCAGCAGTAGCAGGAGAAGCAGCAAATAGTACCCATGAATTTATTAGAAATGGGAATTTATTAGGATCTCAGGCACCACTCCAGATCTTCTGAATCAAAAACGTGGGTGTGAGGCTCAGGAGTCAGTGTTTTGACACATTCTTCATATTACTCTAAAACAGACTGAAGTTTGAGAACCACTGTTATGGAGGGAGAGGAAGTTAGGGAAGGATAGGAGAGTAGAATAGACTTGTAGTGTTTTAAGAAATGAACTTGCAAATTGAATTCTAGGGTTTAAATCCTGGCTCTGCCACTTGCTCTCAGGGTGACCTTGGGCATGTCAATCTGTTCCTCAGTTTATTTATCTATATGGTGAGATATATATATATATATATATATATATATATATATATATATATATATATGTATATATCCAGTGACCGTGATGACCATGACAACCAAATGTCTGGTCACCATGAGGTACATTGAGCATCTCGCAGGGTGGGGCGGGTGGGGCGGGACTGGGGACTGGGGACTGGGGAATGGGCTGAGCCGCTGATCTCTTGGTCCCTGCCCTTGCCCACAGACTCCAGTGGATTAGTGATGGTGAATGGGGGAATCTGTGTGGGTGGCAGAATGACTGAGCTGGCTGTCAGGCCATTGGGATCACCAGCTCATCCCTGGCTGCTTGGGGGCTCAGGCCTGTGGGAAAGCAGGTGCCAGCAACTTCACCTTTGTGTGTATGCCTGCTCATGCCAGGGTGGGTAGTTCGTGGGTGTGCCCTGCAGCTTCTGTCAGTGCCTCGAGCCCCAGAAGTAGCAGCAGCAGTAGTGGCACCAGCAGTTGCACCTGAATGAGGGGCCTTGAGCGGGCAGTATGTTCCATCAGCGGCTGGCCAGTGCACACATATGGAGGTGAAATCACTGGTGCCTGGTGGAGGTGACATTCAGCCTGGGGACTGGTGAATGGGCAGAAGATAGCTCTGATCACAGGAGGCTAGGCCCTGGTGACCCTACCTGCATAATTTTGTGCACTGGGCCTCTAGTTGTATGATAATAATATAATTGTTCTGAGGATTAAATTAGTCAATATGTATAGTGAATTTAGAACAGAGCTTGGCATGCAATGAATATTATAACAGTTTTTTAAGCAACGAAGTTGTGTTGTGGAGTGCCAAATTGATCTGAATGAACAAATGGTGTAGAGGTGGGTCACATAACCTGTTTATAGGAAACTGGATCTAAGATTTATCTAATAATTTAATACACATGTATTTTCTTTCTTGGACACTTTAAGAGCATAACTCAAGAATGCTGTTTTTATTGAGCTCTTCCTGACATTGAGTGGAATCTGTCTCCCTCTTCTAGTCCCAACTCTGCACAGTTGCACAGAATAAATTTGATTCTTTTTCTACTTTGACAGTCATTCTTCTGGAGTGATAGTGGCAGTGATTACTCCAGAGGAATCTGTCTATTTATAAAAACAATGCTCTGGTCTCATTAAAAACAACAGTACTTCAACATAATAGCTACAACTTCCCCCTCTTGCTGCCATCCCTCCACACTCAGTCAGCTTTGTGATTGCTCCCTTCCCTCCAGATCTCAAAGTCTGGTCACATTATCTAACTATGTCCCCAAGGCAGGATGGAGCCTTTGGGGGGTCTATAAGCTAGAATTTAGCCTTGAGGTTCTGGGGAGGAAGGGCCACATTGCCTCTAACACCTTTGAAGACCTTGTGAGCTCTTTGTTCAAAGATTCGCTGCTCTTCTATAGACAGCTGTCAAGTCAAAACCAAGCTCTCCAGTGTCTACTCATTGCTTTCATTGTCAAGGGACCATATTGCACAACACAACTGTAGTTGTACTAGAAGAAAGTCACAAGATATTGTATCAATAATCTATTATAGGTCCTCTTTAGCTCCCAGGCAATTGTAGTATAAGCCCTCTTGTCTCTTCCTTCATATCATACCCAAGTCCTAGTTGATTTCTTTCCATTTCAAGATGCCTACCATGCATAATACACACACAAAAACAGCACCTTCCCTTGATCCCCAATCCTTCCTCTGACCACCACTCCCCTATATAGCAAAGTGTCTTCAAAGAACTTTTTGTACATGCTGTCTCTACTTCATCTCTTATTCTTTTGGTGTAAAAATACATATTTATTGAGCATTAGCTCTTTGTAAGATATAATATTAGGTCCTGGGGTAAGTAAAAAGAAAAAAAAACCACGTATAAAATATTAAGTGCTTTAAACATGGGCTTTTCTGACTCCTAACTCTGACTTAGACTTCATTCTGTCTTGAAATGATCTAATTCTGTAATTCTAGCCAATTTCTAGTCAGTTTCAAATGTGGTTCTCAATCATTCCCGTATTCATCAGAAGACCCTCTAGGGGGCCAGAGTTACAAAGCACCAAGGCATTTAACAGCTTATCTATCTGATTTTAATGTTCTATAAAAGCTACTTTTTATCGAAAAATCTGGGCTTTTACATCAAGTGATTTGACATTAATGCATATACCTCTTCAAAAGTAATCAAAGAACTGAGGTTTTCTATCAAAGTACCTGATTGCACTTTAAACTTTATTTTTCTATGAAATGGCCTGAACTGAGAACACTTCTTATGATGTAGGAACGATTATGCTCCTCTATATTCCACCCTATCTTATATATAGTAAATAATAAGGTCAGGCTTACAATCATGGAAGAGAAATTCCAAGGTTTGGTATAAACACAGTTTATTATTGCTGCTGGGAGTATATATATTTCAACATTAAGAAGGCCTTGCTAGTTTATTTTATACTAAAACATCAGCAAATATACACAGAAGAATTCGTACAATTTTCATTTCCTAAGAAACATTTAGTCAAGTATTAGAATCTTAGCCCTGCTCTGATATTGCTTTCCAAATCAGGAGATACTGTTTTCCTAGGAGACTCATGCTTCTTCTTATTAGAAGCTCAACATCTGTTTCTCAGCGGCCGAAAGAGAATGTGGCTAATGAATTAAAAAAAAAAATGGAAAAAAAACCCCTGAAATCAGCAGCAACTTCAAATCTTAGCAATTAGAATGCAGGGCTCTGTGACTTGGCATCCTCAGGAAATATATTATGAAATAGAATAAGAGAAAAAAAGACTTAGGTTGAATATCAAAAAACATTCAGGAGAGCAACACATATTCAAAAGAAATGTCTCCACTTGGAATCAGACTAGATAGACCTAGTGTAGAAAAACATACAAAAGAGAAGTACTCTTGACTAGTAGAAAATGCATGCAGTGACCAAAAGATGATTTTCCCATTATTCATATGAGGATTTCTAAGTGGTTTTTATAAATTTAAAATATATATCAAGTTTGAGATGCATGTAATTAGTCTGAGAAAAATGTGGATACTTACTATAAGCATTCACTGTTGCTCTTTTCTTTTTTTTGGTGTGTACTGAAAAACCACACACACACACACACACACACACACACACACACAGATAAAGTATTTTTAATCTTTTTCTTTTTATCCACCTTGAAGCATGATGAATAAATGAGTTATTATTTGTAATACATACTATGGAATGAAGATTAAATGTTTGTCTTTGTGGAGAAGAAATTTCTTTCAACCAGATATGTTATGGCTTCCTCCTAGAAATGAGTTGTAGTTTCAAATGACAGGAAAAGTATCATGCAGGCATTCATGAGGCACTGAGCAGACAGATTTGCACAGTTATAGCTAATATGGCGTTTTGGCAATCTCTCTCACTCTGAGAGCAATTCAGGTGAAATTCCCTAATGTTTGGTAGGAAGCTCAGTTGCTTCTGTGCTGATCTGTTCTGAGTTATGGCTCTAAGGAATAACTTTGCAAGCTCCTGAGCTTAGTTGATACAGGATTTGCTTTTCAATTAATCTAGGATTTCAGGGACAGTGTAATTCTAGTATTAATAGCTCAGTGTTACCAATTAAAATCAAAACCTCTCCCTGAACCCAGCTAGTTCACAAAGTTGAGAATACAGAGAATTATGACTGACTTCTGTGAACATTCTCAGCCAGGTGTAGAGGTTCTTACAACATTGCCTATGCTAGCCAGCATTAGGTTCACCACCTTCTGTTTATGACTGCTTATGGCTCAGCTCCTACCAAAATGGGAGTAATCACACAGGAATTTTGAGCTCAGCCTGGTCTCTGCTTCTGCAGTGGCTTCCTTACTGCCTGTTAAAATTCTAACCCCCTTCATGTTCCATTCCAAAAGCCACCTTCTCCACAAAGCCTCTGCTGACCCTGACTATTGCAAGCCACCTAGTCTGCATTGTCTTCCCTACCACTCTCATTGTCTGTAGCCTCCTCATTGCCTTTCCCAGAGTCTCCTTTTCATAATTACTTGAATCTTTCCCTTCTCCCCAGCAGGCTGTACCTGAGCTAGAGACTGATTCTTTTTCATATTTCCCATGGCACCTAGTGTGGCGTTGTGCATAAACTCTGTGTCTGGTGTTAAACCATTCTCCATTAACAGTGAGCCCAGGCTTTATAGCAGGGTGGGCATGACGAAAGACTATGAATTAGTGTTCTCAAAATGATCAAATGGGTATATAGTTAAGACTTGCAAAAAAGTAACTATTTTATAAGGAAGAAAATAAAAGAAGTCAAATGAGAAGTAATAAACACAAAATCAAGATGTATGTGGTATAGGATGGCATGGAATAGACAATGAGTGCCAAAGAAAACTTCACAAAAAAAATGCCAGTTAGTCCACGAAGGATATTAGGGACAAAAGTAGAGTCAATAGAGGAACCAGAATCCCATGCAGAAAAGAATAAAGGAGCAAAAAGATCAACCTGGATGACCAAGTATATGCAAAGTTCTTAAAGACTTAGGGAGAAGCTTATACTAGTAAGAGATCCTCAGTACCAGTCAGAAACCATTGTAAGATACTGTCTCAGGAAAATTCACCTGTGTTTGTGTATAAAATGTTTTCAAGGGAATTCTTCTAATGTGCACGCTGCATTAGTGCACAATGTAGTTCTGATTCATAAGGAAGAATGTCCAGAGCAAATGTGCTTGCACCATTTCATTTAGATTTTAAGACTTTCTCAGAGTCTAACCTTCAAAGATCTCAAAAGTAAATATTCTAGCTGAATAGAAATAGACAAAGTGCAGAAACTTAAAACTCACAGTTTTTTTTTCTTGAAAAAATGTTGCAATGACTTCTAAACTTCCTTGAGACGTGAGAGATTCACAAGGCCCACTCAGCCATCTGTTTTAGTTGATTTCAGATCATTTCCATCTTTCCAAAGACACAGAGACAAAGCGTGTGAGAGCAAGCACGCATACGCGGGGACGTGTGTGTGCGCGCGCGCGCACACACACACACACACACACACACACACACACACACACACAGTGTTCTCCATATTAAGTTTTAGAAACTGTTCTTTTCTTGGTTTTGTTTAAGCAGTTATTTAGCAATAATATTTGATTTTAAAGTTATTTTTATTTTTAAAATAATAGAAACTTTTTTCATACTCCCCCCCCCCCCCTTTTTAGCAGCAAAAAGCAGCTTGGATGATTATAGCAACTTTAAAAGTCAATGTCCCTTCCATGGTCACAGGATTATTTAGTTTGTATTTTTATACGGTATTTAGGAGCTTTTGGGACATGCTGTTGAAAGATTCCTTATTAAGAATTATGAGATGCATATCTAAATATGTATTATGAGAGTGTTATGGTTTGAATCATGTACTCCCAAAGGATATTTTGAAGTTCTAACCTCCTGGTACTCAGGATGTGACCTAATTTGGAAACAGAGTTTTTGTAGAAATAATGTGGTCTTTAGAGTGTCAATATGAAGAGAGATGAGGAGGCTCAGACAGAGGCACAGGAAGAAGGCAGCCATGTGAAGATGCAGGGAGAGACCATGTGAAATCAGAGGCAGAGATTAGAGTGATGCACCTATAAGCCAAGGAATGCAGAGGTTTGCTAGCAAACATCAGAAGAACATATCCCTAGTTTCTTCAGAGAGATCATGGCCTTGCCAGCACCTTGACTTTGAACTTCTAATCTCCAAACCTGTCTCAGAATAATTTTCTATAGTTTGAGGTATTCTAGTACTTTGATATAGCAGCTTTAGGACCCACAGAAAGCCATCACAGTGCAGCTCTGAAAGCAGATGAATTTGAGAATGCCACAGCAGATGGCGTTTTTACTCAAACAATTGAGCAGAGCACAAGTAGGCTTTCCCCTTAAGGACCTCGCACACCATTGATGCTTTTGTCATGATCTAAGTAAGGCAAAGAAAAGTGTCAAACAAAATAACAATACCAGCTATCACTGAGGGCTTTAGTGCCAAGTCCTGTTCTAAACACTTTCTATGTGTCATCTGGTTTATTCCTACAACTACCTGTAAGAGATAGTTATTATTATTCCCTTTTACAAATAGAGGGGCAAGGTTGAATAACCTGCCCAGAGTTACAGAGGTTTAGCTCCTGACCTTTTACCCAGTGTTCACTTCCTTTTCCCTCAGAATCCCATGGCATTATGCCCTGTTGGAGAAGTGGAATAAGAAAGCAGGAAATTAGTGTTTATAGAGTTCCTTAGTAAGTGAGTGACATACTTGGATATGTTATCCTATTTGATTATTTAATACTCATAAACAATTCTTCAGGGCAGTTATTTGTGTAGCTTACAGATAAAACACATGTGTCATCTAGTTTGTAAGTGGTGCAAGGATTTAAGCCTGAATCTAATAAATGATACTTGTTCAGTGCCTACTCTGTGCTAGATACTTTGTTTATTTTCCCTTTGACCTTGACAGCAATCTCTTCAGGGATTTATCTTTAGGAGACATGAGAATGAGGTACCAGGAATGAACAGCAAATCTCGAGTAAGTTTCAGCCTGTGGAAAGCAGGCTTGCTCTGGGTTGCTGTGCTAGATTGTAAAGAGAAGCACCTGTCTGTGGGATGTATAGACTATAGATCATATAGAACTTGTGGTTAAGAGAGAGGGTATGAAACAAGTGAGAGAAAGGGCATTGGCTTTAGGCATGCTACATGCATAAATAGGTATGGAGCTGGTTAAAGTTGGGACAAATGTATCAGTGGAAAGGAAACATGGCATGTGAGGGTAAGCTAGTTTCTGGCCGTGGAGAAGGTCGTTCCCCAGGGACACATATGGGACTGAAAGTTTGATCCTGAGGTAGGAACCATTGGTTTTTCTGGCAGCCCCTTCATCTGTCTAGGTGAGATTAGTCATTGTCTGAGCCAGGTGGCAGGTGCCCATGCATGGCTTACATGATGTCTAGCCAGTGTTCTTTTTTTTGTTAATCCTCACCTGAAGATATTTTTCCCATTGATTTTTTTTTTGAGAGAGAGAGAGTGGAAGGGCTGTAGAGAGACAGAAAAAAATAGATGTGTGAGAGAGACATCAATTGGTTGCCTCCTGCACACGTCCTGATCAGGACCAGGGGTCGAGCCTGCAACCAAGGTACATGCCCTTGACTGGAATTGAACTCATGACTCTTCAGTCTGCAGGCCAACACTCTAACCACTGAGCAAAACTGGTGAGGGCAAGCCAGTATACTTGACCATAAAATGTCCTAAGATTCTGTGAGTCAGATTAACTTCTGTCTATGTTTAAATTACTCCAGGAAACCTATGTGTGTAGCTGTTCAGAAAGGTTCCAGGTATCAACCACAGGTACAACTTCCACTTTCCAGATAAGGATCTGACACCTAGAGAGATCCAGTATCTTGTCCAAGGTTAGATAGCAAATAAATGAAGAGCCAGGATTTGAAGTGAGGTCTATTATTGATGATCATGACATATATCAGAGTATAGCAATATATTCTCTTGCAGAATTTCTCACCTGTCTTGCTTGTATAATTTTTATTTCAGCAGTTTCTCCTGTTATTCAAACTTTATGTGAAGCTATTCCAGCAAGCATGTGTAATGGAGAATAGCATCAAATGTTGGGCAGTCTATATTTAGAAACTATTTTGGATGCCACTCACCCTTAAACTATTGCTGAATTTTTCTACACATTCCCCACTCCTCAGCATTCTTTGCTTCACAAAAAATTGTCAGGAAAAGCTTATTAAAAATGGATCACTAAAACCTGTAGTGGCTCACCATTGCCAATAATAACTGTTTCCAGCTTCTGCACCTATGCTACTCAGCTTTGGAACATTTTGAACACATAGGTGTTCATGTCTTGCCCTGGACAGAT